>OY998164.1:85640100-86869432 GCA_963921995.1 Oxystoma pomonae | reverse complement strand
AAGGTATAGCTTTACAGTTTAAACAAAAATACATTCAAAAATCAGAATAAACAAATTGGTGAAATTATAAATTTAAAAATCGAAAATAGAAATATCTACTATTTAATTACTAAAGCAAAATATAATTCAAAACCTACTTATGACGATGTTTCCAAATGTCTGGAAAACTTAAAACAAGACTATTTAGAGAATCAAATTAAATACTTAGCAATGCCAAAAATAGCTTGTGGCCTAGATTTATTAAACTGGATCATAATTTTATCAATGATTAAATCAATTTTCCAATCAACAGACATTCAAATCAATATCTAAATCTTGATTGATAAACGAACGGCAAGTATTAATGCCTTGCCAGAACAGGAAAACTCATCTGAAGAAGATCGAAATGAAAATTTACCCCTTATGTCACCGCAGACACTTGGAAACGAATTTAATAGATTACAAAATTTATATCAAACAACTTCATTAATTGATTATTCTAAAGTTAGATATAAAAATAAACAATTATTAAATAACGATCACAACAATATCATCACAATCTTTCAATAAGACTTTTTTATATATATTATTTATTATTATTATTCCATTGGCAAATTTTTAAGAAGATGCAATTTCAATACTTCTTGGAATTCTTTGTAGATGTCAAAATGATATTGATCCTTCAAAAACATATTATGTCGAGACAAGAGTTGATTTATCAATATTAGAGATGATATGCTTTATTTTTGCAGGTATGTCAAAAACAAATAATAATAATCGATGAATATTAAAGAAAAATATTATTGAAAAAACTTGAGCAGAGGTTAAAAAATTTATAAAGTAATGTGAGTTATGTGAAAAAAACAAAATTTTTGGAAAGAATTTGGATAATTCACTTGTAATTACAGAAACCCCAAAAACTACAGTTGAAAGAAATAATTTAGACATTTTGGAAATTCACTAAAAGAATTTAGTTTTAACAATAAGGGATGAATTAACAAAATTCATACATTATGGTACACTACTAAGGGTTCATACTGATTTGGGCAAAGAATTTAAATCAATTATTAAAATATTCGTGTAAGCTCTATGATATAAAGTTTACTTTTTCAAGTACTTGTCACCCTCCATCTAATGGAAGTTTAGAACGATTCCACGCAACCCTTTCGGAAATGATAAGAGTGTGTACAACAGAAAGCCCTAACGAACATTCCCATCAACTTCTTCCATATACGGTTATATGTTAACATAACTCAACATATAAAACTTATGGTTACGTCTTCGCGACCTGCTGAAGTTTTTTATAATGAGCAAGAGTTAATCTCTAAATATATTCGCAATCTAAGAATCAAACATTTTTATGAAATAGCACGAAATAGGACAATTCTTTCCAAACCAAAAGCAAAAGCGAGATTTGATAAGCACGTAACTCCAAAATATGAATTTAAAGTTGGAGATAGGGTATACGTTAAAGAACCCCAAATAAAAGGGAAACTTTCACCAAAATTTAATGGATCATTTGGAATTAAAGAAATTTTCGTAAACTCGGTTTCTGTTTATAATCCGATAACTAAACAAACATCTAAATTTAATTTTGATTTACTAAAACCATGCTATGTTAAACACGATGATGATGCAAGAAGAACAAGAAAATGATTAAAACATATTGTTTTAGATTATTTATGTCCGTGCTACTCGAATTCAGACTGCAACAATATGGTCAACAGTATAGTATTACTGAAATCTTCTATATAAAATCCAGTATCAAAGTATCTAATAATAAGTGGACCATATTAGTTTATAAAAATATATAAGCTTTGCAAAATGTTTTTATATTTTTCCTACTTTAAGTGGTAGTGTTGCAGAATTGATAAGAAAATGTTTCAGTAAAATATCCTCGGATAGTTGGAAAAATTCTGTAAGCCATGTGATAACTGAAGAAAATTCCTACATTACTTTGGACCATACAACAATTAAACCGATTTTAATATATATTGATGATGATAGTGACAGCGAAACCGAACTAGCTGTAGAATAAGTAGTAATAAGTAAACTACATAACTAGGTAGTATTTAATATTTTCTATTATTCACGTCATTTTCTCTAATTACATTAATTTAAACATCATAATTTTATTGTTATTTTTTTTTCTTAGAAAATTATTCCTTTTTAAATTACTTTCCTAATTACATACCTACAATAAGTTTTAAAAAATTAAGTCCGGCCCTTTCCGATTCCCTTTTATTTTCTCATTTATTACCCATAATAATAGGGTCATTTCAGATAAAATTATTGCGATCAGTAAGTCGAAACCAAATATCTTGAAAAGGACCCAAAAATAAAGACTGCAAAATTTGCAAATCAATTTGGGAGACAAACAGAATTCTCGATTACTTCTTAAGAGTTACGCCAGAGAAACTTTTACGTAATCTTTGAAGATTAATTTTTGCCTTGATTTCTCTCTTATCTCGCAGTCAGTCGACATGTCGCCACTTTGATTTTTTTGTGCATAAAAAAACAAATATTTACATTTAGAAAAAGTTATTTCAATTTATTTTAACTTTATAAAAGTGTCTACTATAATATTGCTTAGTTGGTAATATTAATTACGTCATATTAAAATAGTAATTTGTTGCTCGTGCTAAATACGCTGACTGTACATCTAACGCAATGGTTTAGTTCATTAGCCTTTTATTATATTTATAATTTTCTTATGAAAAATAAATTGAAATAACTTTTTCTAAATGTAAATATTTGCCTTGACGCTTTTATCAAAAATGTCCTAAAAACATATAAAATTTTATTAAAAGTTATAAACTGTTTTCCCTTTTCCTTGTGTAACAAAGATTATTATGAAAAATAATTTTCCTCATTTACTCGAGTTTTAAAACATGTAAGATTGATGTTGGTGGGTATATTGCTTGTGGGCTCGAAGAGGAATCGGGGCAGCACTTAATAGCAGAGTGCGATGCACATGCCAGATCAAGGCAGCTGCTACTACTACTTTACTTCTCTGATTTTCCTGCAAAACAAAACGTCAACGAAAATTGTTATAGACAATCGAAAATTATTAAAAAAACAAAAGAAAAAAATCGCTCCTGGAAAGTTAATAAAAACAACGGGGTCGCTGTAGACCAGTGAACAGCGTCTTAGCCTGCAGAACAGAGATCGCAGGATCGGATCTCGGCAAGTACACATTGCTTCACACAACACCGAATGCGACTCGAGACGACGACGGGCGGCCCCACTTCTCAGCAGCTCCGAACAGCAAACGAGGTAGAAGTAGGCGGCACGGTTGACACTGCACCGAAAACTTTGCGGGACTCAAAGGTGTATGGCCGAGGACCCTACCAAACTGGGTAGAGGAGACTAGCCGGTGACCCAAAAAAAAAGGACGACCTGGACTTCTCCGAGATCGGGACTCCATGGGACGCGGCTGAACTCCGACAGATTTGGTAGTGGGAATGGACAGAGGGTGAGTTGGAAGAAGCGGTACCACCTTCGGGTAGCAGGACCACTCCAAAGAGATGCATCTGAAGACTCCGACGGCGACCTCGACCAGCGAAACCGGGACCTCGATTTTCGGGTCAACCTATATGACGGCGGGCTGCTGGGGAGAAAAGTCTACCGTCAACCAAGTTCTGCTGGAACGGTAGCGATGTGAGATAGATGCAAGTCTAACATGTAGCAGGACCACCCTTCGGAGGGGGTGTAAAGCCGGCGGTCCACTGTGTATACTTGCTTCGCAGTCTAAAGATCCCTACCCTCGACAAAGAGATGTCAGGCAAAATTAAGTCCTCTTAGAGAAATAAAACTTGCATCCTAAGGGGCACGTGCATCAGTCGGGGGTGCAAGGGGGTATGGCAAAAAGGGTCCGTTATGCGGCCTAATTGCCAGGCCTACGGCCGCCCATCTACTACTATTACTACTAATAAAAACTACTGTATGAAAAACCATCAAGTCTGAGTGAGTATTGCATTATTTGTTTTTAAAATTTATAATCAAAATTAGGTTTGCCTATGATTTTTTATCATTGTTTGTGTGTGTGATAAATTATGCACTGACTTTACAAAGGTGTCTACTATAATATTGCTTAGTTGGTAACATTAATTACGTCATATTAAAATAGTAGTTTCTTGCTTGTGCTAAATATGCTGACTGTACATCTAACGCAATGGTTTAGTTCATTAGCCTTTTACTATATTGTTCTATTTAATGTACTAAACTTTTGTTTAGATTCAAGCACACCTTTCCCGCAAAAAAAAAAAAAATGTTCTACATTACATACTTATAAATAAAATACCATCTAAAATCCCCAATTTTAATCATAGTACCTTTTAACCCTATTTTTATGTACTTCTATCTGTTACTTACATCTAATACAAGATTAGGATCTCTATCCTCTAACAAGGTCCTTTAAAAATCGGTTCTAATTTTTTTCCCTAGCACTATTTTCTATTAAAACTTTTTCTCTAACGCTATAGTATTATGCAGAATGAGAATAGTCAAATTTTTCTTTTCGATTTGATTTTGATAAAATTATTTCTCGCGTCAATACAAGCTGTCTGTAATCGATATTTAAGCTCTGTTGGATAATCATCGAAATTGTAGAAAGGATCTAATTGTCCTTGGACGTTTGACGGTAAAAAGCATAGTTTTCCAAAGACAAGCTCAAATGGCGTACACTTGATTTCCGAACGAACCGTAGTGTTGTACAAAAAACACCAATACTGAACCCAAGAAGTCCAATTTATTAGTTCTTTTTAAAAGCCTAATACGTAAAGTTTCCTAAAGACATGTGGGAGTTTTCTAAAGCGCCAAGCGTTTTATGATGGTACTCTGTAGAATTAAGTAGTTTTATATTTAAAATGTTACAAACTGCCTTAAACAACCTGGACAAAAATTCCGAGCCTTTATCCGTGGAAATAGCTTCAGGAATCCCAAAGCGAATAATAAAGTTTTCCAAAAAAGTCTTAGCAACCGTTTCAGTTTCCTATCAGATAAAGGATAAGTCTCCACAAATTTTATCAACTCGCACTGGATCGTAAGAACATATCTGTGATTCTGTACGTCTGTCGATAAAGGGCCAACAACGTCCAAAAAAATTTTTTCAAACGACGAGCGAACGAAAACGAAAAATCGCATTTTTGACCAAATTTATTGATGTAATTTTTTAGTCCATTCCAAGTGTAATATTTTTTAATATTATTACACATTCTATTCATACCGGCATGTCCAATGGTGGGTAATAAATGATAATCTTTTAAAATAAGTTGTCTCAATTCCTTACTTTTAATAACTTAAAAGTTCTTTATAATCTTTATCCGTAATCTTTTGTTTAAGATCTCTTTTACCGTTTTTATACTATTTAAAAATCCTATACTTTGCTTATTTTTTATAACAAATATTTCCGGAAAATGATTTTTTTATACAAATTTCTTCCAGTTCTCTCAATGAATAACCTAAGTCTGACATTGATTGGGTGTTCTGGTCACCATAAATAAAAATTACTTGCAAGTCCTCGTTAAAATATATACATTTATAATCTTTGTTTCGACAATCTTTTAAAATTTCTTGAAATTCATTATAACCAATTAGTCTTAATTCAATTGCTTCTTTTGGTTTTTTCATTACCTCTACAACTACAGGGTGATCAATCCTGACGTTGTTTAAAGTCTGTCTAGTTTCAATTTTGTCTAATGCTTTAGATTGCGCTCTCGTCATCACACACACACTCTTACTAGTATTCATCATTTTTATTTCACTCAAATCAACTCTTATACGTGACAATGCACCGTCCGTTACATTCTCAACTCCCCTTACATACTCTACAACAAAATCATACTCTTCTAAAGCCAATATAAACTTCGTCAATCTACTAGACGGATTGGTCATGTTAAATAGGTAAACTAACGGTCTATGGTCCGTCAAAACTTTAAACTTCCTACCATACAAATATGGCCTCAAATGCTTCGTGGCCCAAAAAATGGCTAAAACTCCTTCTCTATAGTACAATAATTAGTTTCTGCTTTATTTAATACACGTGAGGCGTAGGCGACTGACCTATCATCCGAATTAGATAAAACTACTCCTCCACTTGCATCAGTTCTCTCATTATTCACAGAAAAATCTGAATACTGCAATATAAGATGGCTAATAAGGGCTTCCTTAAGGCTTTAAAATCACTTTTGGCATCTTTCAGTCCACAAGAACTCCTTTCCTTTCTTAGAGAGACTATTTAGGTTGTGCAATTTCCGCAATTTTTTTTTTTTTATTTTCTATAGTAGTTTGCAAAGCTAGTAAATCTTTTAACTTCTTCTGAGTTTGTAGAAATAGGATAAAATTTTAAAACACTTGTTTTTTGAGGATTGGGAGATATACCTTCCCTCAATACACAGTGTCCCAAATATAAAATTGACTTTTTTAAAATTCGCACTTGCTAGGATTCAATTCTAAATTAACTTTTCTGAATCTTTGTAAAACTTTCATTAAAATTTGGTTATGATTTTGCAAGCACTTTCAAAAAATAATTAAATCGTGCAAATAAATAAAACAAGAAATATAGTTTAACCCTGTCATAGCAATAGTCATAAGCCTGGAAAATGCACTAGGACTAATTTTCATTCCCATTGCCAAGCGTTTCATTTGGTATTGACCTCTATCTGTTGTAAAAGCGGTTTAGGGACGACTATACGTACTAATTCCAGTTGATAATATCCCTAGGATAAGTCTAAATGTGTGAAATATATTGCACCCGCCAAGGAATCTAAAATTTCAGAAATATTTCCAATCGAAAATTTTATATCTATCAACTGTCTGTTCAAAAGACGTTTGTTTAGATTCCAGCACAGTAGGGCTTGAAAAAGTCTTAATTAAAGGCGAAACGTTGCCAGAAGACTAACTTGGCTTTCTTTTCATCCCTAAAATCCAAGAAACTTTAACATGAATCTGACATCTTATAAAATGTGACGAAAGTTACAACACAAACTCTAAAAAAACAATAGTCAAAAATGTTACCCCTTAAAATATGCTTAAATATTCAAAGCCTAAAATACCATAATGGCCGAACCATATCTTAGAGCGCTTATTTAATAATAAGTCATAAAAAAGTTTTTAAGCTGACATCCATATAAGGAGTGTGCCGATGGTCAACTCTCAAATTTGGTTAACTTTGATTTCCAGCCCTACGCAATAAGCGCTCTATTTGGTAGAATACACCTGATAAAATTATTTTTACCTTTTAGTGCAGAAGTAAATGAAATATTTTTACTTAAAAAGATTTATTTGTCTTATTTTTATGTATGTCCAAAATTTTTGGCTCATAACGATTTTATCAAATGAAGTTTTCAGTAGAAGTGCCTGACCAAATATTATTATTGTTTAACTATTTTGTTACTGAACCGATAGTTAAAAAAATAAAATTTGAAAGGCAATTTTTTTATATAGGCGCCTTTCACTTTGGTCCTTGACCACGATTTATTAACTTTGCTTTTCCATTAGCTTTAGTTAATGCAATCAAATTAGAACCTAGGGTATTTTTAAGTTACACAAAACTATATGTCGTCTGCTTCTCGTAGTTTTTGGAATAAATCTTCAATATGAAGAAAATAAATAATTTTTGAATATATGCGCTACAAATTTGTTGAGGAAAATAGCGAAAAGGAATGTAAATTGTTCTCGCCGTCTTTTTTAAGACTCGCGCCATAACCGGCCAGCGTTTGAGTGACAGGGGCCAAAATGTGTTTTTAATAATTTAACACTGTAAAGAGGCACACAGAGAGATGTTCGCGTTCATCGTCGCGCATGCACGAAGGCATGTTTATGTACGCCTCTCTGTAGATAAAAATTACGTACGTGCATTTTTTTTTAAATCAACATGTAAGCATAAACGCACTTGGAGACTTGTTAGTTGGCCAGGTGGGCCAAAAAAACCGGGGTTACGACACTACTTACTTCGTTGGCGTCGAGCTTTATTACTCCTTGTCCGATTTTTAGAAGTGATATCTCTCTGTGCACGACAAAGACGTGTCTTTATGGCAAATGTCTAAAACCGAGTACAGTGGCGCACATAAAATTTTGGCGGGGGGTGTTAAAAATAGGGAAATTTAAAAATCAAGCGCCATCTTGGATTTTAAAGAAATGTCAATTTTGATAAAAGTTTCATATAGTCTGAAGCTTTTGCTTTTCGCAGAAGCTTAAATCACAAAAATCAAACTTACGGTAGCAAAACTACAGGCGAAACAAAAATGTACAGTTTTTTTTGGCCCACCTTATATTTTCATAGCTTTTAAAAAAGTTACCTGTTAAAAACTAAATTTTCTATTAGGCTTTCCTAATACGATATTACAGGAGCGGCTCTCTTAGTGTGCCATTCTTGACAAAATTTACTGAATTATAACTGTTATAGCCCAACAGGCAAATCTTTTAAAAATTTAAACCAAAAGTTCATCAAAAATTTTGATCTCCTTAACGTTTTGAAATAAGTCTTTCATGTGGTTGATTCAAAAAATTGTAATTGCAGACCGATAAACGATTTCCAGGTTTTTTATACCATTTTCCAGCTTTTTTAAGAACATTTGTAATTCCCTGACTCTTGCATGATTTCCAGGTAGCTATGAAGCCTAAGATATACAAGGTGGTCCAAATTCGTTTTTCGCTATTTCCCTTAGAAATATTCAAAACCTTACAATCAATCGAATTTGGACCACCCTGTATATATTTATAGATACATGGCAAACATATGTATCCTAGTCATCAACATTTAACAAATATTTATACACACACACACACACACACACACACACACTAATAATGCTAAAAACTTACTGTACATATTCGCCACAAAACCTCCCATACCGGTTCCAAATGCATTCATTGGGACAATTATTACATTTTTAATTTGAAACAAAAAAGCGTCTAAAGGTGTCACAGTTCTTCTTTCACAGTCCCTTGAACCTAAGAAGAAAAATATTTTGTCATTTGGGTATCTAAATTACTTTTATTTACTTCCTTCTTTGCCACCGGCGTATTTTTGAAATTTTGATTATTGCAATTTTTATTACTAATCAAGCTGATAATAACTGTTTACGCAATCATATTTTTTGAAGCGAAGACGAGCTTCACCAGACGCTTGATCTACTTTTTACGAATCAAAGGATTTAAAATTATTTTCGTTGCGTAAAATCTGGTAATAGTAGTAATCAGTTATAAAGTAGGGGAAAAAGGGGGTACTTTCGTCAACCGCGAAAATCTCGCTTAAGTCAGTTCCTGTGGTTGTGCTTGTGCGATCCGTATCGAAAGTTCAGAAAAAATTATTTTCTGAAGTATTTTGTGGCAGAATCAAAATAAATATTTTTTAATTATACATCAGCCTCGTCTCGTAAATAAATAGACGTAGTTTCCCCAAATCCCTACCAGGCACCACGAATTTAAAGAGAACCCCTCACCGCTCCACCGTACCCATCCGGCCCTAGGTATTTTCGTGCCGTTTTTATTTTTACGCAGTTGTTACGCTCCACGTTTTATTGCCTGTGCTGTGTTGATTTCTTTTATTGAGTTTTAAATCATGTCATCTAAACGTAAAAGAGAAGACAAGTTGTATAAAAGGTTATATAAGATAAAAAGGCAACTAGCCAAGTTACATGAAAGTGATAAAAACAACAGATCTCCGCTTCCCTTTGGAACGTCTTTGAATTTGTTGTTGGATCAAAACTAATCACAGCCACTGCATGAGTTGCCGGTGTACAACGATGAGGGTTTAGAGGCATACCTTGAGCAATGAACATGTTTGTTCAGTGCCTTGAGGGTAAGTTTCGTCACTGAACAAGCAAACAAGAAAGAAAACTCCGGCGTGCGCGAAATGTTGGCACAAGTAGCCGCGCATCTTCCATCTTTGGCAGATAACTTAATTCACGCCATTTCTATTCATCTTAGCTGTAAACACTGTTGTGTTAATTTAAGTTTCTGTAGCGTGACTGTTGAACTCATGTGCGTACAACGAGTAAATTTGAATTATTTAATTCAAATTTTATTTTAGTTACTGTGAATTTTAATACTAAACGTTATGTAGCTATAGGTAATTATTTTTAATACGTCTTACACATAGGTAATACTAAATTGCGGTTATAACGTGCTCATTTTACAAAATAAACAACCCATAATTCGCATTAGGTAATCTTTTCCCCGAAAAAATAAGGATGGGGAAAAGGTAATATTATCCAGGTTTCAAGAATTTTCTGTACCTAATTATTATGTTCATTAATATAATAGTAGTGTGGTAATAGGAATAATAAACTAAAAGTATAAAAAAAAACTACTTATATGGAGACATCAATAGGCAATAGTTTTAAAATCATGTATAATTAATATTATGCAGGTATAATTAATACAAAGGGTGTCCCAAAAGTTCCAGTCCACCCTAATATCTCCAAAACCAAAAGAGGTAGAGAAGTAAAATTTCACATAATTAGATGTATCTAAAAGTAACTTTTTGGATGCTAATCATCGCACCCGTCAGTAAGGAGGCGGAGCTACTTTTTTTAGAATAGAGCTTTTCCTTCTGTTTTCAAAAACACTTAATATGTTACATTTTTCTCTAAGGGTTTTTAAATAAAATGGAAAAATCATCTCCATAAGACAAATGAGTTAAACAAGAAAACAGATATTCGGTGATTCTTTGTCTAAATAATTGCTCTTATTTAAAAGTTTTTGTCATTTTATTTAAAAACTGATAGAGAAAAAGGTAACATATTAGGTATTTTTGGAAAGAGAATGAAAATCCCTATTAAAATTTTAGAAAATATACGAAAAGTATTCTGTCCGCCCTAGTCCCACCCCTTAATGAATGGCGGCACAATTAGCATCCAAAAATATACTTTTTTTAGAAACCATATCACTCTGTTAAATTTTGGTTCTCTGTCTCTTTTGGTTCTGGAAATATTAGGATCGACTCAGATTTTAAGGACAGCCTGCATTTATTAGTGTATATTTCCACAAGTATAAAATCTGTGGTACTAAGGCGAAACCCAATATGTCTTATGAACCTATGCTTGCGCCTACAAGCCTTTTTTGTGCTCAGGATACAATTTTTTGACTCAAGGCAATACAACTGCCACTGAAGGCTTTCCAACTCTTATCAATTTATTACCCTTTTGACTAGTTAAGCGGTCATTTTTTACATTTAATGTCAAATATAAAGTTAAAAGGGTACTGATAAGCGATAGGAGTTAGGACGTGTTTGTGAAGATCGTACTGCTCAGACTTACATTACCACTTCAGTTCCAGTTACTATAAGTTTGATTCGCAACAAGAGCAATCTGCTTTGGGTTTTAGTTAGTTGTTAAAGTACTTTGCCGGACAAGAGGGGGAGAGGGGAATTCAAAATTGTCTTCAAATTTAAGCACACTCAACATCATCAGCCTAAGAAAGTTGAATATTTTTATTTGGAATTAAATTCCTGTTTGTATTGTGACTAATGTTCATGTGGTTCAATGTACCTATATAACTTTTTTATGTTTATTCAAATAAATTGGTGCTTATTGAATAGGTTAGCCAAGCATTATTTGCCTAGCAGAAACATCTAAACAAAAATTAAAGTAAATAATAATTTTATAACATAAAAAAAATATTAAAAAAAAATATTTACAAGGATAGGTAGGTAAACTGAGATTTGTTCTGATAAAACAAAATTAAACAAGCGAACGAACTATACTACTACTACTGATTGCTATATAAAATTTTCGAACCTAATCAGGTCCCGCGTTCCCTGCCAAGCCACCGAGCTCGAGGTCACCGAGAGCCTAAGTGCGCAGAACGCCCAAACGGGAAGAGTTTCGCTTCTTTGTTTGCCTGTTCACTGGTTTCGTTTTATATTTCATTTAATATTATTAAAAATGATTCCCTTTTATAATTGATATGTAAAAATATTAATCTTTAAGGATGTTTTATTTATGTAGCTTGCACTAGCACCATAGTAAGTTTTCATGTAAACAACACCATGTTAATATATAAATTCTGGGCTAGTTAAACATGGTAATTAATTAATAGATGCATTCTCTTTGGATAATAATATAGATTGACTTTGATAGCAGGACTGATTTCTGTGTTTCAAGTTCTGCCAACTAATCAAATCAAAATAAACACAGTGGCGCTCATTTAGGCTAAGTAGTTGTTCAAACTTTTACCCCACGCCTACAAAAGCTCAAACTGAACCTAGCAGGGAATTTATAATGTTTTGTGTTGTCCCACAACATACAGCGTTACATAATAATGGCGCCCAACGTGGGGTCGAACCCACGACCCTGAGCTAGCCAATGAATGAAACTTCTCACTCACACCTTTAATTTAGTTCATCGAAAAGGCCAAAATAATGTTGTACCTGATGCACTGTCCCGTATCCCCGAATCTCTACCTGAAATTTCTCTTATTAATATTTCGCTCGATCAAGTAGATGACTATTACCTTTCATTAAAACATAAGATAATTGACAATCCTGATTCTTATCCAGACTTTAAAATTGATAAGGATATCAGTTATAAGTTTATTTCCTCTCGTGTCTCCTCTCGTGTCTCTGTTGAAACCAATATTAGACAATGGAAGGTTTCAGTACTCAAATATCTTCAAAAGCAAATCACTGAACAAAATCACAACCCTCCTACAGCTGCTCATTTGGAATATTTTCAGACACTTATATATTCTATCATTTGTTAGAAATTATCATGTTTGTGGTAGACAGAAGGTCTCTAATACCGCACAAATGGGGTTTATGGGTGGCGAAAAATAGGCTACGTTCTCTTGAAAAATAATCGCCGTAGATTTAATGGGTCCCTTCCCAAGGTCTCCTCGTGGTAATTCTTATCTCCTAGTGGTTTCAGACTGGCTTAGAAAGTACTCTTTATTGCACCCTTTGCGACAAGCAACAGCTGACAGCATTGTGAAATATATGAAAAATGAAGTGTTTCTTGTTTTTGGAGTCCCTCAATTTATCTTATGTGACAACGGTTCGGTTTTCACTGGATCTGTTTTTAAAAATCTTGCTAACAAGTATCAAGTTCAGAAGATTTGGTATACCGCTAGATATTCACCACAAGTCAACTTTGTTAAACGGAATAATAAAACAATTGGCACAGCTATCCGTTGTTACATAAAGCGGCACAAAGATTGGGATAAGGAGCTCCCTAAACTGAAACATGCTATAAATACTGCAGTTCATGAAGTGACAAAATTTTCTTCTACTTTTCTAAATTTTGCTCGTCATGTCCCACTCTTTGGTCTATACTACGGTGAAATTCCTTCTACTGAAGACACTGAAATCACTGCTGGTGATCCTAAAGCTTATGCCCGTGATGTAAAAAATTTATCTGACGTGTCTGTCGAAGTTAGACAGCGCTTACATCAATCTTATGAACGAAATTCTAGATCTTATAACCTTCGAAAGTATGATGATAGTTTTGAAATAAGTGAAAAGGTCTGGCGTCGAAATAAGATGTTGTCGGATGCTGCTAGCAAGTTTTCAGCAAAATTGGCACCGAAATATATTCTTTGTACTGTTAAGAAACGTATATCCAATCTTGTTTATGATCTCCTTGATTCTGCTGGAAGCGCAATAGGCCAATGTCATATAAAAGATTTAAAACCTTACACAGATTCGAATTCCGATGTCTCTGTAGAGCAATATTTTCATTAATTTTCTACTTCCTTTTATCCTTACCGTTTAAATTCTTACTTTCTCAAGTCCCTCATTAAGCATTATTTTTTTTTTGGTTCTGGTGGAGTTTACATATTTTGAACTTTAATTGTGACCTCACGATTTTCACTTCTTTTAAAAACGTGTGATACACGAAAGATATCAACCCATTTCCAAGAAACTGTTTGCTTTTTGACTTGTTCTTCTGTCCATTGTTTAGCCTATAAACAAAAATAATATTTCATTGACATTTCATATTATTTTTTTGTATGAAAGGGGGATGTGTAGCATTCCAAATGCTACATGCCAAAATTTAAAATAATTTTTGTAATAATTCTATTGATTGTTTAAAAATGTTTAAATAAAAGTACGTAATCACAATCTTTATCTCAGTTTAAACTTACTGCTTACCTGTTATTGTTTAAAACAACCCCTATTCATGCCAAAATCTCTTCAGTTAACCTCATCTAATATCGTACTATAAATCAACCATTTTATCCGTGGCACAAAAAGCCCTGCTTTCTTAAGTTGTATCCTAAGCAATCGTACTGTTCCAGTCTTTCATTTTGCCAGATTATTTTACACGTTTCTTCTGGTTTTCTTCCACTTCTCTTTTAAATAAAAACACATTATTAATCACCTTTCATAAACACTACATCCCTGGCTATTATCATGTCTTTAAAGTATTAATTGTGAACCTAAAATATTATTACACTATCCGATGATAATTTATCTTTATATCACCATCACTTTCGTAACCCTTTGTTCTGTTCTTAATTATTAAAAATTAAAAAACTAAACAAGAATTTGTAATGTTTACATTTTCGTTTAGATTCTTTAACCTTCGATCAGCTGATGCCAATCTCTTATTTTAGTTTGTTTGCTGGTCACTTAGACAATATGGGCCGTTTCTGCGAATTCCTAAATGATATTTCTAATGTTTTGTCCATAAATAAATATTGCTAGCTGACTATACAGAAAGCGCGCAATCTATTTTCCGAGGGCCGATCTTAGTCTACTTTCGAATTCCTTATATTCTAGTTTTAATGGCGAGGTATCGAATCACAGTTGGATGTAAATTTTAGTTTGTAATCGAACCTCGAATCAAGCATCTGACCTATATTTCTGAGACGTCCGAGAGCAGCCCCAGTTTTTCGAGTTCTTCCCTGACCAGGGGGTATTTCTCTGGTTGACCTTTGAGACGTGGTACCTGAATTAGCCATCGACCAAAAAAGGTCGACCGTAAATTTTTACCTCAATTTTTCTAATTGATCATGTACAAATGATTAAATTTTATCTCTTAAATATTTCAAATGAAATTCAGTGCATAGGCAATTGTCAGTATTTTGGAGTTGTGCTGTGCATAGTGTAGGAAATCCCTTTGTTATTTTACATATTTTCTTACTAAAAAAATAGCTGATGGGTTTATTTCTCATTAAATTTAGAAGTTTTGTTAATAAATTTTCGTTTCTATTGAAATAGAGTCCTCCCTGAACCTCAAAATACCTGAAAAAAAAACAATGATGATTGGTACGGAGCCTGGCCATGTATTCTGTGGGGCTTAGATTGGACTTTCAAAGCAATTCTCCTGGTTCTCAGACTGCAAGTTCTTGGTATGAACAACTTATCTCTGCTCACTCTCAGTTTGTATTCTCCATCTACGATACAGGCCTGTATATTCTATTTAACCGTATACTCAACTACTTTATGACACTATATTCCTATAATATAAATATAATTATGGATTGTCCATCAACATAGGGCATGTTAAGGTTACATTTAGCCTTCGGTTAATGTTTTAAAAAAAGATAATTTTAATTTAAACAAATTTAAAAAGTTTAATTTACCACTTTTCAAAATTATTTTTAATAGAAATTCCTCCTACGATTTTCTTTTACTGGTTAATTTATACTATGTATATTCTATGTCAGTGAGGCTATATAATCCTTGTCATACTTCTCGGAAAATTTAATAATTTTCCACAGGCCCCAAATTTGTGCACAAATTTCTCTCTGTGTAAAATATACTAAATATTCCTGCCAATGGATCTCACAGTTAGGAAGATGTTAAAATTTATTTTTTTTTTGTTCCATAAATTTTTGAACTATAGTTTAAATAACATATTTTTTCATTTGGTTTACATGAATGGTAATGGGACTAAAGTCGGTTCGCTGTATGAAGTCTGATATCGGATTAAATCTCAAAAGATGTTATCGCTTTTTGAACAGTAAGTCAGTTAAGTTAGAATGCCCTCGCTGTACTTGATCGTACCAGGGGGGCAATTCGAGTGGGCTATCGTTATGAGATAACGATCGCTATCGCCATTATTTTCACTGTTATGGCAACAACGCTTATTGTTAATTAAAAAGAAGGCGTGAATACCACGCAACCCGTAATACTTTCCCAAAAAAACTGTCAAATGCCGACAGTCAGTCAAGTTTGTTTACCTGTTTTGGAACTTGCGGCGAAATTTCGGGAAAATAATTTTGCACGCAATATGGACTAAAAATCTGATCACAATGTGATGGTGGACGACTGTTATCAATTTTTGATTGAATTTTGTTCGGAAAAGTCACGTTCTTTGTGAAGAAAAACCTACATGGACCTTGTGTGTTGTGTGGAAGTGCCGCCAGATTTTTTGTTTGGGTAAGTACTTATACTTACTTATCTTATGTTCTATTCTGTTCATTTTGGTGCTTAAAGAACACTACTTACATAATGTAAACAAAAAGATATAGTAGGTCAGTTTTAAGTTCAGTTTATACATTTTGAAAAGAGGTAAGCCAGTGGTGAAAACACCGAAATAAGAAAAAAAAGTTGGAAATTAAGGCAGGTTTACCCAACTTTTCATATTGATAATTCATAACTTTAATTCATAGTATATAAGCACAATTTTAATGTTAATACAAAATTTAACAGCACCTGTTTATCCAAATTTTTAAAATTAACATACCAAATTCACAAAAAAGAAGGGGAAAAAAATGTTTTTCTTTACTTAACCTCAACAAGTTAGGTATTCTTCCTTCTTGCTAAATTTCTGTTTTCTAATATCAGCTAAAATCAATTGCTCCCATTCTGAAATCAACCAACCAAAATGTTTTCTTTGCTTTTTTCATATTGATAGTGCATAAAGTTAAAATTAACCAACTTTTAAATTATGCACTGTGCTTATGAATTGTGAATTATAACTATATATGAAAACTTGGTTAAACACTTCTATTAACAATAATGTATTTAACATTATGACTATGAATAAAATTGTGCTTAAGTTATAAATTATCAATGTGAAAAATTAGGTAAACCCGCCTTTAGTCAGGAATGCAGGATTTGTTTGATCCAAGGGTAATTACACTGACTTTTTATTGAAAAAAATTGACATCAACTAATATCTACCTATATATTGAGAAAAAAATCAAATATAATTTATTTGGACACTGACAGTTGCTCGCCTGTTTATCATGCATTGTGTTTATGCTTGTATTTTCTGTTGTTATCGCCAAATTACTAAATACTATGCCTTATATAAACGATAGTACTTATAATAGAACGCATTGAGTACCTAGTTGAAGAGATGCGGCTGATTATGAATTGCTATGCACCACGAAGCCAAAATTTTGCATCCCTTCTCATTCTATCCCCCCTTCTTCAATAATTTCCTTTTGCACAGGATAATAGATCTTTTGAAGTCCCTCCCTCTGTCCGCTATCACCATTTAAATGGATAAATGACAGACAAGAATCATGTACCTAACTTTCGTATATTCAAATTGATTTTGCTAAAAAAAATTTTGATGTACACATTTTCTTTTTTTAAGGTTTGCAAAGTTTTAATGTAATGTAATGTTATGTTTTTTTAGGTCAACTGTTGAAAATCTACAAGAGCAGGACCCATGCTGCAGTGCCAATAAAAGAAAAAATAAATTATGAAGTTTGTGAATAAACACTTACCTTAGCTGCTCAATGTAGATTGATAAATTATTCATAGAAATCAGTTTTGGCAAGTTTTCAATTCCAACACCTGATTTTAAATTTGTAGGTACACCTATTGTCAAGTAATGCAAACTATCCTAAGATTTTGTCTCATACAGTCAAGTATTGTCAGGTATTATCGAGTTTTCGTACAACTATTGGAGGTGTTGGCCTCTCGGTTTTAGATGTTTTAATAGAGAGTTTTAAAAATGTTTACTTAAATCTCGAGTTAATAATAAGGCATGTTTAAAAAGTAAACAAAAACTTCTAGTAAATTTTACCATCAGTACCTATAGACATTGATTTGTTTCTCAATATTTTTAAAAATTGATAATTTTTGACACTTATATACTATAATTGACATGAATTGGTTAAAAAAAAACTAGATTTATTTTTTTCTCTGTTTGTAAATAATATGTACTTACTTGCTTATCATTCAATATTGTGGTTTCAATAATAATAGTAGCTTTTAAAAGACCCTGTTTAATTGGTATCATTTTTTTAAATATATTTTTTAGGTAAAAGAAAAAATTTAAAATAATCTAATAATAATAAAATGTAATTTTACTCGGAAATCATTTTATTGGAATAATTTCAGACAGTTTCGTTTTTTTAACTGGAATCAGAGGGTTTTTACCTCGACTTCCCCTTCCTTTGGGACGACAATGGGTAACCATACAAATCTTATGCATTTTTGTCAGATAACTTTAAAAAAAATTGGATTATTTAATTCACATTACATTTTTTATTCATGGATTTTATGGATGTCACTAATAAAAAGAATAAGTAAAATTGATAATACCTAAAATGTGTTATAAAAATCTAAACTTTTTACATGAAAAAGTTAGCTCATTTTTTTCCTCGTATTGAAAGGTCAATATTTCAATAACTGAAAGAGTCTCAAATACAGAAATTTAATCATCAGTAGAGCATGAAAGAATAACATGAATATATGACAAGTTTTATTTATTTTGATTCAGGCCTATATGAGAAGATTAACTTTAAATTTGTCACAAAATTGTAAAAATATTGGGAAAAAAAAGACAAAAAAAATAGCACATGGTATTGCTATTGTCTGAAGTATTAATTCAAGTGAACTAACTGGTTAGCTGCTTAGACTATAGATTTGCATACATCACACCTATAATAAATTACTTTAAATTTAATTTCAGATCAATGATTTCTCGTAATTATTAAGATGTATGATGAAGACATTTAAGCAGGCAGCACCCAACCTCACGCAACTAAACAATTTAACAAAATCCGGCAAAATCATATGAAGGATAAAACACATATGGTTAGCTACCTTCACATTAAAAAGAAAACATTTTAAAATCCAAAAATTCATCAGTAAAATTAAAAAATTTGGCTACTTTTTGGAAGATTGTTGTCGTTTCAACCAAATATAAATTTCCAGTTCTTGGTGGAATAAAGTTATTTAAAAAAAAAAAACATTAAATACAATTGAAGATCTTGGGGTAACTAGGGAATAAGCTACACTTATCTCGTTAATTTACAAGAAAAACTCAAGAGTCTTTTTCCACTTGGATCCCAACTTGTTAGATTTTCTGAACTTGTTCTTTTTGTTTCCCCAAAGTTTTTAATTATTATTCACTATCTTGAGAGTTTTTTTGATTTGACAGTTTACATTATTTTTCTAAATAATATATACAGGGGCCAAATTCATACTGTTTTTTTACCACCTTAGCTAGAACGTTGTTTTATCCTCTCCTTTAATTTCTAAATCAAAGTGCGTTGGACCAAATTCACAAAAGCATTGACCATCACTTAAGTTTCTAGTTTACCTTTAATATTAAAATGTAGGGTAAACAAGAGTCAATAATAAAATTTTCAAAGTAGAATGTAATGTAAAACTTGGTCCGTACTTTTCTAAAATAATCTAAATTGGCAGACAGCAATAAAACTGGTGGCCAAAAATTGGTGAGATATAGTGGATGTAAGTCTAATAAGTCGGATTATACCATCGATGTACTAACTTAGTACGTCGATGGATTATACTCTTGTTTAAAGGGCGAGGTGATTAAAAGTTACTATTGGTGTAATTGATTGATTTTACAAACCAAACCTGAAAGCTTTCAATCTTAAGTAGCCAGTTCACTGGCTTACATTTTGAAATTCATCTTATTTTTTGTTTCAGGTTAGCAGTGCCCAAGCTGATGAAAGAAAAGACGCAATCCACCAATTATTGAAATATTAGAAAACAATTTTGAATTCTAAGTAACATTTAAACCAATAAATAAAATAAATCAGTTTCTTATCCCAAATTTTATTATTTTCATTGACAAAATCAAGTCAAATCAATTTTTTCTTTGTAACATAATAAATTGGTAATATTAAATTAAAAACTAGTATAAAGTATAAATCTAGCCAAAAAATTTAATTAACCTAAATGCATTGTAAAAAACTTGTCATGTAAGTCAGTCAACCTTTAAAGTTAATTTAAAAATGCAGCATACATTTTAGGACCTTTATTTGAAGTACTAAGTAGCTTTCTTAAATTATATTACTCAGCTTTACATTCATAAAGATTGATTTAAAGTATGGTATTTTAAAGAGTATTATTTATAAAAATAGGTTTCTGAGCTAAGCATTTATTTAATTATTTAGAATCTATAACTTTGAGTTATTAGTTTTTCTGGTAGCCGTAAAAATAAGTTGACAAAGCAAATATTAAAAAGTTATTTAAAAATTTAAAATGGATGTAAAATAATGAAGAAATATCATTTAGGTAAATATTAAATCACATGAGTCCAATTTTTAAAAAAATCTATATCAATTCTTTTTTATAGCAACCAGAGCTGGAAATAACTTAATACTGTACTTAACTTTCTCCACCAAACCAATCTAAAGGCTCTTGAAAAAAAAACTCTGCCTTATTTTAAAAAGATTGCAATAACTTAAATTAATATGTTTAAAATAAAGTGGTTCTACAGGTGTGGCGGTGAGCAATAATTGTGACCCACTCTGCGAATTTTCATGAAAAAGTTCTTAAATCGTAGTTACAATAGGTCCAATGTTCTATAACTATCACTTAAGTAACATTTAAATTTTTTGATTTAAACAAATGCAGCCTAACATTACTATATTTTACACAACTTTTTAATTCATTAAAAGTTATCTTATGATTTTTTTTTAATTAATAAAAATTAAATTAAATTCTTCTGAAAGTTAGTTTCACTATGTCTATTGAACATCGAATCTTTGTCTACTTTCATCTAGTGCCTTGGAAGGTTGGTCTATGTCTTACTTGAATCCATCCATACTTAATTTGTGGCCCGAGTTGTGGTACTTGATCGGAGACTTGATCCTACTAGAATGATTCTTACAGCTCCATTCACATACCCTAGCACGTTATACCTAAAAAGAAGTATACATTTTAACTTTTATGAAAATAGTACTTATCCAAAATCTGATCACAGCTTTAAGTAGTTATTTTGTCTTTGGTGAACTGCAAAAATCTAAGTCAGTAGTTTTTATTTTAAATAAACTGTCTTAGTAGAATTCAAAAGATATATATGAACTCGATGGCCGTCGCTAATGCGCTCATGCATACACGGATGCAAAGAATATATATGTCATCACTTGTTAACTTTAAGTCCAAAATTGGTAAAGTATGTTACATAAACTAAGCTTTAATTTCTTTCAAAAAAAATTGAATCCTACCTTTTACTGTATAATTTTTTTTATGCTCATCTTACGAGTATGTTCGCTAATTACTAATACCTTCTTTATCGGTGATAAACATACACACCAAAAACAGAAAGAACATGCCTTTTTATTTTTTCTCCATCTGTCATTATTTGTTTTGTTATTATATATATATATATTTATTATTTAAAGCATTTTTTAGCTAATAGAATAGTGCAACCGGTTTTTTGTCTTTTAATAAAGACATTTTATGTATTAAAAACAAACAATCACTTCAAAGTATCACATGCTCGCCCACACTGACTTTAATTTAAGTAGGTAATAAACTTCAGCAAACTCAACTGGTTGGGCCATGCTTATCTATATTCTGCCATAAGGGCTTGCAGAAAAGTATAAAATATAAACCCACCTTAAAAGAGCAGTCTCATAAATAGCTAGTCGTGAACTTATGATGTACAAGTGTGGGATGAGGAGTAAAACAAATATTTCCCCATAATAAAAGCTAGTATTACTTACTGTGCTGTGCTCCAAATATGGTGTGAACTGCAACCATCGCAGAAGAAATCATATTAATTTTTCTCAATCATTGTAGCACCATTATTAGTCAAAAGTTATATTTTTGTGCGAGTTTAGTTGTCAAAGTTGAACAACGAAACGCCCCCCCAGACATCCCACTGATTCACTGTATTCGGCAAAATATGAGTGGGCTAAATCAGCGGTCTTAAAATAAAATTATTTAAGAATTACTCGTTATACTTATAACACGATAAATATTTCTATTTTATTTTATTTTTTACTTATACTTTTGAAAAACTTTTTGCGTCAATAAGTTAAAGATTTTGACAGGTATTTTTTCCGAGAATTTAATTATTTTGCGGTCATTATAGGTAAATCTGGAGCTGTCGTCAATGCTAATGATCACTATTTTCCAAGAAATAATTAAAATTTGCCCCAGTTGGGGATGGTATGTTCTATTTTAAATAAGTAGGTATGCTTTTATGTGCTTTAGTTTGTTTCTTATTGTGTGTGAATTACGGAATTTAAAGCAGTTATAAAGCAAAGTTATGGAAAATGTTCAGCAAAGTGACACAACGCTTAGAAGGTGTTTATCTCCAGGTGAACGCCGTTTGGTATTACAAGTGGAACGTTATTTTACGTTAGACAAAAATAACTCGGGCCCGTTAGTGTCTGTTTTGCCAGTGCAAAAACGAACGTCTGATGCTTGCGGCATTTCAGATAAGACCTTAAGACTTCAAAAAAAGAGTGAAGAGGAATTAAACAGACCATATAAAAGGGTTCGACAGCATTCCAAAACCTTTGATACATCCCAAGGGATTAAACTATCGATTAGAAATATTGTTTGATATGTATAAGTCAAAGGAATATGTTACCCTCAAAGCTATTCTAGAAAAGATAAAGGAAAAACAACTTTGCGATATTGGAATTACCAATTTGTCCAAAATTTTAAAAGAGATGGGCTTTAAATATAAAAAAAAAAACGAACAACAGAAAAGTGCTTTGCGAGCATTCCAATATTGTGTCAAAAAGATGGCAATTTTTAAGAGATTACATAAAAAAAATTCGAATTGCCAAGGTAAGTTGTTTTTCTGGACGAAACATGGGTATTTGCGCACGGAACTTCAACAAAATCGTCTTGGCAGGATGAATCGAAACATTGCTATTCCAGTACCCGTGCAGGTAATGGAAAAAGATATATAATAATACATGCAGGCAATGAAGAAGGGTTTATTTCAAATGCCAATTTAATATTTTCATAAACAAAAAAAACTGACAATTATCACAGCAATATGGATGCTAAAATTTTTGAGAATTGGTTTGAGGAAAAACTTTTAAAAAGTTTATAAAACCCTTCCTTAATTGTTTTGGACAATGCGTCTTACCATACGAGACTCGAAGAGAAATTTCCTACAAGAAGCTGGAAGAAAGAGGAAATAAGAGAGTGATTGTCAAAGAAAAACATAAACCATGGAAATTTATTTTTAAAAAGTGATCTTTTAAGCAAGTGTAAAGATCAGCCATTTAAAAAAAAATATGTTGTTGACAAATTAGCTCTTAAATATGGACATCAAGTTTTGAGATTACCACCCTACCATTGCCATCACAACGCAATTGAAATGGTATGGGGTATTACCAAAAATTATTATGACAAACATACCTGTAAAATATCGGTGAGCCTAGCGTTATAAAGTTGTGGGAGGAGGCACTTAGCAAAGTGGGTAAAGAATGGCGGAAATACATTGAACACACGGAAGGTTATAGACGAAGTAAGACCGTTAATTATTACGGATGATGATAATGATTCTGAAAGCATGGATGATATTTCAGATGCGGAGGAAGACTATTTTTAGTATGCATTTATAAGTAGGTGCATTCTATCGCAAGGCTGCAATATCGTTTTTTTTTAGAACCAAAACTTTATAAAAAAGAATTCGTAAAACTAATTTGCCTAAATACTATAAAAGCTAAGAAATAATCTTTTTTTACCTAATTATTTTTTATTAACTTTAAATGATTTAAGTGCTGTTTACAAATGTCCAAACCATGGCTTTCCTAATTACCGATGCAAAAAAAATAATTTTGTCTGCGCTTGTTATTTAAACCAACGCTTGTAAAAAAACACTATTTTAGCCACTAGATGTAAAAACTAGTCTTATTTAGAAAATTTAATTCGTCATGTTCCAAAAACATAATTTATTGTTTGAGAACCACCGACTTACCTGCTCAAGAGGTTTTATAAATAAATAAATAAATTAAATAAATAAATAAATAAATAAATAAAATAAATAAATGAAATAAATTAAATAAATGAAATAAATCTAAAATAAATACACTTTTATATTGGCATAATAATTATTACAATAGATAAAAAAAACTGTATAAAAGAATTCCACAAAAGGACTAAAAAGACAGTATATATCTATTTGTATTTTGTAATGTTGTAACTTTTTAATTTGATTAAAACTGATATTAAATTTTAGCCCTGAGTTTTATTGCTTAGCGGACTTCTTACAACGAATGCACTTTATATACTCTTGGAAATGTCTTTTTTTTAAAATATAGAATTACATTTGTTATAAAATAGTTGGTTTTTTTAATTAGTATTAACTGGCTTTTCATTAATTAATTAGAACCAAGATAAAATAACATAGGAAGCCGTTCCTTATATTGTCTCTCAAGGTTCTACTTTTATTTTTATAATTCATTAATTAATTAATAGATGCATTCTTATTGGATAATAACATAGATTGACTGTGATAGCAGGACAGATTTCTGTGTTTCAAGTTCTGGCAACTAATCAAATAAAAATAAATAAACACAGCGGCGCTCATTTAAGCTAAGTAGTTTTCCAAACTTTTACCCCACGCCTACAAAAGCTCAAACTGAACCTAGCAGGGAATTTGTAGATGTTTTGTGTTGTCCGACAACATACAGCGTTACAGTTTTACGATCAAGCTGTCATTTGTTCAAATATTTCCAGTATTTACGACGGCTGTTGGAGTCAACAAATATTGAATATTGGCATTACTGTATCTGATGTTCAAGATGAACCAATAGAACTGTTATTGGGAGCCGATGTAATCGGTAGACTGTATACCGGAAAAAGTCAGGTTTTGTCATGTGGACTAGTATTAGCTAAAACGAAATTAGAATGGACATTGATGGGTAAAATACCTAATAATGACAATGTTTTAAAATCTACTTGCATGCTTGTAAACGACATGCTTGTAAGCGACTGACTTATGGAACCTTGAACTTCTTGGTATCAAAGATCCAGTTAAAGAATCTACTAGACAGGAAACCGAAAAGGCAGCGAGGGATCATTTTACATCAACTGTCACAAAAAATGACGATGTGAGGTACAAAGTAAGTCTTCCGTGGATAGAAAATCACCCTCCTCTACCCAACAATTTTTACGTGGCCAAGATACGTTAACCAGTAAATTAAACAAAGATGGCTATCGTGAAGAACATGAGAAAGTCTTAGAAGAATGGTTAGCAGAATGTATTATAAAAGAAGTATCTAAATAAGACTACTATCAGGCTCAAAGGCAAGTGGATATGGCGTAATTTCAGACATTCGAAAAGCTTTTCTTCAAATTAGCTTCAACAATCATGACAGAAATTTTTTGAGATTTTTGTGGTACACCCCGAATAATGAGTTGAAAATTTTTAGACACACTCGGGTAGTATTTGGTCTCACTTGTAGTCCGTTTCTACTTGGGGCAGTTATTCAACATCACATCAAAACCACATTGGCCAAAGATCCTAGATACTCGAGAATACGGAGAATTTTTGGCTCTCAGCAAAAGCTTTTATGTGATAACAGCATTATAAGTTTTGACCATCAAGAAGAAGTAGAAAAGTTTAAAGAAGACGCCCAAAATGCAATGATGGAAGCACAGATGGATTTAAGATGTTGGGAAAGGGAATTTACAGAAGGCCAGCGACATCAGTTATTGGATTAAAATGGAATAAGTTTACAAAAACACTGAAAGTTTCATTAGAACGTTTCCAACATAGTCCACTCACAGAAAGTTTAACGAAAAAGACGATTCTTTCTACTGTAAACAAGATTTTTGTGATAGGATTCCTTTCTTCAGCATTGTTAATTCCGAAAATGCTATTACAAACTACCTGTAAGCTTAAACTACCATGGAATTCAAAAGTGCCTGATGAGATTAAAAAGACATTTTTTGATTGGTTTCATGAAATACCTTATTTGGATAACGTCAAAATTGCAATGCCCAGATGTGAAAGATCAGTGTAAGCATGAAAGTTTACATTTATTTTGTGACGCAAGCCAAAATGCGTACGCAGTTGTAATCTTTCTGAGAGTAGAATCCACCAGTTTGACAGAGACAAAGTTAATCCAATCAAAAAATCGAGTAGCACCAATAAAATGTCTTTCGATTCTGCGTTTAGAGTTAATGGCTGCTACTATTGCTGCAAGAATGTTAGCAGTTGTTAGAAAAGAATTTAATAGGAATATTCCTGTGTATTGCTGGTCGGACTCATCCACTGTTTTATGTTGGATAAAACGTAATGAAAATTGGAAACCATTCGTTCGAAACCGCGTTTAAGAAATTTTAGAACTTACCTCCGAAGAATGGTGGCATCATGTCCCAGGACACATGAATCCAGCGGACCTACCATCAAGGGGCTGTTTACCGAAAAAGTTGTTAGATAGTAAGTGGTTGAATGGTCCAACGTGGCTACTAGAGTCTTCCGAAAAATGGATTAATCAAAATTATAAGATCAACGAGCAAATCGTATTAGAAGAAAAATCGAAACGTGTAATATCCCTAATGAATAAAAATAAAAATCGACATTTATGGATAACTGCAATCTCTCAGAACTTTATTAGAAATTTCATGATAAAAAAGACTGCGCATTATGGACCAATATTTTTAGAAAAAGAACTTACAGTTGAAGAAATAGAAGATGCAAAGAAAAGTATATTTTAGAACATTCAAGGAGAGTACTTCGATCGATTCGTACCAAAAAATTTCAAACTAAGAGAAGATGAGTATGGTATTCTAAGAATAAAAACAAAAATTAGTGAAAGAGATGATACAAGATCCTTCCGATATCCAGCGATTTTGCCAGGAAAATACCCACTGGTACGACGCTTAATTAGTGACAGACATATCAAACTGTTACACGCTGGGGTACAAACAGTTTTAGCAAGTCTTAGAGAACAGTTTTGGATAATCGGAGGAAAAAAATCTGTAAGAGCTGTCACATCTAGATGTGTCATATGCCAAAGACATCATGTCAAACACCTTGAAGCAGTTCCCCTTCCCAGAAATCTGGTCAAAGATGCTTCAGTATTTGAAATAATAGGAGTAGATGCAGCTGGACCACTAATATCAAAGGATAAAAACAAAATTTGGATCTTAATTTTTACGTGTGTTATTTACAGAGCTGTGCATTTCGAAATAATAACCTCGATGTCAACTGATTACTTTTTACTAGCATTCAGAAGATTTATTGCTAGAAGAGGTCGCCCTTCCACTGTACTCAGTAATAATGCGACGAACTTCAGGGGAACAGAAAATTTACTTGCCGAACTAGATTGGCCAAACATTTTAAAAGAAGGTACTGCTGCCAGAATTAAATGGATATTTAATCCTCCCGTAGCACCTTGGTGGGGAGGATGGTGGGAAAGCTTGATCAAGACGATGAAAACGCTGCTAAGAAAAGTGTTTTAGGAAAAAAATCACTAACCTTTAAAGAACTTACTACGGTTGTGTGTGATTGCGAGTCTGTGGTGAATCAACGCCCACTAAACAGTTTAACAGAAAGTCCTGATGATTGGCAAACTCTTACACTGGCCTTGTTTCTTCAAGATGTAGAAATAAATGAAGTTTTAGATTTAGATTAAATAGAAGCTTCAGATTTAAGACGGAGATACAGATATAGATTAAAGCATAATAATTAAGAAGCAGATTTCGAAATGAATATTTAAGTTTTCTTATATTAAAAACCAAGAACAAACCAATAAACAAGTTACTTCCAAAATTTGGAGATCTAGGCTTTATAGAAATACAAAATTCAAACAGATTAGAGGCAAAGATGGCGTTGTAAGATTGCTACGTTTAAAAATCCCATCAGGCAATCTTATTTTGAGACCTATCAAAAGATTTATAAGCTTATTGTATTAGTTCTATAAAAAAGAGTGACCTTATACTTCAATGTTACGTGTAGATTTAAGGTTACTTTTGATTGACAAAACAAGTCACTGTTATAATAATTTTTTTGGAGAAGGATGAAGTTGTCATAAAAGAGTTTAAAAACCAACCTTGTCGTGTGCACTCTGTACGACGCACCTTCTTTTATATTTTTAAAGAAAACCCCATGAAAGCTGGGAAGAGAATATAAGCGCGCTCTTAAAACAAAAGTTAAGATGTATATGAAAACGTATACAAAATGTATGGGAAACTGCGAAAACTGGGGGTTTAAAATAAGAGAGATGTATTACGTGGAACTGTTAGAAACTAGAAGATTAAATTGTGATTTATTTAAGTTACTTATCATCCTCATCGCAACTGTAATTTAATCAAATTACAAATAAATTTTAATAAAAATTTTGCAAATGGTTTGCTTAAGATTTTATAAAAATGCGAAAAAATTTTATGTTCATTTTTGTATGATATTTAAAGTTTGAATGAATATTATGTTCGAAATATAACGGTATATTTTTAATAATTTTTCGAAATAATTAATCATTAATTTCGAATATAAATATTAGTATAAAAAATATGTATAACCTAATATTATGAAAATACATGGTTTTATAATATAAATAGGACAGTACTTAAAATATGTGTAATAGATAGTTTTTTTTAAAGTTTTGCTTTACTAGAATTATGAATATTGGTACAGTTTTGATAAAAGATTATTATACATATTAAAATTTAGTTTTTGTTTTTAAGTTTGACTTTGTTTGAAAATTTCGTAAGGACCACAAAAATTAATAAGCCAGAAAAGGACTATATGGTTTAGAAGCAAGTCGTGCATATAAACGTTGTCAATAGGTGGCAAAAACAAGCACTTAATGTTAATATTTGCATTTTGTTTTTCTTGTATGTATGTACTTAAGTTTGGAAAATGGCATATATACAGCACAAGATTATGCTCAGCTACAAGATAGAACATCTAAACGGATATTCCGATGTCAAGTGTGTTATTGGAATTGAGTACGATAACTAAACAAACACTCAAAGTTAATGGAAATGTTTTAAGTAACTCACCACTATCATTTGCATACCAATAAGCAAGTAAAAGAAGCAAAAGATGTAGAAGCACTATTCTATCGTAAAAATGAGTTTTATTCTGATTCGAATTTTTGAAATGGTTTTAAATTGTAAAAGTATTCAAATATTTTTCATAATTTTAGAAAAATTATGTAATTTCCTCTTAATAAACAAAATCTTGTAAGCTGTTCCTAATGAATGTATTACAATGGAAGAGTGAAAAGCTCGATGCAAAGGTTGTCTAGTAGAAGAGGAAAGTATTTTAAAGCCTTACTTAGGGAAGAGCATAACAGCTAAGCTTATAAAATAGGAACATCAAGTCAGGAACGGTAGACCTTTCAATAACGCAGTTGCAGAGCGTCATTATGCCCAAATGGGTATCGCTCTTACTTTTATCTCAAGTAGTCTCAAGTAATTTTAAATAATTAAAAGTAAAAATGAGATAATTTTTCTAAAGGGATTTAATTTACATTTCTAAGAGTGGAGGATTTTGTTTTTTATATTTTAAATTTATTTTAGTCTTAGTATTTTCTGTGATTTTAGTAGAATTTAATAATTTGTATTCTAACTGATAAAATTTAAGAGTAAATTTATAGAAGTTGAGTTTATATGAGACAAGTATAAAAATCTTAAGTCAATATCTAATCCCGTCCCAACAATATAAAGAATACTCGTGGCATATCGGACAAAGCGTTTTTGTTTCTCACTTCATCACGACCAGGCCTCCAATGTCTAATGGAGAATCCAGACACCTACAGACATCCCTATTAGGAATCATCAGGGAGTCATAAATTGTACCTGGCAGTTTAAGCTACACAGGCAACCATGCACACCTCTCGAATTTAAAACCAAAAGTTTTTAATCCGCGGAGACGTGGTACCTTTATTCGACAGGTGGCGCACACAGGTACCACGTCTCCGCGGATTAAAAACTTTTTGTTTTAAATTCGAGAGGTATGCATGGTTGCCTGTGTAGCTTCAACTGCCAGGTACAATTCTATGACCCCAGATGATTCTTAATAAAGATGAAACAGGTCTGTAGGTTTCGGGATTCTCCATTAGACATTGGAGGCCTGGTCGTAATAAGATGAAAACAAAAACGCTTTGTCCGATATGTTACGAGTGTTACTTTAATAAAGAATACTAACCTGTCAAAAATACAAAATATTCGCTCCAGCCCATTTTTGTAGTATCACAGAGTGGTGAGTATTGTACATTTAAATTATGTTCTTTTGTTTCCTAAAAATAAAACAATTAAATTGAAGCTTTAATAGAGTCGTAAATTCCTCCAGGGTGAAGATTTTCAAACATTTTGGAAGGAAGAACAAAGTCACATTGCTTCACATCAATTTTTTATTTATTTTCTGTAAGATAGGAGAAGTGTGTTTAAAATACTAATAACTAATAAAAAAATAAAATGATTACTTAGAGAAAATCTAGAAAATGTTCCAAAAAGAAACATAAAACAAAGGTCACAAACTAATAAAAATATTTTAAAAAATTTACATTTTTACGTAATGCCAAAGGATTTAAAATTTAATGTTAAAAATACATAAATTATTATTAAAAAGGTACACATAATTTGTAATTTTGGCTACAATTGTGGTGACTACTACATTTACATTCATAATAACTTTTATATAGGGGTTGTATGGGCTGCGCTGTAGATGTAGTATATCTTGTTTAAGACAGTTGCATCGAGAGTTTTTAAACAATTGGTCCTCACAGCGCGGTCAGCTCTCACATATGGCTCCACGTGCCACACCCCGGTAACTGCATCAACCTGCAGGTCAAACTATTTGAGGGTAGCCAGATTTGGCGAGAAAATTAGTGTTGGGAAGCAGTAACACTAAAAGTCATTGTTTGGCGTACTTCTAGATATAGAAACAAAAACGGCAATAAATTACATAGTTAAAGGCGTGACAAGGATTGTTTTAATGGTTTTAATGGTGCGATGACGAAGGCAACGGGAAACTACCCCATTATCGTCCCCAGGAAATATCATCATCATCTACCAGGTCTTAAGTGATCAGAGGGTGCTAATAATCTCCGGACCAGTCATGAAGAAGATTGCTACATGGAACGTACAAAGTATGTTTGAGTCTGGAAAAGTCCACAATGTCACCAGAGAAATCAAACGATTAGACATAGAGATCTTAGGAGTTAGCGAGGTGAGATGGACTAACTCAGGTAAATGACAGATAGATGACTACAATGTCTCCTACGCAGGCAATGACGGCCAAAACCACTATAACGGCGTAGCAGTCATTTTGAAAAGAGAAATTCAAAAATACGTTATCTCTTTTGTTCCTGTGTCGGATCGAGTCATATTTCTTCAGCTAAACTCTAAGCCTTTCAATGTCAATATTATTCAAGTATACGGTCCAACCAGTAAATATTCAAATGATGACGTGGAGGCCTTCTACGACCAAGTTCACACTGCCCTTAGTTTTACGAAAAAGACAGAAATCACCATTGTTATGGGGGACTTTAACGCAAAACGCCCCAAGAAAAGACATTGTGTGGAGATCGCCTTTTCCAGTTCTGTCAGGAAAGGGATTTTTTTGCGTCAAATACTTTCTTTAAACTTCCAACTAGACGCCTTTATACTTGGTCTTCTAAATCCAACAACCCTGAGAGTATTCTTAGAAACCAAATAGACTTTATACTAATCAATAAACGATTTAGAAACTATATTAAATCTACAAAAACTTACCCTGGCGCAGACGTAGGCTCAGGTCACAATCCAGTTGTGCCGAAAATTAAATTTACCCTCAAGGAAAATCGTCCCCCAAATAACAAACCTAAACCCAGGTTGGACGAACAACATGGTAGCAACTAAACTTAAAGTCGAACTTAATATAAAGCTTAAAGATATTAATGAGTCTACCGAGCAAGGTGCAGAAATGGTTTGGACAAAGGTTAAAAGTGCTATAGTCGAAAGCACAACTTAGGCAAGGATGAAAGAAGAAATAAAAAGAAAGTTTGGATGACCGATGAAATCATTGAGTAGAAGAAATAAAAAGAAAGTTTGGATGACCAATGAAATCATTGAGTTGATGGATAAAAGACGCAGTAAAAAAGGCAGAGATCAGTACCATAAAATCATCAAAACAAGACTGGATAACACAGCAATGTCAAGAAATAGAAGATCTAGATGCTAAACATGACACTTTCAATTTACACAAACGCATAAAGACAAGCTGGAATCCTTGTGGACAACCAAGGCATAGATTTAACACCAACCGTACATCATGCAATATCTTCAGCTAAAAACAGAAATGCTAGCTTTTAAAGAAAAAAACGAAGATTCGGTAAATACGCTGGCCAAACTGTGATTAGTGATTGTGTAGTGATTACCGCCTAATCAGCCTAATGAGCCATATATTAAAAATATTTATGAAGATTATCCATAAAAGAATTTATGAAAAATGCGAATCCTTTATGGGCGACACGAAGTTTGGATTTCGTGGTGGGTTCGGGACAAGAGAGGCCCAGTTTGGCATTCAAGTCTTAGTTCAGCGGTCTAGGGATGTGTCGGTGTCAGTATATGCCTGTTTCATAGATTATGTGAAAGCGTTTGACCGAGTCCAACACGAAAAGCTTATAGAATTGCTAAAAGAAGTTGGTCTAGATGACCGATATCTAAAGATAATCGCTAATCTATACTGGAATCAGACTGCTCAAATAAAGGTTGATAGTCGACTGTCCGAAGAGGTCCAAATAAGACTCCCTAAAAGAAGTTGGTCTAGATAACCGAGATCTAAAGATAATCGCTAATCTATACTGGAATCAGACTGCTCAAATAAAGATTAATGGCAACTGTCCGAAGAGGTCCAAATAAGAAGAGGTTTGCGCCAAGGTTGTATATTATCTCCGCTGTTGTTTAGTATCTATAGTAACAAAGTAATAGAGAATGCACTTCATAAGTGCGAAGAGGGTCTGACCATAAACGACATAAAAATCAACAACCTACGATATGTCGACGACACTGTCATAATAGACACTTAAAGTAAATATTTCAACGTATCGGTATCGGTATACGTAACGCGTTCGAAACAAAGTCAAAAACACTACATTTTTGACTTTTTTCATTGTATGTTCATGGGTCCGTAACGATACGTACATCCTTCCGTAAGCAACGAGATTCTGTCATCACACCCGTCAAAGAAGCAAAAATGTAGTGTATTTTGACTTTGTTTCGAACGCGTTACGTATACCGCTACCGATGCGTTCAAATATTTACTTTAAGTGTCTAATAGCAGACACGCTGGAAGGCCTGCAAGAGTTGTTGAATCAAATTGCTGCCAAAAGTTCGCAATTCGGGCTTAACTTAAATGTTGGAAAAACAAAATGGATGGTCATATCGAAGGAAAAGAACATCAGAGGCACGTTAGAAGTAAATGGGCAGCAAGACGAACGCGTGGATTCCTAAAACTACTTGGGTTGCCTCCTCTATGAGAACTGGGACAACATGCAAGAAGTTCAGTCAGTGTTGTGTAGTCGCGATCCTAATACCACTCTCCAAATTCGTGTGCTTATATGGAAGTATGGACACTGACTGAGCCCATGCATGTGCAAAAAGTTAGAGGCATTCGAGATGTGGTGTTAGCGTAGAATACTAAGGATATCTTGGATGGACAGAGTAACTAATGTGGATATTTTGCTTAGAATAAATAAAGATCTTGAAGTTTTATTTACCATCAAAAAACGAAAACTTGAATATTTTGGCCATATTTCCAGAAATGACAAATATAAGGCAAAATTCAAGGCAGAAGAGGTCCGGGTCTTAGACGGATATCATGGCTTAAAAATCTTGGAAAATGGTATGGTATTAGTACTACGACACTTCCGAAAAGCAGTGGACAGAGTACAGATCGCGCTAATGATAGCCAACGTTCGAAGAGAGCATGGGCACTTGAAGAAGAAGAATATGTTTTATAGTATATGATCTAGCTAGGAATGTATCGTACCGTTAGGTGTTCCCAATTTTCGTATACTATGTGTCGTAAATCGTAACAGTATGGTTAAATACCGTTTTTTTAAACGTAATCAGTGTATAGTGATGCAGCTAGTGGTTTTTAGAATGATCTCCTTTATTGCCTTATTGGTAGTCGTTGGCAAGGCTTCATCCGTCCTTCTTCTTCTTCTTCAAGTGCCATGCTCTCTTCGAACGTTAGCTATCATCAGCTCGATCTGTTCCGTCCTTGTATAACATAAATTCAATCGGTGAAGGAAGAAGGGAACCTTTCTAGCTGGAATGTACCGTTAAGTGTTCCCAATTTTCTGGAATTATTACGTGTGCCGGTCACCGCAAATAGCAAAAATTTTCGTATGCTATGCCTTATAATTCATAAAACTGTGGTTAAATACCGTTTTTTTTGCAACGCAATGAGTGTACAGGGTGTCCCATTTTCGATAGGATTCAATGGGATACAAGGGACAGAATAAATCTGATAATGCCATTTTTTAAAGCTCAAAAAGGAAGACAGTAATGCAAAAACCGCATGTCTCTATCTTCAATAACAACGGAGTTTCCCATTGAATCCTATCGAAAATGGGAAAATGGGACACCCTGTACAGTGATGCCTTTAGGGCCTTATGAAAGTCGTTGCCAAGGCTCTATCCGTCCTGGTGAAGGAAGAAAGGAGCCTTGAGCAACGATTATATGAATACGTCCATTAGAAACTTTATTTAGTAAGAACACTTCTAAAGATCACTTAAGGGATTTTTGATTAAAGAATTGGTACTGGTTCTGGTTGACGTTATTTTGATAGCGGTTCTAAAACAATGACGTTATTTAAAATATTGTAAAGATATCTTTTTAAAAAAAAACTACCTTTAATTTTGCAAAAGTTAGGGGGTTATGTGTACAACCAAAGGGCCGGACCAACCTCCCAGGCTGGTTCTAAAATTTTATAACCGAGTTCCAGGCTCTATTTTAGGACCAATCCTGTTTATTTTATATACCTACAAGTTTGCAAGTTTTTTAAAGAATTGTAAAATCCAGAAATATGCAGATGATAAGCAATTTTATTTTTCCTTTCCACCTAAAATGCTGCAACAGGGTTGTGCCAGGATCAATGAGGATCTGGAGGTGATCAGTAGGGTTTCGAGGATCACTCTTTAAAGCTGAACCCCAATAAGTCTGACACAGAGCGTTGACATTCGGATTAGTGACCAAAACTTACCGCTGAAAACGGAGGTTAAAAATTTAGATTTCATTTTTGATTCCTCTCTTCGCTTTGAAAAGCATATTTCAAACTGTATACGAAGATGTATAGGCATATTGAGAGCATTGTATCATTCGAGAAAAATGTTAACTTCAGACATGAAAAAATTATTATGTGATTCGATTGTTCTTTCTATTTTTAATCATTGTGATGTTGTGTATGGTCCATGTTTAACAGCTGTTACAGCGAACAAAATTGAAAAAATTCAGAAGTACTGTCTTAGATTTATACATGGAATCCGTAGAGGACAGCCAGTTAGTTATAAGTTAAAAGAAACTGGGTGGGTCGATATGAAAACCCGTCGATATATTCACAAATGTTGCACTTATTTCAAAGTAATGAAATTAAAATCCCCAAAGTATTTATATGAAAAAATAACATTCAGGACAGATGTAAATAATCTCAATTTAAGGTTTAGGGGTATCAGTGTACCACTCCATCGTTCAAGTTTGTTTGAGCGATCTTTTACTTATAAGCTAGCAAAGTCCTATGATGATCTTCCTCCTTCTCTTTAATCTTGTTCAATACGAAATTTTTGTCTAAATATTCAAAAACATGTTTTTAATATTTAAAAATTTTTAATGCCCAGTTAATAAATTTCTTTATAGTTTTACCTGGGTAATAACGAATAAATTCTGGTGAAGTCGTACACAACTGTTCATACAAAAATTATATTTTTGGTTTGTATTTTAATATTAAAACAAATACATATCTTCTAAAAGGTAAAGGGTATGGTGACTTATTTTTTGATTTATTTAATTTTATTTTTCAATAGATAATTTGTTGCATTTCTCTTTTTGTTTTGCTAACCACACGAGTTTTTTATTTTTTTTGTGTTTAATTTCATTTTCTTTGGTTTTGTTAAACAATATTATGTTCAAAAAATTATAATTTCTTTTGTAGGGATAAGTGTACAAATCAGGTACTCATATACTTGTATATGGGTAGCTGCACCCTCGCCCTTTCAATGTACTTTAAAACTGTATTTTTAGGTATGTTGAATAAAGTCTATATTTATTTATTTATTTAGTTGCAACTGTGACGTTATTGTTTTAAAACGAAAGGACCGGTTCCGGTTCTGGTTCAACCAGAACCAGGACCAATTGTAAATCGAAAAGCCTTTTAGTTTAAGTCATCGGATACTCAAATACGTCCGTGCAACTGCAGGTCATAAAATTTTTGATGAATACGCCAAAAACCAAAAAGCCTGGAACTAGATCCAATCGATACCCCATTTATATGGGTTACCGCAGCCTATTAAAACGCATTGGCAGAAATAGTTCCATTGTGTTGGGATTCTTATTCACACACCGAAAAAGTGAGCTGTGATAATTCATAAAACAAAAGCATAAAGTGGGTTATCGTAACTCCAAATTCATGGTCTTTCGAAACTTTAGAAAATGATTGGCAGTTATTCTAGGTCTGGGCTGTCCTCTATTTAAACCAGGGCTCTGGGTTAAACCAAATCAACTTTTAAAGGTAAATCTTGCCTAAAAATATTATATAAAAGTTTTACTTTTTTTTTAATAATCTTTCTTACATAAATATGCTCAATCTTTCAAAATTAACTAAAAAATGCATGAAAGTTAAATTTTAACATTGTCTGCTAAAATGCTGTATTTTCAGCTGCCGTAGACGTTGTCACAGGCAAAAAATATTCTTGAAATTTTCATGACCAGCGGCGTCGCGTCGGGGGGCCTTGCCCCCTTGCCATTTCTATGCCGACAGCTAGACCGACAGTAACTTTTTTGGTTGGGCTGTTATGAAATTCCAGACATGGAAAAAATGTAAACCAATAGTACCTCTTTTCTAAACTAGTAACTAACACGTTATTGCGTCGTTTTTTTTATGTACCTGGCGGTCACAATTTTTAAGAAAATTTGACTTAAATTTCGTAATTAATTTGTTACGCTTCCAGTTATCATCCTAAACAATGTACGTGTTTAAATAATGTAATTTTTAGTTAATTTTCATAAAATTTTTGCCTGCAGCTCATTAAAAACGTGATTGTTGATGCAAATCTTGAATTTAAACTAGATGTCGCAGCCAACCTATCCCACTTTTTTATTTTATTGTTTAAAAAAAACGTGAAAGAGATCTAAATTTTAAAGGAACTTTCTGCTTAAACTGCAAAAAAAATTCCCTGTGGCGCGGCGCTATAACATCATAAATTGTACTGTATTGTTTAATTTGTATCAGCAACGTTTTTAATTTCGGCTGCGGCGCATTAAAAACATGTTTCTAGAAAAAAATCTAAAATTAAGACTAGATTCTAACGCGGTTTATGCTCTTGCTTTAAAACTTATTCCATTTTTTTGTACATACTAATCCAACTCAACACCTACTAATCCACCCCCGTTCAAAAAAACTGTTCCCGCCCTTGCTCTACCTACTTGTTTCTCCTTCCAAAAAAAGGTGGAGCGGCTGGAAAAATTGGACAAAATGGATTGGTTGTAAAAAATGGATAAAGTGGAAAAATTAAATATACTGAAAGATCAATGAGAAAAATTAAAAATGGAGCGGCTGGGAAAATGGATAGGGAGAAAACATTAAAGCAGCTGGATGACAATTAGCAAAACAAGCAATTTAAGAGAAAACAAAAGCACATTTATGGGCAAAATTAAAGTTTCGAAAACTAAAACTAAAATAATTATGCAGTTAAGATTACTATGCTGCATTTAATCTTAGTAATAAACATTACTGCCAAACCATAAAGAACCAATTTTTAAAAAAGGATTTTCGTACGGAATTGCATCTCTTGTTAACCAGCACTTCAAAATGGTTGATTTAAACAGCTCTGTCAGCACATTTAAATTAAATTATATAAATTACATAAGCTTTATTGCTCAATAAAAAAAACTTATTTACAGAGCAATTATATATTACTTTAAATTAATATAAAACAAAGTATATTTGCACTTAAATAAAAAATCATGCAACTGCCTTTTTAGTTGACTAAGAGAACAAGCAATTTTCCATTTTCTTTAAGCTGTGGAGTATCTTGGATTGTATAGTCCAAAACAATCCCATTGGTTTTGCACCACTGTTTTAAAAATACTGCTTACATTATGAAACGCTTCTGCCTCTGCAATAAACTCTTGTAAGTATTCCATTCCTCATTTTCTGTTTTATCAGGTAAACTCGGCAATAATGTGTAAAATAATCAATCACAGTAAGCATGTGCCCACAAACATCCGTGTGTAATATTTCTAGTGGTCTCTTGGCTCTCTGTCTTTCTGTTTTAAATAGTTGACTTGTTGGTTTGTCCATCAAACATATGTCACAAACCCCTATGTCACAATTTTCTATTTCCATTCCAATTAACATTTTTACTAGCTTTTTCATGTTATTTTCACCACGATGTCCAAGTTTGCTGTGCCAAGTTTTAGCTTCTATATGTGCCACCAAATAGCTTTCTTCATTTGATTTTACGATATTCACTACATAAACCCATTGTCTTGTTTCTCTCCACACAAAACTTCTTGGTCATCTTTTGTAACATACACTTTATTTTTTGTAAATTTTACTTTACCACCTCTCTCTGTTATATTAACAGATAATAAATTTTTACTTAGCTCAGGAACATATGTTACGTTATTTAAGACATAATTTTCGCTTATTATCTGCCCTTTTCCTTCTGCTTCCATTTATTGGTTCTTTGTTGCCACTAATATGTCACTTTTTGTGTTGTCCAAAAAGTTAAACGGAATCTTATCTTTTTTCATGCGTGAAGTGGCTCCTGAATCAACCACAAACCCACTAAAAAAGCCCTTGCATTTTGTGAAAAAAAAAGTAACCTTGTTATTATTGTCACTTTTTCTGGTTTTATTAGTGTCATTTTCTCTATTTCTAAAAAAACAGTTTTTTTAATCATGGTTTGTCTTTTCTGCAATTAAAAGCTTTGTGCCCGAACATTTTACAACTGTAACGTTTTATTTTACTTTTTCCTTCTGCTGCTTAAAAAGCCAACACCTCTTCTTTTACTTTACTTCTCTCTTCTTCTAGTAGGATTCTCGCTATTAACGGTGTTGATTCCCATGCCGTATTAAAAAACCATAGTTTTCTGATAGTGATGATAGTATTTTTGACATGACCATTGAATCTTTTGACAAAGTTTTTAACCGATATACAATGCTTTGTAGATTGCTTGCTATTGGTAACCATATCTGGGTCAAAATCTCTAAGCTTCCCATTTCCAGTTCTTTGCAGTAAAAAAATAAAAAAAATAAATAAAAAGGAATTTGCTTAGGTTTTAATAAGAAAACAAGAAATTCCCTTTATTTTTGTCAAATCAAAAGGCAAAATACTACATAAACAAAAAAATGTAGGCATAATTTGTTTAAAAATGTAACTGCGGTCACGTGTCCCAAAGCTCATTTTTGTTTGTTTTTCGTCCTATACAAACTCAAAAACTTAAATTTTTTTAAATATTTTATTATTAATTAATGGGCATACGGCAAATAATTAAAAAAAAACAATATTAAATAACACATAAAGCATATACATATACCTGTACGATATCATTTATTGTTGTCCCTATAAGTATAAAACGTCGGTCACGCTGAAAAAAGATCGAATTTCTGCCGCTAGAGGGTGAAATGTGCAGTGTCTTTTGCATTTAATTTGAGGTAAGTTTTTATTAAAAAATTGTAAAATTAGGTAAATTCTATCATTTTAACGTTTTAGTATGTTTTTATGTTGTAACAGCGTTCTTTAGGTTTTCAAATTTAAAGAGAAGTCAGATATCTTTAATATATATGCTAGTGTGCTTTCCATGAGTTTCTTAACCTTACTTTTGCGGCGTGGTGGTTCATGCTGTAAAATATTGGCCTATAATCGGCGTCATATTGACACCAAATTGATAGAAAATTCATGTTTTACTTGTCAATTTGGTTATAAAAATGGCAGCCACAATAGGCTAAAGGGCACTGAAGCCGTAGGAGTTAACAGGCTTTTTAGTTAAGTACGGTGTTGACCGGACATGGAAACGACGGTCACACATCATAGTGTGACAGATGTTACTTATTTGTGACGTTGTTACTTTTTCTGCCCAAAGTTGGTATTTAAATAAATTTATATTAAAATTCCACTGTGCCTTTTTAATTAGGGTAAATTTTTTTAGATTGTTTCTGGACAATAATAAAATGGAGAAAAACAAGAACATGTTTAATTTAAAAATTTAAGTTAAAGAAGACCGCGAAAAAGCTCTGCAGAGAAGAGATAAAGAGAAAAAACAGCTTAACTGCGAAAAAAAAAGAGAGAACAGGCAAGTGTTAGTAATTAAATCTGATGTTTCTAACAAGGATGTGCAGGTTTTGGAAAGTAACAGAAAAAAAGCACCATCAGGCGATACCCTAAAAAAAGAACCGATTGCCTCTATCAGTGGACTCGTTTCTGAACATAAAATAAAGTCGAAAAAAAAAACTGTCATCACAGGCGTTAAAAGAAAAAAGGAAAAAAGATAGAGAAAGGTAAAGAAAAAGACGAGCTCGAATGTCAGAGGAAGAGAAGAAGAAGAAGCGAGAATATGACAGACAATACAAAGCAAAGAAGATAGAAGAAGGCACATGGAATAAAAAAAGAAGCGAAATGACCGAAAGAGAGAGAAGACGTGAGAGAATACTTGTTAGAGCCAGAGTTACAAAATTTAGAGAACGACAAAAACAACAAAAACTAATAGCAGAACATATTGAAAATTTTTACTCCTCCAAATTCGCCAGTTAGTCGAGAAGAACACAGGGAGGAACGCAACTTACCCGTCCAGCCAGACAAAGAAAATGAAACACCAAGGTTGTCTTTGCTAAAGAAAAGAGGCAGAAATAAAAAAAAATTAAATCGATCCAAAGTATATAGACTTTTAAAAAAAACTGAGGCAAAGTCAGCAGAGGCAAAAAAAAACTATAAAAAACATCAAAAAGATATCAACGAGAGGGCTAAAAATAAAATTTGCGATTCAACTCCTTCGCCAAACACGAAACTTAGGCAATTAACTAATGGAAAAACAGTTCCAAAAGCAGTGCGTAAGCGATTTGTTTTTACCGAAACCGTAACAACAAATTTAATTAAAAGATGAGGTTAAAAATTATCCCAAAGAATTAAGCTGTTTTCACAATCTAATCCAGAGCGACTCTTCGCTTAAAGCTTCTCAACTAATAAGTCCTAAAACTGTAAAACACATTGCCAAAAGGCCACGAAAATGGATGCGACAGAAACTCCGACCTTCAACAATTTCTTCAATTAAGAAATTTTATACTGACATAAATTCCAAACAAATGCCGGGTAAAAACGACTGCATTACCAAGGAAGGCATAAAAAAACAAAGAAGACTTTTATTGCATACTGTAAAAGATCTACATGCAAAATTTATACGAACTAGCAATTCGAAAGTTTCTCTTTCCACATTTTTACGATTAAAACCTTTTTGGGTTGTACCTCCAAAAAAATCAAGATAGGACCCACATGCGCCTGTGTAAAGTGTACTAGCATAACATTAATCGCCCACAAACTTCGTCAAGTTGGTTTGGAAAAATGCACTTTGGATGAAATTGTGAACAGAAAAGTTTGTGACCAGTTCAAATAAAATATGCATGTATCAATGCTGCGATTTATGGAAAGACAAGCCTATTGATAAGTTCTTATCTAATGAAGAAAAATCCCACATTATTAGTTACCAGCAGTGGGATTTTGTCAACGTTCAGAGAAGCGCTAACGATGACACTTTGACACGAGTTTCTAAAAAAATAAGTTTTGAGTTAACTAAAGAAGAGCTTTTATCAAAGTTCTTAAATATGCTACCTGACTACATGAGTCATCTTTACAAAATCAACCACAAGTACAAACAATTCAGCAGTTTAAAAACTAAACTTAGATCAAATGAAGCATACATCCACATGGACTTTTCGGAGAATTATGAGACCAAATATAATACGGAAATTCAAAGTATGCCCTTTGGTGCTGCAAAATCTCATTTATCTCTTTATACAGTCGTAGTTTACGTTTCTAAGGTTGATCAAGAGGACAATACTAACAGGATTCCGTCATATTGCACAGTTTCAGAAAATTGTGAACATGATGCTCATGCAGTCTGGGCACATCTTAAACCAATTTTGTCTGAGCTAGAAGCAGAAAACAGATATGACACTTTATATATTCAGTCAGAAGGCGCTGCGTCCCAATATAAAAACAGGTACAACATTTTTTTGTTGACACAAATAAGTCAGTTTATGCAAGGTGTCCAGTTTATATCCTGGAATTATTCTATCAGTGGCCATGGAAAAGGTGCAGCGGATGGCGTAGGAGGTCTTGTAAAGAGAACTGCAGACAGAAAAGTCAGAATGGGTGCAGACATCACCGACGCTCAGTCATTCATCTATACCATTCAATCAAGTGTCAAAACCAAGCTGCATCTTATTCCCTCTTCATCCATTGTAGAAATTAAAAATTTTCTTCCAGCTAAAATTCCTAAAATTTCTGGAATAACTACTTTACATCAAATCAACTGGACCACTAGCCAGCCATCAAAGCTGTATGTCAGGGACCCAAGTTGTTTCCAATGCTCTTTGGATACTGAATGTATGCACCAGACTAGTTCAAGAGGAATTGTGCAATTCAGTACTTGTATCCTTTTCTTAAAAAGTCAAAGTGTTTTTGTTTTTAGTATTTTTTTAATTTTACCTTAACTTATTCATGATTAGCAACTCTTCAAGAGAAGGTAGTTGAAGAAAATGATGGGACCCATTTAGAAACAGATGCACCAAAATTTAATATTCAGGGAGCACCTAATTTGTAAATAGTAACCTTAAATTTTTCTTCAAGAATTATGGATAATACTTAATATAGTATACTAGATAATAGCTTAACATTAACCTAGCGGCCCTACCGTTTTTTAATTTTTTGCCAAAACTGGAGGAGCTCTTAATCGTTTTTTGATTTTAATACGGCGGGACCGCCTAGTTTATATAGGTTATAATGTGGGAATATAGCGCCTGATTTTTTTTTTGAAAGTTTTAATTTCAAGCCCATCTTTTTAAGTAAGGATTTAATAAAATATATCTTTTTTCATTATGCTTTATTTAGGTATTCAACGCTATCCTAAAAACCTCACATAGTCAAGTGATTTTCAGAAAATTTTTGTTTTTTAATTAGGTTACTTTTTTCGTTTAATACTAGAATTTTGGAAGCACTCCCAGAGTCAGTTTTCCTTGCTGGAGCCATAAATGAATCATTTGGTTCGGGAAATTTTCCAGATTGTTTAAAAAAAGCTCTGATACTACCTCTATTTAAAGGAGGAGATCAAAACATTCCTTCAAATTTCAGGCCTATTGCTTTACTACCAACATTGTCCAAAATAATTGAAAGATCACAGAACACTGCTGAGGAAGCTTGAGAGGTATGGAATCAGGGGTGTAACGTTAAAGTGGTTTAAATCATATTTATCCGAGCGTTCCCAGTCTGTCATCTTGAACAATGTGACTTCCAGCCCACAACAATTAAATTTGGGTGTTCCGCAAGGATCTATTCTTGGACCTCTATTACTCTTAATTTTTGTAAATCACATATCGCATTTTTCTATAAATGGTATAATCACCAGTTTTGCGGATGACAACACATTCATGTGGGATGATGTTGATGCTGAAAGGTTTGCTGTTACAGTTCAAAACGACCTAAGTCTGATTAAAGAATGGTGCGATGCGAATTTATTGTCTTTTAATGTTTCAAAAACACATATTTTAAATTTTAGATGTTATCTTAACAACATTGAATTACAAAATGAAAATATCTCAAAACAAGGTATTAATAAATTTCTAAGAATCACAATTGATAATTCACTAAAGATTAATGAACATATCAAAAGTTGAATTGCTTCAAGCTGTTTTGCCCTGAGAGTTGTAGCACATAATTTGGATTTTACTACAGCAAAGAATGTATATTATTCTTTGGTTCATTCGCATCTTTCTTATGGCATTTGCTTTTGGGGATGCTGTTTAAATTAACTTTTTAATTCGGTGTTTATTCTACAAAAAAGGGCAATTAGAAATCTTTGTAAAGTAAAAAGACGTAGTTCTTGTAGACCTTTGTTTCAAGAACATAAAATATTAACACTGTGTTGTATATTTATTTTAGAAACCGTTTGTTTGGTATTTAAAAAATATCGATATCGTAGTGAATTAGGGAGACCTAGTGCTTACTCTAGTCGTCGCCCGTTATTGATACTACTTCCACTGCCGCATTCTAACTTTTTTAAAAACTTTTGTATACAATGGAAATAAGAAAAATTGATTATTATAAGAAGTTTAGAAGAAACACTAAAAATTTCCTAGCAACAAAAGGCTAGTGAATAAATAAAGTAAAAAATCTTTCTTTATCCAAGTTTTGTGAGGAAATTTAAGATTTGTTTAAAAAAAAATTCTTTGTTCTATACATGTTAAATTTTAAAAAACTTGACTACAATTTATTTGTAATAAGTAAGTATTTTATTTTTACTTTGATTAAGGTAGGTACCTGATTTTTTATTTTTTTACTACTACAAGTAAGTATTTTATTTTGACTTTGATTAAGGTAGGTGATTTTTTTTTACTATTAAGTAGATATTATGTAGGTAAGCATGACTTTGTCAAGGTATTTTTTTTCTACAGGCAATAAATCTACATTTGAATTTGAATTTGAACTAACGCGTTTATATAAGGGAATATTGCCTTATATAAACGCGTTAGATACATGTGAGCTTCTAAATTTTAAATTCAAATGTAAAAAAATAGAATAATAAAAATATAGTAGCCTGGAATGATTCTTAATTAGTATTTACCAAAGCATGTAAAATTGCGACATAACTGATCAGCTGATTTGCTATTTGGTATTTACCACTTATAACGACACTCTGAACTTGGGTTCATCTTTTGGTGATAGCTTTTTAAGACCTCCATTAACCCAGCGACCCCACCCCAAGAAAATCAAAAGTAGCTAGGTTAATATTAACTTAGCAACCCCATCAGGAAAAATGAAGCCAAACTAAAAATTTTTGGTTTTAAAATTATGTGCTAATTGTGTGCTCGACGAACATATAAGAAAAAAAATCAAATTTTTCATTTTAAATTATGTTTAAAAAAAAAGGTGGGGTAGCTAGGTTAATATTGACATAGCGAACCGACATGTCGAGGTATCACGGAATTTAAAAATTTCAAAAACTAGTGTTATCTGCAAATTATGTGCTAATTTGATCCATGATCAGAAAATTTTTTACTTGTCTGGTTTCCGAGAAAATCAATATAAAGGATATTACATTACATCATTTGTAATAACCTGCTAGCATTCACAATCTGAAGTATGATTCCAAAGTAAAAATATATTATTACAAAATGATGTGCTCCATGAAAATGTGTAAGAATTATATCATATAATTTTAAAACCAACAATTTTTAGTTTGGCGCCATATTTCCTGGTGGGTTAATATTAAACAAGCTAACCCACTTTCTTTTTCGATTTTCTCGGAAACCAGACAAGTACAAAATTTTCTGATTATGGACGAAATTAGCACATATGCAGATAATGCAGATAATGCTGGTTTTTGAAATTTTTAAATTCCGTGATATATGAACATGTGGGGTCGCTAAGTTAATATTAACCTATCTACCCCACCCCTTTTTTTAAAAAACAGAATTTAAAATGAAAAATACGATTTTTTTCTTATATATTCGTCGAGCACATAATTTTATAACCAAAAATTTTTAGGTTGGCTCCATTTTTCCTGGTGGGGTTGCTAAGTTAATATTAACCTGGCTACCCCATTTTCTTTTTCGATTATCTCAGAAGCACAAAATTTTTTGATTTGGGACGAAATTAGCACGCTAGGTTAATGGAGGTCTTTTTAAGGTTATTTTTGTGTTTGTTTTATTAGGTTTAGGAAATGAAAGAAAAATACTAAATATTTATTACACATCATGATTCTTGACTGGTAGGGGTAAATAACGTCACACTTGCTGTCAAAGTTGTCAACTGAAAGAATAACTGCAGTATATACCAAAGATAAATCATTCCATGCTGAAAATCGCCTATACACTTGATAATTTCTTCTACAAAAATGCTCCTAGGCTTTTTTGTTAAGTTGTGGAAATTTGTTAATTCCGAGGTTAATTCAGTTCTAAGAGTTTTAAAGTTACAACAAAAGCTATGTTTTCATGGGTATTGAGTTCATTTTTAACACTCATTCTATCTTTTTCTTTTATATAGCGTGTTCTTTATCAAGAGAAGAAACACACTATATATAAAAGAAAAAGATACAATGAGTTTTCATAACACTCAATACCCATGAAAACATAACAAATGTTTCTTTGGAAAATGGTTTTTTTTTATGAATTAAAAGTGAGCCAACCTAAGTAAACTAGTTCATTTCCAACCAAAATCTGTAATGTTGTTTTTGCAACAGAAAATTTTTCTTATATTTTTAGAGCTGTAAATTGGTCTGTTACTTTTGCCTGATGCATTTTGAGGTCAGGTTTTTTTGTCACTTTTACTTCTTTGTTTGTTCTTTTAGAGCGAAGTGCTAACAGCTTGTTATTGGTGTCACCAGTCAGTTCAATTTGATACCTGTTTTCATGCAGTTGGATCCTGATATATGACCCCAAAAAAAATGGTATTGAACTTTGGCAGGGTTAAAAAAAAAGGTAATTATCTTGGCATTTTATGAAAAAAACTTTCAATATGTACTTAGACACTTACTAGGGTCTATAAAAAGTTGGAATTTACCGCTGATGATTTTTTTTTTTTTTTGAAATGTGAACATTATGTGGGAAATACCCAGAAAATAAATCGAATAAAGGGTAACTCTAAACTTCCCTCGCTCAGAAGAAAATATATAAAAAAACACTAGTCATATATACATGGGTTAGATTGAGTTGGTCAGACTTTTCCAAGGTATACTCAGTATATCCAGACTTTTCTTGGCTGTATCTACACTCTTCAGGGATGTACTCAGACTTTTCCATGGTATACTCGGACATTTTCACAGTGTAATCAGGTATTTTCAGAGTGTATCCAGACTTTTCCAGGGTCTTTCTAGAGTATATCCAGACTTTACCAGAATCTTTCCAGAGTGTTTCCAGACTTTTCCAGGGACTTTCCAGAGTGTCTCCAGACTTTTCCAGTCTTTTCCAGACTTTTCCTGATGATTCTATAGATAAAATAACTTTTTTTAATAATCCAGACAGGGACTTTAATATTATACATCTAAATGTTAGAAGTATAAGTAAAAATAGGGATAATTTAGTAACTTATTTAGATTCTTTGAATAAAACTTTTGATGTCATAGCACTTTCCGAGACAAATAATGTCACAGAAAAAATAAAAAACTTAAATATTAATGGGTACACTCTATGCTATAATGAAAGTATTATAAACAAATGTGATGGTTTTATTTTCTACATTATGTCAAACTTATTAAAAACATCAGAAACAGTTAAAATAAATAGGTCAAAATTCTTAAGGGTAAAAATTAACAAAAATGGTGTTGACATTGGGTTAACAGGCATTTATAGATGCCATGACTTGGAACAAATCAACTTTATAAATGATCTGGAACTTTTTTATAAAAATTTAAAGGATAAATGTTCAACTGAAGTATTCTGCGGAGACACTAATGTCAATATTTTAAAAACAGAGCAAACTAGTCAATACTCTATAAATGCCTGCAATTATTTAAACACCTTAAACTCTTATGGGTTAGGAGTACAATAAATAATGCTACTAGGATTGAAGGTAATGCTGTGATACTTGAAGGTAGTCATTCGGACCATTCCCCCATTCTACTCAACATTATTTTAGACAAAGTGCCACAAAGTACAAATAAGTACTGTAGTTTTTTTAACAAGATTAAATTTGAAGCTTACCTAGGGAGGGAGAAGTGGGGGAGTGTTCTGAATGAAAATAATTCTAATATATGTACAAAAAACTTTATTGATACTTTAAAAGATTATGTTACTAGATCAACAGATCAAAAATATATTAAATGTAGTCTTAGGCGAAAAAAACCTTGGGTGACAATAGGTATTTTAACATCAATCAAGAAGAAAGATAAATTAAAAAGAAAATGTACTATGAAACCTAATAATTTTGAAATAAAACAAGATTATATAGCATATAGAAAACTTCTCACTAATATAATTTCCAAGGCTAGGGCTGCTTACTTTAAAAACTTGTTTGAAAATAACTGCAATAATCCGAAAGAAACCTGGAAAACAATTAAACACATAACAAATGAAACAATTGAAAAAAAAATAATTACTGGTATTGCTGGCGAAGATGGGTCTATATTAACATTAGAAACCGAAATCTGTAAAGAATTTAATAAATATTTTAATAATGTTGGTGTCAACTTGGCCAAGAAAATAAAAGTGCCCCAAAACTTTGACTTTAAGGTTGATCGAGTAGAAAATAATGTGGAGCTAAAACCAATAACAACTCCAGAACTAATTAAAGTAATACAATCTTTAAAAAATAGCCATGCAAATACAGGTGATAATATATCTAATGGTATCATAAAAAACTCTTTTAAATACTTAATTTCTCCATTGATTCACTTAGTAAATGTTATATTTTTGTCTGGCATTTTTCCCAATATATTAAAGAATACAATTATTATTCCTATACATAAAACAGGAAACCGCGAATGCGTGCAAAATTATAGGCCCATAGCCATAGTCAACAGTATTAGTAAAGTTGTTGAGAAGTGCATTAGCTTAAGAATAAATACATTTATAACTGAAAATAATTTAATAAACAAGAACCAGTTTGGTTTTAAACAAAATTGTGGTACTGAGGATGCGCTCATCAGGGTGGTCGATCGCATTGTCGGTGGCTTTAACAACAAGAAAAAATGCATGACTATTTTTCTTGACCTGGCTAAGGCCTTTGACACTGTGCCGCACCATATTCTAATCGATCGATTGGAAGTCAAAGGCATTAGAGAAACAGCTCAAAATCTTTTTAAGTCTTATCTTTCTGAAAGATATCAGGAAGTTAAAATTGGGCAAAGTTTGAGTGACAAAAGATTGGTGGAGTATGGTGTGCCACAGGGTACGGTGTTGGGGCCTATTTTATTTACTCTTTACATTGATGGTATTTTTTCTGTGTTGCCAGTTGACGGTGGGGTTGTCTACGTTGATGATGCGGTGCTAATTATTGAGGATGACACTTGGGAAACAGTTTTTGAGACAGTTGAAAAAACTATTAGCTTAGTAAAAAAATGGCTGGATTTGAGTCTATTATCCTTAAATATTGAAAAGTCAAATTTTATATGCTATTCCATGACAAAAGCAAGCGCTCCTCAGATTTCTCCTATCAAAGTACATGATTCTGATTGTAAAAATTATGTTAACTGTAATTGTAGTTTGGCTCTAAATTCTGTAACTAGTACTAAATATCTTGGCGTCTACTTGGATGACCATTTAAAGTGGGAAGTACACATTGACTATGTGTGTAGTAAAATAAGAAAACTATTATACAAATTTTATATTCTTCGTCAAAGCTTAACTAAAAAAAGTATTATAAATGTATATAAATCTTTAGTGGAATCAATTATAACTTACGGAGTGTGTGTCTGGGGTGCTGCAACTGATAGTGTGCTTCTACCACTAGAAATAACTCAAAAAAAAATTCTGAAAGTAATATTATATAAAAATAAAGGCTATGCAACTGAATCTCTCTTCAAAGAGGCTTTGGTGCTAGATGTAAAAAAACTGTACATAAAAACGGTAATAAGATTGGTTAGCAACAATAAAATTGAAAAAAATGTCCAAAATCATGAAACAAATACAAGATTTGCAACGCAGCAACTACTAATTACACCAAATATTTATTTCAGTGCAGTTCAAAGAAGCTTAGTTTTTACAGCTCCCAGAATACATAATGCTATGCCTATAGAGTTTAGAAATAAACCTTTTGTTAAAATAAAAAAACAGCTGAATTCTTGGCTCTTAAATTTGAATGACAACATTTTGCAGTTAATAGTGTAGGTTATATTGTGAGTTAAAAATGTGGAAATGTGAAATGAAAACTATACCTAGTGTTCAAGTTCCTCTACAATGCTTAATTATTTTGTTGTAGTAAAAACGAATAGGTGCACACACAAATTTTTCTTAATTCATTGTGTATCTATTTTAATATTTTGTAAAAGCAATTCTTGGTTTAATAAAGATCTATTTATTTATTTATTTATATCCAGATTTTCCAGGGTCTTTCCAGAGTGTATCCAACTTTTCCAGGATCTTTTCAGACGTTTCCAGCGTGTTTCCAGACTTTTACACGGTCTTTCGAGACTTTTCCAGAGTGTATCGAGACTTTTCCAGGGTCTTTCCAGACTTTTCCAGAGGATATCTAGACTTTTCCAGTGTCTTTCCAGACTTTTTCAGAGTGTATCCAGACTTTTCCAGAGTTTTCCAGACTTTTCCAGGGTCTCTCCAGAGTGTTTCCAGACTCTTCCAGGGTCTTTCCAGACTTTCCAGTGTATCCCGACTTTTCCAGGGTCTTTTCAGACTTTTCCAAAGTCTTTCCAGACTTCTCCAGAGTATATCCGGACTTTTCCAGGGTCTCTACACACTTTTTCAGAGTGTTTCCAGACTTTCCAGAATGTATCTAGACTTTCCCAGGGTGTTTAAAAAACTTTTCCAGAGTGTATCCGTACTTTTCCAGAGTATATCCAGACTTTTCCAGAGTATATCCAGACTTTTCCAGGGTCTTTCCAGACTTTTCCAGAATGTTTCCAGGGTCTTTCCAGACTTTCCAAAGTGTATCCAGACTTTTCCAGGGTCTTTCCAGACTTTTGCAGAGTATTTCCAGACTTCTCCAGGGCATATCCAGACTTTTCTAGGGTGTATCTAGACTTTTCCTGGATGTATCCAGACTTTCCAGGATGTATCCAGACTTTCCAGACTTTTTCACAGTATATCCTGACTTTTCGTGGGTGTTTCCAGACTTTTCCATGGCGTATTCAGACTTTTCCTAGGTGTATCCAGACATTCCAGGGTGTATCCAGAATTTATTTCGATTAGATGGACTTTTCCAATACATTTTATAGGTGCTATATATATATATATATATATATCTATAGATTCAGACTTTATTGTTTCTAAAAACATTTTCCTTTACATGTGCTAGATATAGCAATAATACTCGTATACATAAGATTTTTGTCCATTAATTATGCACTAACAGCTAAACCTATTTATATGAAATTAGATAAGAAAATAGGGTCTGACCTGGATCTGACCTAAGCTACTTTTTGTTTAACATTTCGTTTCATAACTCGAGATATATGGCACAGAAAATTGAATTTTTTAAGAGTTTTTTTGCATTTTTTTATGTGATATATAAATATGTAGTCAAAAATTTTGGCGCCATTCAACTACAAAACAAAAACAATAAGAGTTGTACGTAAAATTTTGTTACGATTAGTGAAGGGATTTTTGAGTTAGAGTGGCTACAAAGTAGGCGACAGACAGACCGACCGATTGACAGACAGAGCCACGGAGTCTGGATTTGTGTTTATTACAATTCAAAACCTCAAAATTCATGTAGGATCATGAAAATCTCAAAGTGCGATTTTTCAATGATTACATTAGTTTTAGTTTGATTGAATTGGGTTGGTTTAAGTTGATTTGGGTTGGTCTGACTTAGTTTAGGTGGTTTTAGTAAGAAAAATTCAAAAAATCTAAAAAAATTTTTTGTTGCCGATAATTTTGGGACCCTTTTGAACCCTAGTAAGTGCCTGTATATAGATTTTTCATTAAAAAGCTAAAATTAAAAAAAATGTATACTACACTCTTACCAAAGTTTCATGGAAGTTCCACATGAAAATGTAGTATTTATATAATTAAATAAAAAAGTTAACAACTTACCTCTAGTAACACATTATATCTTAATCCAAAATCCACAATAAAAATTATGATAATCAAATACTTTAAAATGTATGTAAAAGAAAAGTTAGTTCTGAATAACTGGTAAACAATATACAACATAAAACAAGTTCCTACCAACCAAAAAGTGTGAATATTAACAATAAATGCATACAATTTTGATTCAATCTTCATTATATCTTCTAAAAAAGATTCTACAGGGGTTTTACTAAAAGTCTCACTAAAGATTGTCTCTACTTTTCGTAGACTGTGAATATTTAACTCTTCATTACTTAAATCTTTCAAATACTTAAAATCTGCTGGTGTAATGTCAAACATTAAATATCCATGAAACAGTAGAGGATCACTTTTATCAATATTAGCAGCATTCATTATAAGACTTATAATTCTTTTAAAATGTATGTTGAACAAGTTTAAATCCAGAGGTTGGAGATTGGTAATAACTCCTAACTCAGAAGATTCTAATTTAATTTTTTTTTGAGGTTTTCTTTTTGTGTCAGAAATCATTTCATGGGGGTCGTCCCATTTGCTGTTGAATGCATAGCATACAGTTATAGAGACTATACATAAAAACACCTTCATTTTAAAAAAAAACTATAATTGTTTTTGTAGGTTATGTTCTATGAGTTAGACAACAGTAGGCCTGTTTTTGCGGAGTTAATACAGCATACCGAGCTGTTTTCTTTTTGTAGCGGTTACGGTTAACCTTGGTCCTAAAATTTCCCAGAAGTATAAGCAAAATAAGGAGACCTCGATGGTGCAATATTTTCGAATATTGTTTAAATTTAGAGATAATTGCTTATGCTTACATGAGTCCCTATAATTAATCCAAAAGATACATTTTAGAAACGTATTTTAAACAAATATACATCGCACAAACAATACTTTAGACAAATCATAAAATAGCACCCAACTAGCAATTTTTAGTTGTGCAAGTTGTAAAAATTAGAATTGCACTAATTTTAAACGTTGTTTTACGGATAAAGAATAGTTATCATGGCGACCGTCGACAACTTCGACTATTATGCGACGCCTAAACGTTTATCACAACTTCAGTCGCCATCACAACTATTTATGACCGTCTATTTTACTAACAGTAATTCCTTAGTTGTGGAAGCGCCGACTACAAATCGGTGTGTGCTAAACCGAAAATTGATCAATTTGCCCCACGTTTTCTGGCCAGTTTGTTGGAGACGCGGGCGCGCCTGTTTTCATCTAACCAAGTTTTCTGTTACGTTTGCAACAAACCAATTTTGGAGCACTGCTGTCTGTCATACAAACGTCAAATGTGTTTTGTAAAGTTTCTATTAGTTTTGTTTCAACATTTTGCGATATGAAAAGGAACAAATTGTATAAATATTCTTCGATATTTTCTCGTCGCAGAAGGCTTTAGCTAGCATTAGCTGATATACTGGATCAAAATGTGTCATCTTCTGTGTGGCGGAAAAGAAAAAGGAAGGTCCTGTGTAAACAACAAGGACGGAAATTAAGTGAGCAGCAGAAAGCCAAACTGTGAAGCAATTTCGATTGGGTAAAAATTGAGGCGTGTTCGCACCTTTTAAGTTAGGGGATCAGTTCAAAACAAAGTTAAGTAGTTAAAGCGGTCGAGATACGGGACTCCTTTGGTTGTCATAGAAACTAATAAGTGCCGCCATAATTGATTTGTAAAAACCATTGTATGCTAATATGTAAACAAACATTAAAAATTATTTTTTTACTTTTCTTTACAATAAACTACGATCTTTTTGCATGTAAAAATTCGTATTTTGTTTTTAGGAATCCTAAGCAACACCTTCAGAGGTTTTTCGAAGCGATTTTTAAATGATGATTTTTTTTTTAATTTCATAAAATTATCTTAATCGAGGGCGCGCTTGTTTTTTAAAGCTACGACCTGCACATTTGACAGTAAACTACCGTCTGTTTATATATTTTGGCATTGGTTCACATGTTTTGATGATGCAAAACATGATATATGACATAGAATATCATTTTATTTTAAAAATATTATGCTGTTAGAAATAGTTTAATTTGTAGTCGAATAGTTTATTTATCATTTTACGTAATGAACAATATTTTGAACAAATAATTATACTCCAAAACCCATTGAACTATTACTTCAACTGTAGTCGCGATCGGAACGTTGACTCAACCAAAAAATCATCCACCAAAATGGTGCAAAAGTGGGTGGTGTTTGAGTAAAAGTAAACGTTGCGACGTAACGTTGGCACGCGGTGCACAACGTTGAGTCGTCGACAAATTGCTAGTTGGGCATAACGATACATCACACAAAGCATACTTTTAGCAAACCGTACATCTTACAAATCGTATATATTAGAATCCGTCCAACATACAAATTCTGTTCTGTGTTCGACTGACAGCTGTTTAAATCTGAGCTCAGAATAAAAAGAATGTTAGAGGATGTTTTTGTTATCTAAAAAATAATTTTAAATCTACTACCAGCTTAACTCTAAAAACGCATTACGTGACGCATCCTGGTTTTGGAGCTTCTACGAAGTTTTTTTTGAGGTATAAAACTTTAAATCGCTGTATCTGTATCCCTTGGGGGTTGTTATTTTCATATGAAAAATGCCTCTGTAAGATAAAGAACCCTGCCATTTTGTTATTAGAATGTGTGTCGGCTAATTTTATTTATATGTAGATAATATCTGTTGTAGAGTGGATCCCAACGAGCAATTCTCGTCATAAGGCACAGGTTGATTTATAAATTAGGGGTAAAAGTTAGGAGAATGGCCGTTTTTAGTCGACTATACCAATATGGTATGGGGGACTATTAAAATCGTAAAATTTTGACTTTTCCTAATTTTATCAAAACACCTTAATCGTCGAAAAAAAAAGTTGTCTGTCCGTTGTCTGTCTGTATACACGATAACTCAAGAACGCCTTAATCGATTTTAACGAAATTTTGTACAACAATCCTCCATCGGCTGACCAATACCTTCTCCACATAAGCCAATCAACTCCTACCGTTTTAGTGTCCTTTTCTCGACCTTCGCCGCCATATATATTGACAGAAAACTAATGGTTTATTTTCTGTCACTTTTGAGTGAAAATGGCGGCGAAAGTGGATTAAAGGACACTAAATCGGTAGGAGTTGATCGGCCTGTATGGAGAGGGTACTGGGCTGACCATAAACTGATTAGGGGGATAAAATAAAAAATTGTAACTTTGGAAAAAATGCAAGTAGTGATATACGGTTGTCAGATTTAAGTTTCCAGGAATATGGACTACAAATTTTGTCATAAAGTCCAAATTCGTGGAAGCTTTAGTTTCCGAGTTATTTGAAAAAACGTTGAAATATATAAAAAAAATTATAACTTTAGAAGTAAAGCAGCGATTTTCAGATTTTGGTTTTCGTAAATATTACCCAAAAATTTTGTTATAAGGTTCAAATCTTTCAAAGTTACAATTTTCGATATATTTTCATTTCCTTTCAACATAAAATAATTGATTGTTTGGTGGACTATCCGTACTTTCTAGAACCAATTTTTTTACTTAACTTTACAAGAAAATATATATCTACCTACCTAATGTCAGATGAAAATAAAAGGCCTTCCTACTTATATGGACTTTACATTTTTGATCCTAAGTACTATAACCGCATGTACAGGGTAAGCTATGCAAGAATTACGGTTGATATTGCTCACAATCCCTTATCTTTGAACTCGATTCGTGTTATCCTAAAAAGGATTCCCAAAAATTTATTTTATTTGGTGTAAAATTTTGAATTTGTAACGAGGAAGTAAAAAAAAATAAGCTTAAATGATACTTTTTTAATGTTTTTAACCATTTTTTACAAAAAAAGCAGAGCAACATTTTTGGTACCTACGTTATGTCCAGTGGCGTAGTAAGAAAAGTTTTCGGGGTGGGGGGTAGGTACAAAAGTATTCTAAACATTACAGCTCCAAAGTAAATTAACAAACGGGATCTTTTGCAAAGTTAGTAATAAGTTTCGGGGAGGGGGAGGGGGTCCTCAACACCCCCCCCCCCCCGTTACTTTGCCACTTTTTCCATTATTTTACGAACTACAACTTACATTTTTTACCTTAACACCGGATTTCATATACAAACAGGAAATACGTTTGAAATTTTTTAAAATCCTTAATTGGCTTTAAACTCGAGTTTACGTTTAAATATGCAGCGAATCAAAATAGAGTTATTGGAAACATAAAAAAACGGTCCCTATATAAAGTCATTTTTTTAGGTGAAATGTTTTAAATTCGTCGAAAAAAAACTGGTGCTAGAAAGCACGAATAGTTCACCATACAATCAATTATTTTATCTTAAAAGGAAATAAAAATATCTCGAAAACTGTAGCTTTGAAAGATTTGAATTTTATAACAAAATTTTTGGGTAATATTGACGAAAACCAAAATCTGAATATCAATAGTTATGATTTTTTTAGAATATATTTTAACGTTTTTTAAAATAACTCGGAAACTAAAGCTCCCACGAATTTGGACTTTATAACAAAATTTGTAGTCCATATTCAAAGTTACAATTTTTAAAAATATTTTATCCCTTTTTCCCCACTTCAACCCCCCACCACTCTACCCAAAAGTTAATCAATTCATGGTCAGTCGATAGAGGATTTTTGTACCAAATTTTGTTAAAATCGATTAAGGCGTTCTTGAGTTATTGTGTACAGACAGACAACAGACCGACAGAAAACTTTTTTTTTTCGTCGATTAAGGTGTTTTGGAACCTTAATACCTCACTTTTGATAAAATTAAGAAAAGTCAAAATTTTACGATTTTAATAGTCCCCCATATCATATTGGTATGGTGGACTAAAAAATTGATACTAGAAAGCACGGATAGTACACCATACAATCAATTATTTTATGTTGAAAGAAAATAAAAATATCTCGAAAACTGTAGCTTTGAAAGATTTGACCCTAATAACAAAATTTTTGGGTAATATTTACGAAAACCAAAATCTGAAAACTACACATCAATAGCTGCTTTACTTCTAAAGTTATGATTTTTTTTATATATATATTTTAACGTTTTTTCAAATAACTCGGAAACTAAAGCTCCCACGAATTTGGATTTTTATAACAAAATTTGTAGTTCATATTAATGGAAACTTAAATCTGAAAACCGTATATCGCTACTTGCTTTTGTTCCAAAGTTAAAATTTTTTAAAATATTTTATACCCCTTTTCCCAACTCAAAAGTTAATCAGTTCCAGCCGATAAAGGATTTTTGTACCAAATTTCGTTAAAATCGATTAAGGCGTTCTTAAGTTATCGTGCATATAGACAGACAACAGACCGACAGACAACTTTTTTTACGATTTTAATAGTCCCCCATACCATATTGGTATGGTGGACTAATAAAAGGTTCAAAACCCGCAAAATACACTTTTTTGTCGTTTTTAAGTCTTTATCTTATTAAAAAAAACACTACCTAAGGAGGAGTTATTTTTTAACCCTTAAATGATTCTATAGAGCTGACAACACACGATTTTACCTTTGATACTATTCATCGTATACGCGTACAGAGGGTCATCCATTTTATTTTTTCTGGTTATTATGCATTTTACAAAAAATAGTGTTTTAGGAAAGTTGCATAAGTAGCTTTTAGCACAGAATAAAAATAAAAATATCAATATTGTCAAATGTCATCGCAGTATATGCAGTTGCGCACCCAGGAATTGACTTCGGGGGGTGGGGGGGGGGGGTTAAGAATAAATAATAAAAAATCTGACCATAATTGATTGATGTTTATTTGCCCAAAATTTGATATCAAAATTTTTTGAGAAAACGCATAAAATGAAATTTGTGACTTAAAATTAAAGTAAAATCGTAAATATTGATGGGGTTTTGGGAATTTGAATGGTTTTACCTTTAATATAGACACTTAAAGTAAATATTTCAACGCATCGGTATTCGTATACCTAACGCGTTCGAAACAAAGCCAAAATACACTACATTTTTGACTTGTTTATGCCATGTCTCGAACGATGCCCGCTTTTTTGACGTGTGCGATGACAGAATATAGCTGATTCCACTCGTTGCGTACGGAGAGATGTACGTATCGTTACGGACCCATGAACGTGCGCAACGATTTCAATCAGCAGTTCTGTCATCGCACCCTTCAAAAAGCAGGCATCGTTCCAAACATCGCATAAACAAGTCATAAATGTAGTGTATTTTGGCTAGATTTCCAACGCGTTAGGTATACGGATACCGATGCGTTGAAATATTTACTTTAACTGTCTAATATCAACGCATCAGTATCGGTATACCTAACGCAATGGCGTTGCCTGGGGGAAGGGGTTTGGGGGGTTAAAACCCAATCTACAATAAACTAATCATGTTCAAGGGCCCCAGGGAGAGCTATAGCTCCCCCACCTTTTTGACCCTTTACTCCAGTTTGTGACGTGTGTTTGGTGTGATGTCCTAAATTTTAAAAATTTTGCCTGCGGTGCTATGACGTCATTAATGATTATAATTTTAGATTAATTCTCAGGAATTTTTATCAGCATTTAAAACGTGTAATAAATTATTCTTAATTCTTAAAATTTTCATCTGCGGCGCATTTATGATTTGGCAATAAATATATACCACCGCAATCTACCCCTTCTTGGCATCTAAACCAATGTAGTTTTTCAAAAATATTTTACAAGAAAACCTAAGAGATGAAAATTATTATTGTTTTTTTCTTAATTTTCGCCTGCGACGCTATACCAATATCCAATATTGTTCCAATTTTGTTTATTTTAAGCAATTTTTTTGTCAACAACATTTAAGACGCGTAAAAAATAGCATTTTAGTGTAATTTATGAAAAAATTTAGCCTGCGGCGCATTTAAGGGTTAATTCTACAAAAAATCTGCAAATGAGACTAGATGAGACTTGCTTTTAAAAATAAGTATTTTTGTTTCGTATAAACAAACTCAACACCTATTAAACCGCCCCTCTTCCGTCCCTTCAGTTCGAGAGCTCAAGCAATAGAAACCTAATTTTTAAAAATTTGTCATAGGTAGGTTGATAGGTAGGATAGGTAGGGACAGGATAATGATGAAACCCCCCCAGAGTCGATTTCTGGCTACGCCACTGCCTAACCCGTTCGAGAAAAATCCAAAATTCACTACATTTTTGACTTGTTAATGCTACATGTTTTGAACAATGCCCGCTTTTTTGACGGGTGGGATGATGGAACAGCTGATTCCACTCGTTGCGTACGGAGGGATGTACGTATATAACGTTACGAACCCACGAACGTACACTGAGAATTTTTTCAGTAAAGTGGTTTTGGCTGGCGCCTATGTTGCCAAACAATCTTGCTGGAACATCAAAGTTTTTGCTACAACAGCAGAGTTTCTTGCTAGAACTCGGATAGTAATATAATGTTTAGTAGCCCCAGCGAAAAAAATAGTTACGTCAGCAAACAAATTTAGTAACCTAACATTCTAGTAAAAAACTTTGCTGTTCCAGCTAAGAACGTTGATGTTCCAGCAAGTTGAAAATTTCTCAGTGTATGTAACGATTTCAATCAGCAGTTCTGTCATCGCACCCTTATTCAAAAAAGCGATCATCGTTCGAAACTTGGCCTAAACAAATAAAAAATGTGTGTATTTTGGCTTTATTTCAAACGCGTTTGGTATACCGATATACCCATGCGTTGAAATATATTTACTTTAAGTGTCTGATTTTTTTGTTTGTAAAAATGGTAAAATGCGCCGCATACGAAAATTTTTGCGAAAATGACTCTTAAAATGCAATTTTTGCCAGCAAATCGCAGGCAGAAAATTGTAATCAAATTACATTAAAAAACCTATATATAACTTTATTGTTCCTAAAGGATGTTTACCTTATCGGTAGTTTTTTCGTAAGAAATAGTTAAAAAACTAAATATTTCGCGAGTTTTCAACCTTTTTCTTTGGCGCAAAATTCTATGGCTTTCCCTCTATACATATACGGGTATTAGTACTAATATCAAAAATGTAAGACCCATAGTTTTCTTGTAAGCGAAGGGAGTTTAGTAAAAAAAGGCCTAATATCTGGCTCACCGTGTTGGTGGTAGTGTATATTTAAATATAAAAAAAATTAGTCGAACCATGCACATAAGAAAAAAGCAGGGTTCTTTTGTAAATCGGATGTCGACCATCTTTGAACCGCCATATTTAGCTAACACTATCTCAAGTAAAAAGCCAGTTAAAAACTCTTTATAGTTTTAGTACCCTTAAATTTGGCTTTTACCTGTCAATTTGGTTAAATATGGCGGCAGCAGTAGGCTAAAGGGCACAGAACAGATAGGAGTTAACTGGCTTTTTAATTGATAACGGGTTGATTTAGCGTAGTAGGTACTGTCAACTTTTTTTAATGACTCGTGAAAAAATGAGGGGAGGCAACAAAATGCATACTTACTAATTTTTCGATTTTTTATAATTACTCAGAAACCACAAAATCTAGTAAAGAATTCATGCCCATTCTAAAATCGTCTTAAAAGTGCACATTTTTTTATATTTAAAGGGTTAGTTTTTTATAATATACACTCAAAAAACACATCAAAATCGTTATTATATATAACCAGTGCGGAAAGTTAATCTTTCCCGCACGCGACTGCCGTTGACATAAATTTGGGGTCTCCTCTCCAATATTTTATCTGAATGTCATGTTCACAGAAATCCAAGAAGATTACAAAAACATAATGAAAAAGAACGACTTTATGTTGTTAGATCCTGTTTATTCAAGTGGTTTAAAAATTGTAGAATTTTTGTAAAGCCGATTTCAAAGGGGAGGGGCGCTTTAGTAGGTCTTGGGGTTAGGTTTGAAGGTGTGGAATTCCCCGTTGGGTATATAGTTTTAATTCTAAATTTGCAAAAGGCGCAAATTTTCAAAATATTCCAATTTTTACGAGTGTTAAATAATGTTGTTGATAAAAATTGTTTAAAATTACTTAACTAAATTTGTAACAACCAATGATGTCATAGCACCGCTGACGAAAATTTTTTAAATATAGACCGAAAATTGTTCAAAATATGATATTTTTCAGGTATTTTGTAAAATGTTTTCACAAGCTTTTGTCAAAGGTGTGGCAAATAAAATTTATGAAATTTTATCTAAAGAAGGTTCTTAACATATGTTACGGGAATATTAAAAAAAAGAATATTTTATTCATATTAATGGTACATGAAAAACCCTCTCTATAATCGATTTATATCACATCTATATTTTTTTTAGTGGGATTTAAAGAAGATTATACCCACTATAAAAAATTGTATTGTCCCAAATAGTATACTGGTGTATAAAGGCTAATATCATTTCTCTCAGTCAGGGGCGTTAATTGGGGGGGGGGGGAGTCAGGGGCACTACGACCGCCCCTGGCAAATAAGGATTTTTTATTATACATATATTTTTTCCTTTTTAAATGGGTAACTTCAAAATAAAATTAAGAATCCTTTAATCAGGGGCGGCATTTAAAAAAATGCCTCGGGCGGTCAACAATTTAGCGCCGGGCCTGCTTTACGCTCGTGTTAAGTGCAACATTTTTCCTAAGGGCGGGCGGAAAATTAAAAACATCTTGTTGCTGTGCATAATTTTGTAAAAAAAATATGCACGCGGAAAAACCATTTTTTCCGTACGAGACTGCCTCATTGGCCGAAGGACTTAGAAGTTCGGTCAAAGAGTCGACTGCGGAAAAATGAATTCTGCATGCAAGCATTAGGAACAATTGTTCTTCTAAGAGCCTAAGGAAAATAGTATAAAATAGTCAATCAAAAATGTGTTTCATAAAAATTTTATTATAACATTGAAATAAAGTGGTTTTGCACACCAGTGTGGCATAGTAACGTAACACCCAATGCGCAAAATCGTATTTTCCTCAACCTCGTAGAAATTTCTTTTTGCGTCAGTGATATTTTTTTCGCAAGCAAAATTTTTTCGTGCACGTTGTGCGGAAAACTGCTACTTTCCACACGCAAATGTCTGCGGAAAAGGCGTACAAATTAAATAAGGTACCCTAGGATGGCAATTCGGTGTCATTTTAAAGGATTTTTTAAGGACAATTCAGAAATGGTAGCATTTGGGCGCTTAGGTACACATTTACAAATGCAATTTATCCATTTTTGTTCATTTTTACGTCACATTTTAAAAAATGTTGATAACGGGGCTTAATTTTAAAAATGTTACTATCTGTAGATTCTCTCAAAAAAACTCTTTAAAATGAAACCCTACATCATAGGGCATCTAAAAACAAAAGATTAAAAGATCTTGGGTGGAAATAACGAAAATTCAAACCTGGATGAGCATCCCACAAGGAACACTGGATGCTCATCCAGGTTTGAATCTAAAAACAAAAGATCAAAAGATCTTGGGTGAAAATAATGAAAATTCAAACCTGGATGAGCATCCAGTGTTCCTTGTGGGATGCTCATCCAGATTTGAATTTTCGTTATTTCCACCCAAGATCTTTTGATCTTTTGTTTTTAGATTCTTTTCGGTTGATGTAACTGATTCGGAGGTTTTTTAACTTCTTATTTGCATCATAGGGCATCTTATTTAGTTTGTGAGACTGAATATGAGGTATCTTTGAAAAGTAAATTTTATAAGGATTTAAAATTTGGTATAAAAAATAGTAGATCACATAAAAAAAATTGGGATTGTCCCCAAAAATTTCCCCTTCAAAAAATATCTACATCCATGATTTTTGGTTTATGCTAACTGTAACCAAGGCATTTTAAAGCCTACTGACGTATGCTGACAATGCGATGAACTGGTTTTGACATTACGATTACAGGGCGATAAGTTTTTTCGCACTATTTTTGCGCACTACTGCGGCACTGTTAACAATGCGCAAAATCTGATTTTCCGCACGCACGTAGAAAATAGTTTTTATCTTATATAACTTGTGCGAAAATTTAATCTTCTTGGTCTGAAAACGAATGCGGACCGGAGTTCGGGCAAGCAGCAAGGATGGGAAAGATACTTGATACATGAGTTAGGATAAATATTTTTTCTACGACCAGTTGTAAAAAAAATGGAGTAAAATCTATTCTGTAGGTATACTCAGTGCGGGAAAGTGATACTTTCCAAACTAGTTTACCTAACAAGTCCGGAAAGTGTCTCTTTTCCGCACGCGAAAGTGCGGAAAAGTCACTTTACGCGAGTTGGGTACAATATTTTTTCTACTCGCTTAACTTAAGTATATTCATTTAACCCAATAAAAGGAATTTTAAAAATGTTACTCTTTATTTATCCTGAATAAAACGTTTACCTAACACAAAGAAGAAAATTTTTAAAAATATAGTAATGCATTTATATTTAATTTTTGGTTGAGTGCGGAAAAGTACCATAAAGTTTACTTTTCCGCACTAGTGCGGAAAAGTAAATTTTCCGCACGCTAGTAGAAAAAATATTAAATAGAGTCAGTTCCAAAATAGTGATTTTTGCTCTAATTTTAATATTTAAAAAAAAAATCATCCTGTACATGTAAACAGTAAATAATTTGTGTCTGTTTCCGTTTCCTTTATTTGCCTTGATGCTTTGTCAGTATAACTTTTTAATAAATCAGTCATCTAAAACCTTTTTTCAACTCTTATGACATAATAATCTATATTTATATACCAATTTAACATGATCATCACTTCTGGAAACTGAAATGATTATCCTAATTATTTTGTCGAAAGATAAGTCGTGTTTCGATTTTATGTAGACACAATAATTAATTAATTAATGTAGGTCAAGTAACCCAAAAATTCAGGTGACTTGTTAAAATAAGGTTGCAAAATATTATCTGTCAGCCTTTATGAACTAAAAATGAACTTGCCGGAGCTCTCCTCTCACACTGCAATGTCAAATCTGTCAGGTAGATTTTAAATAACTCCCTGTTGAAATAAGTTTTAAGCGTTTTTTGACAGCTTTAAAAGAAAAAGGGCGCAGAAAAATAAAGACTCTTTCTCCAACTTTTCTTAGTTTTCAGCAAAGCATTAAATTTACTCCTCCTACCGTTTAGGAGATATTCATGGTGAGCAGCGAATTTGACATCATAGGTTTCACTTTTTCGGACCCTGCAGTCTGTGTTTGTGTGGGTCTATATGGCTTTACAAATCGTAATCGAGTGAACCGATTTCAATGCAGGATAAAAAAAAACTGTCAACGTCGCTCTCGTGGGAATAAATAATTTACACTCTTTGCTGTCAGCTTTCGAGGAGGGATTTTCGTATACCATCAGAATATTCTTGGGCCCTCCTATATAGGGTGGGAACTTTAATTGGAATAATTTCGCTAGAGCCTCAGGATAACCCTAAAAACACATATAATCGACATAAAATCGGGCCAACGTATCGCTGCCGCACTGCCGACGTTATACCGACGTTGGCCCGATCTTATAAGTTATTTGACGATTTTTGTTTGTAGAAAAAATATGCGGATAAAACACGTCAACTGAGATTTTTTATGGGCTTTCCAGTCAAATAAAAAATTCCTCTTTTAAAGGGTGAAACCTCTCTAACCCACTCAATTTTTTTTAAAGGATTATACTACTTTGGAACCTTGTTGGAAAGCCCGTTTAAAAAGACAAATGAGGGTGCAGTTTTTAATTTTAATTAAAAAAAAATAATTTTATAAAAATCAGAAATTAAAAAATGGCGCCAGCAGGCACGTATAGCCATCCATAAAAATCTAAAAAAAATAAAAAAAATTGAAAAATTTTGTTTCAAAAATTTTTTTTATTTTTTTTTTTTTTGGTTGAAAATGCAATTATCTATCTTAGTGTGAAAACCACGTGTCGCTAGCTGATACGGTTCGTGAAGTTACAATTTTATTAAAAGCTTAATCCCCTTCTCCTATACCCTCTTGACAAGCAACACGCGGTTTTCATATTAACTTACATAATTGGATTTTCAACAAAAAAAAAATCAATTTTTTTTTTCAAAATTTTTTTAAATTTTTGGTTGAAAATGTAATTATCTATCCGATATTGTGACAACCGCGTGTCGCTAGCTGCTATACGGTTCGTGAGTTAAGTTTAATCCCCCCTAATATCGTCTTGCCAACCTCCCACCCCCACCAAAAACTAATTAACTCTGCGTAGGGTGACTAAGAATTTTAGTGGCAAACTTTATAAGAATCGGTTCAGCCATTTTTGAGTAATCGTGTTACCGACAGACAGACAGATCGACAGACAGACCATAAAATATGTCTAAAAATTTAATTGATTAATTTAATTGACCGTATTGTGTTAAAAAACTACTCAACAAGGATACAGAGTCTATCCCAAAAGTCTGGAATAATGGATTTTTTGGGATAACTATGGGTTTTTGAAAAAAAAAACTTATATAGGATTTTTTAGGTAGAAAAAGTGGTTTCGAAAAATTTATACCATTTTATACTGGGTGTCCCAAAATAAAATACGACACCATATCTCTTTTTTAAATTGGACGCCCTGTATATTATCTCATTTTATGGATCCTTAAAAAACAAGCTTTTCAAAAATACCCAACACTACACAATACAGAGTGCTCACCGTGTATAAAAGAGTATACATTTTCCGAAACCGCTTTTATTCCTAAAATGATACCTATATATAAGATTTTTTTGAAAAAAGCGTTTTCCCAAAAAATCCATTATTCCAGACTTTTGAGACACACTGTATAAATGTGACCATAACCAGACTTCTAAGGGGGGGGGGCGGTTGCGTTTTATCCACATATTTTATCCTGAGGCTCTATAGAGGATTTGATTCAGTTAAAGTCCCCGCATTGCATATTAATGTCTCGATTTTTTGGATTCTCTATATACCTATATTTTGTTTTAAACCTATATTTTTTATAAAATTCAAAAATAAGAATATATCTTCGCCTTCTAAGATTGTATGTTTATTCTGAGCTTAAATTAAAACAGCAGAGAACAAAAATTGTATGTCGGAGGGATTCTAAACTGTACGATTTGTAGGATGTATTGTTTGTAGAAAGTACGAGTTGTACGATGTACGGTTTGCAAAAAGTATGCTTTGTGCGATGTATCGTTATGCTATTTTACGATTTGCGAAAAGTATTATTTGCGCAATGTACGTTTGTGTTAAATACGCTTTGTAAAATGTATTTTTGTACAAACTATGGGACCCCGATTTTTTCCGTTGATGTCAGCTAATACATGACGTCATAGCATTTTTAATATGAAAATTTAAGTATAATCCGGAAATTCATAAAAATTAAAAACTTTTGATTATATACAGATGTAACCATAAACAATTATCTGTAAATTTAAACAATTTTCAAAGATATTACACAATCGAGGTCTCCTTCGTTTGCTTATACTTGTGGGAAATTTTAGGACCAAGGTTAACCGTAACCGCGTCAAAAAGAAAACGGCACCGCTGACCAGTATTTTTGCGAGTAACTCATATATAAGGATTTTCGTTTTACAATTGCTCCTGGTTCTGGTTGAACCAGAACCGCAACCTGTCCTTTCGTTTTAAAACAATGACGTCACAGTTGCAACCCGGTTATGAATTTTTAGAAGCAGCCTGGGAGGTTGGTTCGACCCTTTGGTTGTAAACATAACCTCTAAAATTTTGCAAAATTATAGGTGATCTTTTTTTGAGTAAAATCAAAGATATCTTAATAATATTTTAAATGACATCATTATTTTAGAACAGCTGTCAAAATAATGTCAACCAGAACCAGGACCAATTCTTAAATCGAAAATCCTTTATGTATGAGGTTAAATCATTGAATTATAAACCAGATAAAAAACAATAATTCAATGACCGTAACCGCGACAAAAAGAAAACGGCACTGGTTGGGAAATTTTAGAACCAGCCTGGGAGGTTGGTTCGACCTTTTGGTTGTAAACATAACCCCTAAACTTTTGCAAAATTATAGGTAGTCTTTTTTTGAGTAAAATCAAAGATATACCGCTGTCAAAATTTATGTCAAAATATTGTCAACCAGAACCAGGACCAATTCTTAAATCGAAAATTCCTAAAAAGAAAACTGCTCGTTATAATTAACCCCGCAAAAACAGTCCTATTGTAAACAAAAAAATAAAAAACAAGAAACTGTGGGCAAGAAGTCGTAAATGTGGTCTAGTGAGGCATTAAATCGAAATTTGTTAAAAACAAAAAAAAGTGGCTTGTTTTGGGTGTTGTTCTCATAATGGCTGGAATCATTCCTAAGAAGTCACCATCAGGAAGAAAACAGTGGACTTTACATGGTAAGAAGTAAAGGCAGTTATAAAAACTCAAATTTCCTAACTACTAACGAATAAAACTAAAAGGGGGCCGGTGCACTATCCGGACACACGATTTTTCAAAAACAAAAACTTTGTGCTTAAAATAGGCCTCCTAAGTAGTGTTTAAAAAAAAAAAATTTGCAGGTTATCCAGTATTTTTTGAGAAAATAAATGGTAAATAGTCAGTATACGGTTTTCTGCCATTTTTGATTTTTTTTGAAAAATTCTTTATTTAGGCACCTTCTAGGGTCCCTAAGACCCCAAATCCGTCTGCGCCGGTTGTCTTTTTTTTGTTTTTTTTTTTGTTTTTTTTTTTTTTTTTTTTTTCACTAAAACAAACCAAACCAGCACAGGGTAATTATGCAGTATACAGTTTTCTGCCATTTTTTATTTTTTTTGAAAAATTCTTTATGGGGGCACCTTCTAGGGTCCCTAGGACCCCAAATCCGTCTGCGCCGGTTGGTTTTTTTTTTAATTTTTTTTGGTTTTTTTTTAATTTTTTTTCACTAAAACAAACCAAACCAACACAGTCCAACCTAATCCAAACCAACCCAAAACAATTAAAAAAACACTTTACAACCCCCCCTGGGCACCTTTTTTTCTCGTTAAAAAAAAAAAAAACCGGCGCAGGCGGATTTGGGGTCCTAGGGACCCTAGAAGGTGCCCCTTTTTCTTCTTTTCAAAAAAAATCAAAAATGGCAGAAAACCCTATACTGCATAATTACCCAGCACAGTCCAACCCAACCTAATCCAAACCAACCCAAAACAATTAAAAAAACACTTTACAACCCCCCCTGGGCACCCTTTTTTCTCGTTAACAAAAAAAAAAAAAATCGGGCGCAGGCGGATTTGGGGTCCAAGGAACCCTAGAAGGTGCCCCCATAAAGAATTTTTCAAAAAAAATCAAAAATGGCAGAAAACCGTATACTGCATAATTACCAAATAAATAAAAAAAAAACCATAAAAAGAGCGCCCTAACCTCACTCTTTACTTAATTTCTTAATTTTGGCTCCTTCTTCTTCTTACTTAATCTTAAGCATTTTAAAAAAATAATTCATAACAAATTGTGGAATTTGCAGTAATTTATAATATTAATATTAATCTAAAGCATTTGTTTTTAAACAGACTTTTTGATAGGTTAGATGTCTGTAATTGGCATATGGCTGTAGATACTTTGCAAATGAATGAATGGATAAATAAATAAAAATATTGATGTAGATCAGTAAGTTTAAACAACTAGTCGTAAATAAACTGAAAACCAATAGGTAAACTAACTTAAATATTCTTAAATAAGTATGTATCTATTTTAGTATGTTCTCTCTTTTATTTGACTGTTTTCTCAATTTATTGTATTTTAACTTGTGTTTTTCTTTTTTGTTTCAATATTTTATTTTACTAGTTGGGTGGTGTCTTATAATCCTGTTGTTTTGGTACCTACCTGCGTTTTTATTAGATGTTGTAAAACATATATATACTTAGACTTCTTACCAATTTTTAATTGAATGGATGTATGTAAATTATCTGAATAAGGGTCCTAAGTTGTGTACCTGTGTATGACTAATTTACAAAATTATTAATGACACATATAAATTTAATCATTAATTTTTATTTATGTTTACTAAAATAGTGTACTTGCATAACTTTCTTTTTATTTTTTATTTCAGGGTAGCTTTAAGACGTATCTGTAATTGGCATTCAGTGCTGTTGATACTTGTGTAATAAATAAATTGATCAAAACAATACCTGCCAATATCCATGCCCTGATATTTGTACAATGTTGCCACATTTCCAGAAAATAATGAAAATTAGGGAAAAGGAACAAAAATATTAACTTTTTGTCTCCTCTACAAATTTATAAAAAAACAAATAATAATCAAGCCAACCAACCATAACTAACTCTACCCAACCAACCTGGCCCAACCCAACCCAACCCAGAGCCTAACCTGATTTCTTTTGGCTCCCATACAAATTTATAAAAAAACAAATAATAACCAACCCAACCAAACAAAACTAACCCTACCCAACCAACGCGGCCCAACCCAACCCAGAACCTAACCTGATTTCTTCCCCAAAAAAAATCCTGCTGGTACCTGAGATTTGGCATCATCGCATTTCTGAAAAATGGCCTAGTTTTGTTGGTTATAGGTGGATTTTACATGAAAAACGTCTTTTTAATTAAAAAACAGCTGTTTTTTTCGTTTTTCCGCTCCTAAATAAATTGCAAAACCGCTAAATTACTGTTTTCAAAAAGAATCGTCTTGAAAAAACGTCCCGTTTTTGTGTCCGTATAGTGCACCGGAGCCACTAAAAGTATAATGTTATACAGGTCACCAAAAATATAAATGGTAATTATGCAGTATACAGTTTTCTGCCATTTTTGATTTTTTTTGAAAAATTTTTTATGGGGGCACCTTCTAGGGTCCCTAGGACCCCAAATCCGTCTGCGCCGGTTGGTTTTTTTTTTGGTTTTTTGAAATTTTTTTTCACTAAAACAACCCAAACCAACACAGTCCAACCCAGCCTAATCCAAACCAACCCAAAACAATTAAAAAAACACATTACAACCCCCCCTGGGCACCCTTTCTTCTCGTAAAAAAAAAATAAAAATCGGGTGCAGGCGGATTTGAGGTCCTAGGGACCCTAGAAGGTGCCCCCATAAAGAATTTTTCAAAAAAAATCAAAAATGGCAGAAAACCGTATACTGCATAATTACCATATAAATCTACCATAGTAATGTAAGGTACAACAAAAACACAGAAAACTAACTAGAAATATACCTAATTATTTTATTAATATTATTTTTTTCGTAAAAAAAAAAAATAAAAATCGGGCGCAGGCGGATTTGAGGTCCTAGGGACCCAGGAAGGTGCCCCCATAAAGAATTTTTCAAAAAAAAATTAAAAATGGCAGAAAACTGTATACTGCATAATTACCATATAAATCTACCATAGTAATGTAAGGTACAACAAAAACACAGAAAACTAACTAGAAATATACCTAATTATTTTATTAATATTATTTTTTTTGATAGTAAATTAAATTTTGTCTGTGCAGTGAGCATTTTTTAGTGAAAAAAGCCTTTCAGTATTTGCATTGTATAGAGGTATTGCAAAAAATACTGGAAATGAACGTCTGCAATTGGCAATGAATAAATGTGGCGTCCATATAAAATGTGAAATAAACCAAATTTAGTGTGTAAATTAAATGTTGAATGTGATGTTAAAAGAAAGCCCATGATACATACTTTTTAGTTGTACAAAGATACTTACTAATGACTTTTATTTTAAACTTCACTGACTGGCTGCAGTATGAAAAGCTGTATTTGAATTTATTTATCGTTAACTTTTTTTTGTTTGTTTTATTATTTGAACATTTTAAAGGCAAGAATAAATAGCCAATAGACCAATAAGTTTTCTGGCTAACAAAGGTATCCTTAAGTGCATTTTTTTAATTTATTTTTTTGTTTATGTTGAGTTCTATTTGAGTCAAATGGCATCTAAATTGTATTTTTAAATGCCGCCCTAATGCCAAAGAGGGAGAAATTTTTGGAGCTAGTTTTGATGGCTGCAAAATATTTATTTGTAAAGATTGTGTCAATTTGTCAACAACAGAATCTGATGCTATACTTGAACAAAATAGAGCAATAATATTTCTTTGTAATGGATGTAAAGTAGCTCTGATGACAATTATTTATCTTCAAAATTTGATCACCTAAAAACCGAAATTATGCAAAAGGATAACTATATCAACATGCTGGAAAATGACTTGGAAGATTTAAAACTGACATTTAAACAAGAAATAGAAAGACTTAATAAAAATAAAATAAGCTGAAAGGGTCATTCCATATCAAATCAACCAAAAAATCACAAAAATTTTACGCGACCAATTCCAATTTTGATGATTTTTGGTATATATTTTCTTCTTACCATAAAAGTTGAAAATGCAAATTTTTAGATTTTTTTGATTCGTAGTTTTTTTTTTTTTTAATTTTTCAAAATAAAAAAGTCAGCATTTTGACCTTAACAAGAATGTACAAAACTAGCAATATCTCGAGAACCACTTACACTAGGAAAGTAATAAATGGCTCATTTTAAAGTCATTTTGAAGCTCTTTTTTATGAAATATCACAACATAATTTTAACAAAAAAAAAAATTGAAAATAAAAAATTGAAAAAAAAAAATTGAAAAATTCAAAAAGGCCATTTTTAATTTTTTTGAAAAAAATATATAATTTTGGTCAAAGTGTTACTTAATTATCCACAAAATTTTATGATGGAGAAATGATGGGTTCAATGTCAAAAAAAATATCAAAAATATTAAGTACATTAAAAATCATGCATTTAAAAAAATAAACATATTTTAGGAGCACCAATAGTGCACTGGATATTAAAATAAATAAATTTGTTGGATGGATACAGGTTTTAAAAAATACCCAGAGGCTTTATCTACAAATTATTTTATTTTAAACTCGCAAAAGAAATAAACAAACTTTTCTACTTCGTTGATAAAAATTAGACAGAAAACACTAAGACTAACTATATACCTTAAATTTATTTTTTTAACTTTCTTTTAAGAATTTCTGATGAATCTGACATTTCTTTTTTGCTGACATTGTAAGTTTTGCCAGTAGCAGTGTTGGGTTCAACTTTTTTTATAAGACTTTCTGGTTTAATAATTAAAATATCTTGAGGTGTTGGGTAAAAAAATGATGAGGCAGGAAAGCTTACTTTCAGTTCTCCGCTCTCATTATTTTTCCCCAAGACACAAGCCAGCCACCAAGCACTGTCATATTCTACAGTGACAAACCCTGACTCGATATTTTGCAAAATAATGCTTCCACCTTTAAAAAGATTATGTGTTTCGACCTCTAAGCATGTAGAAAACTGTTTTGCCAAAAACGTGCTTTCTGTAAGAGGAATTACAGCATGAATTTTTTGTGTCCCCGGTATTGTTAAGACTTCCGCAAATCTTTTATTCAAAATTATTTCATGATTTGTATAATCTGCTTCTGTGCAATATTTAAAATCAATGCCAGATATGTTTTCTTCACACCAAGTAAACAATTGTAGAGGTGTCATTATTTGATTGTCATAGGGCCTCTGCAAACTGGCTTTGGCAGTAAGTCTTTTAACAGTTCCTCCCAAGCCATCGCAGGCACTTTTGCCATGCGAGGTGGCAAAATAATGCCACTCTGCTTCAACACCAAAATCTTTTTTATGCAGGCATATATTCAGAAAATTCTTTTTGTTTTTGTACTGCGCAGCACATCCATCCGAAAAATAAAAAATTTTGTTAAGTCCTGGTATTTTGATTTTTAAATCAGGCATTAATTTTTTTAAAAATAAATGAAATGCAATTGTATTATGTGTCAAGCTTTCCGAAATAAACACATAATTCAGGTTGTGCAGTTTACCATCACTTAGAAAATAAATGGCAAAAGGGTGGAGGGTTGCCTGGCTGTTATTCAAATGATAAGACTGGACTTCATCTTGCATAACAAAGGAATAATTTTCCGCAAAGTCGCAAGTGATCAAAGACTCTCCAGGTTTAAGGTTAATTTTTATTTCATTGTATCTATCTTTTTGCATTTTTGCAATAAAAGAATGTGACTTAAGTTTTACAAGATCATCAGTAAATTCCTGGACAAAATCATCACTTTTCTTAACAACGGTTTCCATAGTACACCTATCTACTGAGACCCACTTTTTAAATGAGACCTCATTAATTAATTCTTCCTCAAATTTTTCTATTAACGTATTTTTAAACTGTTCTACTCCAGGACATTGCTTGCATCTATTGCTTAAAAAACAGTCCACTGAAGGTGGATTACACATTAGTTTATAAAGGCAATCATTATAAGATATTGCAAGAGGCCTGTTATTTTCATCATATAGCTTATTTAATTTGGAGCCATTGAGCATTAGTTTTATATTTTCATGTATAGTACATACACATACAGTATGAGTCCCACTTTTTCCTGCCAGTATACAGTTTTTGGGTCGCAGTTCACAAAATTTTGAAAACCCAATTTTTTCATTGGGGTACTCAGTTTTAAACAATGCATAAATTTCTTTTAAATTAGCTAAGACTAATTTTTTTTGTACATATTCTTTTTCAGCTCCATATTTTCTGATAACAACATAATCTTTTTTACCTGGCATGGTCCTGCTAATGTCATCCCTTTGGTAAAAATCTACCACTATTTGGGCCACTCTATCACTAAGGGTCTTTCCTGGTTTGGGGTTAGGAGAACATAATATCCCATTGTCCTTAACTAACTGTTTTACAGCTCTGGCCAAATATTGAGAAACTCCAAATTCTTCTTCAATCTTCTTTCTACTCCAACTTTGAGGTAAACATGATAAAACTAGTATTTTCTCACTCCTCTTTTCGGTTTTTAAAAATTTGTCCTTTAACTGCTTAATCATTTCACTTTCGTCACTCTGGCATTCCTTTACTAGCGTTGAATCTGATTCCTTTGTAAATGCTTTCGCAATTGTATGCTGTACAATATCAATTTTTTCTTTGTATACATTTTTTCTTTTAATCGACGACACACCAAGAAGCTCCAATGACTTGTTTAAAAGAGTAAATGATTCAGCAGGATCTTGAAAATCTGGATCATTTTCTGGAACTTGACTGGGTCTAAAAAAATTTAAAAAGTTAGTTTTTTATAAGAACTTAAAAAGGGGGTAACAGCTGACCCAAAATGTGTACATAATGCCAAGAAATTTGTACATAATGTCTGTATTCTCAAAATGCCAGGCAAAATAATGCCATGAGATTTTTCCACTCCGTACTTGATGCAATTGGTTTAGTTTATTAATTTTATATTAAAAAATACTATTTGTTACTTACCCTGCCTCATCTTCTTCAGATGCCTTAAACTCCTTTGAAAGCTTTAGTCTACAACCATCACAGATTTTCATTCCCATTTTGACATTTTTGTAACTGCACATCCACTTGGTCACATTTCTTAATTTCCCAAAATGCTTGATTTTTAACTCTAGTGGATCACAGCACTTTACTTTATATTTAGTCCATCCACTTGCCTCACCCATAGTTGAAACTTTTAAAATTACACAGAGATGACTTCTGATAAACCTTCAGTCGAACTATTATGTATCGATTATTTGGAGCTGTATCAGGAAGATACTTGCCAAAAATTTAAAATCAATTTATGCAGGAATTTTCATGTCAGCAAATCCCCACAATGTACCTAAACAGACCAATAAAATGAAGGAGGTGTGTCCTTAATGTTAAACAGGAATAAACAGGCAGTATTTCACAAAAGAATTGGCAGGTTTATACAGGCATATTTTCCTAAGAATTGGAACATCCAATAGTACGTCTCCGGTGGAAAAGAGGTTTTGTAAGTAAATATTACAATGGGGGGCAATGTTAATCTGATTACTGATACAGAATGAAACGTAGGATATAATTTTTTATTAAATAAAATATTGTTAAATATTTTTATAATATCGCTTTAAACCCCATTATATTCTTCTAATTACCAAAATGCATTGTCTATTTATAGGCGATTTTTCATGCATGTGACATTTTTAATAAATTTTTTCACATTGAACCCATGATTTGTCCATCTCAAAATTTTGTGAATAGTTTAATAACACTTTAAAGAAAATAATATAATTTTTTGAAAAAAATTAAAAATGGCCTTTTTGAAATTTTTCAAAAAAAAAAATCAAAAATTTTTTTTTTTATTTTTTTTTTCAATATATTTTATGCAATATTCTCATATGAAAGGTCTTTATAAGAGCTTTAAAATGAACCTTCACCTACTTTTCTATTATAAGTGGTTCTTTGGATATTCCTAATTTTGTGTGCACATGTTAAGGACAAATAAGTGACTTTTTCGATTTTCAAAAATTAATTCAAAATAAACAACTGGTCAAAAAAGTCTGAAATTTTGGATTTTCCAGTTTTTTGGTAGGAAAAACATGTATACTAAAAATCATCAACATCGGAGATGGTGTGGTAAAATACCCTGGTTGACTTGATATGGACTGACCCGAAAGATGACCACATAAAACGAATGGATGGACCTTGGATGATGAGGTTCTTGAAGCCGAGGAAAAGCTAGAAAAGACCATTAAAAAACAAAAACTTGATCTAGAGCAGTTGGGAAAGGATCTTTCAGAGCTTTCCAAAGTTAACGTTAACTTGACTGAGGAGATAAAGGGGCATTTAATAAAGGTTAAACTTTCTTTAACTACTGATATTTCTTCGTTAACAAAGGATGATACCAAATATATTCAAGGTCAATTAATATCAGATGGCAAAGTAAGCAAGGAACTGGGAGCAAAATCACAGCAAAAGAATGGTGGCATCCCCTTCAACACCACTTACCTGTGAAATCCTTAAACTGAATAGGAAAGAATTCAGACAAGTAACGGGGCTTAATAATTTCAAGCAAGCAAGAAGCGGTCATTTCTGTAACTTTAAGTCCAATTTGCTACTTAAAAAATAAAAAAAAAATTATTTGAATAGAGTGAACTTTGCTTTAGTACCTACAAGGAACTTATGTGCGATAGTAATTAATAAAATCGTGCCTTAAACCTTAGATAATTATGAATCTTTCATAATTAAGTGCGTTCATTTACTGTGAAGGTGATTTAGGTGACCTATCCAGGTCACCCCAGATAAGTACTTTTTGTTTTTATTTTATCTGGTAGTACCGAGAAAATATTATTTTTTTTAATATGAACAATTTTTATGGAGTTGAAATGTTAAATATAATAAATTCCAACATACAGGGCGTTCAAAAACTTTGTTAGTAAACTTTTGTTTTTAAATTCTGAAACCAGCAAACATGCAGAGTTTTATTGGCTTTCTGAATTGAGTAGGTTAGCCTTTTTTCTGCTATAATTTTGTCTTGTTTATGGGTCTATCCTACGTTGTAAATTAAAGCAAACATTATGGATTTTAAATGCTGTAAAAATAAAACCACAAAAGAAATAAAACATCTATTTTGCATCGTTTGCTACAGTGTTTACCATAAAAGCTGCTCAGAAAGAACTATCTACCAAAAAATTGAGCAACACAAAATTATTTGTTCAAAAGCTTGTAACGAATTATATATACAAAATACAAATACCAGCCAAGATGGCCTAGAACTTCTTAATTTAAAATTAAAAGACCAAAACTCAGAGATATCACTTTTAAAAAGTATGGTAGAAAAACTAAAATATGAAGCTCTGCAAAAAGACATTGTTTATGAAAAAAAGGACTTAGATGATGAAGACGCTATCCAAAATCTAAAAAATGAAATAATTGACTTGCGGAGCGAAGTAAAGCACAAAGGTAACCACATTAAAAGGTTAGAAAGGGGTTCCCAGAGGCTAACCGACGAAGCAGAAGAGATCGAAGAAAGCTACAACAGAAAGACGGCTGGACTTCAAAAAACCATAGAAGATCTGCGAGTAAAACTATTAGAGGCCAGCAATCATAAACAATGCATTGAGAAGACCAACGAAAAATACCAACATGAAATTCGAAATAAAGGTGACCAAATTAACGAAGTTCTGTTACAAAATGAAAAATTAATTAACAGAATAACGAACCTGGAGCGTCTAAACAATGAGCTGCAGAACTCCATCAGCAATCTAAAGGCACAAATCACATCATATGCTCTACAAAGTAAAAAAAGCCCTAACGCAATATGTTGTCGTTAAACTGCGTCCCACGGTACGCAAGTAAGGTCAAATTCTGGAAGACTTCTTATTATTTCAGATGAACATGGAAAGAACCTGGACTTTAACATAAAAAAACATCTAGGCAGAATAAACACAAAAATAGAAGCTACCATAAAACCGGGTGCACATTTTGACAGCGTTTTATCAGGACTTGATTTATCGATTCAGGATTATGGTGGAGATGATTACGTAGTCATTGTAGCGGGATCTAATGATTTTTTAAACAACAAACGCCCTAAATTTAGTCTATTACACGATATAATTAAGCAATGTTTACACACAAATTTTATAATTTTAGCATGTCCAATAACTCGCAAAACCATAAACATTGACTATGTGAGTCATTTTAACAATAATCTATGTAAAATTGTAAGTGCGTTTAACAATTGCTCTCAAAACTTTTTTGACTTTATAAACATCAATACTGATAGGAGATTTAAAGTACGGAACTTTCTCATTGGCAAAATGATAGCTGAATCAATTCAACTGAATTCCCTACAAAAGGAAGTAACCACTCCCATTGAGGTAACACAAAAAACAATTTCTCTCAAAACCTCAGATATCAAACTGCCAATAGACAGATCTGTCAGGTCTCCTCAGGGTCTAAACAGAACGAGAAATTTTGTAGAACTAGATAGTACACTTCAATCGACTAGTTTGTTTGATGAGTTGAATGATAGTTGTCGGCGAAACAATCAAGTTGCGAATAGTACATGTGACACTAGCCATATTGACCACCTTAACTCTTCAGTATCTTTTTTAGGGAAGAACCTGACCGCACCAAAAGATCCCCCAAACAAAAACTAAATTCTATATCACTTCTACTTCTAAATATCCAGTCAGCAAGGAATAAAACTGATGAATTGTTTATCTATCTCGAGAGTCTCAATTTCCTCGATTCTGTCCTTTTAACTGAACATTGGCTTAACGAAAATGAACCTTTTACAATTACAAACTATAACACCCTATCCAAATTCTGTCGCACCGAATTTACACACGGCGGCACAACTATCCTAGTCAATTTAGCATTGTATTCAACTACTGACTTTAAAAACTGTGATAAATTCAATTTTCTTATATCTGAAAAGACTTTTGAGTTCTCAATACTTCATTCTCAAGCTCTAAAAACTTTTATCCTATGCATATATCGTTCACCAACTTCAAGCATCACTGATTTTTTGGAAAACTTTGAAACTCTCATGCACAATATGCCCATAAATTCTAATCTTATAATAGCCGGAGATCTTAATATCGATTTTTCAGACGTAGAAGCTCAATCAACTATTCTCCTTATCAACTTACTGGAATCATTTAAGTTACAAATGTACGTAAAAAACTCAACCAGAATAACAAACACTTCATCAACTTTAATTGATTAAATATGTTCTAATCTCGAATACGACATAGAATGTAAGGTTGAAGATCCAGCTCTCTCTGACCACCACGCAGTTATTGCTGTAATTCCGCTTAACTGGAAATCTAGCGAACCTCCAAAAAGGCTAGGTAGAATCTTCAGCAAGCAAAATTTCCGTAATTTTAAGCAAATTTGTAGTAACACGCCCTGGGAGTCAATGTCTTCTCAGGCAGATCCCCTTGAGTCTTTTCACTTGGGCTTAACTCAAATTATAAATAAGGCATTTCCACTAAGACCTCTACGGAATAAGAAGCAAAAAAAATATTGGATCACTAAAGGCTTAAAAGTATCTGCTACAAACCTTACATTCCTTAATATGTTACGCAAACATTTTAGCGATAATTTGTTCATAACCAACTATCATTTGGCTTATCGTCAAAATTACAGAAAACTAATTTCTCACGCAAAAATTCTTTTTTATGCAAACCGCATAAATAACTGTTCTAATAAATCTAAAGAAACTTGGCGTATAGTTCGCGAATTAACTGGAAAAAACACATCAAAACCACAGCAAATAGATGTAGAACCTGATGATTTAAGTAGCTTTTATTGCTCCATTGCATCCAACTTAATAAAAAATATCAAATCAAACGTTAATCCGACAAACTATCTAGCCAATCTGTATGTCGATGAAACCTTTAAATTTACTCCGACCAATGTAAAAGAAATAAAAACCACTCTCAGGTCCATCAAAAAGCAAAACGCTGCTGGCTTGGATAAAAGAACTACCCGATTGTGCATTGCAAGTCCTATCTCAGGCTATAAATAAATCTTTTTCTGAGGGTACTTTCCCAACAAGCCTCAAAGAAGCTCTAGTGGTCCCTATATATAAAGAAGGCGATACTAAGAATCCCTCCAACTATCGGCCAATATCGCTGCTATCGACTGTTTCCAAAATCCTTAAAAAATTGGTCAAAAAACGAATGATGGACTATTTAAAGGTAAACAACGTTTTTAGTAATGCACAGTTTGGTTTCTTACCAAAAAGGAACACACATGACGCTATGCTGCGAATAATTGAGCAATTATTCAAAAACTATAATAGCGGTAAGGCTACTGCGGCAGTGTTCTGTGACTTTTCAAAGGCTTTTGACTGTGTGAGTCACAGAATAATGCTGCAGAAGCTAGACACTTACGGTTTCAGGGGAACTGAATCAAAATGGTTTCACTCTTTCTTCACAAAGAGAACTCAAAGTGTTACAGCAAATAATAAGCGCTCTTCAAAACATACCATTGATTTTGGAGTACCACAAGGTTCGGTTCTAGGGCCAATTCTGTTTCTTCTTTATGTCAATGACCTTTTCCAACTTAATATCTCTGGTGTTTTTGCAGTTTTTGCTGACGACGCAACGGTCACATGGCATGGCGAGAATTCAGAGGACCTAACTCAAAAAATATCAAGGGATGTGGTAACAATTAAACATTGGTGCGATGCGAATGGTCTATTGTTTAACTTCAATAAAACTCAAGTTCTTGGATTCAAGTGCAACATTAATGACATTGTTTGTGATGAATTTCTTATTAAAAGTTCTCCTCCACCAAATTTCTAGGGCTAGAAATAGATGTTGAGTTGAAATTTCAAAATCACATAATACCACTTAATAAAAAACTGGCGTCTGGATGCTATTGCATTAGAGCAATAGCAGAAAATTTAGGTAAAACCGCAGCAAGAACAACATACTATTCAGTAATACAGTCCCATCTTACCTATGGCCTACCTTTCTGGGGATGCTGCAGTCAGTACCTTTTTGACACAGTTTTTAAACTTCAAAAACGAGCGATTCGTTCCATTGCCAGAGTTCCAACTCGAACTCACTGTAAGCCCCTGTTCATTGCCCATAAAATCCTTACCTTACCATGCTTGTTTATCCTTGAAACCACGAGCTTAATCCATAAAAATCTTCACCTCTTTCCGGTTCGTCAAACTAATCGCACAACTCGCTAAAGCAATAAAATACCTCTCCCAATTCCTCACTCCACGCTAACTCAAAAATCTATTATCTTCAACGGCATAAAAGCCTATAATCATCTTCCCACACATCTAACGGAACTAACTGATCTCTCGAAGTTTGGGAATACCCTCAAGGAAGTACTGGTGTTGCAAGCTTTTTATTCAATCGATGAGTTTTTCCAATACTCATTTTAATTAATTTTTTGTCTTTTGCGAAGCGGCTACAACAACTATTGTTTGTCTCATCTTTCAAATTATCAAATTTAATTATAAATCGATAAAACAGCCAAAGATTTCAATTATACCTTATATATTATTATTTGTTTTGTTTTTATACTTATATGTTGTAACCTTTTTAAATTGCTTTTTATTACAACTACCTTATAATGTTTATATGTATTAGCTGTGTTGAATATGACCCTATGTATTAAATTTTAGTAAACAAAGAATATTTGTCCTTAGAGATAGAAAAATTAACATAACATTATATTTGGCGTGTATCTTTGACTTTATATTTTAATTTTAATTTTAACCCAGACACGTTTTGTATTAGATAGGTAACCTAGCTATTATTCTGTGTGACTTTTACCTGCTATTAAAATCTATTTCTAGGCTTAAGTAGTTTTAAGATTTGCTTTGTCAATAAGTTTAATGCTTGGACAATAAAGCACGTTTTCTTTCTTTCTTTCTTACTAACCAGTCACTGCGCACTGAGAGAACACCTGCATAGGATGGGAATCTAGAGACAAACCCACCTGCAGACTATGTGATAAGGATGACGAATCAGCCGCTCACATCATATTTGAGTGCCCAGCACTAACCTTCTGCAGAACACAAAACCTCCTGGAGAGTGACACCTCCAGAGAAGCTAACTGCCAGAGAAACCTAAAAAGGGGCTGCTGCTCCTCGCAAGATTGTCAAACCTCTTAGATTAGGAAGGCACACAGCAAGAGATACAATAAGCTAAGAAGCTACAGTGACAAATCAAATCAAATCAAAGCAAGGAACCAGTGGTCCTCTTGGATGCTTGTGTGCAGAAAGATATAGATTTTAAGTCAATGCCTCAGAAAAACAGGACTAAAAACAGCACTATTAGCTACAAAAGTGAAAACAGCATTCCTCATAATATTGAACGGGTCTTACTAATTTGTGATCAAATGGGTAGAGTCTATAATATTAATTAACTAGTAACTTTAATGATAAGAACTACGTAGTCTTCTTTGCAGGTTATAATGACTTTTGTAAAAACCAGACACCAAGTATGTTGCAAACAGTATTAAAAAATTGTGTACATACTAACATTATTTTTTTGTCCACTTCAATGCATTTTAATTATTCAAATAAGTGCTATAATTTTAATAATAGGTTGTTAAGTTTAGTAAATAATTTTGAAAAATGTTCTCCTAATAAGGTATGTTTTATAAATAGCTGTAATCATTTAGGAAAGAAGCATACAAACTCAGAATTGTCAGGTCAGATAAGCAATACAACAGTTTTCAAACTGTAAAACTCTAACCTATATTAAAACTAATGAAAGCATTAATGGGTGAATGTCACGAAATGTCTTAATAACTGATTTTAATACATGATATATTTTTTTATAAAACTTTTCATCAAAGCTTTCAGTTTTTCAAAGATATGGACCCTCACATTTAAGTAACATGGACGGTCACACACTTTTATTTGTATTTTTTAAAAAAAGGGCAGGTTTATAAAACAGAGTTGAGGAAGTGTTCACAGAGTTGAGAAGGGTGTCGTGTAGTTGAGTAATATTGCAAACAAAATTAAATTTTAGGTAGAAAAAATGGTTTAATAGAATTTAATTGGCTAATTTAAGAAAACAAGTCTAGAACTACATATTTTTTATAGAACTCTTACAATAATCAAAGCTAAAATACATTTACTTGAGTTAATTTAAGTAATCATATGTAGAAAAATCAAATAGAAAAGTATATTGTTCTCTACGATTAATAATGGGAGTAGGAAGAACCTGTATGACATAACTTTTGTTAATCAGAGAAATATCATCGTTCACAGGAAACACAAACTTGTTGGTGTTATCCATTTTTCTTAAAAAGCGTATTAAGTAATTGCTTTCCAGAACTTCTTGGATAACACCAATATAATATTTATGAATATTTTTTTTTCCTAAAAATTTAACAAGTACAAAGTCATTCTCCCTTGGTTCAACTTTAACAATTTCTTTAATAGATGGAACAATTTCTTTATCTTGATTTTTTTGTTTATATTTCTTTTCTGATAGCTTCACTAGAATACACTACTTCATAACGCAATTTATGCTTTTCTTTTATTTGTACTGCTAAAGTTCTGTTAAGGAGAAAGCAGTAATTCAAACTTAAATTGAATTCTTTAAAATTAAGTAAACACGGCAAAAAAGGATACAAAGCTTGACTAAAGGAAGATTTTCCTCTGAAGAAGACAACTCTTCGTTAAAAAGTTTGTGTTTTTCTTGCATTTGTTGAGCTACAATTCTGTTAAGGAACAAACAGTAACTTAATTTAATTCTGTAAAAATTGATATAGAAAAAGAAAAGGATACACATTTGTGGAGTAAAGAAGTATGGCCCAATTGAATAATGAATGCAAGGTGCACCTGATGAACAACTGAGACAAGATAGTTTTCTTACATCTAAAAATGGACAATTATGTGTCCAAACCACCTCGTGGCACATCATAATTCCTCTATATTTTGGCAATGTTTCTGGAATGTACTTTTCAATGAAATCAAGAGTTTTAGTTTCTAAAGGCAATTTAAAAATATTTACATTTTTGCATGAATTTTGTAAATTGTAAACAAAGGAGTCCAAGTTGGGTATATCAATTCCTTTTGAGACCAATCCATCTGCTGTACGTTTAAGAACTCCTCCTACCCCATCAGGAGCTCCTTTACCGTGTCCTTTCTTTGGTTGGAAGGACCGTCACTTAAAAAATTAATATTTTGTAAATCCATTTTAGTCCTAATGTCTTTAAAAACTGGGTCCAAATGGGCACATTCCAAGCTGACTGTCCTTTGTTTTATAATAGGCAACTACAGTGTGTAGACTTAATTGAGGCTTAGAACCTCCAAAGTGGGCACTTTGTACCTCCTCGGCATATTTACAAGAAATCAATGTGCAGTAAGACTTTATTAAGAGATAAGCTGGCTTTTAATTGTTTAATTGCTTTGTATTGATGATAAATGTTATTCACATGAACAAAAAAATGGCCCTAAAGATTTTTGAAGAATATGAAGCATTTCACCCTTCGTGCTTGTACATTTTTCTTTGATCATGTTCAAACAACTTTTTTCGACTCCTTTAATGTTTACTAAAACCTTTTTAGTTGTCCATCTGTTGAACTAAATTCGTTGGTTTGAACTTGCCTATTTTTGTACATTTCACAGGATGCTTCTGGTGTCCTTTCTTTTGTAACACCTACTGAATTTAATTTTCTTACTAGAAGCATCATATTTGTATGCTGTTGGCATAAGCAAGTGTCTCTCTCACTTACCTTTGCATGAATAACCCAAAAAGGCTTTAATCTACAAAAAGTTCTATAACTTATATACACACTTGCCATTAACAAACTTTTTGTGCAAATTCTTTAGAGTCGTTACGCAGTCTCTTATTTTTTAATTTTAAATTTTTGTATAAAGGCCTTTTTTCCAGGACAAAGTCTGCTGCACTCATCCATTTCTAGAAATTTTCTGATAGCATCTTTAAGCTTGATTACTCCAGCCTTTCTTTTCATAGCACCTTGTTTATTTATTTTTACAATACAAGAAGTAATGTTATGAAGATATGTGGTTCTCCTATATTTTCTGACTATTTTACCTGAGATAAATGTCCAGAACTTTTTCTTATCTTCCTGTTTTTTTAAACCTCTATAATTCATTGTAAGCTGTTTTTTAATCAGCTCTGAAAAAATAAATTTTTGTTTTAGTTCCTGAGAATTACTATTTTGGTCTGTTAGTAAGTCTTCAAATTTTTGATTAGGTGAATATTCAGTGAAAACTTTATTATACTTTTTTTTTAATCTCTTTAGTTGCATTCTGTATTTATGCTTTCTATTTTTCTCCTTTAATAACTTATTTTCCAACAAAGATATTCTAGTTTTAAGTTTGGCCAGGTGTTTTTTTCTGCGATACTTTCTTCTTGACGAAAAGAGCCAGAGGGTGCTTCCCCACTTATGGACGCAACATTTGGCAGTTCTGGGCCTACTTCTTCTCGATCATTTAGTTCCCCTATAAATTTAATTTTTCCCTCCGTTTTTTTTGTGGTATCTTTCTCTCTCTTTTCGTTTTTCTTCTTCATACTTTACAGGGTCGTTTTTCCTTTTTTCGCGCAACTTGCGCATTGCTTCTCGCTGTCGTTCTTTTTGCTTTTCATGGTCAGTTTTTTTCAGGACCTTCTTTTTTTTCAGTTTAGGTGTAAATTGGCTTGCCATCTAAGCCAACAAAAAAAAACAGTTTACCTTATGGAAAACAATAAATTAATCCTGATAAACTAACATGAAATATAAAAAAACTCCATGAAACTGTCTTGCTTTATGGAGTTGAATTTCACGGAAATGAGAATTTCACATGTTTTTGTCAAATATTTCCTCAACTGGCTAAAAAAAATAAATATAACTCTTTAAACCTAAAATATACTAGAACACTAGAAAAAATTAAGGTAAGTTCATTGTTTTACCGCTTCACGGAGTTGATTTTGCCAAATGTCTATTGTAAAAAATTTAACTTTGCCACAGCACTAGAGCCACACTCTCCTCTGGAAACCAACGACAACTGGCCGTTTGAATTCTGTTAAATGATCTTTTTTAGAAGGTTGGGATTCCCCTATCTCTAGTGTTTGAGCAGCCATCTATTTATTCAAATTTAAACTAAAATTTGCTTCACGGAGTTGAAAAGTCACACTAGGAACACTAAATAAGATGCAAACATAAAACTGAAAAATTTGTTTATCTGTTTATTAACTGTGTGGTTAGCTTTGTTATGATATTTCCAATAAGTTGTAGTAATTAGTAGTTTGGTCATAAAAAGCAAGAGCATTGTAAAAAATAGAATTGGGAACAATCACAGAGTTGAGAATTCAAGACTTAACTTTCTTTTTCTTCAAAAACTAACAAAATAGGGAATTTAAAATTTGATACCATAATAACATACCCTTTACTTAATATGATTTTAAGGGAAATTTATATATCAATATTCAACTTTAAAATTTAATAGTGGTGAACCCAAAAATAGCACATTTCGTGGCATTCACCCTAATATTTCTTCCAGCTGTTCAGATTCAGGTGATAGTTATTCAGATGTCAGTAATCTTTCATTATTTTCTAATGGTGTTTCGCTAGTAAGCAATGCCTGTTCACCCACTGTTTCGGAAAGAAATTTCCAACATGTGTTCGAAAAAACAGTGAACACCTAAAAACTGATATTTATATTTTTTACCAAAATTGTAGGGGTGTTAAAACCAAGCTAAGCACTCTAAAGATTAACATCTTCAATAATGATTATGATATCAAAGCTCTTACTGAAACCGAGACTGAAACCTGGTTGAACGATTCAATTGGTACTGCAGAGTTTTGTTTTAGTGATAGGATCACTTTTAGGAGAGATAGGAATAAGATTGTTACGGGAAAGAAACTGGGTGGGGGTGTTCTGTTGTCTATTAGAAATAATTTTGTTGTGACTGAACTGGACATTTTTGACAGTAATCAGGAAGCACTTTGTGTTCAAGTTAATCTAAACAATAATTCATTTTTGTATATTGCAGTAGTATATTTTGATAAAATCGAATCTTTCTTAACTCGTAAATCAAACTCTGAATGCATAATAATTGGCGATTTCAACATTGCAAGTTATATAAACCAAAACTCTTGCAATGACTATTTAAACATTTTAAAGTCATCCTTAGCTTTTAAAAACCTAATTCAATTTAACCAAATATGTAATTGCCTCCTTTGGCAATGTACAAGTTGACAGAACAGGAGACTGCCTGGTGCCTGCTGATGGTCAACATCCTTGTTTGAGTGTATGCTTGAGTAACAAATCAAACTTTCACCCTTTGCAAAATCAAATCTACCACCAAATTTAACTTTAAAAAAGCTGATTTTTTATCAATGTACCATTTACAAACTGCGATTTTCTGCAGGGTGAGTTTAACATTAACTTGGCCTTAAACCTTTTTTATTCTACTCTAAATGGCATTTTTCAAAATTATTCCAAAGTCCAGTCAAATAGGTAAAAGGTATCTAGTGTGGTTTAACAGAGAAATTAAATTAAACTTATTAAAAAGAAACATGCATATTTTCAAAAATCCAAAAAATATAAAACACATTTTTATAAGTCTAGATATTATAATTTGCATGCTATAGTTAAAAGTAAAATTAAATTAGCATATAACCAATTCCTCAATGATGTAGAAGGCAGTCTAAAAACGAATTCAAAGTTTTTTTAGTCATATATAAAGGGACTCAAGGATTCTCCTGACATTCTCAAGGAGATGGTTTTCGAAGATAAAACATTCTCAGGAACACAAAGCGTGACTAATGGCATTTCTAATTTTTTCAGCTCAGTTTTTATAAATGATAATGACCTCGAATGCAACACATCTGAATTAAAATCTTTTTTTGCGATCTCAAAAGAAGAAACAAAAAAAGCCATTAGGAAAATTAAGGCAAATAAAGCAGTTGGTCCTGATGGTATTCCAGCATACATTTTCAAGGGTTGTAGTTGTTTTTTATTTAATCTAATACTAAAAACTTCAACTTTAACCTGATCAAAAAATTACATCCTGTCAACATGGATTTTTCCAAAAAAGTCAACTTTAACTAACTTAATTAATTTTTGTCAATATGTCCATGAAGCAATTAACAATAAATCTCAAGTACACACACACAAGTTTACACAGACATGGAGAAAGCATTTGATTGAGTTAGGCACTCCATAACAACAAAAGCCCTGTCAGATATGGATGTTTCACTGTACATTACAAAATTGATTCACTTGTATCTAACAAAAAGATATCAATATGTGGAAATAAAAGGTTGTAAATCGGCGATTTACAAAAGTACATCAGGTATTCCACAAGGCTCAAATTTGGGACCTTTACTTTTTTTAGCTGCCATAAATGGCATAGTGGGTCAAGTTAAAAATGCCAAAGCTTTGCTGTTAGCTGACGATTTTAAATATTTTGTCCAAGTAAATTCTATTGAGAATTGTGTGACACTACAAAAGGATTTTTGTGATGTGGCTAACTGGTGTGACACAAATAATTTTAAATTAAATGTTGGTAAATGTTCTTGTATGTATTGTATTCTCAATCTTAATGGTATACAATATGATTACACTTTAAATAATAATCCTCTCCAAAGAGTTGACCAACAAAAAGATTTAGGGGTTATTTTTGACACAGCCTTGTCCTTCTCCAGCCACATTACCTTAAAAATTGATAGTGACCAGAAAATTGCTGGACTTATAGCACGAAACACAAAAAATTTAAATATTGATGTGAGTTTGCCTCTTTTTAACACCCTGGTTTTACCCATATTGGAATATTCCACTACTATTTAGTCACTGCAATATGATGTTTGGATAACATTCATTGAGAGAATACAAAGAAAATTTTCTTGTATGTTATAGGAGCTATGGAGTTTATCCCCCTCGTGGGTGCGATAATGAATACCTTTTGGGAGTTTTTAGTAGGCTGTCATTGAACAAGAGAAAAATTAAAATTATACTTTGCACGATGTTTAAACTGTTAAAAACGGGTATTGACTGTCCCGATATTTTGCCGCAAATACCCTTTGCAATTAACTGTTTAAATTCACGTAGCTCTAATATATTTTAGGTTGCTCACCCAAAAACAAATTTGTGCAAGAATTCTCCCACCAAATGTTCTTTATTTACTTTGTATGCTTGTAATATTGACATTGACACTGTTAATATAATAACTTTTAAAAACCTACTTGAGGCTAAATTACGAAGCGTTACATAATTTTATTATTTTAAACTACAATTTTACTATTTTATAAGTGATGTTTTTATATTACAAAATTTTTATTTCTTTAGGTTAAGATGGTATCTGTAATTGGCTAGTGCTGTTGATACTGTATGAATGAATAAAAAAATAAATAAAAAAAAAGTTGCAACTCACCATGACTTTCCTCTAATGAAATTTCGGTGAAGTAATTAACCCATTTTTCAGAAAAAAAACAGAGCAAAGTAAGCTTTATGTTTTAATGCATTTCCCAAGAAAACTTTTAAATTGCAAAATTGGTTAAACAGTTTTTCTTCATTGATGTTCACCCCATAGCTTTCAAAAAAAGGAATAGTTTTCTGAATGAAATCATATCGTCCTGGGATCTTTTAACATAAGCCACGTCAAATTTTTAAAAATTTGCAGAGGTTTCAACCATGTGTCTACATATGCTATACATTTTTCATAAAAAAATAAGCAATTCTTTTTCGCAACAAGTACCTTATTTTCTTTTCCCTCTTCCACATATTTCCTAAAAATCTGTTTAACTTTAAGAGTTAGAAAATTTTCCTCTGCTCTGCTTTGTAATGATTACCTCACTCCCTGACGACATTCCAAAACTTTTCCAAACTTTTTTCTCAATTTTTTTGATGCCTTCTTGAAAAATGTACATAATGGAATGTAAAAACCAAAGGTAAGCTTCATTAATTCCTTTCTCAAAAAAAGTTTTAATAAAGTTGGGTATTCCGGGCTCAGATAAAGAAAAAGATTGCAGAGCATCAAATTTCTAGGATTCTGTTGATGCACGGATACAAAGACAGCCATCTAGTTTTACTGTGATACAAATTTTTTTATTTTTGACGTCAACAAAATCTCCTTTAATTTTTCAACACTGAGAGTAAATATAGAAAAGTGGTTGTATATTTTGAAAATTAGATAATCCACATCAACTGGTAAAGCATCACAGCCATGATGCACTGTTATATATTTGTATTTATTTTTTCTTTTAATAATGTGAATAAATTTTTTTGTACCAGCTCTTTGCTGGCCACAAAAATTAGTATTGCAATTGTCACCTCCATTGCAATAAATTTCTTTTATTTAAGAAGTTTTTAGGTACTCAGTTATTCCAAAAGATCAAAAGATTGTTGTTTCAGATGTTCAATTTTTTAACTCCCCTAGTTTTGAAAGTTTTACCTTAATTCCAGATTGCTTGTCAAAATATTGAATTAAATTTGGAAACATTTTAATATGTTTGTGGTTGCTTGCGTCTGTTGACACACCTAAAAATTCAATTTTTTCTAAGTTCATTGCATCCACTAAATGTGGACCTAAGACACATGTATTATTTTTTTACCAATTCAGAATCTGAAACTCTTTTTTTTAGTAGTTTTTTTGTACAGTAGACCTAAAGCTAAAGTTATGCTTAATAGTATGGAAGGCTAGTGTGCCCTCCATAGCTGACACTAGTTCTTCAGTTCTGCTGAAGCGATTAACCACAAAGCTTGAAATTGAGGAGCTTGCCGCATCTCTGATTTTTTGTTTATGTTTTTGAGTATTCAAATGTTGCTCGAGATCTAGCCTCCTTTCTGTCCAGTTTTGTTTCTTTGAACATGAGATATTTGGCTTTTAATTCAGCATTAAACTTGCACTTCCTTTTTGACATTTTTATTTCTGAATAGGTAACCTACAAGTTTCACACAACAATAAGAAAAACTTGAATTACAACACTAGAATCTCATGATATAACTTACTTACTCGCCTACCGTTTTACACAAAACAGTTGTGTGCTTCTTTTTTGCCTGCCTGGGAACATCCAGCCAAAATCATAGACTAAAAATTTGTTAAGAATAGCAATAGAATTCTGACAAAAAACATAGAACAAAATTTGAAGTAGAAATGGCAACTTAAATTTATATTTTGACTTTTTACTTCAGGCAAAGAAAAAAAAGAGGACAGTAAGGCGATTTTTGGCGAATATATATAGGACGCAAATTAAGCATTCAAAAAGGGGACATGTCCGAGAAAAAGAGGTCAGCCTACATAATTTAACAGCACCGGTTTATTTAAGAGTTTATAAGCGTAGTGCATTAGGATAAATTTTGAAAATTGACGTACCAAATTGACAAAAAAGAAAAACAAAAAAAAATATTTTTCTTTACCTAACCTCAACAGGTTAGGTATTCTTTCTTCTTGCTAAATTTACGTTTTCTAATATCAGCTAAAATCAATCACTCTTCTCTGCAAAAAAGATGCTTTGGCTTAAAACCTCTTCAAAATTTTGGATTGAAAATATATGTTTTACGCGCATGCGTGTCCCCCTGGCTTTGGACTCAGGGAGCGCGAACACCCAATTTAGTTGATAAAAATATCCGCGAAAATAAAAATATAATATATTTTTGGAAAAAACAAAATTGATTTACCACTTTTTAAGTCAATATAATATAATGCTATGGTTGAACATACTTTAATGTGATATGTCCGAGATAACAACTCTCTAGTTTTTGAGTAATTTTTGATTCTGTATTCACACAAGTGACAACTGTATCACCTTTTGCCTCAATTTTCGCATAGCAGCTTTTACTTGTAATCTTGTTTTCTTTTTTTTCTATTTCCTTTTTCCTTTCTGCTGATTTTGCCAAAGACTCTAGTTTTTGCCATATTATTTCTAAAAATTATTGAGTTTTTTAATTGCAAGCAAAAAATGTCAATCCCAGACAGCACAAGGATGTCCAGTGGAGAGAGTTTTCTGGACAATGCAGCGGTCCATTGGACAACCAAAGAACCACGGACAATTTAAATGGAAACTGGATCTCAATGGGATTTCAACGCTATTTAAGTATGTTATTGGGACAGTCCCTGAGAGCATTTTGTCTTGGAGACACAGGTGCCGATATCTACAGGTTGAGCCAATAATAGCTGCCAAAGTATGGAATGAGCTTATTATTATCCTGCTTATGATGACCGACATCGGCAAAAAAAGCATAAATTCCCACTAAAATGACAACGCTGAATTTAAAAATGACATTTATTTTGACACCTATCAAACCCTGTCGAAATGGCGGAAAAATAATTAATAAAATTGAAGTTTTTGGCAAAGCGAATATCTTCTTTTTTACTCTGCTGAAGACACTAAATCGGAAACCGTAAGAAAAGGTGACAGTTGTCTTAACTGTTATTTACTGTTATGGCGAAAATCACTGGTGCGATGACACATTTACGAGTGGGTACTCGAACTACACTAAATTGAGGTCGATAAACTTAAAAATTTTATTAGTTTTGACACCTGTCAAACCTTATCGAAATGGTTGAAAAATGATTAATGAACTTGACGTTTTTTTGAAAAGCAAATACTTTTTTTACTCTGCTAGAGACATTAAGTCGAAAACCGTAAAAAAAGCTCGAAAAAATGTGACAGTTCTGATAATTGTCATGGAGAAAACCACTGGTGCGATGACACATATTTACGAGTGGGGACTCGAACTACACTAAATTGAGGTCGATGAACTTAAAAATATCATTAATTTTGACGCATGTCAAACCTTGTCAAAATGGCAAATAAATAGTTTATGAACGAATTTTTGGAAAAGCTAATACTTTCTTTTTAGTCTTTTAAAGTTAAAAATATGACACTTTTCGACTGCAATTTATCGTATCGAGTAAGTGACAGTTGTTCTAACTGTTGTTTTTTCCCCGGTTTTCGATTTGATATCGTCAACCAAGTAAAAAAAAAGTTATTTGCTTTTCCCAAACCCCCATGTTTATAAATTATTTATTCGTTATTTTGACAAGGTTCGACAGGTGTCAAAACTAATAACATTTTTAAGTTCAGCGACCTCAATTTAGTATAATTAGAGTCCCCCCGCACCACCCGGTTTTCCCCGTAACAGTGAACTTTTACGGTTTTCGATTCGATATCATCAACAAAGTACAAAAAGGTATTTGCTTTTCAAAAAACTTCAAGTTCATTAATTATTTTTCCGTCATTTTGATAGGGTTTGACAGGTGTCAAAACTAATAAATATTTTGAGTTCATCGACCTGAATTTAATATAGTTCGAGTCCCCACTCGCAAATATGTGTCATCGCACCAATGGTTTTTGCCATAACGGTAAATAAAAGTTAAGACAACTGTCGCTTTTTTTAAGGTTTCCGATTGAGTGCCTTCAGCACCATTTTGATTGGGTGTGACAGGTGTCAAAAATAATAACATTTTTGAGTTCATCGAACTCAATTTAGTGTAGTTCAAGTCCCCATTCGTAAATATGTGTCATCGCACCAGTGGTTTTTCCCATAACAGTAAATGACAGTTTAGACAACTGTCACTTTTTTTTACGGTTTTCGATTTAGTATCTTCAGCAGAGTAAAAAGAAGGTTATCGCTTTTCCAAAAACTTTAATTTCATTAATTATTTTTCCACCCTTTCTCAGGGATTCTCCCAATAACATACTTAAACGGCGTTGAAATCCCACTGAGATCCAGTTTCCATTTAAATTGAAGCTTAACTTGAAGTTACTCTGCCAGCAGTTATCCAACTTTTTGTGGCTCAAAGACATTCAACGAAAATAGAGACATCAAGTCATTCATTCACTTTGAAATGTGATCAGTCTTTAGACTTAAGGAAAAGGGTCAGTCCATATCAAGTCAACCAGGGTATTTTACCACACCATCTCCGATGTTGATGATTTTTAGTATACATGTTTTTCCTACCAAAAAACTAGAAAATCCAAAATTTCAGACTTTTTTGACCATTGTTTATTTTGAATTAATTTTTGAAAATCGAAAAAGTCACTTATTTGTCCTTAACATGTGCGCACAAAATTAGGTATATCCAAAGAACCACTTATAATAGAAAAGTAGGTGAAGGTTCATTTTAAAGCTCTTATAAAGACCTTTCATATGAGAATATTGCATAACATATATTGAAAAAAAAAATAAAAAAAAAAATTTTTGATTTTTTTTTTTGAAAAATTTCAAAAAGGCCATTTTTAATTTTTTTCAAAAAATTATATTATTTTCTTTAAAGTGTTATTAAACTATTCACAAAATTTTGAGATGGACAAATCATGGGTTCAATGTGAAAAAATTTATTAAAAATGTCACATGCATGAAAAATCGCCTATAAATAGACAATGCATTTTGGTAATTAGAAGAATATAATGGGGTTTAAAGCGATATTATAAAAATATTTAACAATATTTTATTTAATAAAAAATTATATCCTACGTTTCATTCTGTATCAGTAATCAGATTAACATTGCCCCCCATTGTAATATTTACTTACAAAACCTCTTTTCCACCGGAGACGTACTATTGGATGTTCCAATTCTTAGGAAAATATGCCTGTATAAACCTGCCAATACTTTTGTGAAATACTGCCTGTTTATTCCTGTTTAACATTAAGGACACACCTCCTTCATTTTATTGGTCTGTTTAGGTACATTGTGGGGATTTGCTGACATGAAAATTCCTGCATAAATTGATTTTAAATTTTTGGCAAGTATCTTCCTGATACAGCTCCAAATAATCGATACATAATAGTTCGACTGAAGGTTTATCAGAAGTCATTTCTGTGTAATTTTAAAAGTTTCAACTATGGGTGAGGCAAGTGGATGGACTAAATATAAAGTAAAGTGCTGTGATCCACTAGAGTTAAAAATCAAGCATTTTGGGAAATTAAGAAATGTGACCAAGTGGATGTGCAGTTACAAAAATGTCAAAATGGGAATGAAAATCTGTGATGGTTGTAGACTAAAGCTTTCAAAGGAGTTTAAGGCATCTGAAGAAGATGAAGCAGGGTAAGTAACAAATAGTATTTTTTAATATAAAATTAATAAACTAAACCAATTGCGTCAAGTACGAAGTGGAAAAATCTCATGGCATTATTTTGCATGGCATTATTTTGCATGGCATTTTGAGAATACAGACATTATGTACAAATTTCTTGGCATTATGTACACATTTTGGGTCAGCTGTTACCCCCTTTTTAAGTTTTTATAAAAAACTAAATTTTAAATTTTTTTAGACCCAGTCAAGTTCCAGAAAATGATCCAGATTTTCAAGATCCTGCTGAATCATTTACTCTTTTAAACAAGTCATTGGAGCTTCTTGGTGTGTCGCCGATTAAAAGAAAAAATGTATACAAAGAAAAAATTGATATTGTACAGCATACAATTGCGAAAGCATTTACAAAGGAATCAGATTCAACGCTAGTAAAGGAATGTCAGAGTGACGAAAGTGAAATGATTAAGCAGTTAAAGGACAAATTTTTAAAAACCGAAAAGAGGAGTGAGAAAATACTAGTTTTATCATGTTTACCTCAAAGTTGGAGTAGAAAGAAGATTGAAGAAGAATTTGGAGTTTCTCAATATTTGGCCAGAGCTGTAAAACAGTTAGTTAAGGACAATGGGTTATTATGTTCTCCTAACCCCAAACCGGGAAAGACCCTTAGTGATAGAGTGGCCCAAATAGTGGTAGATTTTTACCAAAGGGATGACATTAGCAGGACCATGCCAGGTAAAAAAGATTATGTTGTTATATGTACAAAAAAAATTAGTCTTAGCTAATTTAAAAGAAATTTATGCATTGTTTAAAACTGAGTACCCCAATGAAAAAATTGGGTTTTCAAAATTTTGTGAACTGCTACCCAAAAACTGTATACTGGCAGGAAAAAGTGGGACTCATACTGTATGTGTATGTACTATACATCAAAATATAAAACTAATGCTCAATGGCTCCAAATTAAATAAGCTATATGATGAAAATATCAGGCCTCTTGCAATATCTTATCATGATTGCCTTTATAAACTAATGTGTAATCCACCTTCAGTGGACTGTTTTTTAAGCAATAGATGCAAGCAATGTCCTGGAGTAGAACAGTTTAAAAATACGTTAATAGAAAAATTTGAGGAAGAATTAATTGATGAGGTCTCATTTAAAAAGTGGGTCTCAGTAGATAGGTGTACTATGGAAACCGTTGTTAAGAAAAGTGATGATTTTGTCCAGGAATTTACTGATGATCTTGTAAAACTTAAATCACATTTTTTTATTGCAAAAATGCAAAAAGATAGATACAATGAAATAAAAATTAACCTTAAACCTGGAGAGTCTTTGATCACTTGCGACTTTGCGGAAAATTATTCCTTTGTTATGCAAGATGAAGTCCAGTCTTATCATTGGAATAACAGCCAGGCAACCCTCCACCCTTTTGCCATTTATTTTATAAGTGATGGTAAACTGCACAACCTGAATTATGTGTTTATTTCGGAAAGCTTGACACATAATACAATTGCATTTCATTTATTTTTAAAAAAATTAATGCCTGATTTAAAAATCAAAATACCAGGACTTAACAAATTTTTTTATTTTTCGGATGGATGTGCTGCGCAGTACAAAAACAAAAAGAATTTTCTGAATATATGCCTGCATAAAAAAGATTTTGGTGTTGAAGCAGAGTGGCATTATTTTGCCACCTCGCATGGCAAAAGTGCCTGCGATGGCTTGGGAGGAACTGTTAAAAGACTTGCTGCCAAAGCCAGTTTGCAGAGGCCCTATGACAATCAAATAATGACACCTCTACAATTGTTTACTTGGTGTGAAGAAAACATATCTGGCATTGATTTTAAATATTGCACAGAAGCAGATTATACAAATTATGAAATAATTTTGAATAAAAGATTTGCGGAAGTCTTAACAATACCGGGGACACAAAAAATTCATGCTGTAATTCCTCTTACAGAAAGCACGTTTTTGGCAAAACAGTTTTCTACATGCTTAGAGGTCGAAACACATAATCTTTTTAAAGGTGGAAGCATTATTTTGCAAAATATCGAGTCAGGGTTTGTCACTGTAGAATATGACAGTGCTTGGTGGCTGGCTTGTGTCTTGGGGAAAAATAATGAGAGCGGAGAACTGAAAGTAAGCTTTCTTCATCCACGAGGACCTGCCTCATCATTTTTTTACCCAACACCTCAAGATATTTTAATTATTAAACCAGAAAGTCTTATAAAAAAGTTGAACCCAACACTGCTACTGGCAGAACTTACAATGTCAGCAAAAAAGAAATGTCAGATTCATCAGAAATTCTTAAAAGAAAGTTAAAAAAATAAATTTAAGGTATATAGTTAGTCTTAGTGTTTTTCTGTCTAATTTTTATCAACGAAGTAGAAAAGTTTGTTTATTTCTTTTGCGAGTTTAAAATAAAATAATTTGTAGATAAAGCCTCTGGGTATTTTTTAAAACCTGTATCCATCCAACAAATTTATTTATTTTAATATCCAGTGCACTATTGGTGCTCCTAAAATATGTTTATTTTTTTAAATGCATGATTTTTAATGTACTTAATATTTTTGATATTTTTTTTGACATTGAACCCATCATTTCTCCATCATAAAATTTTGTGGATAATTAAGTAACACTTTGACCAAAATTATATATTTTTTTCAAAAAAATTAAAAATGGCCTTTTTGAATTTTTCAATTTTTTTTTTTCAATTTTTTATTTTCAATTTTTTTTTCGTTAAAATTATGTTGTGATATTTCATAAAAAAGAGCTTCAAAATGACTTTAAAATGAGCCATTTATTACTTTCCTAGTGTAAGTGGTTCTCGAGATATTGCTAGTTTTGTACATTCTTGTTAAGGTCAAAATGCTGACTTTTTTATTTTGAAAAATTAAAAAAAAAAAAAAAACTACGAACCAAAAAAATCTTAAAGTTTGCATTTTCAAACTTTTATGGTAAGAAGAAAATATATACCAAAAATCATCCAATTTTGATGATTGGTCGCGTAAAATTTTTGTGATTTTTTGGTTGATTTGATATGGAATGACCCAAAACCATTTTATCTTCCACTGGCAACGCTGGTCCAGGCAGTACCACGTTACGTTTACCAGCGGCCAGAAGCGGCTCGTTAAAAAAGGTTTGGTCTTTATTTCAGACTTGTCAAATAACTTTGGAAATACAATCATTAATGTTTTTATACTTAATAATTGATACCGATAATTATATTTTTCATTGTGAAAATATTTATGTAAAGATATAACATTGAAATTTAATTAAATATTAATTTTTAAAATGTTTTCCAGATAGTTAGTTGCCTAACTAGTGCGGAAAGTGATACTTTTACGCACGGGAGGAGTTCAGGCGGGAAAAGCACTTTCCGCAAGAGTTAGGTACAATTTTTTTTACGACTGTTTCTTGATCAAATATAAGTTTTTAGTGAACACACACAAAATTTCAAAATTTGGTCCAAAAAGTACCATTTAAAAAAAAATGCGTGCGTAAAGTTTTTCACGCACGCTATGATAGTTTTTTACGTACGCCGTGCTTACTTTTTTACGTACGGCTTGTGAGAAGTTGATACACGAATTTCCCGCACCCCATGCAAAAAACCTAAAAATATAGCAATAATGTCAAGTGACACAAAAAAGTGCCTGCAATTTATAGCGTACATGCAAAACTTTATTAAAAAACTGGCATACTTAAAAGTATTTTTTTAGCATCGCGTGAATTTTAGTCTAATTTGAGTTTTTAGATACATTTATAAACTAGACTAAATTAAAAATGGAAAGTAAATTCTGTTTTGGTTTTATTTTCAAATATATCAAATATTTATAACTTTAGTAGGAAACTGTTGTACTAAAAACGCGCCAAAAGTGCCTTTTTTGTCCTTAACGGCCATGGTGTGCAGAAAAGTATTACTTTACGCACTGGTTAGGCAAATTACTATTGTGAAAAATGTAAAAACCAATGTAGAAAAAATAAGCAAATTCGATTAAAAATAGTGATATTTTGAAAAAGGAAGAAATCTATATATTATAGATATTCTATAATGTTTTTCCCAGGGTTTTTCATTGTATGGAAATAAATAAAATTTATACACTACTATAATTTTTATTTAATACGTAAAAGTCTTTATATTTTAATAAATACAAAAAAAAATCTTAAATATTATAAATAAAAAAAATTCTTTATCCTGTGTCTGATATAATGTTTTAAAAATTTCTATTTATACCGGGAACGCTTGTACTATTTATAAACAAAGAAAAAATGAACTGATTGCATATAGTATTAAAACTGTGAATGTAGTTATAAATAAATATCATACGCACCTCTTACATTTTTTTGCTACTCATGTAAGATATTTAAAAATGTCGCCGCTGGGGTTGTTTGATTATACCAAATATAGTGTAGAAATTCGCGAAAATGTCTTTAAAAAACTTATTTCGTTTCTATATTTATTAATTATATTTTGTATTTATTGTAACACTTGTTGCACGCCTATGGCAGCCTATGACAAGATGGCGTCGGAAAAACATATGATAACTAACCTGTGAAGTGTTTGGTTTTCACCTGCAATCTCTAGTTTTCGTCACACCACGCGCTTTGTCATATCACTTTTGCCACAAACACTTAAAAATCTATTGAAAAAATATTATAAACTGTCCAATAATCTGTAAAATATACCAAAACCTCGATTATTTTAAAGCTAAAACGCGGACGAGAAATTATGAATGGGGCAGCGTATAAACGGTAATATGGCTGACCCGCCACAACGGCGGGGTTGTCACATTATTGTAGGTTTTATTCCCGATATATATTGGGAAATAAAAAGAATTATTATTTCGGCCAAAATATCAGGTATTTTATCTGATATTTCGACCGAAGAAATGAGGTATATTTAAAGTACCATAAAAAGTACCTACACATTATAAATTCCTTCCTAATTGATTTAAAATTGTGAAGATTCAAAGATATTTAAATGCAATTATATATATATATATATAAATAAACAAAAAAATGAATCTCGTGTCCGCAAATAAAAATTAAAGTAACACTCGTGGCATATCGGACGAAGCGTTTTTATTAGGAATCATCAGGAAATCATAGGATTGTACCTGGCAGTTGACGCACAGGCAACCATGCACACCTCTCGAAATTAAAAACAAAAAGTTTGTAGTCCGCGGAGACGTGGTACCTGTGTGCGCCACCTGTCCAATTGGGGGTGCTGCTACTGCGAACGTTACCTCTTTTTAAGAGTCATGTTACAGTGACCTTATATTTTTACAGGTTTCTTCCTATAATCTGCTGAAAGTTACAGGATTCTGTATTTACGGTCTCCTGCACTTTTGAATTTTGATGTTTCCGCGGATTACAAACTTTTTGTTTTTAATTTCGAGAGGTGTGCATGGTTGCCTGTGTAACTTCAACTGGCAGGTACAATCCTATGACTCCCTGATGATTGCTAGTAAGGATGAAACAGGTGTGTAGGTGTCTGGATTGGAGGCCTGGTCGTAATGAAGTGAGAAACAAAAACGCTTTGTCCGATATGCCACGAGTGTTACTTTAATATATATATATACCTCAATTTCTTTATATATGAATAAAAATAAGGTGTTTCTGCATGTTTTCAAAAAAAAATCAGAATTTGCATAACTGCAGGTAAATGATAAAAAAGTTATAAAAATAATATGTTTGTAAAAAAAAAAACGCCACAATGTGGCGTCGTCGCAACTTTGGTTAACATAATCTCCCTATTTAAGTTATACCTTTATGGTGTGGCTCTAATTTTCTGTTGCTGTTTTTTTATTGGAAATATTAAATTAAGTTTTTGTTGAATAATGGATTCAAAGATGCAAAGGTTATATTATTCAAAGCGGGAGAAAGCCCTGTCACATAGATGCCCCCCCCCCCAGTTACAGTTCCGGAGTCCATCAAAAAATGTATTTCTATGATATTTTTTCAATATAATTCTCATTAGGAGGTCTAGTTATGTCAAAGATAGTTTGTTCAAAGTTATATGCGTGTAACAAATCTGAAAGTTTGTTTTTATTGTTATCGTTACTTACTACTGGTGATAGATTGGTGTTAAAATTACCTGCCAATATGACTGTATTTCTGGGACCTTGCACTGACCTCCCCGCACACCGCCTCGAAAATGTCAAAGAAAACCTCACAGTTGCCTTTGCAGGACCTGTAGAGACAGAAGATTAAATAAAAGCTTATCAATTTTATTAATTAGTGTACAGAACTCAATTTGACCCTCAATACAGTGTTCTTTAAAATCATGAAGTTCTTGAAAGTTTTTATTGCCATCGTTCACATAGATGCAAATCAAATTTATTTTATTGCAAAAAGCCCATAGCTGTGCAATAGTTTTCCCTATATCGAAAAACTCTTAACAACTATATACTTACAAACTATAATTTTAAAGTAGAAAGAATTTTTTTTTTCAAATTGTAAAGTTGAAAAAATTTTGTATATTTTCAGTTAAATCTTTTAGTGAAAAGTGTACTGATTCTAACAACTAATTTTTTAAAGCTAAATTAAATCTTTTTACATTTAAATCTTTTATATTATTTGGTAGTCTGTTGTTGGTTTTTCCTAACTGAAAAAGAGAGTTCCTGGTAAGTGCCGACAGTGGCCAGTATGCAAATTATGTATGATGATGATGATGTAATTCACATCTTTTCTGAAAAATCCTGGCTGGGTGTAACTGTGCATCAATGTTAGTGTTTTATATAAAAAGAGGCATAAAAAGTAAGTATTTTTATGAATTTAAAATACGATTGGTAAGATGTTAAATTAGAGATCTTTGCTATGAGGCGAATTGCCCTTTTTTGTAGTAAAAAAACTATCTGCATTCTGTAATTCGCAGTGTAACCCCACAATGGAATGCAATATCGTGCATGTGAGTCAAATAAAGAGTGGTATACCTCAATTGATTTAGAGTCCCCCTTGTTACTTGTATTGCATAGAGGCTCGATGCTGATTTTTTTATTGTGTTGGTATACTGTGTCGCCTATGATAATTTATGATCAACAGTTATACTTAAGAATGTATATTCTTCAACACTTTGGATGGCTTGACCCTCTATTTGAAGATTTAGTTTGAGAAAAATCATATGTTTAGCACATGTTTAGTTTTATTTAAATTTAGGTGCAACTTATTAACATCAAACCACTCTTTGATCTGTTCAAGGTCCTCATTCATGATCCTCTCCAACTCCTCCTTGTTAGGAGATGACCAAGTCATACTTGTGTCATCTGCAAAAAATGTAAAAATACCTTGTATAGGAAGATATGAAAGGTCATCGAGGAACAGAAGAAAAAGAATGGGACCGAAAACAGATCCCTGAGGTACACCGCAAGTCATTGAAGCAAGAAAAGGTCTAATCATCCCACTTTTATCCCTTACTGTGGTAATTTGTTGCCTATTTACAAACCACTGCAAGACCTTACGAGTACGAGAGTAGAATGCCGAAAAGTTGTATCCATTTAGTTTAATAAATGTTTTTTCCTCCTGTTTCAGCCATGTTTCTGACAGACAGATTACCTGGTGATCTGTAGCTGTCGTGTTTAAGACAACTTTAAGCTCTTGTTATGTAGACTCTGGATGTTCATGTGAAATATATTTAGGCCATCATTGTTTAGTTGTCTGTTTGAGTTTTGTTGGCCTGTTTTGTTGGGCTCTGTCTTAGTCTCAGGAAAAAGTTTATAATGGTTCCTCTGGGCCACATGTCTGATGCCATTACTTGGTTCTTGATATGTGTAGGAATTTCCACTTAAAAACTGCTTTTTATTCTTGGAGTTTTTGTGTTCATTTTTATCACAAACACTTGTTCATTTGTCATGCTTTTGATGTAGTTTTGGACGTCTTCGGAACTTGTGTTGGCTTCCAGTCCTGAGATAAATAGGCAGGTCCCCTCTTGGGATGGTTGGAGGGGGCATAGTACCTTGTTTCCTATTATTGGGCTTGGACGCTGAATCTTTTCCTGTTTGGGCGTTAGGTTTGTTTTTTTTTTCCTATAGGTGACCACCGTAAAAAAGTCCCCTTGGGATTGGGAGGATTCTGCCGGTTTTCTTGTACCTTTTTTTTTTGTTTTTCCGCACACACAATACAACACATGTGTCGCTGTTTGCGCCAGCTGTTTCTGACATTGACGTTTGCAGTAGGTAGCAGTCTGTTAAAGGTGACGTAGGCACATTTGATTAAACTAGCCGGTTTTCTTCTTCATCCGCAGATTACGACATTGTCGTATTCTGAAGCTTGCTCCAAACAACCATTATTTTTGTTGTGTAGGTCACTAACCATTTTTGTGCTTACAATAGTGTCCACGTCATTTTGCAATGTTACCGGTGCTTTAGAAATTTCCCATTGTTTGAGGGAACCTTCTGGTGTTTTTCGTAGCATTTTCCCTAGCTTTTTCTTGACATTTTTCTTACTTGGTTTTTCCTGCAGAATTTTCAATTTTTCTTCCAACAGTCTCTTGTTTTCAGTCAAGATATGTTTTTTGAATGGTATTCCCGCGCGATTTCGCCCGTGTTACACAGAGTTTCGTCCAAAAAGGTTAACTTTTTTGACCAGTCCCTTGTTGCACAAGCCAGATGGAAGGCTTTCCCACAGTTACTTCCCTAAACCTTTTGGTTTTTTCAACAAAAATAATTGATTTTTTCGCGGAGCACATTTTCAAGCTCTATCTTGACATGTCATATTGCCAATAGATACGGCGACTTAGCTCCTTAGTTTTGAAGATGTAAACTTAAGGAGGGGAGGCTAATCAAATAAAAATAAAGGCGGACTTTATTTATGCCAAATAGGAATAACGATTTTTGTGGTTATCTTTATCACAGACTAAAAAATGGTTGCTTAATTCGTATTATTCCTTTAACAAGAACGGATATTTTTCATCATCTTCTAATTACTAATTGTAATTTAACATTTAATAAATAAGAAATAAAAAATCAACAAAAATCACACCACCCACTGACCTCACTCACAAAAACTTTTAAAATGGACAGTTGTTATCCTTCTTGTTAATCACTATAACCATAAAAGTATTTATTTTTGCTTTGATTTTGGATGGTCCAAACTTACCGTTTCCATTAAATTATTTTCAATTATTATCTAACGACGTGAAGGCATTCTAAATACGTTTTTGTCATCCATATGTCACTTTGCCAAATTAATTTTTTTTAGTTTTATAGTTTTTTTCATATTCGATTAACAGCAACGCAAAAGCTTACCATAACCTACGGCTTAAAATAAATCTTTAAAATACGAGAGCTACTAGGAACCAAAGTTTTAATTTGCATTTTTCTACTCCAAGGCGAATAAAAACTGGCAAACCAACTTTTTCTAAACCAACATTTTTTTTTAAGGAAAAAAAGGTAAAACATTTAAACCTATTTGTTTAAACCTCGTACTTTGTGAATTTTAGTTTTAATTATAATTTTTCTTAGTTATTTTCTGTTTCCAAATTTATTTGTTTTTAATTTGAATCACCATCAAAATAAATACAAGTGAAAATTAACAATAAAATGCAAGAAATAAATAAAATTGTGAAGCTCAAAACAAAATTTAACAATAAAAAATTTCCTCTAAACAAGAATTGTCTGGGATTGTTCCTAGAATGGAAGCTGCGTTACCGCGTTGAATCGCGAGACCTATTTGTTGTTTAATGAAGCAATCTGCGTTTTTATTGTTTATTAATTTTGATAATTTATTAACAAAAGATTTAGGTTCTTCACCCCAGGGTCCCAAAGTTTCGACGCTGAAGGTTACAAAAATGTACCCTTTGACTTCTAGATCTTCATATTTTTTTATTTTCTCCTACACGTACAGCTTCTCCTGATTTTTTGGATGTTTTGTCAAGATAAGATAATGCAAAAGTATCTCTGCAAGTGGCGTCCCAAATTAGGGATTTTCCTCTGCACCAGGGAAACAAGGACAAACCATCCACTCGCTTTTCATCTCTCCTGTACATACCAGGAGGTTCAAGCACTGAGGGTATTCTTGCAGATACAAGAGCCCTCCTGATAATGTTGTTGAGCAACCCATGGCGAGACGAATGACCGGCACTTTTGTAGCAGCTTACGTCATGGTGTCCATAAATGTCTACAATTTTGCCGCAAGTGCAGTCGTGCATCTCGCGCAGAGGGTGGCCCAAACGTAAAGAGGTGGAAATACGAAAGGTGGAATCATCCAAAAGATTCCCTAGTGCAGATGAAGGTAGTGCCTGTAGCCAGGCGTTGCTCTCGCAGAGCTAGAAGCCTAGCATGATCTTTGGGATCACTGGATGAATTAAAAATTTCTTCGAATTTAGAACGACAAATTATATTTTCAAAATCTTTTTGGCGATTGAGATTATTGAAAGGAATATTATTGGTACTAGAAATAGAAGTAAAAAAATCAAAAGCTTCTTTAAACTCGTAGTCAAGATAATTTAAAATTTCGGATGATAAGATAGCTTTAAGAAGGTTGGAAGCATCATTAACTGAGCCAAGAAATGCCGAAAAACAAAGACTAGAAGCGTCACGAATGCCGAGGCCTCCCATTTGTATGGGAATGTTATATTGAAACCAAGCAGTGTCACCTATATGGCAGTTGGTAATATTTTCTAACGTGGCTTGATTTTTAGATTTTTATCAAAATCAGATAAAAGGTTTGGGACCTTCCAGCAAGGAGCACAGCGAAGTAAATAGCTTATTCGAGGTACTGCGAAAGTATGTCTTAAAAGATAATAGGCAGAGTGCGAATCAATTAAACATAGTTTTTTTGATAGTTTGTTAAAAATATTGATTTTCATTTGTAAAGAGTTAAAAATAGATCGTGTAAGGGCTTCCTAAAAGTGTTAGGTCTTCTTTATCTATTTGTAATATGGAAGAAAGCTCAGGATTTTGTTCAACAAAATTAGTAATATTAAAATCTTTAGAAACAGAAGATAATTCACATTTTTTCAAATTTACTTGAAGGCCAGAAGAAGAACATTCTTTAAGAATTTTTTTAAAATCATTTAAAACAATTTCTGGCTCACCAGCAAGGCCGCCGTCGTCTAGGTACCATAAATTGTCTTCGGATTTTAAGGAAAGAATGATAGGGTGAATTGATATGCAAAATAAAAGAGGACCTATAGGGTCCCCTTGCTGCACTCCGCGCTGAGAAAAAATGAACTCCTTATTAAAAGATAAAAATGATTTTTTTGTTGTAACAAGAAGCAATAAAATTGTAAAATTGGGGAACAGACTCTTTTAGTTTATGTAGCAAATCGCTTCTATTAATCATATTGAAGGCATTGAAGAAATCAACTTTTAACAATTATTTTGGACTTTTATGAGGGAAAGACATTTATTTTCGAACAGCATGAACGGTTGGTTCACAGCCGGATTTGGTAGCAAAACCCAATTGATGAGGAAGAAAATATTTGCCTAGTTGTGAATAAAGCCTAGAGCAATTATATTTTGCTACAAGCCTGCGAAAACACATACCAACTGCGTTTTTTGTTTAATGCACATTGTGATGCACCAAAAGAAATTGGACGGATTGAATTTGGAAGGGAATCAGTTAAAACAAAAACAACAAAAGAGCAAAAGCAAAAATAAGAATATGCGATGTGTTACCTAATTACTCTTGAATTAGGTCTTTCACATGTTGCGGACGAAGGGCGTCTAAACCTCCAGACGATCCTGGTCTAAAGGAATTAATTAAATTTTTCATTTCGGAAACTTCATTGAGGGTAGAGGACGGATGTTTTTCTTTCAGTTTTTCCAATGTAGTTGAATCGTTGTTTGCTAATGTATCTTCTGAACAGAGAAGTCGTATGGACCCTTTGATATCGTTTTCGGAAAGTTTACTTTTAATTTTGCTTTTCATGTGGTCGTCTTCAGATTTCTTCTTTTTTGATTTTGATTTTGACTGAAGGTTTGTAAAAATCTTGAAGTAATTTGTTGGATAGAAATTTTTGTTTTATCCATATTGAAAGGTTTTGTTCTGTCAAAGTAGTTAAAGAATGCTTTTTTTTTCATTGATTTATGTTGTTTTAATCCCCTTTCACCTTGAAAAATCTTTCCACAGATAGAACATTCGATTTTATTTATAAATTTGGAAGAATTAGTGGATTCGATTCTTTTACCAGGAGCTGAAGAGTTAACTTGTGATTTATAATTGTTAATAACTGATATATCACATGATGGTTGTGCCTTATTGAGGAATTTAAATTTAGTACTCCTAAATCCTTATGGACCTTTGACTTGTGTATATTAAGGCCATTTTTGTTTTTGAAAGATTTGTTACATAAAACGCATTTGTTAGGCTGGTCAGAAATTGAAGGTAAGATGTCGTCTAAAGAAAACAGTAAATCAAAGTGTCCACAATCAAGGTTTCCTGAGAAATTTAGATAGATGTTTTCGGGGTGGTTACTGTGGCTGACAACTTGAGGTTGTTCTGAAAATGTTACGTTTTCGTCAAAAGATCGGTTGCGTAAGTTCCGTTTTTTTCCATACCTGCGATATATTCTTCTTTTGAAGTGGGAACATTCTTCTTGTTTTCATTTTGTAAGAAATTTTCAAAAATATTCCAATTATTTGAAATATAATCAAGCTTCTCTTCTGATTTGAGGAAACGCATCTTCAACTTCCGACAAAAAACAGCTAACTGATCGGAACAGGCAATTTCCGTCGCCAAAAATACATTTTCTTTTGAAATTTATCTTATAAAAATTTTAAAACTCAAATTGTCATTGGAACAGCAGGAAGTTTCAGCGATATTTTCGAAAATCTTCAATCTTAGACTGAATTGGATTCTTCTTGTACAAAGTTACGAAATGATTTTGATTATAATTGCCGAAAGTTTGATTTTTAATTATTTAATGTAAAAATGAGTAAATATTAGTATAAACATTTTTGATGTCTGTTTACTGTCAATGCCTGTCAACTATTTCCAAATTGGGTTTAGCATATTATTCTTTTAATTTTATATTATGGAAATTCCAAAATAAATTGCTTTGTCTGTGGTTACTTCCTTCAAAAAGTCACAAAAAACATATATTCGCTTTTTTTTGTTATTTGAATGGATGTTGATAAGTCCTTGCTTCATTCGTTGTGAAGCTGTTGAAATGGAAAACGAACAAATCAGACAGTTTAAGTTGGTCATAGGACGTAAGCGTAAACGTGGAATATAGCGCAATATTCTGTCTTTTATCTGTAAAATAACCAAAGACTTCCGAGCGAATACAGAAATCAGAGTACAATCTCTGCGGTCTAGCGATTTTTTGTATGGTTTTGATCTCATCTTACGCAAGCTCTTATCAAATGCAGGCCGCAAAACTAAGTGAAACCTTTTAAGAGAGTTTTGCCACTCGCGTACCCAATCAGTACAAGAACTTTTTTAAAAAAATATTCCTCCATCATTTGCAGGTTTTTTTCTGACTATTTTGAAACTAAGAGGAGTTTGCTAACAAGGCTTTATGATTAGAAATACAAGGGCTAGAAATAACATTTCACTCAACCTGTTCCCGATCTAAGTTAGTACAAAAATAATCTATGAGACTCTCGGACTCAATTGTAACTCCTCCTGTTGGAGAATTTACAAACATAGTAAGACCATAGCATCTTAAAAAATGTTTTAAAGCCAAGGTTATACTTGACTTATTATAATAAAATTAATATTTAAATCTCCAGATAAAATAATATTAGAATTTGCTGGCAAATTTATTAAGGTAGATTCTAAATTTGTCAAAAAACGTGTAACATTTGAGTTTGCAAAATTGCACATTTTATTAAAGGCTATGCACTGTTTCAAAGTAGTATTCTTGAAAAAAATAATGTTTTAACCAATGCCGGCCGCCGTAGCGCAGTGGGCAGCGTATCTGCCTGCCGCACGGAAGGTTCTTGGTTCGAATCCCGGCTAGGTGCATGGATATTTTATGTTTGTCTTTCACTTTGCATAACTTTGGCTAACACTGGGCATTGATCCCATAATGGATGAAAAGTCCCAGTATTAAAAAAAATATATGGTGCCAACATAACCCTTTGCCGACACTAATTAGTGACAATGTAATAATTCATTTACTTTATGAATGTAAACTGAATTTTCTGCATTAAAATCTTTAGTAGCAACGTGTACTCTATGTAATGTCCTAAATTGTTCCAATATTGTGATACATACAATTAAATATTCTCTCATGAAATTCTCAATTTAAAGATTTTGCATCTTACTTCACTACTTTAAAAAGTGGGGAGAAAATAATAGTTGACCATAAGTGTTAATTTAAGACCAAAGTCAGGAAACGCTCAAGACCAAGGTCATTATATAAGCTCATTAAAAATCAAGTTTTCTCTGCTTTCAAAGCCGAAAATTTTCTTTTTTTAGGAAGTCAAAGACACTCCCTAAACCGTTTAAGAAGCCAGCTAGCATCCGATGGCTGCCCTGAATCTCAAGTTGTGCTGGCCAAACAGCTTCTAGATTGCAGTTGTGGTAAGGTTTTTTGCAATTTTACTTACTGTTCATTATTATTATTATTATCAAAAAGCTGATCCGACGGAATTTGGAATGAAGTGATATTTCAATCCCGTGTGCAACATGTATTAGTAGTATGCAATTACGTCAAAATAATTTAAAAAAAAATAAGTATATTACAGTTTGATATGCGGCACAACTACTAAGGCGTCGGAATATTTCTACCCCTTTTTAAAGGGCGGAAGGGGTAATATTTTAAGAATTAAAATTGTTTTTTTTTAATATCTGGAAATTTTTATTCGAAGCTTTATCGCTTTTTATTATTTTTTTAAATTTCTTCAGAAAATCAATTAACAAATCAAAAATTTATATATATTTCCTCTTTAATTGAAAAGTTTCAATTTTAGTTAAATATTACAGTGTAATATCTGTCCGTTCAGAACCCTCAAATATAAAACAAAACAGGAAAAAGGCCTCAGAGGCACGCATAGCCCCCCCCCCCCGTACATATTTTAAAAATCTTCTGTGTGTTTCACTAGCTGCTACATTTCGAGAGTTAGGATTTTTATAAATATATTTTTACGAGTATTTTAATATTTGTTTAATTAAAAATGGGTTTAGCGGATTTGGAGTTATGGTGACCTAGACACCATTAGGACTTTTTTTACCCTGCAATGTTCTGATTAGGGAGTTATAAAAGAAAAGAAACGATCAAATCATGTCAAAATCTTTATTATAAGTGAATAATTATAATTTAACAATAAGTAGCGTATGCATGTATTATTTTTCTACATTTAATTATAACCATAATATAAACTATAATAGTGTTTTGCATAGGCATGTGGTCTAGATTGAACAAGGACTGTTTATCTCTTATCACAATTCCCTTTGCAAAAAAAATGTAACTAGGTAACTATTTTTTTTTATATGACATAATCTTAACCTAATGACTAACAATTATACATCTTTACTCTATTTTTATGAACTTCTATTGGTTTATCCTTTATTTTTATGACTAAGTTCGGATTTTTATCTTCTAAAACTTCAGATGGTCCCAAATATAATGGATTTAATTTACTAGTCATACTTTTGTTTAAAAGAAGAATGTTATCCCCTACTTTAAAAAATAAATCTTTTGAGTTCCTATCGAAAAAATCTTTCCGTTTTTGGTTTGATATAATTAAATTATTTTTTGCGTCACTGCATGCTTTTTGCAGTCTATATTGTAGCTCCTTAGGTAGGGTAATCGTCAAAGTTATATATTAGTACGTTTATTTCTTAAATTTTCAAAAACTGTGTAAGATTGTTTAAACTTTTAAACCATGACACCGTATTATATTATATATATATATTACAATTAAAAGACAAATTATTTCGGTAACCGAATTTTTAATAAAAGAGAGGAAAATCTAAGCATTGCTCAAGTATTTTATGAATATCTCAAAAACTAAGACATCCGCTTAAGAACGCAGCGTCCACATTCGATACATATTTACATATTTAATACACTTTTTCACGCTGGTACATAATCTTCTGACCTATTGTTAAGAACTAATATTTCTTGACTGGCCTAGTAAAGAATTGGAGCAGACGTTTGGCTCGTTTCATGTTTTCGGCCAGTCCGATTCGTTAAGTTTATCTTTTGTCCTTGTGAAACTTCATGAAATAAAGTGAGAAAGAAATATATAATTATCTTATTGGCAATTTTCTACCAAAACAATGCCAGGTTTTGAAGTTGGGCCAATGAAATTTCCTTATATTATGTTGGCCTTGGTTGGCCACGGCATTTTGAGCTTTTTGGTGAGCTGTTTAAGTTAAAAAATGGCGCCGTGCAAGTGTGCGAACTCTTGGTTAGATCAAAAATCAAAAAGATATTAATAGGGTTCTAATTGGAACCTATTTTCGTAAAGAGAATGATACGCATGGAAAGTGCATTGCTTGCGATAAGTTGGTCAACATAACAAGAGGAATCTATGCCATAAACCAACACACCAAAGGAGACACGCATATGAAAGAAATAAAAATTAAATTTGGAGAAAATCAAACTCATTTAAAGTCGGTAAAGTATCGTTCATACAAGGCATAGTCATAGTTTTAGTTCTAATTTTCGTCATAATGCTATCTCTATCACTGTCTCGTTAAGAAAAAAAAACAGTGACAGACATAGCGTTATGACTAAAATTAGAACTAAAACTATGACTATGCCTTGTATGAACGATACTTCAGTGTGTAACGGTGTTTTTTTTTTAAAAATAATATTATGGTACGGCCACGATGTTTCTGAGTTTTTTTTAGTTTTCTTTGGGAATGTGAGGTGTTTTTTTTACAATTTGGACCCTCCCTCCCCTTGGTGAGATGTGATGGCACCGTCTTTCCTCCCTCACGTAAGATTTACAATATATTTAATGGTAAGCGGTAAACGTTTTTGTTTAAGCAATTTTTTCTATGTTTTTCACATTTTTAAGCCATACTTTTACTCACATTTTTTCGTTTGCTTTCCAAATTATCGATTCGTAGCAAAAAAAAACTCACTTTCGTCAAGTTTTCACTGTTTTTTTTTTTAGGGTTTAAAAAACCGCTGCCAAAAACTATTTTAAGCCCTGTTAAAATAAAAAATATTTAGACAAGAATAGCAGTATTTTAGTTGAGATGGAGATAATTTACTGAAAAAAAACCGGTCGACTGGAAAATTTTTCTTATATGACAGATGAAGCGAGAATGGATGTATTCCGCTTAAAATTTCAGACGCGATGAGCCGGTCGGTAAATCGTGGTATTTTCGGTGAATCATGTGCAGTTTGATGCGAAACGAGTTCTTTCAAAAAGAGCGTTTTTAAACTGTCAACTGGGCAATTAGAAATTCCAATACAGCCTTGTGTATCACTGGTACTCTAAAAAATTGTTGGACCAGTTTGGTGAACGGAAAGCGTCCAAGAAAAGAAAAAAGCTTTGTTGCTAAATCAAAACATTTTAGGGAGAATTTTTTTTATAAATAAATTTAAATTCTATGAGTTTGGTGAACGGAAAGCGTCCAAGAAAAGAAAAAAGCTTTGTTGCCAAATCAAAACATTTTAGGGAGAATTTTTTTTATAAATAAATTAAATTGTCTCATGTTTATTAAGTTTAAAATGAAAATATATAAAAAGTAGGTTTTTATAAATAATTTTGCCAGAAAATGCCAAACTAAGTATATATGTATTTATTAATGGCATACTTTGTAATAATAGGGCAAACAAAGAATTCCTGGAAAAATTGGTTTGGTGTTATAGCAACAGTGTAAAATAATTTTTCCCACAGTGCATATTATTTTTATTTTCCATTTTTCTTCAAAAAAGGTAAACACTTTGTGTTTTTTAATGCTCAAAGTGTATATTCATTCTTAAACTATTATATTAACATTTTTTTTATGTAACAAGTTCTTGTAGTTCTGTAGGTCTGTCTGTTTGTCTATCTGTAATCAACGCTCATAATTCAAAAACTCAAAAACTACTTAGCCAATTTTGATGAAATTTGGTGGGTGATCGTGGCTTGGGCCGTAGTTGGTTCTATTTTAAGAGGGTTGAAATCCACCCCCTATATATTTGGTTACAAAACAATGCTTGCGAGGTAACTTAGGTTAGACTGTTTTTGTATCAAAAATAGCAATTATTATTATATTATTAATTATTTCCTTTACGTTAATTTATATTAAATTTTCTACCTACCCTTTGTTTTACTATTATTTTACATTTTATTTATTTTATTACAAAATGATAATAATAATTATTTGTCTGCGTTTAAAAGTTAAAGTCATGTTACAAAAAATTGGTACATAAAAGTACATATTTTGGACCTGCCCAATACATATTTACATAATATTTTAAGTCAAAATGGAATGGTCTGAAAAGAAACTAAAAAACAAAAGATCAACAGATCTTGGGTGGAAATAACCAAAAATTCAAACTTGGATGAGCATCCCACAAGGAACACACAAAAGACCAAAGCGACAAGAGAACTGATTAAACGATGTTTCGCCCTGAGTAACCAGCGTGGGCTCATCAGTGGTTTCACTGGTCACCCTCCACCATACATCATTACTTTTTTTTGTTGTGGTGTTTAGGTTTGAATTCCGAAATTATATTTATTAACTTTAAAAATTGACCCATTATCTTACCTTCCTTTTTCTGCTTTTCAAAATATTTTCCCGTGGCCTTTTTACCACAAAGGGTACCCAAATATTTGTTTTTTTTAAATCTCAGCATCAGGGACTTTATTTTATTTTGCTTATAGATGGGGCACGTTTTTCAATTTTTTTTTCAATATCCATCAGCCCCCGGAGCCGATTGGAATTGTTGGCATCAAGTCGGTTGCATCGAAAATCCAAAAATCCATTGATGGCATCAGAACGTTTCAAGAAGTTGTTTAATGCATCGATTGCTCAATCGATGAGATTACAAACTCGCCCATATGTTGCTATTTTTATTGTTATGTATATTTTTCGAATCACTTTTAAATATGCCTTTTAATCTTTTGACATTTTTTTCCATTTTTTTAAATTTTATTTCCAGTAGCGCCCTTAGCAACGCTTAAATTTGAAAAATCCACTAATTCAAAATTGTGAAAATTTTCTTCAAAAAATAACAACGGAATATCTCTCGCTGGCATTTCTACAAACTTTGTGAGATTTTGATAAGGCTATATTTTTTTTGTAGCCCTTGAGGGTTGCTATTACATATGCAAACCAATTGGGGTGGGACTAAGCTAGAGAGGTTCACCTCAGTCAAGCTACACCCCTCCCTCAACGAAAGTCATAATATAATGTAGTCACTTTTGGTCGAATCTCTTTCAGAGGGGGGTGTACCTTGATATCAAGCAACACACCCCATAATAAACAAACAAAAATCTAGGAACCGATGGTTTTTGTAAACTAAAAATACCCCTCTTTAAGAGTTTTTGCGGGTTAACCCCCCCCCCACACACAGGAGGTCCAACCCAATCTATACTAAACTAATCATGATCAAGGGCCCCAGGGAGAGTGTAATGTCTTAAATTTGAAAAATTTTGCCTGCGGTACTATGACGTCATTAACTGTTAGTTTAATTCTAAATAATTTTTCTCATCAGCATTCAAAACGTGTAATAAATGGCATTATAAGTTTAATTTTTCTTAAAATTTTCATCTGCGGCGCATTTATGATTTGGCAACAAATCTATGTATACCACCGTAACCCACCCCTTCTGGGCATCTAATCCAATGTACTCTCTCAAAATTATTTTACAAAAAACCTGAGATAAAAATTTTTAAGAATTTTTTTTTTCAATTTTTCGACTGCGGCGCTTTATCAATATAAATATATAAAATATAAATAAGCAATTTTTTTGTCAACACCGTTTGAAACGCGTAAAAAATAGCATTTTAGTGTACTAAAATTTTTGCCTGCGGCGCATTTAAGGATTGATTTGTAAAAAAATCTGCAAATGAGACTAGATGAAACCTAGATGAAAATAAGTATTTTTGTTCTGTATACAGTAACTCAAAACCTATTAAACCGTCTTACTCCACTTCCTTCAGTTCAAGAGCTCAAGCAATAGTCACCTACCTAATTTTTAAAAATTTGCCATAGGTAGGTAGTTGATTTTTATTAAATCTATCTCCTAAGCATGGGGGTGCAGCTTAGCGCCAAGCTACATCCTCCCCCCCTTTTCAGTGCGAATAACGCGAAAGTTATGCAATAAGTAGAAAATTTTTTAAAAGGGGACTAAATTAGTACATAATTTTTACAATATCCAAATTGAGTTTCCTTGAGGGGGAGGTTCTTCTATACCCTTGCTGGTCAAAAGTTCGTACGAAAATCGCATATTAGTCTGGACGATGAGGGGTTTAATTAAAAAAGATAATTAAGCAATGAAACTTGGCAAGCATAACAAATAGATCGATACATAATTTTTGATAAATGTTACCACCCTAAAGTCTTCTAAAAAGGTCGCCTATTTCCGAAAATAACACAAAGTTTTTTAAAGGTTTAGAAATTATTGTGGAGCTATGAAATTTGGTCTGCCAAAAAGTGATAGAACTATCAGATTTAGCACAAATATTTGCCGCTATATTAGCTTAAATTAAAAATTAAAAATTTTTATGTAGAAAGCCCAATTCTATAAGTTTAAAGAAAACAACAATTAATATCATCTAAAGCATAACGATGGAATCATGGACTTTGGCACAAATGATCAATGGGTCCCTAAGTACCAAATGTTTTAAGACCATTTGCAAAGGATTCTTACTCCCGAAGTTAGTTTTATAAAATTTACTTTTAACGCCAAAAAACTAAGAGATCATGTTTTAGTAGAAAAGTAAATTGAGTTCTGTAAAAACATGTCTGTGGCAACGTTTTTAGAAAAAAAATGGTTTTTTCGAAATTTTAATCCGACACTTCGTTTCGTAGATACCATTATCAGGATCAAAAAGTTAAAATGGACCAAAATGTTTTAATTCATGTTTTAGTTTCTTTTTAAGTTTGTTTGATAATAAAATATATATTTTTTTTATTTTGAAGTTTCGATACCGAAAAAAATCATCTTTTTTTTTCTGGTACGGCTCAAAAAAATTTAAATAAAATAGAAACCGCATAAAAATCTTGAAGCAACTCATATATCTCGGCGCAAATTCTGGAAATGTAAGACCGCGATTGCCGAATTTCCATAGTTATCCTTTATTTTATTTTATATAATTATGTAATATAGCAATAAGTAGCATAAATACAAGACATTATTCTGATAAAGTAGGTATAGTGCCGAAGAAGTTTAATTTAAAATGGATGAGAAGGTTTACTTAATATAATGTTCTTCTAGAAATGGTTATTGAAATCAGGGTTTGGACAATCTGACAACCAGGGCAAAAAAGTTATTGAATTATTGTGGCACGTTTTGCCATCTTAGGTCCGACCGATCCGACGGGTTTTTGTTTGTTTTTTGGGTTTTATGCAATTGTTATTTACTGTACTTATGTATGTTTGTTTTCAGACTTATAAAAATGCATAAGAAGTGTGTGCTAGGTGAGAAAAGTGCTGAAAAGTCGCCGCAACTATCTTTTCACGCTAAACAACACATCTCTATTAAACCGCCACATTTTAAATATTGCTTTAGAACTAATCAGAACGCGGCTCTACAATGTTGCCATGAAAAATCCTCCGCAATTTCCTTACAACCAAGATATATTATACGAACATACCGCAGGGTGGCCACTTGTCATAAAATTGCATAAAAACCTGAATATTTGAAGTTTAGTGTAAAAAAATTTTCAATCACACCTGGTAAATTAGCGCAGGAATACCTCCATAAACCTAACGATCCCACCTCACAAAATCCAAATTTCAATAATTCCAGAATTATGTGCTTTTAGTGTGCTAATTTCATCTCTTTCTAAAAATTTTTGTGCTCTGAGTTTTTGAGAAAATTAGAAAGGAGGGCTCGCTAGCTTTATATAAACCTAGCAAGCCCAGCCTTAAATAAAGGTAAAAAATATCCGTTAAATATCTCAGAATTATGTGCTTTTTATGTATTCTAATGCATTCCAATTTTTATGCAATGCATCCCAATTTTTAACTTTTTTAGTTATTTTTCTAAAAAAATGTTGTGGGCTCGCTAGCTTTATATAAACCTAGCAGGCCCAACCTTAAATAATGTTTGATAATATCCCTTAAATATCTCAGAATGATGTGCTTTTTATATGCTCCATGGAAATAGAAAAAAAAACTAAAGATTTGTTACTTTTTTTGGGTTCAAATAACTATTAATTTGGGGAAAAAATTGTGGGAACGGAAACTTTTCAAGCTAAGATAATATTGTCTCATAAGCTGACAGTTAACAAATAAATAAAAAAACATCAGGTAAGACAGGTCACTTGTAGGTAAAATAATATGTAAATAAATAAATATAATCGCCTATGTAAATCTAATAATTAACGATAATTTATTTTTCATGCACGCTGTGTAGAAAAGTGACACTTTCCGCACGCTCATTACAAAAAATGTCATAAAATTGTCATAAATTAGTTAAAAAATAGTTTTTTCCCAATGTCCGTCTTGATACCGGGTGAACCGAAAAAAACCGGACAAATTGTTTTTTTGCTATAATTTCACCAATTCCAATAAAAAAAACTATTGATAAGACAAATAAGCCTTTTTAAAAAAAAAACATTTGCTTTGCCGCCATATTTAAATCTAAGATTGCGGAGAAAATCATATGCCTCCTTTTTTTAAACCACTTTTTGTTTTATGTTGCCATTTTTTTCTAAATACTACTTAAAAAAGTTAAATTTTATCTAAATAAAAAAAATTATTAACTTTTTGTACAAAAAAATTCAAAATGCCGCATAAAATCCGCACCATTTTTCAAACTTGTTTTTTCATTTAGGTATAAATGTTACTTTTCGACATACAAAACAAAAAATGGCAACATATAAAAAAAAGAAGTTAAAAAAGGTAGGAATTTGATTTTCGCCGCTATTTTGGATTTAAATATGGCAGCAAAGCGAATGTTGTTTTTTAGAAGGATTATTGTCTTATCAATATACAGTTTTTTTAAAGTTATAGCAAAAAACAATTTGTCCGGTTTTTTTCGGTTCATCCGGTATGTTCATATAATATATCTTGGTTGTCCAGGTCTACTATATAGTAGTCAAACATAAATGGTCTCAAAAAAAAAAATTAATTGGCACAGACCCGTACCAAAAAAAAAAATGCACTAAAAATAAATTTTTTCAGGATCGAAACTTCAAAATAAAGAAAAAATTATACTTTATTATCAAACAAACTTTAAAAGAAACTAAAATATGAAACTAAAAAATTTCACTCTTTGATCCTGATGATGGTATCTACGAAACGAAACGTCACATTAAAGTTTGGTTGGCACAGATCTGTTTTTACAAACTCAATTATCTGTAGTAATTTATTAAACAAGGGATGGCGAAATTATCGAAAATCATATCGAAGATTTTTTAGCCGTGGAAACCTCGAGGGCTTGCCCGAGAGCGGTTTCCTCATGGCAAAAAATCTAATAATGATTTTCTGATTATTTCACCATCCCGAAATGAATTTTGAAGATTATGTACCAAATTAAATACATTAAACTGCAAAATAAATCGTTATTTATATATCATCAAATCACACATCGACAATAAAAACATATTGATACAGACGTGTGATTTGAAATTTTGCAAAGAGCAATTATCAGTTTTGGCAAGAATATTTTTAGTTTTTACAAGGGAGATTTTCACCTGAGCGGGAAATTTTCGCTGAATAAAATAAATAATCTCTTAAATTTTTGAACTCTTTCCCGTGTAGCTCAAAAACAGAGACAGAATAAATCTTTTAACACCATTTTAAAAGCTTAAAAAAGTAAGTCAGTAATGCGCAAACTGCATTTCTCTATCTTCAATAACAACGGAGTTGCCCATTGAATCCAATAGAAAATGAGACACCTATTCACCAAATTGCATTACCGAGCCACCCTCAGTTGCAGGTAGGTCTTATAGAATATATAAAACATTAAAAAGTAATTGTGATACTAAAAATAATAAAATATCGTAAATTTTTCTAAACCAACAGGCTGGTAAAATATGATGAAATCTTATGCGGGATTTGTGTTTCACTTTCACTAGTCAAAAAGTCAAATGTAGATCATGAAATCTTATAATGTTTTATAATTTTTTTATGAAGTTTTTTTGACAGGGTAGGGTTGCTACCAAAAAAAGTGACAATGGCCGCAATTATGCAGCAGTGATTTTCCGTTCGCATTTTGGGGAGGGCTAGCTATTCATTTTCTTGGTTTAGACATTCGTGTAAATCGTAATAAAATTGATAAAGCTTTTATCTAGATGAATTTTCTCTTCTGCCGTTACAAAATCGAAGATGGCGGACAAAATCAAAAACTACTCATTGTTTATGCTCGCTGCTTTTAAAATTATGCTTGATAATTACTGGAAAAAATCTTTGTCCTTTCTTGGTAGAAAAAGTTACTAATCACTTAAATCGGTTAAGTAGTTTTAAGGATACATTGATTTTAATAAACACTTTTCATTAATCAATTGATGCCTTACTTCTTAACCAATGGAACGTTTTCGATGAAACAAAAATTAGGTTAAAATCAGTTAGCCTTATCCGTTGACATATTTTACGCACTTATCTAGAAAGTCGAAATGGCGAATAAATTTTGAGTAGTGTTTAATTTTTTTGTAACGTTCAATACTCTAATAATAAAACAAGCAAAACATTTAAATCTGCCTGTAAGGTATTTTCATACGTAATCATACGAAATGACTCGTACTACAATATGTCAACAGATATTAAGCCTGAATGACTTTTAACCTAAGTTTTGCTGCCTATTGACCGAACTCTTGGCTGAAAAATTAATTTCCGCAAGCGTTAAGAACAATTGTTTCTATAAGCGCGCAAGAAAAATTAATTAGAATTAAAAAGTATTGTTCAAAAAATTTCAGAAAGTTGAAAGCAAAGAGAGACAATAAACAAACAACTTCCTTACCTAGCTATAGGCATTCCAAAGTCTACTGACGTGAATTTTAAAGAAACTGGCTAAAAGTGTTTTTGAGTTTTCTAGTAGTCCCTTAATAAAAAAGTGAGAATCCCGTATTTATAATAATGACTTTTTATTGTTGGTTTATTTTTAGTTTAGGTCTGGGTTCACATTTCACAACCGTTGTAAAAAATGTCTAATTTTAAATATTTGCATTTAAAAATAATTACGAAAGACCATTTTATTTCCAAACAAAAATTAGTCGAGGGGTATAGAGTTTGATGATGATTTTACGAAACCTGTTTTAATCGGTTACTAATAGACCACTTAACATCACCTTGCCTGTGAACAGCCTCAAAAGTGCTGCAGTTAAAAAGTGAGGTTAGGGCGACAAAATATTTTTTTAAATCTTAACGGTTTGACCTACGATGATGAAATTTGGTACACATATTGGCCTTCTAGCCAGATTAAATAATATAATTTAAAAAATAACATTAAGTGCATCTACGAGCCGGTAGAGGGCAAAATGTGTTTTTAGACTTTTCCCTGTATCTCTTGAACGACTTATCCTGCACACTTGAGACTATGTGGTTTTGTAGTACATACTACTACCAATCAGCCTGATATCACAAAAAAAAAAATTGCCTGTGAGCGGAGGGCCCTGAACAGACGCCATTTTTTTGACAATTTCGAAAAAAAATTTATTTACGCAAACTTAACTTAAGGGCATCGAATATTTATATAAATCGGTTACTTATAGACCACTCAATATTTCTCCACCTATGAATAACCTCAAAAATGTTGCAAGTGAGGTTAGGGTGAAAAAATATTTTTTTTAATCTTAACGGTCTGACCTACGATGATGAAATTTTTTAATCATATTGGCCTTCGGGCCAGATTGTATTATAAAAATAAAAAATAACATGTAGTGCCTCTAGGAGCCGGTAGGGGGCGAAATGTGGTTTTGATTTTTTGCGTAAATAGATTTTTTTTTTCGAAATTGTCAAAAAAGTGGCGTCTGTTCAGGGCCCTCTGCTCACAGGCTAAAACATTTTTTTGTGATATCGGGCTGATTGGTAATAGTATGTACTACAAAACCGCATAGTTTAAAGTGGTCAGGATAAGTCATTCGGGAGATACAGGAAAAAATCTAAAACCACATTTCGCGCCCTACCGGTTCCTAGAGGCACTAAATGTAATTTTTTATTTTTATAATACAATCTGGTCCGAAGGCCAATATGATTACCAAATTTTATCATCGTAGGTCAAACCGTTAAAATTTAAAAAAAAATATTTTGTCAACCTAACCTCACTTTTGGACTGCAACATTTTTGAGGCTATTCATAGGTGGAGAAATATTGAGTGGTCTATAAATAACCGATTTATATAACTTTTCGATGCCCTTAAGTTAAGTTTGTGCAAATAGATTTTTTTTTCGAAATTGTCAAAAAAATGGCGTCTGTTCAGGGCCCTCCGCTCACAGGCTAAAATTTTTTTGTGATATAAGGCTGATTGTGAATAGGTTGTACTACAAAACCACATAGTTTCAAGTGTGCAGGATAAGTCGTTCGGGAGATACAGAGAAAAATGTAAAAACACATTTTGCCCTCTACCGGACCCTAGATGCACTAAATGTTATTTTTAAATTTTCTAATACAATCTGGCCAGAAGGCCAATATGAGTACCAAATTTCATTATGGTAGGTAAAACCGTTAAGATTAAAAAAATATTTTGTCGTCCTAACCTCACTTTTTGACTGCAGCACTTTTGAGGCTGTTCACAGGCAGAGTGTGTGGTGGCCTATTACTAACCGGTTAAAACAGGTTTTGTAAAATCATCATCAAAAAGCCCACGGAAGTCCATATGCCCCCCAACTAAAAAATGATTATAGACCACTCAATATTTCTCCACCTATGAATAGCCTCAAAAATGTTGCAAGTGAGGTTAGGGTGAAAAAATATTTTTTTTAATCTTAACGGTCTGACCTACGATGATGAAATTTGGTAATCATATTGGCCTTCGGGCCAGATTGTATTATAAAAATAAAAAATAACATGTAGTGCCTCTAGGAGCCGGTAGGGGGCGAAATGTGGTTTTGATTTTTTGCGTAAATAGATTTTTTTTTTCGAAATTGTCAAAAAAATGGCGTCTGTTCAGGGCCCTCCGCTCACAGGCTAAAATTTTTTTGTGATATAAGGCTGATTGTGAATAGGTTGTACTACAAAACCACATAGTTTCAAGTGTGCAGGATAAGTCGTTCGGGAGATACAGAGAAAAATGTAAAAACACATTTTGCCCTCTACCGGACCCTAGATGCACTAAATGTTATTTTTAAATTTTCTAATACAATCTGGCCAGAAGGTCAATATGAGTACCAGTACCAAATTTCATTATGGTAGGTAAAACCGTTAAGATTAAAAAAAAATATTTTGTCGTCCTAACCTCACTTTTTGACTGCAGCACTTTTGAGGCTGTTCACAGGCAGAGTGTGTGGTGGCCTATTACTAACCGGTTAAAACAGGTTTTGTAAAATCATCATCAAAAAGCCCACGGAAGTCCATATGCCCCCCAACTAAATTGTCAAATAAACTTTTTAGTAGAACTGGTTCTTTTTCAGAAAATAACATAAGTTTGGAAAGAAATAGAAAATATTTTTAATGGGAAAAGTAAACATAAGTAGATCAAACGAGCATTGTATATTCTGATAAAGAATATACTGGGTGAAAATGCATATTTCCATCAGAGGACAAATTTTATTCAAAACATTAGAAAATCTAATATATCTAGATATAAGATGCGATTTCCGTCGAAATTTTTGACACATGTCACACACTTATTAATCCAGAAAAAAATTTGTAGTTAATAATATGCCAAGGTATATTCTCAGTCAAACTAATTTCTATATTTTTTATATTTTTATTCCTAGCCGCTTGTGCTTCTTCTTCCAGCATACCAATAATTAAAACTTTGTGGATAATAGTAGGCATATTATACGCTAGGAGGGTAGTTTTACTACTATTTTTTTTTGAGTAGTATGCTGTTTTGCGTAGAGTATCAGCATTGCTTATAAAGATGTTTCAGTCTCCGATTTACGGGATAAATTTAATATTTTTATTTTTTCTTTAGAAACCAAATCAGAACAAAAAGAAAATGCCCACTTAGGAGTATATTGGCTAATCAAAGCATCGGAGCAAGGAAACTTAGAGGCCACAAATTTACTTAAAACTTGCCTACGCACTGGAAAAGGTATCAGCGAGCATAACTACATGGATGTCAAATCATGTATTTCTATGACGCAGGATGAAAAAATCGTTAGAAGGGCTGCCAAAGAAATTTTCGCTAGGTATGTTTTTATATGGATAATGCTAGGGTAACCACCACCTGATTCTGCTGATTTGTGTAGAGCCACATTTGTCATTACAACTTAAAATCGTTTCTCCTGCTACTTTATGATACACTAAAGCTGAGGACATCCGACAACTTCGGATTAGAAAGCTATAGAAGGATGTTGGTCATTCTTACCTAGAATGAAAATCTGCCCCCCGTGATTTTTTTCTGTTCTAAACCTATTTTTTTTTCAAAAAATTTTTACCCATTTAATAGAAAATTGTCACCTACGTTATCCGTCGGCCAAAGCGTAGTACAACTAATAGGTTGTCTCTTCTGAAAAAAGTAACATATTTTTTAATAAAAATAAAATAAGAAAAGCTTCCCGCCAGAGAATTCCAATTGCGTAAAAAAATTTAATCTTTTATGATCTACCCAATTTTATTTTTAATGCTACTCTCATCACCTACGCTACCGATTGTCTTCTAGGAAACAAGTTGGTGGTGGGAGTGACATGGCACCAGACTGATTGGAAGGTTACGCGTTCTTAAGTAGTCTCTGTCGTCCAGTTTGCGTAGTCTCGATATTATTGCTTTTTACACTATATATAGAGTGGGCCAAAAGTATTGGACTGATTTAATTTTCTAATAACTTTTTTGTTCCTTGGCCGATTTTTATAAAGTTTGGCATTTTAAAAAGTTACCCAAGCAGCAAACATCTGACTTCCAACCAAATGAGTCTTAATATGGCGTCAATTTCGGGTAGAATTAAGGTTAAGGACGTTTGTGCCCAACGTTATTTTTGAGTTAAAAGCGACGTTCTTAGTTATCCGTTAAAAAAACCAAACGATATGCTAACGTCGGCCAAAGCGACGTACGATTTTACTGCAAAGCCGAAGTCTTTAGTACGTAGGAAATTTAAACGTGCCGGATAGCGACGTATGCCTGCCGTTGAAATTTAGTAACTTGTTGGAACTGGCCTACGTCAACCGAAGTCCCAAACGAACACGTCCATTTTCGGTCATTGGATCTACCTTAAACAACTATTTTTTATTTCTCTGGTTCTAACTTAACTTTTTTAAAAATTTTAACCCAAGAAGTTTTCATTTTTTTTCTTGGAGTTTTTGGATCCAGGATCTGCTTATTGCTAGTTGCAAGTGCTCTTGAAAATACCAAAACGACCATTGAAACATCCGATTGGATATATTTCTTTGCTGTAGGGACCCAGCCTATCCCATTTTCCTACCACATGTGGTGAATGGGCCCCATCTCTTAATTTTTTTATATAAATCATTTTGAAGTAATCACTCATGTCGAGATAACGAGGCACGACCACAAAAAAAAAATAAATAAAACGGCCAGAACTGTGAGATTAGGGCGACACAGGGTGTGATTGACATTCTAAAAACGACTTCAGATTCTAATACGTAAAATAGGTTAATATTACATACTCCGTGCAAGACGTGCGATTCTAATACGTACGCAGGTTGATGGCAACAATAAATTGGTACATCATGCATGGCGGACGTACGGTTTTAATACGTCGTAATACGTTTTCGAACCGACGGGTTGACAACTTACTAACTTGGAGACCCGGTCCGACTTGATATAATGTTGGTTCAGATTAAGTAGCCATTTTGAACAGGTTGGCGTCTGCGGCCATTGTAAATTAATTTTTTGCTTTTTAGATTTAGTCTAAAATTAGAGTGTCATGTGGTATAATTAATAAAATAAGGTTTTGGGGGAATGTTAGATCATTTTTACAACAAAATAACATTATTTAAAAAATATATTTCTAACCATTTTTTTAAATACTTTATTTTCTTAGATCTTTCAAATTTTCAGAGCGTCCGGTTTTTTTCGAAGTATCTTAATCACATTTATCAATAAACGGCCTTTCGTTTAAAAAATTTGTATGTATAAGGTGCTTTAAAAGTAAATAAGGACAATTAGGATTCGCCTTTAAAAAAAAGCATCCATTTTTATTCAACAAACAAAACCAAACGTAATAAATATTTAGGTGAGGAAAATTAAAAGTAAAATAACGTTGGCAATTGGTAAAGTTAGTCAGGATCAATGACGTCGAGGCGACCCGAATCTCCATTTAGGTGCGAATGATGGTCGTCAGGCAGTCGAAACGGCGTTTCTCAAGGGCAACGTATGCGCAACGTAAGATAACGTCCAAATGCTGCTTGGGTAAAAGAATAAAGTTTACTATTTTCAAATTACATTACAATTACAATTACAATTCATTAGAAAAATTCAAGATGGCGGACATAATTAAAAATTTAGTCTGGAAAAAAAGAGCTGAAACTTTTTTGACCTCCCCTGCTAAAATAGGAAACCTTCTGCCTTTTCACGTCTAACGAGGTATCACGCATAAAATTCGGTTAAGTAGTACAAACATTTCGCATAACGTTAGCACCAACTAATTATATTTCTATTTGTTTATCAAGAACTTTCTTATTTCTATTTTTACAGGTGTAGCCTTTCTGGAAAGTTAAATAAACCAAGTTTATTGCAATTTTATTCAAAATGTCAAATGTCAAAAATCCAAAATGGCGTACATAGTCAAAAATTATTTTTCTTTTTTTTTACCTTGCTATAATTTTTACTGCCAAAATAAGAAACCTTATTCTCTTTGCACGTCTAACGAGGTATTACTCATAAAATTTGGTAAAATAGTACGAAAATTGCATTGGTTAAAAATTTTGCCTACACAAGCAGCAAGAATTAATGTATTTTTTTGTTTTTCTAATTGCTTTGTTATTTTTTATCGCAATTTTTTAAAGGTAACCTTTTTGGAACGGCGGAAACTTCTTATTCCACAAAATCTAATAATTGCGTTTTATTAAAATAAAACTATAAGGTTTTCCCAATATAACTAAAAATAACTCAACTTTACTTACTTATTACTACCTTATAATGTTCAATTTACAAAATCTTTTAGAAGTGAATCCTATGAATTCGACGATTTTATACTTTTTACTTAATCGAATTTTTTGAGTGATATCTCGTTAAACGTGAAATGCTTTTCTAGATTGGCAATAAAAAATTACAGGGAAGGGGGGAAATTTGACGTTTTGACGGTTTATTCACCTTTCCGGAAATAATATAAACTTGCGAAAATCCGATAAGAAATAAGACAGTTCCCGTGAAACAAACAAAACAATTTTGTGGTAGTTAGAATATGCGAAATTTTGCGCCAATGCAACTTTTGTATAACTAAACCGAATTTGACGAGTGATACCTCGTTAGACGTGAAAAGGCATAATGTCTCCTACTTTAGCAATAAAAAAAAAGTTTTAGCTCTTTTTAGGAAAAGTAACCAACCCATTCTATAGTTTAATTCAGAAAACAGGTGGTAATGCGTTTTAGTAGTCACCTACGCTTCCTTTTAAAAAAAGGTTCCGTTGTTTTTGAAAAGTATTAGTTTTGTTCATATTTTTCTCATGATGCGATTTGGCAACATGTTTATTTTTTGTCCCAAAAGTTCTTTATAATATAGAAGAAAGTTACTTATAACATTTCTTGCATATAATTAAGTTTCCAATCGTGACATAAAAATATGTTATATACGCTACTTTCAACAAAAATATGAGAAAACAGCACAGATTTGTTTTAAAAGACAAAAAAATTATGTAATCTATAGTAGCGTATGTGACGCTATAATGTCTTAAAAATGATGATACACCTAGCTAAAAACGACACAGGACGAACCGAGTCCTGTAAACCTATGGAGACCTGTAAATTCAATTTTCGGTTGAAAAAGTACTCCGTGTCTTAGTTTTTACAAAATTTGACTCCAAAATTATCGATATCACATGACCCGTTTTGAACGTCACTTTGACATTTCCTGAGCTAAAGTTACTGAAAGAAAAAATCTCTATTCTTTAATGAGTTTATTTTGGTAAATAAAACTCAGAAATAGCAAAATTTATCATAAGCATAAGAATCAATAAATCTAAATTTAACAGAGGTGTTTTTTATATGTTTTGTAAATGAAATTTATTTTTCTTTATTGACAGGGAGAAATTTAATTCTTCCTCTATGTCCTTAGCTAAAGATTTTATTAAAAAATGGCTGTCATATCCAGACAAGTTGTGAAAAACTACAGGAACCCTGTTCTGTAAAATTTAAGTTTAGTTAATTAAGACCTGCACCTCGATACCTTCCTGTCAAGTGACAATGGTCCAAATGCTTTACACCATCCTCCTTTAATGGTTGGTTACAGATATGATAATGGGTTACATTTTTAAAGTATTTCCTCAGTGGTTAATGTTCTTAAAAGCATAATATTTGGAAAAATGTTATCCAATTTTTCTGTTATAATTTTAAGGTCATAGACAAAACGTGAATCTTTTCCCACAAACTGATGTTAATACGAGAGAGAACATTTCAGATAATACTCAATAGCAAAGGGAATATGATTTATATTTTTTTGTGTATTTCACAGTGTATTATCGCTTTCCATTTTCTCCAACAAATATTATAAATTCGCATAAATAACAAATGGAACCGTCACACTCTCCTATCAGGTGCACCGCTGATTTCTCCGTCCATCCAGCATTCCTACTAACAGTCCAATCTCTTTGCGAGTTTTTCCCAGGAGCCATTTAGTTCTGGCTGCGTCCGGTCCGCTCACGAAAAGTTTGGACTGTCTACACTCTCGCTCTTCCCTCCAGAACGACTTCAGTTGATCGCTCGCCCATTTGTTGAGCTCGCTCTGCACCTGTTTTCTTTTTCGGCCCCAGCTCTGGCAAGTTCGTCCGCCTTGTCGTTCCCTGATATTCCCTCGTGGCCTGAGACCCACATCAGTGCCGCTCTCTTGTCTTCAGCTAATGTCTGTAACGCATTAAGCTACTGACAATGTTTGGTGAACCAAGAGCCTTGAGGGTAGCCTGGCTGTTGGAACATAGGCAAATGTCCCTCCTGCCATTTCTGCCCTCTGGTAGGGTTGCGCCATGATAATAACGTATACCTCCGCCGGAAAGATCGTACCCGGAAAGAGCGTGCTCGCCAAGCGGGTAGCTGTCTTGAAATTTTAGGTCTTCCACATACACTCCTGCGCCTGTTGTTTGCGTGGCGTAGCAGACCGTCGCATCTCTGCTTAATTCGTTTCGGAGTTCTTCTCTCTGCCACCCACTCCGTTGACTGACCTTTTTGTCAAACCTCCATGGTTTCGAAGGTTTGATACCAGTTCGTCGATTGCGAGATGATCCATTTTGTCCCCTCTGCCCTTCCATAGGCCCTTATCCCTCAGTCGTAGGTGCGTCGCCATCGCTTCCTTCTTGATCCAAGTTGGAATCGAGGGGAGACCTAAGATGGTTTCTAGGGCTCTAATGGGGGTAGTCCCCATTGCGCCTGTTATTCCCCTACACAATGAATGCCTGAATTTTGTACAACACAATAGGTTTTTTATTGACAAAGCTAAAAAAAAATAGAATTAAATTCACCTAAGCACTAAAAGGAAATCACTAAATGAATACAGTTTTTGTCATATCTTAAAAATAATTAGATTGTATATAATTACATCCTAAACCAAAGTTAATTTTAATTTACATTTTTGAAGTTAAAAAATAACAAGTTAATTTTTTTTAAAAGAATAACAACATAATATTTAAAAATAATACAGACAGCTAAAAATATTGCTAAAGGTTCCTGGGGGTGATCCCCCAGGTTCGACCACTCGGCGCAACTGCCACATTGTTGCCTGGACATTTCGGTCGTTTTACCAACATGCTATGCTGCCTCTATGTGAGTCCCTTGTTTAGTATGTTATGGGTCTGCCTTACATTATGGGAGCTCTGAAATCCTCTAGTTTCCTTTTTCTGGTGAACAGGATCATTTCAGTTTTTGCAGGATTAACTGATAGGCCTCTGTTTGCCCCAGTCTTCTGTAATTCTGATCGTCTTTCGCATTATTTCGCAGAGAGTGGCGAGGAATCGACCAACCATCTTTAACACGCCGTCGTCTGTGCGTCTCCAAGCTTGCCTGTGCTTCCCTCTTTATTAACGCAGACTTTACCCATTCGGTCTGCTTCAGCTCCTCTTTCCTGAAGGGCAGATGTTATCTGCGTTCTTGCATTGTCGAAGGCTCCTTGCACGTCAAATACCATGAGTTCGTACTCCTTGTGCTGAAGGGACTTTTCTGCCTTGTGCGCTACCGCATGAAGAGGCGATTCCGTTGATCTACATTCTCTGTACGCGTGCTGGTCCTTATGGAATGCTTTGTTGGCCATGGTTTCCTCTAAAAGGTACCTGTCCACCACCTTCTCTAGTGCTTTCATCATGAATGACGTGAGACTTATAGGTCTGAAAGTTTTAGCCGTGGTGTAGTCTTTCTTTCTCGGTTTGGGGATAAAGACACACATCCACATTAGCCCTCCATGCAGTTGGAACGTATCCCAGAACTACACTGGCCCTAAACACTCTTCGTGTGAGGAAGTAGTGCCTCTAGGCCCCGCTGCAGCAGTGTCGGAAAGATCCTATTTGGACCTGGTGACTTGTATGGATTGAATTCGTTTTTGTTACTTAATAAACGTGATATATTCACCTTTTCAAATTTAGGAATATCTAAGTCGCATAGGGAACTCGAAACTTTCATAATTAAAACCCACCTGACTAAAATGAGAATATGCAGACGTTATATTTATGTTACGAGTTAAGGTTCTATCAGCTGGGTAAAGAGCAGTCACAATAGATCAGAGAAAACAATAATCATCATTATTTCTTGTATTAATTATCCCTTTAGTTTTTATAATCGACTGTGGTAATTCAACGTACGTTAAGTCACAACAGTTATGGGAGTGTGCTGGTTAATATTGCCCATTCACTATTAGTACGTTGGGTGCGCCGCTAATATCGAAAAAACCGTGCATTTCAGTGATGAAAGTTAATGCCAAAAGACAACTTTTTAGATCCAGAGCCACCTCTGAGTCCGTGTATATTCTATCTTTCCTTCTAGTGGTCCGATTTTAATGTTTTTTTTTTGTTCGAAAGATCTTTATGAAAATAATATATCTTTGCGTTTACAGGGCGATCTCATGAAGATGACCACCGAATAAATATCTGGTGTCTCAAAAAAACCAGAATAAATTTAAAGAGCTGCAGCTTTTTCAGTTTAGGACCGATTTTGTTGACTGATGGCCATTTTAAAAAACGGCTGTCATTTTTAAACCAAGATGGCGGATCAAATTAAATATGTATTATGATTTCACCCTGAAACTAAAAAATAAACTTACCTGTAAAAAACACCCACCAACTGCAAATTTTTGTTAAAAAGGCGACAAATAACTACATTACAAGAATTTTTTTGTTTGACAGCTATTGTTTTGGAAGCTTCTGTAAGACTTGTTTTTAGATATCCATACTAATATGGAGGCCATTTGGATCGTCAAAAACAAATTATTTCCACTAAAAAAAGACATAAATACAAAATTTTTCATGGTGTCTGTCTGTCTGGGTGTCTGTCAGTCTGTCTGTAACTCAAAAACCGCTTAATCGATTTTTATCAGATTTGGCACAAAAATTCTTTGTCACCAGACGTAGAGCTGATTAGTTTTTGATGGAGGTGGGGAGTTGGCAAGTGGGTCGGAGGGGCAATAAACTTTTTTTAAAATTGTAACACGCGAACCCTAGCAGCTAGCGATACGCGGTTTTCACATTACGATAGATAATTGAATTTTCAACAAAAAAAAATTGAAAACATTTTTTTAGAAAAAAATTTTGAAAAAAAAAAAATATTTTAAAATACCTACTAAATTTTGTTCTGACTCAATTCAAATCACTTAAGGTGTAATTCTAACTTGACTTCTGACTTTATTTTCAGCTGACAAATCATTCATTCATATTTAATTTTTCATGAAAATGAATTAATTTCTTTTTTAATTCAAATTACCTATAATTCTATGGATGCCAAACTAAATGAGTAGTGAACAGCAATGACCTTTTTAGAAGGTCTTTCAAACAAAACAAAAAATCATTGAAATCGGACCACTAGAAGCAAAGATATAAAGTTTCCTTACAATTCTAATGGTAGCCATCTTTAGTGGCCGCCATTTTGGTTTTCTTTTGGCATCAACTACTACCCCAGAAAGTGGCATACCTCAATCAAAGAATGCACGATTCTTTGATGTACCCAATGTAATATCATTTTCTTAAAAATCCTTCATCTTAGTTAATATTTTTTCAGCAACATGTTCATCATACCATTTTTTTAAAATTAGTTGCCTGTTCTATTATGGTGTTTTTTGTGCAAAAAGCCTTCACATCAATCTGTAGAGTGCCTTCATGCAACTTTATAAATAAATTTCCCGAGAAAATGACATTCACTTTTACTATAGCTGACTTTAACGCCTTTTTAACTTGGAAAGAAAAACTTTTGAATACCTTTAAAAAATATATTTTTGGGTCTTTGATGGTAAAGTTTGTAATAATCCTTGTCCTAATTCTACCACATGCTCGCACACTAAATTTCTTTTTTTTAATGATCTAACTCTTAGTTTTAACAAAATTAATCCGTTTTTGGTTTTTTAAGAAGTTCAAGTAATATTTTAAAAGGGTCAAATTTGCTTCCAATTTAGAAAAACTGTACACAATCAAATTTATTTTTAAACAAATTTTTACGTTCAAAATTAAATTTAAAATAAAAGTAATCGAGTAATTAAACTTCCCAATTATTTTAATCACTCTACATACCTTTTCAATCTTTTTAACGGATTCGGACACCAACACATCAAATGATTGATGTATTTTATTTTATTTCAATAAAGTTTTATAATATATACTGATAAGGAAATGTAAGAAGCAACAAGTATGATTTTAGAGTGACGGGATACTCTTTATGTCACTATTTTTTTATAGCTCCGATGTTAAATGATATTTTGACACATAGTAATATAATACAGAATAAAGTACTACACCAATATTATAGAATATATACTGGAGAACAAAAAAAAATGCAACACCATGTATATGGATAATTATTTGAATGAAAATTATTTGTGTGTAAGGTATACACTCCTCTATCTCAAAAGAAATATTTGATAAATTTTTTGTCTTCTAATCTCCTTTTTTCACAGATTTTTTTCTATTCATTTTCAAAAACAGGCAGCACATAAAAGACCTTTTCTGAAAATTTTAAATCTTTTTTCGTAGTTTTTGGTCTTTTTGGATTGCTTATAGTTTACTTAAAAAATGAAAATGCCAAGAGTTTGCGGTCGCCAACAATTTCATAATTTAAACGACTTCGAGAAAGGACGCATCGTGCGCATGAAAGAGGCTGGTTTTGGTTTACGGGAAATTGAAAGAAGGGTTAATGCCAATCCATCAACAGTGTTAACGGTTTAGAGAAGGTGGTCCAATGATGAGATTTATAGACGTCATGCGGGTTCTGGACGCTCTAGATTATTACAAGGTCGTGATTTACGGCATCTCAGAATCCTTGCTCTCAGAAATCGACAGGACAGTATCTCTATCTCAAAAGAATTATTTGATAAATTTTTTGTCTTCTAATCTCCTTTTTTCACAGATTTTTTTCTATTCATTTTCAAAAACAGGCAACACATAAAAGACCTTTTCTGAAAATTTTAAATCTTTTTTCGTAGTTTTTGGTCTTTTTGGATTGCTTACAGTTTACTTAAAAATAAAAATGCCAAGAGTTTGCGGTCGCCAACAATTTCATAATTTAATCGACTTCGAGAAAGGACGCATCGTGCGCATGAAAGAGGCTGGTTTTGATTTACGGGAAATTGAAAGAAGGGTTAATGCCAATCCATCAACAGTGTTAACGGTTTAGAGAAGGTGGTCCGATGATGAGACTTATAGACGTCGTGCGGGTTCTGGACGCCCTAGATTATTACAAGGTCGTGATTTACGGCATCTCGGACTCCTTGCTCTCAGAAATCGATAGGACAGTATACGCCAAGTAAGAGATGTTCTAGCTGTAGTTACAGGGCGAGTGTTTTCAAGGATGACAGTTAATCGAAGATTGCTTGGTATGGAGCTGAGGGCTTAACGTCTGCTTTTGGTGCTACCTTTGACTCCACAATATAAGGCCCGCCGCTTGGAGTGGTGCAGAGCTCTGCAAAACTGGAATGACTAATGGAATACCATAAGATTCAGCCACCAGGTTTTGTTTGGGCGGCCATGATGGACGCATGAGGGTTAGGCGATTTCGAGGTGAGAGACAAACTGTAGACTTTGCTGTTGAACGTGATACAGCAAGACAGCAAAATATCATGGTATGGGGTGCTATATGTTTAGGACGCAGATCACCTCTATTCCTCATCAACGGCAATCTGACTGGTCGGCGATATATCGATGAAGTGCTGCAGCCAGTTTTACATCCTTACCTACAAACTATCCCAAATACGATCTTTCAACAAGATAATGCCAGACCGCATATTGTTCGTGAAACAATGGACTTCTTACATGAACTTGGCATAGAGACTTTGGAATGACCAGAAAGATCGCCTGACTTGTCGCCTGTCGAACACGTATGGGATAGATAGGGTGCAATCTTAGTCGATTACCACGTCCCCCTGGAAACTTCGATGAACGCTGGCATGCCATAAGGAGGATTTGGATGAGTGTTCCTCAATATGATATAGACCATCTTATTTTGTCAATGCCCAATAGAACAAACGAGTGCATAAATAACCATGGACTCACCACACGCTCATTATTAATCTTTTGATGATTATCATGTGGGAATCTTCTTGGAAATGTATTCAATTACTAAGAGCATCCTAATGTATTAATATATAAATAAATTACTCTAAAAATATTTGTCCTTTCTGGTGTTGCATTTTTTTTTTGTTCTTCAGTATATTTTTAAAGTAACCCTGTAGCGTTTCTATATGGAAAATTTATGAGAATAGCAAAAATGATAATTTTAAACAACGCCAGTCAGACTGTAAAAAATAAACGAGTTTGACATAATGAGTGACCTATCTTAGTTAAGTTAAAAAAAATGTTTAATCTGCATTTAAAAAAGCACCTTCCATTATTTTATCTCCACGTAAATCCATATAAGCAGAGGTTTAAATTCACTAAAGTTTTTAGTTTAACAACAGAATGTCAATTGAAAGCACAAAACTGACTTTAACAAGCTAGTAAAAGGTAAAATGTCCAACTAGAATGGTCTATGGGATCATGAAAAACAGTTTTAAGTTAGTATAGTATTGTTATTTTTATTATTATCCATAGATATATCAAAAGAGAAACAACCAATGTTTTTTTTTTATTTTCACTAAAAAAGACCTAAATACAAAATTTTGGGATGATGTCTATCTGTCTGTCTGCCTGTCTGTCTGGGAGACGATAACTCAAAAACTGCTAAACAGATTCTTATCAAATTTAGTACAAAAATTCTTTGTCACCAGACTCAGAGCTGATTAGTTTTTGATGGGGTGGCGGGTTGGAAAGAGGGTGGAAGAGGGAATAAAAATTTTAAGAAAATATCAACTTACGAATCATAGCGACTGTTTCCACATTTACATAGATAATTATTTTTTTTTATACATTTTTATTAGTTTGTTTTGTATCAAATACCTCTCAAAAAAAACCATTTTCGTTTGTGTTACAGATACAAGGTTCAAAGCATATCAATCAAAGAGGATACGGCACATGTGTATCTTAACTTTTACCCTACAGCTGAGATGATTGGTAGGAAGCTAGGGAATCTATTGGTCATATGCACCCTAGTCAATGTGGAGAACGATGAAGAGCTGCATCTCTTGAAGCATGCTTTAAGGAAATTAACTTTTAACTTGAGTGATGGGGCACATATGCATAGATCCCTACACAACACCAAAACAACAACAACAGATGTACGGGTAAAGGCAGCGGGGGCGAGTGGTTCTGACGCATCAGTAATTATTGACGATGACACTGATTTCCATGTACAGGAATCCGAAAGGGATTATTTTACCAGCATTATATGAAAATTAAAAATAAATCAAAGTATATAAAATTATAGTTTTTTATTTTTAAACCAATTATTTAACAATAATACATTTTTTTGCACAGCCTAAAAGATTATTAGAATGCATATAACAGTAAAAATTCATGCGGGCTCTTTTCAACTTTTTTAAATTGGAGCAACCAAATTCGTACATATCTACAACATTATTATTTATTAAATTAATTAGTAGTTTTTTATCCACTCGTTTAGCAAAAACTGTTTCATTTTGAATAACACTGTTTATATAACGGGTAATATTTTCTAAAGGTAAATAACTAAAGTCAAAAGTGTTCCATTCCAACCCATGTAGATTGTCTGTGTTCCATTGGCTTTGACGTCTAAAGTCCTCGTGGAGCCAGGTAGACCTCATGGGTAAATGAACCATATTGTAAAGGCAAGATTAAGGTCCCTATCTCCTTCTAGATAATTATAGAGTTTTACTTTTTAATTATCTGACACCCTAACATAGAGCACTTTCCATAAAACTCCTGTAAAAAAACTCCACATTTTAAAAAAAATTATGATAGTCTTCAAATACACTCATAATGACTTGTGGTAAACATGCGTTAAAATTACCGGCGCTTTCTAAAATTGCTAGATTGTCTTTAACTGCCCAGCCGGAGCGGCGTTTAAAAAAGCGTTATTATCACTCTCCTTAATGAGCAGTAACCCTTCATTGTCTATCTAATGCCAGGATTTCTAATACGATCCACAATCACACCTCCCAACTCGCAGCGAATCTCATCATAAAGGTGTGCCAAACCGTTGTTTACAAATTTGGCACTGCGGTCATCGAACGAATTATGGCACGATGGATTATTAACCAATCAGGGGAAAACGCGCTGGAAGTTTTGACACTGGCGTTACAGCGTAGGTTTTGGGAGTAAGGGTTTACTTGGGGGGATTTGTAAAGTGGTTAGAACAGAGAGTTGGGGCATGAACGGCCTACAAGGGTACCGTGTCTGCAATACTGGAAGGGGTAGACAGCGAGGCAAGCAGTATCGTCCAGATTTTGTACAGACCAAGCCTTATTAAATAACGTAAGTGTCGCACGCTAATTAAAAAATTTGTCTCTCTATTGTAATTCAAGCCCTTTTGGCACTCTTGTAATTTATGCTTGTTATAATTAAATTCCTTAGTTGTTTTACCATTTTGTGCTATAATTTCGTTTATAACCAGCCTAGAGGTTCACCCGTCTCGAAAGGGAGATTCTGTATCTCAACCCTCTCTGTCTTTACATCATGTTTAACAAATCACTTGAAATAGGCTACTTTCCCTCATTTTGGAAATCGAGTTGTACCAATTCCCATTATTAGCCCCATTTCTAAACTTTTAAAAGCTGGTTGCTGAATATTTCAGTGCTTGTCTTTATTATAATAAATTATAATCAATTCGATTTCTGCGCTGGCCGGAACACAGCTTAATCCTCTTACCTATACCAAGTTGTTGTTACTGGCCTTGCAGAAGGGAGCAGCGGTCCATGCGATCTACACAGACTTTTCCAAGGCATTTGACAAGCTCCCACATAGGATAACGATCAGTACACATAAATTTATGGACGTTGATGGGTCGTTAATTTCTTGGAGTGAAAGTTTAATAATGGGCCGCACCCGCACAATTTCTATCTAATGAAATAGCTGTACCTTCCGGAGACCCACAAGGTGCTCACATTTCACAGCTCCTTTTCAATCGTGTCATAAACAATGCTTCAGATCTAGCGACTTTCTTCAGTTTGCCGACGACTTTAGAACATTCAATATTATAACGAATCTGGAAGACTGCATTGCATTGCAAAGGGATCTCGATGCATTTGTAGCGTGGTGTCGTAAAAATGGTATAATGGACCATTCCACGGTCACCTACAGGACATTTTTTGGCATTTTTTTCTACTTTTTGTGTTTTTTAAAATACTTGTTGTCCAGAAAAGTAGTATATAAAATATTTTTCATGTAGTTTAGTAACAAAATCTAAAAGGCGCGTCATGTACAGGACATTCTCATTTTCCAAAAGTGTCCTGTACGTGACAGGCACTCAAGATTTTGTTACTAAATTCCCATTAAACCTGCAGGGTTTCGGTCCATTTTATTATTTTCCCAACACATTAAACTACTTGAAAAATATTTTATATACTACTTTTATGAACAAAAAGTATTTTTAAAAACACAAAAAGTAAAAAAAAATGCCGAAAAAATATCCTGTACGTGACGGTGGAATGGCCCTATAACGGTACTCTCTTCGTCAAGCAGAAACTGACTTTAACTACTTCATACAAGGCGAGTCACTATCCACTGCAGATAATATTCGGGACCTCGGATTGATTATTGACGATAGTTTGTCGTTGGTGCTTCACATTGACTCGATTATAAGCAAATCTCTAAGGCCGGTATTACTATAAAATTTATTTGTCAAAGATCTTTTGTAAAAGATGTTTGATGAAAAATATTTCTTTATTTTATAAAATATGGTATATTACACTGTAAAATGTTGCATCAAATAAAAAAAATAAAGAAATATTTTATAAAATATGTTATATTACACTGTAAAATGTTTCATCAAATATCTTTTATAAAAGATCTTTGACAAATTAATTTTATAGTGTAATACCGTAATAATTGCGGAGGACTTTATAAAGGCAATATTGTAGACCCGCATTCTAAAGCAATATTTAAAACTGACACCAATTCCAGTAGCGTACAGATTAATAATTATTCAAAAAGCAAGCTTTTACAAATTATTTGAAAAAAATATATTTTTTAAAAGATTGAAATTAAAATGGTAATAGAAATTCAAAAAGCTAAATTATACTAGGTTTTTTATTTAAAAACTATCACATAAATTATTTTTAACCTTAACAGATGTTTAAAAATAGTAGTAAAAATAGTTTCTTGTAGTTTTTAAAGAAACTTTTACCAAAAATGACAATGACATGTCGTTTTTAGTCGATTTCTTTGCTATTTTTTCACTGAATCTAATTTTATTTTACTCCATGACATTTTACTTTATTTCCTAAAATTTTAGAGACTAAAATAGATTTTTGGCCCCTAAAAAGTGCAAAATATTAATTTTTATATATTTTTCTCAGTATTTCTATACAAAAATTGTTTTTAAAAAGTTTATAAAACTGGATGTCCCAGCCATGTGCGTTTAATTTTGGACGCATATTCTGAGAGATATAAATGTGTTTTTAATCAAACCTTTGTTTTTTTGGCCAAATATTCTTAAATATTAATTAGTAAAAGCTTAAATATTTAGTTTAGAAATACTGTGAATACACTCTATACAAATTTTTTAATTTGTGATTTTTATAAAGTTTTTTTTTATTAAAATAAAAAACAATGTACAGTCCATTTTTTTTAAAGGGCCCCTTTTAAAAGGGAAAAAATTATTAGACGGAAAGCCCATAAAAAATCTTAATCGATTATAACAAAATATATATCCAAAACAAAGCATTTGAATTTTTTGAGGTTAATAAATAAATACATAAACAAGATTTTTTCGTGTGTAATATCACAAGTGCATCTGAACTTTTTCCACAGGAAAAATTAGATGCATGGTAAGATTATTTCACGACTTCAAAGACACAAAATTAAAAAATAATTTATTGACAAAAATACCTTTTGTTTGACAAGTTGTCAAGTTTTTTCCGGAAAAATTGATGATGGCAATTTTTCCACTATAAATAGTAGTTCACATAACGCGAAGATGAATTTTGAGACGCGAGCCAAAGGCTTAGTATTAATTCATCTAAGCGTGTAATGACTATAACGTGCGAGTTAGTGTACTATACTTTACCTACTACCAATGAAAATTTTATTATAAATATCAAAAATTATTAGAAATACTACATCTAAACACTTAAGTACATACTTTGTATTATTTATGCAACATTACTGTTTCTAAGAGAATTAAGACAAAATTCTGGCAGAGTTTTGGAAAACTATAAAATTGTGAAATTTTAAAATATTTTAATTTTGGAAATTTTTAATTGTTTTTGGAACTTTCAAAAAATTTTTGGACACTAGGATTTTTTTTTTAATTTTGAGAATTTTTGAAAATTTTGGATTTTTTTTTGGAATTTTGAAAATGTTTAAATTTTTCAAATTTTATTTTTTTCCCTTAAAAATCCCTTATTTTGTGAAATTTTTCCTAGCCGGTTTATGTATCATTAACAACCTGACGTTTGACATCTCTAATAAAGTTAACCATCTCTTTACTAGATAATGTCAGCTTCTCTTAGCTCTTCAATAATAGAATTAATTTCGTTTCTGTGACCCGTGTGGCCTGCTGTCTGAGATGCAAATAATAAACGCATCCCAGTATATGTATTCTATAGGGTTGTTTGAAAACTCCATTTCCATCCCTTGTTGGCCACCTTGTTTTGAACTGTTCCGAACCATTCTCCAGTTATGATATCCCTTGTAGATTTAAAATTTTTTCTATTTGCATTAGTTCCGTTAATGATATCTCCAAATGCATTCGCATCACAGTTTGTATATGTCTAGGACACATTTCTTTGAAATAATAATTTATACAATCCAGTACCGATATCGTTACGTAGCGAATTCGTTATCGCGGCAACACCGCGGTTTGTTTTGTTGTTTCACAGTGGCCCCGGCCGTGTCAATTCAACTTTGACAACTAAACTCACACAAAAATATAAGTTTTGATTTGATTGAGAAAAATTAACATGATTTATTCTGCGATGGTTGCAGACATCGGGAAACAAAATACTTTTTATAATTCCTGCTGCCTAGTTTCTCCTGTGATCTTGTGTTCCCCAACCACCCGAATGGAAGACGAAAATAAGTTCACAACATATTTGGAGCCCACAAAAAGCAGCACAGTAAGTAAAACTAGCTTTTGTTATGGGGAAATATTTGTTTTACTTATCCCAAACTTGTACATCACTGCTATTTTAAGCTGGGTTTATATTTTATACTCTTCTGTAAAAGAAATCGCAAGCCCTTATGACAGAATATAGATAAGCATGGCCCAACTAGTTGAGTTTATCACCTACTTAAATTAAAGTCAGGCTGGGCAAGAATGTGATACATTGATTTTATTTAAAATAAAAACTACTGACTTAGATTCTTGCAGTTCACCAAAGCAAAAATAACTACTTAAAGCTGTGATCAGATTTTGGATAAGTACTATTTTGATAAAACTTAAAGTGTATATTTCTTTTTAGGTATAACTTGCTAGGGTATGTGAATGGAGCTACATGTAAGAATCATTCTAGTAGGATAGTACCACACAAGACCACAACTCAGGCTACAAATTAACTATGGATAGATTCAAGTAAGACACAGACCAACCTTCCAAGGCACTAAATGAAACTAGACAAAGATTCGATGTTCAATAGACATAGTGAAACTAACTTTCAGAAGAAATGTTATTTGTTCTCCCATTAAAAAATAATAAGATAACTTTTAATGAATTAAAAAGTTGTGTAAAATATAATACAGAAATAAAATTTTATTATTTAATTCTGTTAGGCCACATTTGTTTAAATAAAAAAATTTAAATGCCACTTTAGTGATAGTTATTGTAACTACGATTTTAGAACTTTTTCATAAAAATTCGCAGACTTTTTGGGGGAGTCATCGAAAAAGAGTGGGTCACAGTTACTGCTCACGGCCATACCTGTAAAACCACTTTATTTTAAACGTATTATTTTAAGTTGTTGCAAACTTTTTAAAATAAGGTAGAGTTTTTTTTCAAGAGCCTTTAGATTGGTTTGGTGGGGTAAGTTAAGTACAGTATTAAGTTATTTCCAGCTCTGATTGCTATAAAAAAGAATTGATGAAGATGTTTTAAAAAATTGGACTGATGTGATTTAATATTTACCTAAATGATATTTCTTCATTATTTTACATCCATTTTTAAATGCTATTTATTTCCACACACACATAGCATAGCATGATATTTATATAGCAATTGGCTAATTAAGCAAATTATTTTAATTTTTAATACCTTTTTGCTTTGTCAACTTATTTTTACGGCTACCAGAAAAACTAATAACTCAAAGTTATAGATTCTAAATAGTCAAATAAATGGTTACCTCAGACACCTATTCTTATAAATCATACCCTGGAAAATACTATACTTTAAATCAATCTTTATGAATGTAAAGCTGAGTAATATAATTTAAGAAACCTACTTAGTACCTACTTCAAATAAAGGGCCTTAAATGTATGCTGCATTTTTAAATTAACTTTAAAGTTTTACTGACTGACATGGCAAGTTTTTTACAATGCATTTACATAAATTTAATTTTTTGGCTAGATTAATACTTTATACTAGTTTTTAATTTAATATTACCAATTTATTATATTACAAAGAAAAAATTGATTTGAGTTGATTTTGTCACTCTTAACATTGCTATTAAAAAATAATAAAATTTGGGATAAAAAAATTGATTTATTTTACTTGTTGGTTTAAATGTTACTTAAAATTACAAATTGTTTTGTAATATTTCAATAATTGGAGGATTGCATCTTTTCTTTCATCAGCTTGGGCACTGCTAACCTGAAACAAAAAATAAGATGTATTTCAAAATGTAAGCCAGTGAAATGGCTACTTAAGATTGAAAGCTTTCAGGTTTGGTTTATAAAATCAATCAATTACACCAATAGTAACTTATTAGAGTTACATCGACTATATCTCACCAATTTTTTGGCCACCAGTTTTATTGCTGTCTGCCGATTTAGATTCTTTTAGAAAAGTATGGACCAAGTTTTACATTACATTCTACTTTGAAAATTTTATTATTGACTATCTTTTGTTTACCCCACATCTTAATATTTAAGGTAAAGTAGAAACTTAAGTGATGGTCAATGCTTGTGTGAATTTGGTCCAACGCACTTTGATTTAGAAATTAAGGGAGAGGATAAAACAACTTTCTGGCTAAGGTCGTAAAAAAACTTGCCTGTTAAAAAAAAACGATATGAATTTGGCCCCTGTATATATTATTTAGAAAAACTAATGTAAACTGTCGATCAAAAAAACTGTCAAGATAGTGAATAATAATTAAAAACCTTGGGAAAACAAAGGGAACGAACAAGTTCAGAAAATTGTTGAAAGTTGGGATCCAAGTGGGAGTTTTTCTTCTTCCCCTAGTTAGCCCAAGATCTTTAATTGTTGTTTAATGTTTTTTTTTTTTAAATATCCTGTGGACATAAAAAGTTACCTTATAACTTTATTCCACCTTGGATTTTACTAATGAAATTTAAAATATTTACGTTTTGGTGGCTAAGAAAAATAGTAGAAAACAAAAACTTAAATTACAGCAATAAAGAAGTGGAAATTTATGTGTGGTTGAAACGAAAGTAGGCAATTTTTTTAATTTTTATTTTTTAATGTGAAGATAGCTTACCATATGTGTTTTGTCCTGCTAAAATGTTTAGTTGCGTAGGTGGGGTGGGGTGCTGCCTGCTTAAATGTATTCATACATATTAATAATTACGAGAAGTCATTGATCTGAAATTAAATGTAAAGTAATTTATTATAGGTGTGATGTATGCAAATCTATAGTCTAAGCAGCTAACCAGTTAGTTCACTTGAATTAATACTTCAGACAATAGCAATACCATGTGCTATTTTTTTTTGTTTTTTCCCAATATTTTTCCAATTTTGTGCCAAATTTAAAGTTAATCTTCTCATCTAGGCCTGAATCAAAATGAATGAATGACCTTTCAATACGAGGAAAAAAATGAGCTAACTTTTTCATGTAACAAGTTTAGATTTTTATAACACATTTTAGGTACTGTATTATCAATTTTACTTATTCTTTTTATTAGTGACATCCATAAAATCTGCATAAAATATGTAACGTGAATTAAATAATCCAATTTTTTAAACGTTATCTAACAAAAATGCATAAGATTTGTTAAATAGGTGTATATGGTTACCCAGTGGCGTCCCAAAGGAAGGGGGAGTCGAGGTAAAAACTCTCTGGTACCGGTTAAAAAAACGAAATTATCCCAATAAAATGATTTCCGAGTAAAATTACAATTTATTATTATTAAATTTTTTAAACTTTACTAATTTTGTGTGATGATGGGTTAAATAATTTACTGATAAAAACTAGTAAACTTTGTAAAACAGTAGATAAAAACTAAAAGAGTTTTTAGGACAGGAATTTGATCAACAGTAGAGAGCTTGAAAAGTTAAAAGTTTTATGCATTTTGATTCCGACAAAGGTGAGAACCTTGGTCTTAAAATTATGTAGAAACGCAAAGGTTAAATATTTAAAAATGACTATTTATTACTGACATAATTGCGAAACTTAAAATGATATTTCGTCAAATTTTTTTCTTTTCCCTAAAAAATATATTTAAAAAAATTAGACCAATTAAACAGGGTCTTTAGAAAGCTACTATTCTGTATGTAATTTCAGATCGGCTTTATTGAAACCACAATTTTAAATAATACGCAAGTAAGTACATATTTACGAACAGGGAAAAAAAATAATCTAGGTTTTTTTAACCAATACATGTAAATTATAGTACATAAGTTTCAAAAATTATCAATTTTTAAAAATATTGAGAAATAAATTAATCCTAAATTGGTCGTTTTAAAAATTAATGACTCAATGTCTATAGGTATTGATGGTAAAATTTACTAGAAGTTTTTGTTTACCAGAAGTTTTTGGTTACTAGATTTAAGTAAACATTTTTAAAACTCAGAATCTAAAACCGAGAGGCCAACACCTCCAATAGGTGTACGAAAACTCGATAATACCTGACAATACTTGACTGTATGGGACAAAATCTTAGGATAGTTTGCATTACTTGACACTAGGTGTACCTACAAATTTAAAATCAGGTGTTGGAATTGAAAACTTCCCAAAACTGATTTCTATGGGTAATTTATCAATATACATTGAGCAGCTACGGTAAGTGTTTATTCCCAAACTTCATAATTTATTTTCTCTCTTATTAGCACTACAGCATGGATCCTGCTCTTGGAGATTTTCAACAGTTGACCTAAAAAAAGAACAGTAAATTACATTACATTAAAACTTTGAAAACCTTAAAAAAAGAAAATGTGTACATCAGAATTTGTTTTAGCAAAATCAATTTGAATGTATGAAAGTTAGGTACATGATTCTTATCTGTCTGTCAGAGGGAGGGAGTTCAAAAGATCTACTATCCTGTGCAAATAAAATCATTGAAGAAGGGAGGACAGTATGAGAAGGGATGCAAAATTTTTACTTGATCGTGCATAGCAATTCAGAATCAACCGCCTCTCTTCAACTAGGTACTCAATGCGGTCTGTTGTAAGTACTATTATTTATACAAAGCATAATATTTAGTAATTTGGTTATAACCTCAAAAAATACAAACATAAACTGTCCAAATAAATAATATTTGATTTTTTCTCGATATATAGGTAGATATTAGTTGATGTTGATGAAAGTCAGTGTAATAACCTTGGATCAAACAAATCCTGCATTCTTGAATTTCCAACTTTTTTTTCTTATAATGTATGAATATTTTGTAAAATTATTTTTCGGTTTTCTGGCCACTGACTCACGTCATTTCAAAATGTATAAACTGAACTTAAAACTGACCTACTATATCTTTTTGTTTACATTATGTAAGTAGTATTCTTTAAGCACCAAAAAGAACAGAATAGAACATAAGATAAAGTTAGTATAAGTACTTACTCAAACAAAAAATCTGGAGGCACTTCCACACAAGGCCTATGTGGATTTTTCTTCACAGAGAACGTGGCTTTTCCAAACAAAATTCAATAACGGTTGACCACCATCACATTATGATCAGATTTTTAGTCCATATTGCGTGCAAAAAGCACATGAAAATTATTATTTTCCCAAAATTTCGCCGCAACAAAAATCTAAAAATCTAAACAAACTTGACTGACTGTCGGCATTTGACAGTTGTTTTGGGAAAGTATTGCGGGTTGCGTGCCATTTAAGCCTTCTTTTTAATTAATAATAAGCGATGTTGCCGTAACAGTGAAAATAATGGCGATAGCGATCGTTATCTCATAACGATAGCCCTCTGGAATTGCTCCCCAGGAGTACCTTTATAAGTTAGGTCCTTAATCACTAAATTAGGTCCATCAAAATTTGTTTTTGTTGTGTTACCAATTTCATCTCGTCTAACTTGATATTTTGAAATGGTTTTAGGGTCCATGGTCAATGAGTTTGTTAAGGGATGCTCCATAAACTCTAATATATCGAGCAGGTAAAGAATCAGAGTGACTATAGAAATCTGATATGGATTTATTCAAGACTTTTTGTCATGCTCCTCCTCATATTCACGCTGTTTTTTATATTCTTCTCTCATATAGCTTTTCGCATGTCAAGATTTTAGCGTGGTCCTAATTTATTCTTATTTTATTTTAAAAGATAACGCAGATTTAACTTTCGCTATTTTTATTATTTACTTTTAATCGTGAACTCACAGTCTATTCGCTGTTCTTGTTCTTACTCTCTTTCTATCCTATCGAAAACTTTTTTTAAGCTCTGCTATAAGGCGTATTTATATAAGCCGACATCACTCTCGACTCACCCGAAACATTCTAGTCTTTGTCTTACTCATCTAGACCTATCTACAACTTTCTTGAATATTCGGGAATGGTCGCGTGAATTCTTTTATTTTCTTTAACGCCGCTTTGCTACTACAGTTTAATCTAATTACGCTAGATGGCAGAGTATGTGACAAAATTTGAATAAATATTGTTTTAATTTTCTTAACACCTTCTCCAAATTTTGTCACATTAAAAAAAAAAACTCATAAAAGCTTATAAAACTGAAAAACTTACAAAACTTAATCTAAAACACTTCTTAAACTAATAAACAATTTTTAAACTTAGTAAACTTAACACTATCAAGAGGTTTTGTTAAAATGTCTGCTACTTGATTTTCTGTTGGACAGTAATATAATTTTAACAATCCCTCTTTTACTTTTTCGCTTATAAAATGATACCTTACCTATATGTTTACTTCTCCTATTCATTCGTCCATTTTTAACCATCCTGATTGCACTCTGGTTGTCTAGCTTCAGCTCTATTCACATTGCTATCAATCATTTCTTCTATCAATGACTTTAGATAGATGAGCTCCTTGGTACATTCTGCAGCAGCAATGAACTCTGACTCAGTACTTGACAGAGCCACTATTGGTTTTCTTCTTGATGTCTAGAGTATTGGTGCTCCGCAGTAGAATACTACATATCCACTTGTACTTTTTCTTGATACAAGGTCTCCAGCAAAATCAGAGTCACAATAGGCTGCCAGGTGGTTAACGTCTCCATTTTTGTCAAATCTGATTCTTTTTACATTTGTCACGTCCCTCTCTGTTGTTTCTTCCATTTTCCTGCTACACATGTTTACTGCAAATGTCACATCTGGTCTGGTTTTATTTGTTAGATATAACAAACTTCCCATGGCTTCTCGGTATGGGTAATCTTTATTTCTTTCTGTCAAATCTTCGGTATTATTGTAAACCATTGGTGTTTTTGTTGGTTTTGCATCATTCATTTTAAACTTCTCTAGGATTGTCTCTATGTACTGTTTTTGTCTCAGTATTAGATTTTCGTTTGTTCTTGTTATTTCTAGTCCTAGGAATTTATTAGGCTCCTTACTTTCTCTCATTTCAAACTCTCTTCTCAGTGATCCTAGTAGCTTCTGTAAATCTGTCAAATTCCTTTTGTCACATATCAAAATTCCATCATCTACGTATATTGCCAAAAACATAGTTCCTTCTTTGTTTCTAAAGATACATTGTTCATTTTTTAAACTTTTCAGTCCATTTGTAGCCAGGAAGTTGGTAAATTTCTTATTCCATTCCATTAAAAGGCGCACTTTATTTTTCTTGTTGTCAAACTCTTCGGGAACCTCCATGTAAACTTTTTCTTCCAAATCTCCATGTAAAAAGGCTCTTATCTCATAGTTTATCACTGTGGCTATAGCAAACAGAACACGTAAAGCATTCATATTCACCACTGGACTAAAGACTTCTTGGTAGTCTATTCCTTTTTTCTGTTGGCAGCCTCGTACTACCAATCTTGCTTTGTATTTTTCATTATCTTTAATTCTGAATACCCATTTATTCTTTAGAATTCTCTTGCCGTCTGCTTCTGTTCGGTCTACATAGTCCCAGGTTCGGTTTTTCATCAGTGAATGTTTTTCGTCCTTTATTGCCTTTTGCCATTTGACTTTATCATTACCATTTAAGGCTTCTTCATAACTTAACATCGCTATGACTGTATAGTCAATCTCATAGTCTTGTTGCCACACAGGTCTTCTAGTTTGTCTTCTATCAAGGTTTTGTTCCTGTTGATCTACACCTTCTCCTAAGTTTGAATCATTGTCTGACTGGATTATGGTGTCCTCAAATTCATCATCAGATTCTACTGTTTCATTCTGTTGTTGCTGTGGCTGTGGATCTTCTTTCTCCTCTGTAACTGATACTTTGCTTGGATTTTGCTCTTTTTTGTTTTTATTTGTTTCTCCAAACACAACATCTCTGTGTATTGTTACTTTATTCTCTTTTTCATTCCATAATCCGTAGCCATGTCTTGCATATCCTATAAAAATGTACTTTTTGCTTCTTTCATCTAGTTTTTTCAAATAATCCAGTACTTTTTCATGCGCTTCACTGCCAAATACTTGCAAATTTGACAGGTTGGATCTTCGTCCGGTCCACTTTTCTACTGGTGTCACTGGTAGGGTCTCCGTTGGCCTTCTGTTTATAAGATATGTAGCAAAACGTACAGCTTCACCCCAGAATTGTTTATCTAAGCATGAGTCAAAGATCAAAGCTCTTGCTTTTTCCAACAATGTTCGGTTCAATCTCTGCTTTTCCATTCAGCTGCGGGGTGTATACTATTGTGTTTTCTTGGACTATTCCTTTGCTTCTACACCAAGCTTTTAGTCTGTTATTGAAATATTCTGTCCCATTGCCACATCTTAGCTTGGAGATTTTTAGGTTTTTGAAAGATTCTACTTCTTCCACATATTCCTTGACATAGTTGAACACTTCTTTGCTTTCTAGTAGGTAGATCATTGTAAAATGGGTGTAGTCATCCAGGAATGTCAGTATGTATCGTTTTACATCCCATGTGGCAGGATCAATCGGACCACACAAGTCAGTGTGTAATATCTCTAGTGGTCTTTTCTTGCTCTGTCTCTTTCTTTCTTAAATGGCAATCGTGTTTGCTTGGCTTTTAGGCATATTTCGCAGATTTTATCTATGTGGTCACAGTCGGTTTTACTTAAGTTCATACCTGTAGACAGTTCGGTCAGCTTTTTCATATTTTGTAGTCCCAAATGTCCTAGTTTTCGATGCCATAAATTTGCATTTTCTTTGCTCTTCTCTGCAAGAAAACTGTGCTCCTCATTTTCGTTGCATAGATTCACCATGTACAAGCCATTATTTGTTTTTATTCCTTCTAGGACGGTCTGATTTTCCTTTTGCACCATCACTTTGTTTTTGGTGAAAGTCACCACACTATTTTTCTCTGTTATTGCATTTACTGATAGTAGATTTTGCCCCAAATCTGGCAGATAAAGAACTTCTTGCAAAATGCACTTGTCTGTGTGTAATTTTCCGATTTCTGAGCTGATCATCGAGCCATTGTTCGCCACTTTTAGGTTGGTTTGTTTTCTTTTTATTTCGGTCAAGGGTTCTTTGACCTTTATCATGTGTGCCGTAGCCCCAGAGTCGACAACAAAATTAATGCTTTTGTTTTTCATACGATTTTCTTTTGTTGTGATCATGAATACTAATCCTCCTTGTTGATTCTTATTATTTTGCCTTGACCGATCTTTATAAAAGCAATTTTGCTCAGTATGGTTCGGTCTCTTACAGATACTGCAGGGCTTTCTTGTTGTCTGTTTTGTTTCTTCGGTTTGTCTGCAGGTCCTTGCATAGTGTCCTGGTAATCCACATTTGAAACATTTTTGGTCTGTTCCTTCTTATTTCTGCACGTTTCCTTTGTATGTCCTCTTTTTCTGCAAATTTTTCAGAATTTTTCTGAGGCCTTGAATGTTCTTCGCTCTGTAATTCTGCTTTGTTTCTCGACTCTTCCGCTAAGAGCCTTGATGTTAAGTTTGTCAGGGTTTTATCTTCCTTTCGACATGAGTCCCAGGCTGTGACAAAATGTTGATATTGATCAGGTAGCGTGGATAATAATTTGGAGATAACCATACTTTCGTTTATATCTTCCTTCAGGGTCTTCAATCGATGTACCAGGTTTTCTAACATAGAAATGTATGTTGACATATCGGTCCCTTTTTCATACTTGTAATTGAAAAACTGCTGGAGAAGATTGCATTTTTCATCTTCGGTATCCTTTTCAAAAATTTTCTGTAGCTTGTCATACATTTCTTTACTGCTGGAACAGTTTATTATGTGCATTATGTTCTTCTTATCTATGGATGTGATTATCACCCACTGGGCTTTGGCATCCACTCTGTTTTTTGTTTATCTTGGCTGAGATTTTCCAATTTTATTTTACCACTGACAATATCCCACAGCGCACTGACTTTGAATAATATCTGAACTTCAAACTTCCAGATTTCGTAGCTCCTTGAATCCGCTAATTTTTCAATCTGGCTGATTTCTTCACTGGAAATTTTTCTTTTTTTTATTTTCTTCCAGAATCAATCTTAGTCTGGGTATCACTTCTTTCTTCTTAGTGTCCCTCTGGGCAGCAGCGTCTTCTTTTCTTTTTCTTTTCTTTCAGAGTCCACTCCTGGTCTGGGTATTACTAATTCCTTCTTCTCTGTTATTAGAGTACTCCTGGACTCATAACCTGTCAAGATTTTAGCCTGGTCTTAATTTATTCTTATTTTATTTTAAAAGAAAACGCAGATTTAACTTTCACTATTTTTATTATTTACTTTTAATCGTGAACTCACAGTCCATCGCTGTTCTTGTTCTTAATCTCTTCCTATCCTATCGAAAACTTTTTTTAAGCTCTGCTATCCGGCGTATTTATATAAGGCGACATCACTCTCGACTCACCCGGAACATTCTAGTCTTTGTCTTACTCATCTAGACCTATCTACATCTTTCTGGAATATTCGGGAGTAGTCGCGTGAATTCTTTTATTTTCTTTAACGCCGGTTTGCTACTACAGTTTAATCTAATTACGCTAGATGGAAGAGTATGTGACAAAATTTCAATAAATATTGTTTTAATTTTCTTAACATCGCAAATTATAACTGTGCCCAGTGTATTCTTTTTGAATTTCTTTAGCACTTTGAGAAAAATCAAGCTGTTTTCTAGAGCGCTTTGAGGGAGTGATTGGTTCTGAACTACGATGAGTTGATTGAAGTAGCTCAAACAGAGGTGTGTAGGATTTTTTTCTTCTTGTGTGATGTCTTATTTTTTCCCTTATTTTTGTTTAAACTGCTCTCAATATTCTCCAACAGTGTTTAGCCTATTTTAGACAGGTCCTAAGTTTAAGTGAAATAGTTTGATTTATAAGAACAATTTTAATTGTTTTTTTTTTAGTGAAGAATCATCTTAACACAATCTTTTGTTGGATTTAAGAAGAAAATTTCTATTTAAAAGAAGTTTTTTTTTAACCCTAGGGGGGATCTAAATGGTAAACACTCCGTTGAGCAAATTAAAATTGACGTTATATGTTAGTCTTATCAAAACTTACCCTTGTTTATTGATTTTCGCGAGTAATACTCACTGTCACAAAACCATTTCGATATGTAATCATAAAATAAGAATTAGATTAACTTTGTATTTATTTAAAAGGGGTTTTTATTTATCAAAAGTATGAAAAAACTTTACAAACACAAACCCATCGCAATCGCAAACCACAAATAAAAATATTTCATCAAAGTAGGTCATGAAAAAAAATGCGGCTAAAAACAGACCTGAATCCAACTGATGCGTTTACAAAGGAGTCATGTAGGCTCAACAAACTGTTCGGTGCTGCAGAGTTGAGATCTTTGTGCTGAAAACGGGTTCATCGGGTGTTTTTCTGGCCAAAATTGGAGATGTTTTATTGATTAATAAACAACTTGGGATATTAAATAAGGGAAATTAATTCTTGTAAAAACAGTTGCTTAGGGAAATTATACAGAAACTTATTACCAATTGCCACAAAAAAATCCTTTCTTGGGGCTATAAACTTAAACACCCCCCCAGAGGTGGTCTAAAAAATCATCAACTTTATAACCTCAAGCACAGATGATGAAGCTATTATGTGCCAAATTTTTGGCGTATTCACCATTTGCCATTTTGAAACCTGTCAAAAAAAATTAGTTTTAGGGCATTTTGTCCTAAAATATGGACTATTTTGAAAAAAAAGCAGTTTTTCTGTGGTATTTTGCGTTAACAATACAAAATAATAAATAACTTTGTATCTTTTCTGTATGGATAAGTGTTTTTTGAAAATGGGTTTTAAAATTTAGTACCCCCCACGGGGGTAAATAATTAGACCTGTGGGTGGTACTATTTTAGATCTTAGTAAATCCCACTGCAATTGTTTTGTAACCGGTAGAAACAGGTAAGCATGTAAAATTCATCCTTGTTTTAATAAATTTAGCTTTTTACGTATAATTTTTCTTTTTGAAAGTAATATTTTCTTCAAGTTCTTTTCACCGGATATGGCTGTTTTTCCGACATACTTTAATGTTTATGTTATCTGTTTAAGTAAACAATAGCAAATAAACTAAAAAGCTTTCCTCTGTTATAGATATATAAAATTATCAAATATATAACGATATCTGCCTTCATCAATTTTGCTATCCTTAAAGACAGTTAAAAAGTCATAGGAATTTTTCCAGCAGTACGAACATATGTTTTTAAATTGTTCAATGTTATATCAGTGCCCACATGGTTCGTGTAAACAAGTTTTAAATTCAAATCATCCTATTTAAATAATATTAAAACGTTAGCGTTATCCCTTACCAATTGTTTTGGAATCTTTGCATATGTCTGATTAGATCTTTTTTTTAGTTTAACGTATTCCGGAAATGTTAACATTTTTTTCATTTAAAAATTTGATTCTGTCTGCCTTCTTCGTTGAAGTATTTGGAATTTTAAACGACATTCGCGTATGATACGAGGCGTTGCCCATAACAATTACACTGTTTTCTGGTAGGTTTGGTACAAGAACATTGCAAAACCAGTCTTCAAAAATTGTTGAGTTCATGTCACAGTGGTAATCGGCGCTACATTTGCCTATATTCTTTGCGGACAGTTTAAGACAATTTGGAACAAATCCTTTCTCATTTCCAGCGTGAACTATAATAATACGTTTCCCTCGTGAGCTCGGTATGTTTAGTGTGGTCTTTAAAGTTCCATCTGTATAACCTGAAAAAAAATAACAATAGGGGAGACTCGGGCAAGAAGGATCACCTGGGCAAAAAATATCACTTAAATTTATGTCCTTCAAATAATATTTTTAATCCCGTAACAGTATATTGTTAGTATTTTACCGCTCTACCGATGCGACACATCGCTTAACTGTTGCTTTAAAATTTTGTTTAAAAAATGTTTTTTTTTGGTTTTAATAACTTGGAATACTTAGTATATCTAGAAGTTAAAACAAAATAGATGTGGGTATAATCAGCAATTTTTTTACAGAATCCAAGAAAAAGCTAGCTAAGGTAATTTCCCACATAGCACAAAGCAAAAAGACCCGAAAACACACACACTTTCTTCGTGTAATAAGTCTATTTTTCACGTTATTTTTAAAACAACCTTGTTTTAAAAATAACGTGGAAAATTGATCTATTAAGCTTAGTGTTTTTTTTACGCCTTTTTGCTTAAGCAGTTTTTACACCATAAAATATTTTTTTAATCATTGCATTTGGGCAAGAACAATCGTACATAATGAATCAAGTTTTTATATTTATGATTGCTGCAAGGAATCTATCTTTTATTGGGTTGGCATATGATTAGTTTTGTTTTGTTCGAGATTAAATAAAATATGTTGGAGCTGATTTAGAGAAAAAAAGAGAAAATCTTTTTGTAAACACACTCCAAAATTACCTCAAAAATTTCTCTGCCTCATTTTGTAAAATATATCCATTAAAAATAAAGGTTCTTGCCCGAGTCTCCGCTAATTCAAAAAAATGTTACTTAGATACTTTTCTTTCCCAAAAAAATTACTAGTGAAAAGTCTTACCATATTTGCTAACGTCGTGTGTATCGTACCAAGTTTCGTCAAGGTACACGATGTTCTTATTTGCCTCTCATACTTTTTCAATTTTATCTACATATTCCTGGCGTAATTTAACCAACCTACGTGATTCCATAATATGCAGGCGACCATGAAGTTTTTTATAGTGAAAACCCATTTTCTTCAATAATTTTCTCAATGTGGAAGGTGATTTATAAGGATAACAAATCTGTTTTTCTTGAATTTCTTTCAATAATTCTTCGATAGTAGGGCTCTTATTGGTTGCGTAAAAATTGTAAATAAGTGTACGTATTTCGTACTTCGTACTGACTTCAACTACCTACATATGGCAAATTTTTAAAAATTAGGTAGGTGCCTATTGCTTAAATAGTCTTATTTGCATATTTTTTAAAAAATGAATCCTTTGAATGAATGAAAAATTTTGAAAAAAATTACCCTAAAATGCTATTTTTACGCGTTTTAAATGCTGTTGACAAAAAAATTGCTTAATTCTTTAAAAATTTTGGATGGTTTTTTGTAAAATATTTTTGGAAAAGTAGATTGGTTGCGGTGGTACATATAAATTTGTTGCCAAATCATAAATACGCCGCAGATGAAAATTTTAAGAAAAAATATACTAAGAATGCCTTTTAGTACATATTTTAAATGCTGATGAGAAAAATTCCTTGGAATTAAACTAAAATTGTAACAATTAATGACGTCATAGCACCAAACACACGTCACAAACTGGAGTAAAGGGTCAAAAAAGTGGGGGAGCTATAGGTCTCCCTGGGGCATGATTAATTTATTGTAGATTGGGTTGGACCTTATGGGAGGGGTTTTAACCCACCCCCCCTGGCTACGCCACTGGATTTCCGTAGTTTTCTGCTGACGGTTGCGAATACAGATCTAAAATAATGTCTTGGGTTTTTGTTGTACAGTGTGTTTTTAAAAGTTTTGCCCTTAACTTCCGATTATTATTTTTAAGGTCAAGGGTTATTTCCTGTCTTGCAGGCTCTATTTATACCATCGCTCCTTCTCCTCCATTATTCTCAAATGGTCTCCAATAATTTGTTTGTGGCGTTTCAAATGGCCGCCAAAACGCCATTATTAATAGATTACCAATATTTTACTCACTCACTAACTACGTTTCTGCTAAAGGGCCTGGAAAAGATAATAGATACGCACATTAGAGGTGGCATCCTTATAACCCACCCCCTAAACACTCACCAATATGCGTACCAGGCGGGTAAATCGACAGTACTAGCACTAAACAACCTGGAAGGTGACAAACAAAGCCTTTAATGCCAAAAGCAGTGCTCTGGGCATTTTCCTTGACATAGAAGGAGCGTTTAACTACGCACTACCACAATCCCTTTTTGAGGCAGCGTCCGCTAGAAGCACGCTAGAAAATCGAGTAATCGACACGACCATACACAACGGAGTTGTTAGATTTAGGGCCGCAAGAGGCTGCTCTCAGGGGGGTGTTCTGTCACCCCTCCTCTGGTCGCCCCTAGTGGACGACCTCCTTGCGAGTCTACAACTGATGGACGTAATTGCACAAGGCTTTATTGACGACATAGTAGTCTTGGTAAAAAATATTCCAGAGAGGTCCATCTCCGGAAAAACACAACAGGTATTGGACACAGTAAATGACTGGTGCAACAGGGAACAAATGTCTGTTAAGCCTAGCAAAACAATCATTATACCAAAAAAAGGAAGCTTGACTTCCTTGTTACTCCGGTACTTAACGGTGAAACAATCCCATTCGTATCTGTAGTCAAATATCTGGGGGTGGTCCTCGATAAAACACTTACATGGAATGCGCATTTGGAGAAAGTAAATCAAAAGGCAGCACTATCTCTATGGACGTGCAAACGAATCTGCGGTAAGTCTTGGGGCGTTAGCCCCAAACAAATGTACTGGCTGTATATCACGGTAGTTGAGCCCATGATTACATACGGGCCATTAGTTTGGTACACGAAGGGCAGGCAAACGCTGGCTCGTGCCAAACTAACAAGCATCCAACGCCAAGCAATTATAGTGATATGTAGTGCTGTGAGCACCACACCATCAGCAGCGCTTGAATGCCTCCTAAACCTTCCTCCTCTACACCTTGTCTTGGAGAAAGAGGCTATGAAGGCAACCTACAGAATCATAGCCAACCAATGGGGTGGCAGGGCAAGTCAAGTAGTACCAAACCCTTTACAACACTATTCTCCCAGATAGGGAGGACTGGACGACAAACAGAATAAGTTTCTCAAGTGAAAATAGCTGCTGGTACACTGACGTATCCAAAATGCTTTCAGGCGTTGGATCCGGAGCTTATTGCAGCCAGCAAAATATTAGGATTATACATAGTCTTGGACGAATGGCTACAGTTTTCCAGGCGGAACTCTTCGCCATTGAAGTGAGCGCACGTTGGATGATAGATCATAACTGGCGCAACAGATCAATAAAGATACTCTCCGACAGCGGCCCTTAAGGCTCTTGAATCTTATAGGTGCTCATCGAGAACCGTTAGGAGCTGCCAGGACACACTTAACACCCTAGGGCGAATAAACACTGTGTTGCTGGTATGGATTCCGGGACATTCTGAGCATTGGGGAAATGAGACTGCCGACCAGCTGGCGCGTGAAGCGGCCTCTGCCGTCTTTATTGGCCCCGAACCGGCCCTTGGAATAGCATACAACACAATCAACACTGCTCTCTCAGGCTAGATGGAAAAAAAGTGGGAGAGAATTACCGGGACTGGCAAATTCCAAAGAGTTCATTACAGAACCCTGCAGGAAGAGGGCCGGGAAACTCATTGAGCTCACCAGGCAGGACATCCGGACAATGGTTGATCTATACACCGAATGTAGGCTCTGTATGGAGTATGATGAGACGGCCAGACATGTGCTGTGTGAATGTCCGGCCACTGCACGTTAGCGTCAACGCATCTTCGGTAAACCACAGATCGACGGACTGGATCTGAATGATGCTTCACGAAAGCAAGTTGCGAGCCTCTTTAAGGGGCTGAATATTCTGTAGCAACAAAAAATGTTAAAAGTGAGCCACAATAGACCCAATAGGTGTCGCAGTGGACAGTGCCATACTGCCCAATGAGCATTTTCAGAAACTTTTGGTGACAGATATTTATATAATTATTATAAAGAGGGTTCCATTGATACCCTAGGGTATTTAGAAGTTTCCTACAAGAATTGAGTTTGTATATTTGTTTTATTAAAGGCTCTAAATTGATGGTACCCTAAAGTAACATAAAACTGGCGTTAACAATATTTCCACGGACATCTTTATAAAAATTAAAGTCATCGGTTCAAATGTTATATAAATTGGTGTTAACAATGTTTCCACCAACATATTTATAAAAATATAAGTCATCAGTGACAAAAGTTATATAAATTGGTGTTTGAAATCTTTCTGTCAACCCACCTATAAAACCGTAAGTAACTATCAATTAAAGATATATAATAGATTGGTTTTTAAAATGTTGCTATCAACCCACTTATAAAACTTAATTAACCAACAACAAATTTATATAAGATAAGATTGAAAATATTTCGAGAGACACTTATAAAAACTTGGGAACTCACACACAATAGTTATATAAATTAGTGTCTGTAATATTCTTATGAACTCATTCATAAACCTTTTTTGCCCATAAGGTTTTTTCTATAATGTTGTTATTAATTTCTTTATACAGTGATTATAATACAACTGTTTTTAGAACAAAAAAAAAACATTTTAATTTATTTTGGCAATTATAATAACAAAACAAACAAGATTTTTTAAGGTTAATTTTGTGACATCAAAAGGCGCGTTTTTGCGAAATCAAAAGGAGCGTTTTTGCGACATCAAAAGGCGCGCTTTTGCGAGATACCATACCATTATTATCTTGTTTTAATTACATCAATCTGAGAGAGATAAGAGATCCAAATCTTCTTGAGATAGTTGCCGATGACAGATATCGGGATCGAATGCATTTTACACCCGATGCCCACCAGCGTTTCCGATGCACAGTCACCCTGACTCAAAAAACTCATCACGTGGTCCGACATGAACTTGTATAGGCAAATCTCGCTTAGACCACGTGATACGTGTTTTGATTCGGGGGACCCACGAATGAGAAACGCATAGATGGGAACCGTGTTTTAGAAAAAGAGAACAATATAGTAACCGTGTTAAGGTTGCAAAAACGCACCGTGAAACGTCGAGCGCATATGCTGATACTGCTGGTCGGCGGCAAATGTGAACACCCCGGAAAATACTCGCCTGTACACCCTTCGACCCCGCAATCTAACTATATTCTTGAGATAGTTACCTCTGATAGTTATGCGGGCTTGAAGTGTGTGGAGGCGGGTTTTTTTCCTGGTATGTGTAGTATGCTGGATCTCTCGAGGAATGCATTTAGGAAAAGAGAACAATGGTAACTATGTTAAGCTCGCAGAAACAGACCGTCAGTGTTCAACACTGCGCCATCTGTAGCCCTTTGTTCCAAGAAGCATCATTTTTTAAAAGGGTTATAAAATAGTGTTGACGAGGTAAACAGTGGTATAGTTGTATTGTTTTTGTTTATAGAATTGTCGGAAATTTTCGCCATTTTGGATTACAAAAATAGGTTTTTGGCCTAAATAAAAACGTTATTTATGGGGTTTCAACATGTGTTTCAATCGAAATATTGCTTGTTAGGGTTAAGAACAACATACGAAATTCAATATTTGTCCCAGAAAGAAAAAAACGCGTATGAAAAAAAACTGATTTTTTTTCACGTTTTCTCAAGTATTTTTGGAGCCCATGAAATTTACGTGAGTGTATTCGAAAACTATACAGTATACACGGGACCGCAGCTGATTTTCAGAGTAGGATGACTTGAAAAACAGCTTTTATTTGACTATAGTATATAAATATTCATATTCCTCCTTCAGCTTATCTCACTTTTATTTTTATTTATTTTCGAAGATTGCTAAACACCATTTTATAAATTTTTTTATTGTAAAAAGAAAAAGAATAATACATAACCAGCAAAGGGAAGAAAGATGGAAAATCTATATTTCTAAATCCATAAAAACCTTTAATTTGTTATGTAGTGTTGTTAGAACAGTTGTAAAACCTTTTTATAATAATCTCTATACTTGAGGGCTCATAAGGAAGTTTTATAAAATCTATATGTTGTTTTTCTATCCATTACTATGTACCATAAATTTTTATAAGCTGGTGTTGAACAGTTGTTTTTCAAGTCTTTTTTACTCATTTAAGAGATATTAGAGTTATAAAATTATCACCAACACTAAATAATATAACTTTTGGTTATTTTATGAAGGTTTTATATTATTTGCTGTAACTTTTATATAGACAAAAATGCTCATTGGGTGGCACACTCACAAACGAATCAATCAATCAATCAACTACTTGTAACTAAAAAACACACTCATATGTACAAGGCTAGTATATTGTTTATATTCACAATTAATATTGTCAATCGAAATCTGTAGGTTACCACTATTTTACATCAATCACTAATTACCCTGCCTGTCTTAAGGGGTGAAGGTAGTACCTATCGATAGACTTAAATCTTCCCAGAAGTGATTAGGCACGTTCGATAATTTAACACAAAATTATTTAAAATACTGATATGTTTGCCAAAATTTAAAAATTAATTTTAAATTTGTCCACGTACTCCTGGAAAACCCAAAATTTGTATTATGATTACGTTAGCGCGTTCCACTTTTATGGCCATTTTTTATATGGCATTTTGCAGCGCTGCGGCTATAGTATTGAATTAGTTTGGTTTAAAAATGCAGGCGAAGATTTAAGACAATTTATTTTTTTATGAAAAAATTATGCCGGAGGAACCCTCCCACCCAAGGTGAAGGTTTTGATTCGCTTCCTATACCCCCCTTCCTACAAAAAATCTTGACAACAGTTTTTTTATCAGGTAAATATTTTTTACAAGCCTAACTCTCTGAGCTGAGTTATAAAATTCTTGAAAACTATCAAAATGGTTTCATTCCATAATTTTCTATCTCAGTAAGTTGATACTTGGCTTATTGGTTTATTATCAGCAGTACTCCAACAAAATATTAAGTGTAATTGTAATGTCCGGCCACTGCACGTTAGCGTCAACGCATCTTCGGTAAACCACAGATCGACGGACTGGATCTGAATGATGCTTCACCAAAGCAAGTTGCGAGCCTCTTTAAGGGGCTGAATATTCTGTAGCAACAAAAAATGTTAAAAGTGAGCCACAATAGATATATTATTATTAATTGGAGTAATGCTTTTAAAGCCTATCCACTTGACCAAAATGAATCTCCACTAGAAAACGGATGGGCAGAATCAGACACTTTGGGACAGCAAATGTTCCTGTCCAGAAAATCTAGAAGACATTTTGGAAAAAATGTACCAGTCTGAAGACGACTAGTGATTCAGAGTCAGAATAAATATTATTTTGTTAGTTGAATTATTTTTTTTTCACAAGTTGGTTAATATACATTTTAAAACTAAATTATTTTTTTTAAAACATACCGACCTATTAAATTTCGTAGTATTTATCAAAAAATTAAGGTAAGTAGCAAATTTTTGTTATAAATCATTTTTTACGTAGGTTTTGGTCAAATAATGTTCCAAATTTTTGATTCCACAAAATTATGTTATGTTATCACGCATCTTATCGGTGTCCTTTAACTTAATAAAATTTCTCCAGAGACAATAAAACAAATCTTGATCAGGTGCTTTGTTCTTAAATTTAAAACGTCCATTATAAAGGCTCCTTACTCTTTGGTTTTGGTTTGAAGGAATGGTTTTTTCCCGTTCTTCGAGAAAACTTCACGAGTATACCCTATATGAGGTCATTTTTGACAGAATTAGGGGCACTTATTTTCTTCTAAAATTGAAAACGCTTCCTATGCGGGCTTCTTACTCGTCGGTTTTGGCAGTGGCGTTCCCAGGGGGGGGCGATCGCCCCCCCCCCTTTGCTCCAGAAAAAAGTAGACAACAAAGATGCTGGTGGTAACCTTGAAGTCTTTGGAGAAAAAACGAGAAATTGGTCAACGTTCCTTTAAAGCAGGATTGAAAAAAAAACGGGTTTTTTTTATATAAAACCCAACCCACTGGACTTTTTTGGGTTTACAAATGAGTTTTATTGGGTTTTTTTATGGTTTTCTTTTTAAATTATATACAGATTGTAGTTCTTTTTTAAAATTAGGACTTATTCTCGCTATCGTTTATCAACTATAAAATACGACGTAAAAATAGGCGGAATACACAAATCGACAGTTTTTTTGTTTGTTAATAAATCAAAGCAGTTTTGGTTTAGTTTGACCAGCGCTTTTTTTATATACTTAATATAAACAAACCTTAAGAAAATTATTGTTGGAGTTTGTGTATTTACTACACTGCAAACCAAACTACGTTTTTTTTTTCAGTGTATTTAGCTATACCTACGCTTTTTAGTATTCACCTGCTAATTGTAGTGTAGGTAAGATATTTATATTATTGTTATAGTTTACCTATTATTTTTTTAAAAATTTAATTAACTTAATTATATTAAAAACTGCAACTCTTGGAGGATTATTTATTATTTTGTCAGTATCTAATTTATATTTCTTAGCAATAGAAAATAGTATTTTTAAACAAGGCTAAAGAACAACTCTTTATATACATGAGTAAGGCAAGTTCATGGCGAACTACACAGAGTTGTTTATGCATGCGTTTTCATAAACAAACAAATTATTTTAATTTCATGTAATATAAAGACAAAAGCCAAAGGAAAACTAATATTTAATGGTAGCTCCATTTTTTTCCATAATTATTTCCAATCGACATGGCATGGAATAAGCCAAATTTCGACAATATTCTTCATCGTTAGAAACCAAATCCCATGCATTACGAATAGCGTTTAAAAGTTCTTCGGCATTTTGGGGCCTCCAATTATGTTCATATATTATTTTAACTAATCTTCCCCAAATATTTTCGATGGGGTTAAGGTCGGGACTGTTCGATGGCCAAAGCAGCACTTCTATATTTTGGTCTTGAAATCAGCGACGCACAGCATTAGCTGAGAAAAACTATTTCATTGTTTGGATATAAAAAATCAACTCACGGCACCATTACCCCTTCTAAAATTTCCAAATATCTCACTACGGTAAATCTTCCTTCAATTTGTCAGCAAACACCTAACCCTTTAGCAGACATCCAACTCCACATGTTCACTGAGAAGTGTCCTGCTCTATTAACCTGGTGGGTATATCGCTCAATAAACCGACTTCGAGGTGGGCGATATACTTTTATTTTTCAGCTATCCCAATATTCCTCATCCTCTGCAGCGTGATTAAGAGCAAAGATCAGTCGTGCTTGTTTTTGTTGCTCTGTCAAGAGGGACTTCTTAAGTTCAGAATTTTTCACTCGTCTGCATGCTGTAGATCGGGAATCCGGAAAACCATTTGTGTTGATGGCTTCGACAGCTGTAGAAAATGGGTTCTCTCGCAAATTATTCCAGTAATTGTCCATCCTGTTCCTCTGTGCTCACCTTATTTTGCAAACCGGTATCCCGCTTTCGCTCCGAAGACTGACGTTCTTGCCATAGTTTCGATATTCTAACCACAGTGGCTTTATTAAAAATTTTCGGTGACCCTTCTTACTGACCATCCATCTTGCAGTCGAGTTATTATCTGCGATTTCGTAAAGGCCGAAAGTTGCGGAACCCTTTTAAAAAAGTAATTTTGACTGAAGTCAAAAATTATTGACAATGATTGACTTAAATCAAAAATAAAATATGTCAGGATATATGACGGGTGCAAAATGAATAGTGTAAAATGGCGCATCTATACGAAGAAAAAAAACGTTGTTTTTTATTTTTGCATGTACGCATTTTATCTGAAATTAACTGTACCTGCTTACTTAGTATGACATGATAGTATACGATTCAAGTTTTCGTTTTTTTTTTTGAGGTTATTAACTCTAAACAATTTTTTTAAAAGTAAAATGCCTAAGAATAGCGCTAGAAAGGGTGCTTCAGGATGGACTGAGGTTTTAGAATCCAGTAATATGCATTATTGCCCAGCTAGTGCAGCATCCATTGAAAGACATGGTCTTATTTGGAATAATAAAATAAGAAATTGTTTGGGATTAGACAAAGATCTGCAACTGGTCAAAGTTTATCGAATCTTATGATAAGATTTAAACGACCTTTTTTATGAAAATATCCACTTTTAACTTTTTTTTAGTGGGTTTTACCCAAAAAAAAACCCAGTGGGCTTTTTCGGTTATCCACTGGGCAAACAACTCTGCTTTAAAGACATTCTATAATTCCTCCACAGTATCACAGAAAAAAATTGGGTTCTGTCTGGCTGGCAGTTAGTTTGTCTATGCACAGTACTTTGGGGCAGTTTTACCTTCAATTCGTCACACCACGAATAAACAAACGCATGAAGTACTTATCGCGAAAACCACGATATTGAAAATACAGAACAGTATTACAGAGTTTCTATTTAATTTATAAACAAGTTTTGGACAAAATCATTTCGGACATAAAAAATAATTTTTGACCTGAACATATTCATACCCAGTTTTGTACAAGGTGAAGCCAAAATCAAGGCAAAATTAACTAAAGTCGTTTCTAAATACGATAAACTGTTTGATTAATTCAAAACACAAATTCTTGAACTTTTATTGGGAGAAGTCAGTATTTGTAAACAATATTGTTCAGAAGTAGGCAAAAGCTTAAATCAAAACATAACTGATAACATTTTCGAGGCAATGAACAAGTGTGGCAATATTTTTCCAAAATCCATATTTACGGTATTAGAGTTTAACGTTGTTTTAAAAGTGGCATTTGTAGTGTCATTTTCTTAAAAAATTTCGCCTGCTGCGCTTTGAAACCATTGATATACTTACAATTTTAGTTTAATTTTAAATCAAAAAATGCATTCTTAGTGCAATTTTCTTCAAAATTGTTGGCTGCGGCGCTATGATACCGTTGGTACTCACTCGGTTTATTTAATTCAAAAATCGTATTTTTAATGTAATTTTCTCAAAAATTTTCGGCGCATTTAAACATTTTTTAAAATAAAAAATGTATGAAATAAACAACTTAAAATATCCACTACCCCTAGATTTGAGGTCAAATCCGCGCTTGTAGTTACTAAGTTTAGTTTGCATATATTGATATGTTCCTCATAAAAGCTATGCTTTTATCCTAGTTTTTTTTTCGTATCGAAACCGCCCCCGCCCCTGTTCAAATGGCTGGGACCGCCACTGGTTTTGGTAAAGGAATGTCTTTCTCATTACCCTATAAAATTTCATCCATATACTTGATCTATTGATATGCTCGAAATATGATATTTTGGGTCTTTCTGAGACGTTCTTAAGGGGGGATATACCTAGTGAGTTATTAGATATAGAAAATTACATACTAATTCGGAAAGATGTTTGAAAGTTTGAGACAATGATGTGTTTGAGATTAACTCTGTGTTTCGGACTTCCATTGTCTATATTTTATTAATACACTACGTTTCGATCAGTACAATCTAATGGTCTTCAGGTGCAAACTACAATCTATTCCTAAGGCTACGTACTTATATACTATGGGAATTAAATCACTCAACCGTGAAGTTTAAGAAGTCTCCAAAAAAAATTTTGCTTGTGGCGCTACTTTTTCGATCCTTTCTATCTAAATCTAAAATCTTCAAGGAAAAATCGCGCCACCCCCTGGAATTTGATACAGATCCGCGCTTGGCTCCGATCTCAAAATTTTTTATAGGCTCCAGATTATTTGAAGCATTTTTTGCTTTTATGTCAGTCCAAAGCCCATATGTACCTCAAAAATCACTCACATTTCAACAAAATTGAGTGTACTGTACACTTGGGTTGGGGTCCAGATGGTCCCATTTCAAGCACATTGAAATATACACATACAAAATATAGCTAGTTTTTAAATGGTTTATGGATGGGATATAAAGTATTTGGCAAGCCAAAAAACTCTAACCTAACCATTTTTTTGATAGAAGTTAAGGCCCCTATTTTCTTCCTAAATTGAAAACGCTTCTTATCCCTTCTTCTTAATAGTCGGTTTTGGTGAAGGAATGGTCTTTCGCATTACCCTACAAAATTTCATCTGTATGCCTTATGAGGTAATTTTTGGCAGAATTTTGAAATTTTCAAAATTTCTCCTAGGCTAAAGCGTCCTATCTGGTTCGCAAGAAGTGAGGTTTTGGGGAAGGCTAGGTTAACCAATTAAAATAATATGGGTTCCAGCCGTACACCTTATGAGGTAGAAATTTCGGCCGGGACTCCCAGTCTAAAAACTGCTCTACAGACTACAAAAATTGATTTCGAGTTAATACTTTGTCTTCAGCTTAATACACTCGGTTAGAGACGGTTAGTTCAAAATTAAAAGCACAGTTTCCTTTCTCTAAATTATAATAAACCAAAGCTACAATTACTATTTAGGTAGCAAAAACCAAAAAAAAAATCCTATGGGTAGTATAAAAATTCAAACAATTTCCCCATCAGGCATTTGTTGAAAAATAAATTTATCGTTTAGTGGGGTTTGGGTTGGGTCGTGTTGCTGACGCTCACTTACCCGTTACCCATCACGAACCAACTCAACCCAACCCAACACAATATGCGTGGTATTGGTCTTGCGCAGTAAACGTTTATGCGCGCGGTTTTGGTTCAAGACCTAAAGAAAAACACAAGATCAGAAAATAAAAGGATTTTTTTCTTATTACAGCTTGTCAAATGGAAGCGAGTACATAACCTCAAGCCAGCTTCAAAGAAAAATTCTAGCCATTGACCGCGGAGATGCCCACTACTCAAATTCAACAGAGTCCAGTGACTTATGCGATTTGGGTCCCTCGCGTGAAAATGAGGAAATTATAAATAACCATTTGGATGATCCCAATAACTCCGAGTCAGAAGATACAGATTGGTCTCTAAAATCCGATTTTAACAATGAAAAATTAACTGAAGATTATATAGTATCAGCCGCGGTTACATTTGCTCGCGGAAATTTGCCAACTGTCAATAAAAATATTTGTTTAACAGAACCAAATCTAAGATCGTTGGATCACATTCCTTTTATGTATTGGTCAATATTGTATCCTGTACTATCTTTAAAAATAATATATTTTAAGTTGATCGAATTTTTGGGAAGTAAAGAATTGCCTTTCTACTTGTTAAGAACTGATTTGCAACTACTATTTTTATTCATTATTTATTCGTTTGTAAGTTTCGATAATATTGGATATTTCTTACCAACAGTAATATTTTATGCGTCCTTTATTTTTATGGTGGCCACCACATTTCAAATCCTTCAAACGCAACGAGAACGGCACGATTTTCATCTATGGAGAGGTTTATTTATTTGTTACTCTAATGGGGATCTTTCTGAGCATTCCTTTGAAACGCGGTTCATACTTGGACATACTAAACCATATGCTTGGTACTTTTTTAGCTTACTCATAAATTATTTTTGTTTTTCTATAACTTCGAATAAATTAGAATCTGAATTTACGGTCATTTCATGTTTTCTGACGTTTATTACTTTAGTAGGTTTTATGCCCAAGCATCAAGGAAAAATAGTAGTCGATACTCTGGTACTTCTAAGCTTTGCCGTCAATGTTTTCGCCAGATATCCATATGAAACTGATCCGATAGTTTCTAAAGGTTGGAGGTATTTGGAAGTTCATATACCTTCATTTCCAAGTTATGTTGTTGCAAATGGTGTCGAATTTTGTATGACTTTTAGACTTATTCTTTACGTGTTAATTCCTTTAATTTTGCTTAAAATGGCTAAAACAAATAAATGGAGAGGGACTTACCAAACATTGCTGTCGCATTTAGTTACCTTAAGTTGGTTACAATATTTTGCGTTGTGTTCTCAAAGTGCTACTGCTTATGGTTTGTATCGTGCTACTCTAGCTTTAGTTGGATCTATACTTTTTTTGCCCCTAATTGGATTAACTAGCGTTGCGGTGCCAGTGGCGGCATTAACCAAGGGGATAGTAATTTCTAATATAATTTTTACGGTAGCAGTATTTTTATTTTTCTTTGTTATATATTTAGCAGTATGCTATGCCCTTGCGCACACCCGGTATGCGCAATTTACAGCTGTTTTACAAATTGTTTTAATGTTTGCTGGGTTTTTAGCGTTGCTTCAGTCTTCAGAGCAAAGAGCACCGATTTCAAATGATTTTGAGCACTCTGAGCTAAAAATCTTACAATGGAATGATTTCCAAAAATATTGTCATGAAAAAGTTTGGGAACATAAAGAAACTACTGCAAATGCTCAAGCCAGGTGCGCACGTTTGGAGAATGTAAGTGTATTTTGGGAAGGTATAATTATCGATGTTAAAATGTTATCAATTCACAATAAATATCAAATTATTGTGGATAAATTTCCAAAGTATATTTCTGAGCAATTGCTTTGTTTGTGGGGCAAAGAAGTAAAGACAGATTGTAATCATACCGATTGTTTTATTCCACCACATAAATGTAGTTTAAGTGAATTTAATACCTATAGCTTTAGGGCAAAACTCAAAATGACTTCTTTGTTTTGGACTACAAGTCCAGAAGTATATTTATTATTATCGAATGTATTTAAAAACTTTACTGAAAGACTGAAACCTAAAGATAACATTTGGTTTAAGGGTGATTTATTTAATAATGCCAAAGTAGGGCCAGACGGTATTTTAGGTTCTTTTAAAACTAATATCGCAGTTGACGAAATAGGTTGTATTAGCTGTTCCGATTATCAATTAAGTTCCGTAAAATTATGCAAAGAATCTACTGCATTCGGTATAAGATCTCTATTTAGGCTCTATGATAGAGTTAAGTTTGCTTTAAATGTGATGTTTAATCCAGTGTTAATTTTCAATTAGACATGTTTATTCCTCGCCCCTTGTCCGAAAAGTTACGATACCCCTAAATATTTCAAAGACCACTTAAAATCTGTTTCACAAAAAGCATTTTTTTGGATTCTGGTCGTGCCACCAATGATTAAGGAGCCGGAGCTAGCACACTGATGCGACTTTTTTTTTAAATGGGACATCTTTTTCCCTAATGGTTTTAAAATTACAAAAACTATTAGTAATAGCAATAAGTTGGCACAGAATTACCGAATATCATTTATGGAGATAGTTTTGCCATTTTATTTAAAACCCACAAAAAAAGGTAACATATCAAGTATTTAACATCGCCACCACCTTAATGCCTGGCGGTATGCAAATATGCTTTTTTGTAGCCCATCTCCACCAAGTATGTGAAATTTAAATTCTCTGTCCCTTTTGGTTTTGGAGATATTTAGGGTTATCGGATTTCGGACACCATTATTTTATGCCATAATTTTGGCATCGTTTGAGTTACTTATTATAATATACTTTTATTAATTTTCGTACTCAATTGTTTTATTATAAAGGTAAAGGATAAATTAGTAATTAAACATGTGGTTTCAGTGTAAGCTAGACCAGAAAGAGGCCTGTATATTATCGATAGAAAGAGACGTTATATTTTTACATAGAACATGCGCAATAAGATATTGAGAAGATTTACTGCTACAAGTGATGAGACAAATTTACATAAACTTTTAGATTCACAAATATCACATCTTATATTTCTAGTATCATATTTTTTATTTAAACTACAGTTTTGGTAGCATTTCATTTAATTTTTGGCTGTTTGTATCATAGTGAATTTTTTGTTTATTTTGCCTATTAATTAAATTTTTTTTGACTGTGGAAATAGGTTAAACTTTTGGTTTGTAAATGTAAAAACTTCTGTGTATTTCTCAAGTCAAGTAGAGCTAAATAAAAATCAGACTCCGATTCCTGACATTTTTTTATTGTATTTTTAACAGTTTGCACAAATCTCTTAATCTGTCCGTTGCTTTTTGGAATATTATGTATTTAAATTGCCAATTTTTACAAAATTATTGAATTGTGCAGATTTCAAAAAAGTATCGTTAGCAGATGTTAAGATATCTGGCATTCCGTGCAATGCCAGAGACAGTTTATGACACTTTTCTCATTATTAAGTTTTTGTACATCGACAAATTTGAACCCTGCCATTTTCCTATGGGGAATGTGTTTCGGTAAAATTATTTTATATTTTAATATGTTATAGAATTAACCCCCTCTGTAATCCAATGAACAATTTTCTTCATGGGCATTTTCCTCAATATGTACTCGGTGAGCTAGAAATTGGACTTAAAGTTACAAAAATGTCCGTTTTTTAATAAACTTAACCTTCGTTTACGACAAACCTAAAGATAGGCTAATAGGGATATTTTGAAAATCTTATTTGACACTTCGTAGTGGTTGTGGTAAATACTGCGTCTGCGCAATATCTAAACTTCATTCCATTGTGGTAATTAATAACCACTACCAGTGCCGTAAGATATTTTTTCTGGTTAATTTTAGATAATTTTGGGGCAACTAATTTTTAAAATAATAAAATATTCCAGGTTCCAACATATAAAACACTTATTTTGTAAAATTAAGCCCAATTTTTTATATTTTCTCATCTCTAAATTCTTTTACAAGTGACAGTTTTTAATGGGTTCCAAAAACTCTTGTAAAATCGATGCGTGGTAGTGTTGTTGCTGTGTTATGTTAAACTTCAGCACAGCGGCGGTCAAAGTTGTCAAAATTTTAGGCGTTCCAAAATTTCCCTTATAATGGCTTCTGCAGGTCTGATTCAATACATAACGACCTACATTTTTAATATTAGTACTAATGACGTATGTGTACAGGTTAAGCCAAAAAATACGTCTGACATTGCTCAAAATCCCTTATTATAGAAGCACTTTTGACGCTTGTATATAGGAGCAGCAATAAGAATGGTTTTTGATACCCTAAAAACCCTAACCTAAAAGTCTTGGTGTTTTTTTTGTAAAAAATAGTTAATCGCTTTATAATGGTGTTTTTTTTTGTAAAAAATAGTTAATCACTTTATAATGGTGTATTTTGCGAGTTGCTTAACCTCATTTTGGCGTATTCTATATATACATTCAAAAGTTTGTAGTTAAAAAAATCATAATTTTTTCAAAATTCTGTTTGAGAAATAAAAAATATTTTTCGTTTTGCTACTATTTTAATAGTTGAGTTTTATAATAAGCGATTTTGAGTCATTTTAGGCGTATTTCTTGACTTACTCTGTATATATTCGATGAGCGATATCACAGTGAAAAATATTGGCTGTGATTCTAGAATTATATAAGCAATAAAAATTAACTGTTCCTTAGTTATCCGCTTATTTAAACGTTAAATCAAGTTTGAAACTAAGGGATTTGGAGCAATTTCAAAAATAAGTCTTGACTCACCGTGTAAATATACGATATTCGGAATTAAGGTAAAATGTGTTTGTTGTAGTCTGTAGACTAAGATTGTAAAAAGTAATACATAAAGTAAGTGTTGCCTGATTGATAGTTTCTTTGTAAATACAATTTAAAAAGGTTAAAAAATCGTATTGTTTAAGAATTTAAATGCACTCCGGCAACATCGCAGTCTATGATTGTGTACTGAACTGTAAAGCCCCGTTCTCAGAGCTTCGACGTGTCGCGAACGACAATCCCCTCCACCCTCGCCGGTCGAATCCAGCGACATCAACTGACTGCTGTCCAGTGTCGCTTATAGAATTCTTGTATTTGTGGTTCCTCAGTAAAGCATATTTGTCGATAACTTATTTCGCTCAGGAAACGCCTTTTTGACCGTGCCCAATATACCCCAAAACATTTTTTTAAACATTTTTCTTATCTCATAACCCACTATAATATACTCAAATTTTATCGAATTTCACCGAAATAATTTTTAAATGTATTCGTGCGGGGTCGTTTTTATGAATTTATGACCTTAAAGAATTATCTCATACCTACTTACTTACAATACCTTGTCGATTGTGTACTGTCGCAATCTTTTGTGACCTTACTATAGTTCTCTTTTTCTGAAAGAATTCGTTTGAGAGATCCAACATACCCAGGAAAATGGCTTGTCGGGCTTCCCTGTACACCACGTATATATCTGTCAGCGATAACTATAGTTATAAGTTCATGGGCAGAGAGGTGCAGGGAGAGCATTTTCTGGTAAACTTGATCTTGCAATTGAAAAAAGAGAACAATAGTTGCTACGGCTAACTCACAAAAAATTGCTATTTATACTGGGTACATTGCGTTAGATTAATTATTGGTAATTTTGGTACTAAACAAAATTCAAAATTGGTTTTAAGAAAAACATCTCTCTTTTTAACTATTTGTCGATAACAAACTAAACAAGTGGAGGGACCATGTTACCTATACATACAGGGTGTCCCAACGAAAACGAAACAGAGACGTTTTAGAGTATTTAGAGTACGATTTTCAAAAACCCTCGAACATGTCGATTTGTTATTTAAGGGGGACACTTTTTGGATATATTGGAATTTTTGTAGGACACATCCCTTTTTAGGGGTGAATTTCACCATCAGAATTTAAATATATACCCTAATAACACAAGTTGGTTTTTAAAACGTGCCCGTTTGTACAAATACTTCGTCCAGGGGACGTTCTTAAAGCATATCTCGGGTGTTTTTAAAACAATCTTCAAAAACGTCCCTAGAGTCTAAAGATGTCCCCTGAAGTATTTATACGTTTTAAAAACGTACCTAATAGGACGCCTTAAAAACACGAGAAATAACGTTTTTAAAACGTCCCTGCATGGGAGGTCCAACGTTACAAAATAATTAGTCCACAGGACGTACGACAAAGGCGTCCCTGAAACGTACACAGAAAGCGTCTACAGGACGTATGTTTCGGACCTTAATAGCGGCAGTAGTAGTAGTTATAAATGTATTCACAAACTAAATATAAACCACACCTAAAGTATCCTAAACTTAACATAAATTAAACTATGATCTAGCCACTAATATAATATATAATATATGTACACCTTGGACTCGCATGAGCTGTACACATATGTAATACAAAATTATACTGGTATAAGTAGATATTTTGCATGGGACAGTTTGAGAGAAATGTTACATATTTTATTTGATATTTGGTTAGGTGCTTGCTTGTGTGGCCCATAGAGCGCGCTGCGTGTTCGCTTTGAATCGACGGTATTATTCCTGTATGTTACAAAATAATTAGTCCACAGGACGTACGACAAAGGCGTCCATGGGACGTATACAGAAAACGTCTGCAGGACATATATATTCACAGGACGTCTTAGGTACGTCCGCTTTGGGACCTACGACGTCTTTAGGTCATCCCTGGGAGGTCCAATGTTACAAAATAATTACTCCACAGGACGTACGACAAAGGCATCATTGGGACGTATACAGAAAACGTCTGCAGGACATATTCACAGGACGTCTTAGGTACGTCCGCTTTGGGACCTACGACGTCTTTGGGACATCCCTGGGAGGTCCAATGTTACAAAATAATTAGTCCACAGGACGTACGACAAAGACGTCTCTGGGACGTATACAGAAAACGTCTGCAGAACATATTCACAGGACGTCTTAGGTACGTCCGCTTTGGGACCTACGCCGTCTTTAGAACGTCCTTGGGAGGTCCGGTGGGGGATGTCCCAAGAACGTTTTTGTGACAGATGTCTGCGACTTGGGATGGCGCACCTGCTATTCTTTTTTGTTTTTTCAATAATAAATTGATTGGTAATGTGCCAAATTCAATCGGGAGAATTCCTCTTAGAGGAAGATTCGGACGGTGGGTTTATACATTAAAGGATAAGATAACCACGGAAGTATAAACCGGGGATAATAATATAAATACAAATATAAATAATAATAAGTAATAATAATAAAATCAAAACAAAGTTTGGTTAGCTTTGTAATACTGTCACTGGAAATTCATTTTGACAATGGCAAAAACCGGTGACGGCACATTTCGAAATCACGCAAGCGCCTTGTTCTACGCCAAAAAACGACACTTATTAAACCAATTTTATAATAGGGATGTCCTGGGCACGTCCTAAAACTATTTGAGTGGTTTAATCCGAATTTTGGTCCCACGTCAAACGTCCCCAGAACGTAAATTTTGGACCCAGGGCGTTTGAGCATTAATGGATTTTATCACTATAAATAACTTACAAAATCAATAAAAACTAATTCAAATAGGACCCAATGCAAACCAGTCACGAAATAAGTATAAATCAATTTTATAGTATGGATGGCCTCGGGACGTCCTAAAATTGTTTGAGTGTTTCTATCCAATTTCTGGTCCCACTTCAAACGTCCCCAGAACGTAGGTTTCGGACCTAGGTCGTTTGAGCCTTAATGGATTTTATCAATATAAATAGCTTAAAAAAACCAAATAAAATATCAACCAATCAAAACCAATCACGAAATATGTATATAAACTTATTTTATAGTTATGCTGTCCTGAGGACATGTAAGTGTTCCCAACCGACCTTGTGTAAAGGATTTAAAAAGAACGTCCTCTGAACGTTCTACCCACATAGCAAGCCTCCCAATGAGCATTTTCAGAAACTTCTGGAGGCAGATATTTATATAATTATTATAAAGAGGGTTCCATTGATACCCTAGGGTATTTAGAAGTTTCCTACAAGAATTGAGTTTGTATATTTGTTTTATTAAAGGCTCTAAATTGATGGTACCCTAAAGTAACATAAAACTGGCGTTAACAATATTTCCACGGACATCTTTTTAAAAATTAAAGTCATCGGTTCAAATGTTATATAAATTGGTGTTAACAATGTTTCCACCAACATATTTATAAAAATATAAGTCATCAGTGACAAAAGTTATATAAATTGGTGTTTGAAATCTTTCTGTCAACCCACCTATAAAACCGTAAGTAACTATCAATTAAAGATATATAATAGATTGGTTTTTAAAATGTTGCTATCAACCCACTTATAAAACTTGGTAATTATGCAGTATACGGTTTTCTGCCATTTTTGATTTTTTTTGAAAAATTCTTTATGGGTGCACCTTCTAGGGTCCCTAGGACCCCAAATCCGCCTGCGCCCGATTTTTTTTTTTTATTAACGAGAAAAAAGGGTGCCCAGGGGGGGTTGTAAAGTGTTTTTTTAATTGTTTTGGGTTGGTTTGGATTAGGTTGGGTTGGACTGGGTTGGTTTGGTTAGTTTTAGTGAAAAAAAATTAAAAAAAAAAAACCAAACGGCGCAGACGGATTTGGGGTCCTAGGGACCCTATAAGGTGCCCCCATAAAGAATTTTTCAAAAAAAATCAAAAATGGCAGAAAACCGTATACTGCATAATTACCTAAAACTTAATTAACCAACAACAAATTTATATAAGATAAGATTGAAAATATTTCGAGAGACACTTATAAAAACTTGGGAACTCACACACAATAGTTATATAAATTGGTGTCTGTAATATTCTTATGAACTCATTCATAAACCTTTTTTGCCCATAAGGTTTTTTGTATAATATTGTTATTAATTTCTTTATACAGTGATTATAATACAACTGTTTTTAGAACAAAAAAAACAATTTTAATTTATTTTGGCAATTATAATAACAAAACAAACAAGATTTTTTAATGTTAATTTTGTGACATCAAAAGGCGCGTTTTTGCGAAATCGAAAGGAGCGTTTTTGCGACATCAAAAGGCGCGTTTTTGCGAGATACCATACCATTATTATCTTATTTTAATTACATCAATCTGAGAGAGATAAGAGATCCAAATCTTCTTGAGATAGTTCCCGATGACAGATATCGGGATCGAATGCATTTTGCACCCGATTCCCACCAGCGTTTCCGATGCGCAGTCACCCTGACTCAAAAAACTCATCACGTGGTCCGACATGAACTTGTCTAGGCAAATCTCGCTTAGACCACGTGATGCGTGTTTTGATTCGGGGGACCCACGAATGAGAACCGCATAGATGGGAACCGTGTTTTAGAAAAAAAGAACAATATAGTAACCGTGTTAAGGTTGCAAAAACGCACCGTGAAACGTCGAGCGCATATGCTGATACTGCTGGTCGGCGGCAAATGTGAACACCCCGGAAAATACTCGCCTGTACACCCTTCGACCCCGCAATCTAACTATATTCTTGAGATAGTTATGCGGGCTTGAAGTGTGTGGAGGCGGGTATTTTTCCTGGTATGTGTAGTATGCTGGATCTCTCAAGGAATGCATTTAGGAAAAGAGAACAATGATAACTATGTTAAGCTCGCAGAAACAGACCATCAGTGTTCAACACTGCGCCATCTGTAGCCCTTTGTTCCAAGTAGCATCATTTTTTAAAAGGGTTATAAAATAGTGTTGTCGAGGTAAACAGTGGTATAGTCGTATTGTTTTTTTTATAGAATTGTCGGAAATTTTCGCCATTTTGGATTACAAAAATAGGTTTTTGGCCTAAATAAAAACGTTATTTATGGGGTTTCAACATGTGTTTCAATCGAAATATTGCTTGTTAGGGTTAAGAACAACATACGAAATTCAATATTTGTCCCAGAAAGAAAAAAACGCGTATGAAAAAAAAAACTGATAGTTAAATGAATATTTTTTTTCACGTTTTCTCAAGTATTTTTGGAGCCCATGAAATTTACTTGAGTGTATTCGAAAACTATACAGTACACACGGGACCGCAGCTGATTTTCAGAGTAGGATGACTTGAAAAACAGCTTTTATATGACTATAGTATATAAATATTCATATTCCTCCTTCAGCTTATCTCACTTTCATTTTTATTTATTTTAGAAGATTGCTAAACACCATTTTATAAATTTTTTTATTGTAAAAAGAAAAAGAATAATACATAACCAGCAAAGGGAAGAAAGATAGAAAATCTATATTTCTAAATCCATAAAAACCTTTAATTTGTTATGTAGTGTTGTTAGAACAGTTGTAAAACCTTTTTATAATAATCTCTATACTTGAGGGCTCATAAGGAAGTTTTATAAAATCTATATGTTGTTTTTCTATCCATTACTATGTACCATAAATTTTTATAAGCTGGTGTTGAACAGTTGTTTTTCAAGTCTTTTTTACTCATTTAAGAGATATATTAGAGTTATAAAATGATCACCAACACTAAATAATATAACTTTTGGTTATTTTATGAAGGTTTTATATTATTTGCTGTAACTTTTATATAGACAAAAATGCTCATTGGGCTTGGATATTGTATATTACAAAGATATTTAAAATTAGGATATACGTTTTGTATGTTACATGTATATTTTATATATATTAGAAAAAAAAACATGATTCATTTCAAAGAAAGGAAACATGAACGGATATTTACTGTATATTCAGTGTATATGCGCTATCGTACATCCTAAATATATGTTTTTTGTATATAAGCTTTATATTTTTTAACCGAATATCAGTTAATATTTTAAAATAAAATATTACCCAAATATTTGTTTTTTAATATAAACTAAATATATAAATTTTATAATTATCACGTAATATTCTCTAAATAAGATTTTTAATATTTTCCTCTGCATTTAAAATACTACATATTTTTTAGATAAAATTTATTGCAAGAAATTATATAAAAAAATATGAATATTTTCCCAATATTCAGTGTGTATCCGTTTGAGTATATTCTGTTTATCTATTTTTTGTATTTAAGGCCGACATATCCTAGCCCAGCCTGCCAAAAAAACCGCATAAAAACTTGTCAAAGCTGATAACATTTTCATTAGATTTTATAAGGTCTAAGAGATTGTATGCGGCAAAGATCGTGACTTGTAAAAGCTGACAAGGTTTTATGAGGATCAATGTAGAATAATTTTTCGACTTCTCAAAATGGGCAAGAGTTTAAAAGATTTTATAATAATAAAAATTTAAATTTTTGGGTGTTGCTAAGATTATATCAGGTTATATGAGCTTGAACTTTTGACCTGATTTTATTCGCAAATAATGTTCTTTTTCTACAAGTTTTGACAAAGTTTAACAAGCACGAGTTTCTACGAGATTTAATAATGAAGAAAAGTATGGAGACTTTATAAGTTTCTATTGCGGTTCTATTATATTTTAATGTTTTACCAGATTTTATAAGTTTACATTGCACCAAAATGGCATTATTTTTTAAAAGATTTGACGAGTATTACAAGCAAATATTTTACAAGGTTTTAAAAGCATTAACAAGCAAGAAGGAACGAAAGTATAGAGTTTTTATACGGTTCTACCAGCACAATTTTTTAAAAGATTTGACGAGTATTACAAATTTATTACAAAATATTTTATAAGTTCCTATTGTAGCAAAATGACACAGTTTTTTAAAAAGATTTGACCAGTATTTTACAAAGTTTTATTAACATTAATAACCAGGAAGGAACAAAAGTATGGAGGTCCCCTGCCAAAAAAAAAACCGCATAAAAACTTGTCAAAACTTATAACATTTTCATTAGATTTTATGAGATTTTATAAGGTCTAAGAGATTCTTTGCGGCAAAAATCGTGACTTGTAAAAGCTGACGAGGTTTTATGAGGATCAATCTATAATAATTTTTTGAAATGGGCAAGAGTTTAAAAGATTTTATAAGAATAAAAATTAAAATTTTCGAGTGTTACTAAGATTTTATCAGGTTATATGAACTTGAACTTTTGACCTGATTTTATCCGCAAATAATGTTCTTATTTGTACAAGTTTTGACAAAGTTTAACAAGCACGGGTTTCTATGAGATTTAATAAGGAAGAAAAGTATCGAGACTTTATAAGTTTCTATTGCGGTTCTACCAGCACATTTTTTTAAAAGATTTGACGAGCATTATAATTTAATGTTTTACAAGATTCTATAAGTTTTAATTGCAGCGATCTAGCATAATTTTTTAAAAGATTTGACCAGTATTTCAAGCAAATATTTTAAATTTATCAATATTAACAAAAGAAGGGAGGAACAAAAAGTATGGAGAGTTTACGCGCTTCTAGGAGCCCAATTTTTTAAAAGATTTGACGAGTATTAGAAGCAAATCTTTTACAAGGTTTTATAAGCATTAACGAGCAGGAATGAACAGTTTATAGTATACGAGTTTATATGGTTCTACCAGCACAATTTTTTAAAAGATTTGACGAGTATTACAAGCAAATATTTTACAAGGTTTTATCAACATTAATAAGCAGGAAGGAATAAAAGTATAGGATTTTACACGTTTCTATGAGCACATGTTTTTAAAAGATTTGACGAGTATTACAAGCAAATATTTTACAAGGTTTTATCAACATTAATAAGCAGGAAGGAATAAAAGTATAGGATTTTACATGTTTTTATGAGCACATTTTTTTAAAAGATTTGACGAGTATTATATGCAAATATTTTACAAGATTTTATAAGCATTAACAAGCAGGAAGAACAAAAGAATATAGTTTATACGGTTCTCTCAGCACTATTTTTTTAAAGATTTGACGAGTATTACATGCAAATATTTTAAAAGGTTTTATAAGCACGGATACCCCACAAACAATGAAAGGTGTATTTTCTTTATTGGCTTTATTGGCAAGTGAACGCCATTGGTTATTTCCTACAGTAGTATTATTGGCAAAATTGCGCTATTTTGCCAATGATTATTTACTAGTGCTGATGTATTGGCAAATTTATGTTATTTTGCCAATAACTGAAAAACGTGTTTCACATACCAAGTAAAACGCAATGGTTTCCTTGTAATTGAATGCATTTCTAAACCACCTTTCCGGTCCGATCAAACGCATTGCCTGATATCGTGTGTTTTGAACGCCGTATTTTTTAAATTTCCCACGCGATTGACATCTGACGTGCGGTTGACAACTTCACGTACTTGCCGACGCCATTTAATATTCTGTGGTTTCTTCCTGTGTGGGTTCCTTTTCCTGGTTTGTTTTTTGTGTTTTGCAAGTTTTCTTTTAAAATTGGCTTAAATTTAATTTGAGTTTCAACTCACCATGGATGCAGAAGCCGATACTGCGTAAGTATTCATAATCTTTTGTTCTTAAATAAGTTCGTCCTAGAAAATGTTTAGAAGTAACCAGTAAAGCGACCAAAAATCATCATTTTCCGCTGGGTTTATACAGGCATATAAAAATTAGAATAAAAAATGGTAATTATGCATGTTGTCTTTCTTTCAATCATTCGAATTTATACCTTTTATTCGCTTTCTACAGTTTCAAAGAACACTCCGATAATCAGTCTGAATCAGCTTTATTTTAGGAAATAAACACTTAACACTATTCTAGACTTAATCCTAAGTGTCGTCTACCGTAACTTCGTCTACCCTTATTTTCGACCACCTTTCTTAATGATTTCGACTACCGCACGACTACCCTTGTTCTACCGCCAATCAGCTCTCTCTATCCTACTCTAACCTATCCCTATCTCTCTTACTGTCAAATGTTTGCGCGCGTAATCAGTTTGGCGCGTATTTTTAAAAGTTTTATAACATTCGACCATCCTGACATTTGTTTGACCTCAAACAACTTACTTAATACCTTAACTTAATCTAAATTTTAAAGAAAACTTTAACATAAACCTTAAGAAATCATAGCTTAGTATCTATACTTATAAAATCTTATAAAACTCTTTAAAAAAATTAACTTATGAATTTTATCTAATATTACTCAGTCATACAACTTCAAGCATTCCTGCAGTCATACATACATATTTAAACCAGTTCATAATCTTCTAGTTTTTTTAGGTATTTTTCTTGTTCTTTGGCTCGCTTTTCGAATAGCAGGTGAGCCATGTGTCATATCATCATAATCATTCTGGTCATCATCTGGTTGCCATATATCATCTGGATCTGAGTCATTTTCACTCTCAGAACTCTCTTTCTTCTTAAAAACTTCTGGAACATTGTCAAACTCAGTGATTTCTTGTTCATTTTCTTGTATATCACTCTCATTAATTGTGTCATCTGTAGCATTTCTGTATATTTTTAGTTGTGATACATGGGCTGTTGTTCTATAGTTAGGACTTTCTGTGCTGTTTAACTTCTCGACTCGGTAAATGTCACTGCTAAGTACTTCAGTAACAACTAGTGGCCCCTTAAATTTTGCTTGGGTTTTCGTTGGTTGGCCTGTGGAAACTGGTAGCGTTTTGAGTGCTACTATATCTCCCACTCTAAATTTCACACCTTCGTATCTTCTCTTGTTGTAATACTCTCTAATTTGATTCTGTTTTTGACTTACTCTTTCTCTAACTTCTTCTACATCATTTCTCATATCTTTTTGGGTTTTGGTCGCTATCTGAGTATGGTTTACCAATGCAGCATCTTCAAAATTGGGTATAAAACCATACAAAAGCTCAAATGGTGTACAACCTGTTGTTTTATTATATGTGTTGTTCAGATTTCTCTGAACAATGTGTAGATTTTTATCCCACCGTTCATCATCATCTAGATCAATCATTATTGTTGGTACAATATTCTTCATTTGTCTCTCAGCTAAACCATTTGCCTGTGGGTAATGGGTTGCAATAAGTCTGTGTTCAATATTGTACTTTTGGCAAAAGCTTTTGAAAACTTCGGCTGTGAAGGCTGTGCCTCGATCCGACACAATTACTCTAGGGGCACCATAGTGACAAATGTATGCCTCCATATTTTTGACAGTTTCAGCAGCTGACGTTGATCTCACAGGATATATTTGGACCCAGCGTGTAAATCCGTCCACAACAACCAACAGGTGAGTATGCCCTCTTGTAGATTTCGGAAATGGTCCAACATGGTCAACATGCAACTTTATCATTGGTCTCTCTGGTAGTTTTGGTGTGTGCAATAAGCCTGGTTTCTTACCACCTGGTACCTTATTCAGTAAACACTGGAAACATCCTCCAATGTGACGCTGTACATACTTTCTGAGTCCTCGAAACCAAAAATTTTGTAAAATTAGAGCTATGATTCTGTCCAGAGACCAGTGTCCTCTTAAATCATGGTAGCTGACAACTATTGATTTTCGCATGCTTTCTGGAATCACATAAAGTTTTCTTTCTTTGTCAATCACCTTTACAATCTTGTATAATTTTCCACTGCTGAATTCATAGCCTTCTATCTGTCTCTTTTCTGCTTTAGATCTTTCATATTCTTCTTTCTTAAAAATGTCAATTAACTGTCTTAAATTTTGGTCACCTCTTTGCATCATCAAGATTTTATCTTCCTCAGAAACTATCACAAAAATCCTTTTGTTCAAAATTTCTTCCATCAAACCAAGTTTGCTAGGGTTTTCTACTGGTGCTCGACTCAAAGAGTCAACATGTGACATTTTCTCTCCTGGTCTATACTTAATTTCCATATCATACTCTAATAACAGTGAATACCATCTAGAAATTTGCGGATTTATAGTTTTTTTAGCATTTAAGTAAACCAATGCTTGACAATCTGTGACCACAGTAAATTTGATGCCAAGGAGGAGATGGCGCAGTCTCTCGCAAGCATAGACTATACAAAGCAGCTCTAATCGGGACGAATGATATTTACTTTCAACTTCATTGGTTTTCTTGGAAACACATTGCACTAAGTGCATTTTCTTGTTGTCATCTTCTTGCAATAACAATGCTGCTACTCCCACTGATGAAGCATCACAATGCAACTCGGTATATGCTTGTGGATTATACAGTTGCAATATGGGAGCTTCTACTAGCATGCTTTTAAGTTTTTGGAATGCATCTTCTTGTGGTTGGCTCCATGTAAATTCTATATCTTTCTTAGTAAGGTCTGAAAGCGGTCGGGCAATCACAGCGTACTGGTGGATAAATCTTCTGAAAAATCCTGTTAAACCTAGGTAACGTCTAACTTCCTGCTTATTTACAGGCCTTGGAAAATCAACCACAGCTTGTAATTTATTACTTCCTGGCTGTAATCCCTTACCACTTAGTTCATATCCGACAAATGTCACACTTTCTTGTGCAAATTTACATTTCTTGACATTAAGTGTCAAGTTGGCATTGCTAAGAGCTTTAAAAATTAACTCCAACAACTCCATCATATTATCAAAATCACATGCAGGGACTAAAATATCGTCAAAATAATTTATGATCAGCTGGTCTTTTAAGTCACCGAGCGCTAATGACATTAATTTAGCAAATTCATAAGGCGCATTAACAAGCCCAAAGGAAAGTCTATTAAACTCCGCTGTTTCGTCAGGGGTTATAAATGCAGTCTTATGTTTTGAGTCTTCACTAAGCGGCACTTGTAAATAACCATTCATCAAGTCTAAAACACAAAATATCTTGCACCCAGATAATCTCTCAAAACAGTCTTCCAAGTTACAAATTGGAAAATTCTTTCTAACCGTTTGATTATTTAAACGTCGGAAATCAATCACCAATCTCTTTTCCCCACTAGCTTTTGGCACTAACAAAACAGGGGACGCGTAAGGCGAGTTTGTGTCCCTAACAAGATCATTTTCACGCCACGTTTTTACAATGTCTTTTATGATTTGCCTATCATCCCTTGTGACTCTATATGGAGCACTACGTATCGGCACATTAGTGTCATCAATCTTTACCTCCATAAGATTCGTACACCCCAATTCGTTCATATTAAGTGCAAAACAGTTTCGGTACTGATTTATTAAATTTAAAAGTTTTTGTTGTTGCTGGGGGTCAATTTCACTTCCTACATTTAACATGCTTAAACTAATTGGAACGAACTCACCATTTGTTAGTTTTTCTGCTGAACTTGTGCCTCTCATCTCACCAATTTGTTGTCCTTTCTTCAGCATAGAGGACTTTTCTTCACTGTATATCGGCAGCTGCTTAATTCCACTAACATCCTTACACTGCACACTAACAAAGTTAATTTTATTTTTGAGAAGTTCTGTGTCCTTATTTACTATAACTGGCACTTTATTTTGAGTAGGTATTTCTATGTCTTTGAATGGATTATCACTGTCATTTGCGAAGTATAAACTGTCCTTTACTTTAACATAGGCAACACCGGGTTGCTCTGTGAAAGATCTACCCAGTAACACATCAACGGGTTGGGCAGAGTCTGGCACAACATATATTTTGACAGTTCGCTCTACATCATCTATCTTAACACTAGCATTTGTACATAAATTCACTTTTAATCCACTCTGTTTTTGATCACCAAACCCATACAACATCTGTTCTTCGGAAACACACTCAAAATTCTCTTTTTGCATCACACTTTCAGTCATTGTACACACTGCACTTCCAGGATCAACTAATGACATCAATGTCCTGCCATTAACTGTCCCTTCTTTCAAGTATTTCTCAACATTGTTTGTATCTTTAGGTTTTAAAACCATCATTTGTCTATTTTCTGTCTTAGGCTCGGTCTTGACATTTGCTGAGTTGCCAACGGCACTGTTGGTGCAATTTTTAGAGATATGACCTTCAAGCTGACATCTGAAACATTTGACAACCTTCTTTGGCTTCTGGCAGTACTTTGTCACATGACCATACTCGCTGCAGTTGAAACAGAGTGGTTTTCCTTCACTATTTCTTAATGGTAACTTTGCTTTCTTTTCACCTTCTGGTTTTGCTCTATTCTGTGACATGTAGCCAGTAGAAGTCGATGACTTACTGGTTACTGTGTGGTTGTCAACTCGGCATTTGTTAATTTCCTCATACATCTGTATATCATGCAACAAATCATCTGAATCAATGTGCTTTTTGAGCATCATTGCTGAGCACATATGACGGTCAAAAAGTCCAATTAAAATCTGCATAAAACTCAAATTTAAGCTCGAACAAAGTGCTACTTTCTCATGGTAATAGTTGCTTAAATCTTTGCCCATTCTTTGCTTCTTTTCCTCCATTCTTTTCCATTTTGTTGGCAAGTCTTCATCTTTTACAAAAGTGCTCTTAAATGCTTGCTCAAACAAGTCAAAATTCACCAAAACATTCTTTCTACCTTCATACCAAAATGCAGCACCTCCAATCAAGTTTGATCTGGCTGTTTCTAGGGTCAGTTCGTCAGGCCAGTTGTGTAAAATAGCCATGCTTTTAATTTTACCAATCCACTTACTTCCATTTTTACTACCATCAAACTTCTCTACATTATTTGATAAATCAGGCATTACTTGAAAACTAGGGGCATCTTGTCTGTTGTTATTTAAAGACATCAACATTCGCTCGAACATTTGTCTTTCCTCACGCATAAAAGCAAAAAGTCTTTCAGTAGTGTCCATATTTTGAGGATTGTGTGAAAATTCACCTGTAATACTATCATGAAACTGTTCTTCATTATTTCTCGCGTCCTCACTCATTTTTTTACATTTCAAAACACTCAAAAATGTTCAAAACTTTCGCAATCCGTAAAAAAAAACAACACTTGTTATTGTTTACTTCTTTTTCACGGTCAAGTTCGCACGTGTTTCTGTTTACTAAAATCCGCGCACCCGATTGGTCCAAGTCCTTGGCCAACTTCACATCAGAAGCAAGGCCCGTTCGCTTTGGCTAAGGCCACTGATATTGCACCGATCGAACTATGGTACGTCCGTCGATACAGCCGCCATGTTTCGTTTTTCCTGCACGAACGCGTTCTAAGTTTTGGTGAATGCGAACCAAAATTAAGGAATTTTAATAGTTTTCCACTAGTTTCTACACACAATCCCACTTCTGAAAAATGTTGTCTTTCTTTCAATCATTCGAATTTATAGCTTTTATTCGCTTTCTACAATTTCAAAGAACACTCCGATAATCAGTCTGAATCAGCTTTATTTTAGGAAATAAACACTTAACACTATTCTAGACTTAATCCTAAGTGTCGTCTACCTATTTTCGTCTACCGTAACTTCGTCTACCTTTATTTTCGACCACCTTTCTTAATGATTTCGACTACCGCACGACTACCCTTGTTCTACCGCCAATCAGCTCTCTCTATCCTACTCTAACCTATCCCTATCTCTCTTACTGTCAAATGTTTGCGCGCGTAATCAGTTTGGCGCGTATTTTTAAAAGTTTTATAACATGCAGTATACGGTTTTCCGCCATTTTTTATTTTTTATGTGGGCACCTTCTAGGGTCCCTAGGACCCCAAATCCGCCTGCGCCCGATTTTTTTTTAAGAGAAAAAGGGTGCCGGGGGCGGGGTTGTAATGTGTTTTTTTGATTGTTTTGGGTTGGGTTGGACTGTGTTGGATTGGGTTGTTTTAGTGAAAAAATTTAAAAAAAAAAAATCAACCGGCGCAGGCGGATTTGGGGTCCTAGGGACCCTAGTAGGTGCCCTCATAAAGAATTTTTCATAAAAAATCAAAAATGGCAAAGATTTTTTATAAAAAATTCTTTATAGGGGCACCTACTACACCAAATTTTGTATCTAAACAAAATGCCAAAATCGCAAGTTTGCCTATCATTAGTGTCAACTTTGAATTTTAGCATAAACCAGCTTTTTACTTAAGGAAAAAGGAAAGGTTAAGATAAAGGAAAAAGTTACGGAAAAGGAAAAGGAATATAACCATGAACATGCCTTAATCCAAATTAACTGAAACTTGAAATAATTTTGTTCAACATCATTCTCGAAACGTTGAGAAAAAAAATGAAAAAATAAATAGGTCCAAACATGGTCTGATTTTGCTAATTGTTTCGTAAAGTTTGACTGATTTTTAATTGAGTTAACTAAGACCAAGAATGACCAAAAACCTATTATGGTTAAAATCCATTATAATTTTATATTTTAGGTTGCCTATTTTTCAAAGCTTGGTAATAATATCCAGGAGTTTATTAGACGAATACTATCTGCACTTATAACTGATGATGTGGCCCTAAAATATTCATTGTTAGGGTAGAAGGAAAAACCACCATTCAATTATCTTTCTGTTTAAGATGATAATTGGTGAGTTCAAATATGCATTTGTGTCTATAATTTAAAAAAAGTTTTGCATGAGGCAAAGTGCTAAACTAAAATTTAATCATATTCCCTTTTTGTATGACAACATGGTGATTTAATACCCCCTTCCCCAACCTAACCACCCCTTTTTTACCCAAAAGAAGAAAGAAACTATATGCAACTTAAATCACTTATTTTAAATTCCCTTATGATAGATTTTTCTTTCTTTTTAGAATATTTTTTTAAACATTTTTACCTTCTGCTTCACCTAATTTAATTTTTAGTAATTTTGATTCCTTTGATATATTGTGCAATTCAAAAAAACTAAACGCTTTAATTATTAATCTTTACCACCTAACTTTAAGAATTTTTAGAGGCAACTGAAAACTCAAGACTGTCCTGCAATAAAAAAGCAATAGAATCGACTATTGGAGGTTGGCTCAAAAAGGCCCAAGAAAGGAAGAAGAGGGGAGTGTTAACAGAAGCGGAATAAAACTGAGTAAGTTTTTGATAGTACTAACAAAAGGTTTATAATGAAGTAATAACAAAAGATTTAAAATAAAAAAACACTCTATTTACGCCAAACTCCTCTTGATAAAAAAAATTTTTGGTACTAAATATTTTTGCATGACTATAAACAAGACTATAAAAAAAAAATTGGGACACTTGTTTTGACTTAAAATTTTATGTAACGAAGCACTGTTATTAAAAAAATAATAATAAATAAAATTGCAGACCCCATTTTTATTTTTATGGACTATTCATCTTCATATAATATGCCACCCCCTTAACAAAAAAGAAACACTTCTTTAGACAAGGGCAAAAATTAAAAGAAATAAACCCTTTCCCAAAAAAGAAATATTATCACAATAAATATTTCACTTAACATTTAGCCCTCATCTTGATATGTAAAATATCATGAAAAGAGGGGTAGATCCAAAAAATTGGTATGATTAAAAGAGGCTCCTATTTCTTTAGTTACAGCGCCAGCAAACAGAGCGGCAGAAAGTTGAATTTTTGTGATGGTGCACGCAGCTAAAGTATTTTTGTTCAGGTTTTTATTACAAGACTGGAATGGTACTAAATCAGAGGACTGGAATGTTAAGTACCCACATCAATACCGGTAATCATGTAAGGAAGTTATATTTTTTTTAAATAATTATCTCTTGTAAGATTATTTTTAAAAACTCATTATGCGAGCTCTTTGTGAGTTGTCATTTGTCAATATTACAGTATAATATACAGTATAGTATACAAGATTAAACAGTTTTAAGTAAATATATATGTGCAAGTTTATTTTGGAAAAATAATTGGTTTATTGGCTTTTGGTTTCATTCTACCTATATATGGGATATCATAAAAGAACTTTTGCATGCAAACCTATTAATTTGGATTGATGGCACAATATTTTATCAAGGTATTGTTTTAGGTGTGACCCTATTTTAATTTTTTTGAAGTAAACCGTTATTTTAAGTTTTAAAGTTTATTAATTTAATTCTTTGTGAAAATAGTAAAATATTTATAATTTGCCTGAGGCGCCTTGATTGTGTAACTACTTATAGATAGAGTTAGTATTTCGCGAATTTATTTTTTACGTATTTATTATAAGTTATAAAAAAGATTTAAGGTCAACATATTTTTCTAAAGGGTAGTCAATAAATAAGGGGTAGTAGTTGCGTTGCTAGTTGTTTGTCTTGATAGTTGGAGTGTTTTTAAACTTTGTTTATTAAATAAAAGATAAATTATATGTTTTTGTTTCATTGCGTTTAAACCATCATACAAAATATTTATGTAACTGCTGAGTGCAAAAAACGTTTCTTAGGCGTCCCACAAGGAACACACAAAAGATCAAAGGGAAAAGAGAAATGATTAAACGATATTTGGCCCTGGGTAACCAGCGTGGGCTCATCAGTAGTTTCACTGGTCACCCTCCACTATACATCATTAAACACCATCATACACTTAGATTTCCAACCTTGAACCACTCACAAATAGGCATCGTTCCGCACTGGTACTTACTTATCCAAGTTACTTGATACGAATTCGTCGTGGCGTGTTAATATTTCCAGTAGGATTATGCTCCTAAAGCAATTAAAAGAAAGAAGAAGTTAAAAAACCTTCAAATCAGTTACTTCAACCGAAAAGAAACTAAAAAACAAAAGATCAAAAGATCTTGGGTGGAAATAACGAAAATTCAAACTTGGATGAGCATCCCACAAGGAACACACAAAAGATCAAAGCGAAAAGAGAAATGATTAAACGATGTTTCGCCCTGGGTAACCAGCGTGGGCTCATCAGTAGTTTCACTGGTCACCCTCCACTATACATCATTAAACACCATCATACACTTAGATTTCCAACCTTGAACCACTCACAAATAGGCATCGTTCCGCACTGGTACTTACTTATCCAAGTTACCTGATACGAATTCGTCCTGGCGTGTTAATATTTCCAGTAGGATTATGCTCCTAAAGCAATCGATTAACTTAACGACTAAAGCAATTGCTTTGGTTTAAAAAACCATCTCTGGACGTTGCGCCACGTTTTAAAAACGATTTATTGAAAACGTCTTATAGACGTACGATATAAAGCCACTCCAGAACGTCCCAATAATGTAATATTTTGGTTGTTTTTTAGAATGTACATATTAGGACTGAAACTGTTTTAAAGTAAATAAGGAGCCATAAAAAAAAATTCCCTTGAACGTTCAACTGGAAATGTTTCTAAAATCAATTGATTGAAACGTACTAAAAACGTACAATTTAGGGCTGGGACGTTTCCGACCTATGGGTACCTAAAAAGGACGTCCCTGGGACGTCCGGTGTTATTAGGGTAGGGAAAGTATGTCAAGGGATCCCTTCAGGGCCGGTTCTAGCTCTTTGGCCGCCCTCGTGCAAGAGCTTGTTTTGCCGCCACCCATAAAGAACTTTTGGCTTCGAAGGGGGGGGGGGGGGTAATTTTTTGACAATAATAATTTTCACAAACAATTTTTTGACAATAATAATTTTCACAAATAATTTTTTGACAATAAAAATTTTCACAAATAATTTTTTTATATAATATATTAATTTAAAACAATATATACAGGGTGGATTCTTTAAACGGAACGGTGCTTTTAGCGGGTTAGAATTTGGTTAAATAAAAAAATCGCAAAACACGTCAATTGAGATTATTAATTTTCTTTAATCGTGCTATCTTGGATTTTGTCTGTGTCATTTAGTTTACGAGGTATGGCAATTTTTTATTTTTTTTTTAAATAGGACAACCTGTATATTTTGCAATTTTTGAAATTTGCAAACAATTCTCTCTTCAGCAATACCACATAGTAGGATCTATCTTTTACGATAATTAAGATATTTTGATCTAAATCTGTATGGAAAACTTTGATATTCTTTCAAATATCCCCCGTAAAATAGGACATAGACAACAATTCCATGCAAGTTTAAATGCCTCTATCTTGGAAACCATAAGAGATAGAGTATTAGTGATATTTTTTTTTAGAATTCAAAAATGTCAAACTATACAGGGTGTCCTATTTAAAAAAAATATTTTTTTGCCATACCTCGTAAACAAAAGGACATAAAAAATCCAAGATAGCACGATTAAAGAAAATTAAAAATCAGAATAAATTAAAAATAGAAGCACCGTTCCGTATAAAGAATCCACCCTGTACATATAATCCAATTTAAATATGGCAGTTAACATTTTTACACAGCAACTTAATGAAACTGTCACTGTCAGTGTCAAAAAGTTGGTCCGGATGAATTTGGACACTCAAAACCCGCGCGGAGAACCACTATCTCAAGATTCTCTCTCAAGATTCCAGGAAGTGCAGAGGAGCTACCTTATAAAGGCGAAGCAAGCTGCCGCCAACAACAATCTTCGTTGAAATCTTCGAGTCTCAACAACTCTCAGGGGCCTAATTCTTGAGTTTCAATAGAAGGAACGATCTCAAGAGAAGGAATCAATCCCCCAAAAAACATGATTTTTCTTGGAACCTCTTCTTAATTTTAGATCTAAAAAGAAAGAATTTACGCGCATACGCGGTGAGTGCGAATACCCAATTTTTGATAGAATGGAATGAGCGATCCCCGCTCAAGAATACGAACTCCGTTTGACGTGGGAGCATTCGACACAAATCTATGTTGTTCCCTGCTCGAGAATTCAGGCCCAGGAGTCGGTACGTCTCCAGACCAGCAACGTTCAAGAATTTTAAAAAATTTTAATTTTCGTATAAAACGGAGAAACACTATCTTTTATGGAAGGCCATGGTCAACCTTAAAATACTTTAGTTAAATACTTATTAAATTATTTATTTTTAGAGGTGTTAAAATATTTTAAGGCATGGTCACGTTCTTCGCTAATTTTAAAGGCTTTAAGAACTTGATACTTCACAAAAAGAAGTTAATATTATAGTATATTTTTTAAATGTGTGCGTCCAAATTTTAAAGTGTTTGTAAAAGTCAAATGACAGGAGTAATGATTGTTGAAGTCTAATGATGGCATACTTGGCCGAAAACATGTTCACAATTTAAAATTAAAATTTAATAAATTGGCACAAAATACAAAACTTCTTTCGATTTTTAGTGTGTGTGCACGCAACCACTCAACAAAAAGGTAGAAAAAATTTCTTAAATACAAACGTTTACCGTGTTGGGAATTTGGAACCTTTGGTTGCACTAAAACAAAATTATGATTGTTTTCCACAAACCAAAACTACACTTTTTTGCACTCGACGCGCGTTTCGCTAACAACGTTAGCATCATCAGGAGACGATAAACCATGAACTAAATTAATCTACGCTCTATCTTATATACAATCCTTTAGTGGGCGGAGATAAGACTAATAATTTGTGATTGATCACGATTTTTAATCCTATCTCCCCTCAACCAAAGAATAAAGTGTACTAAACGGGATGGGTCCTCTATCTTTATTTAAACTATTTCTGGATTTAATGATTTCCATACTTTCATATGCATTCAAAAGTCTTTTGTTTGGTACACTTTTTTAGAAGTTTTTAGGTTATCTAATGTGAATCTATGATTGTTTTTCAAAAGCATGCTCGGCCACACTTGACTTTTCTGTTCTTCTGTATTTTAAGTGTGCTAAGTGTTCTTTAAAACGTGTTTGAATAGCGAAACGCGCGTCGAGTGCAAAAAAGTGTAGTTTTGGTTTGTGGAAAACAATCATAATTTTGTTTTAGTGCAACCAAAGGTTCCAAATTCCCAACATAGTTGAGATGGCTTCACGGTCAACGGAACTAAATCTCTATCGTAAGTTTAGTACTAAGATTAGGCTAGTTGGTGCAGATATTTGGTTTCTAAAAATCTTGCAAAAAATTCAAAGTTTTTCCAAACTTTGTTCAAGTAAAGTTGCCGAAATCTACAGTTTCTTCAAAAGTAGCCCTGTTTGCAAAACAGGAATGGTTAGATTTAGAAATCAAAAATTTGTACGCAAAACGAAGTATGTTTGAGCTTGAAGCATACCGACTGTTTAAAAAGTTGACATTTAGATTTAGTGATAAGAACTTTGAAGAATGGTGCGATTTCCAAAGACATATGTTTGTAGTAATTGAGAAAAAATTTACGAAGAAGATATTTGGTTGGTCACTTAATAAAAAGCTACAAAAGTTAAAACGTTCTGAACCAAAACCAAAAAAGTCGAAGGAAATCGCAAACATTGTAGAAAACCTATCCGCTCAAACTTTTAATAACAAAGAAATATCACTTTTAAACAAAGGTCTTAATTTTGCTCTGCCCCCACAAAAAGATAATTTAAGTGATATTATTGCAAATATTGAAAGTTCAATCTCTTATCTTTCAGAAGGCACAAAGGGCTATGTGCGAGATGCTTGCCGATATCATATCTCTCAAAACATCATTCAAAACAATAAAAATAGTACATTAAATCACAATAAAACAATTAAAAGTTTGAGAGAAAAAGATGTTTTCTATCTAAAGGCTGACAAGGGTAATAAAGTTGTTATATTAGATAAAACAGATTATTTCGAAAGGGTAGATAACCTAATAAAAAATGGACCCTACAAACAAGTCCCAAAGAACCCCTTACCAAAAATGATTAACGAAGTAAAAAACACAATTAAAAAATGTAACAATATTATTACTCACAATATTAAATATAAACTACAAGTAAGCAATCCCACTATGCCGAAACTGTATTGTCTTCCGAAAATCCACAAGACTGGAAAATCGGTTAGACCTATAGTTTCTGCTGTAGGATCACCTACTTACAACATTTCGAAATGGCTAGCAAACGAGTTTGAAAATTTACCGATAAAGGAAAAAGGTTTTTCTGTTCAAAATTCCCTTGAATTTATCAACAAAGTTAAAGATATTTCACTCCAAGAAGGTGAAATTTTAATCTCGTTTGATTTTAGTTCGTTGTTCCCTAGTGTGCCGATCCCCAATACCTTACAATACCTGGAGGAACTACTAAGAAAAAACAATCTAGAAGACAAACAGACTTTAGAATACCTATCTTTAACAAAACTCTGCATGAATCAAAATTACTTTCAATATAAAAATAACTACTACCAGCAATTAGAAGGAACCACAATGGGTAATAGTTTATCACCTTTTATCGCAAACCTATTTATGAGCAAATTTGAATCAGATATAAGTAAAGAATTTGAGTATTTCCCCAGAGTATGGTTCAGGTATGTAGACGATATGTTTGCAGTATTCAAAACTAAAGTAACTAGTGTTGAAAATTTTATGGAAAAAATAAATAACAAATTTCCCACTATTAAATTTACTTATGAAACAGAGAACAACGGTACACTGCCATTTCTAGACACTTTAATTATAAGAAATAAAAATAAATTGGACTTTGACCTATACAGAAAAGGCACGGCCACCAACAGGTATATTCCAAATGACTCTTTTCATTGCTTACAACATAAGCTTGCAAGTTTGCATTTTTTAACATATAGATTAGTAAATTTCCCCTTAAACAAAGAAAGATTTGAAGCAGAAAAGAATACGATTAGGAATATAGCTGGCGAAAACGGTTACGACGAAGGCTTAATAAACAAGCTGATAAATAGACATTCTTTTCAAAAGACCTTTCGGAATTCTACCTTTTTCAGACAAAAAGATACCTGCGACTCAAAATTTGTATCAATTCCTTATAATCCTAATTATACGAAAGGATTACACAAAGTATTTAATAACACCGGTCTTAAATTAGTATATCAATCCGGTAACATAATAAGAAGCTTACTAGGAAATTCCAAGGATAAAACTACAGTTTTAGAAAAAAGTGGAATTTACGAAATTAGTTGCATGGATTGTGACAAAAAATATGTTGACCAAACGAGACGCTCTATTCAAACACGTTTTAAAGAACACTTAGCACACTTAAAATACGGAAGAACAGAAAAGTCAAGTGTGGCCGAGCATGCTTTTGAAAACAATCATAGATTCACATTAGATAACCTAAAACTTCTAAAAAGTGTACCAAACAAAAGACTTTTGAATGCATATGAAAGTATGGAAATCATTAAATCCAGAAATAGTTTAAATAAAGATAGAGGACCCATCCCGTTTAGTACACTTTATTCTTTGGTTGAGGGGAGATAGGATTAAAAATCGTGATCAATCACAAATTATTAGTCTTATCTCCGCCCACTAAAGGATTGTATATAAGATAGAGCGTAGATTAATTTAGTTCATTGTTTATCGTCTCCTGATGATGCTAACGTTGTTAGCGAAACGCGCGTCGAGTGCAAAAAAGTGTAGTTTTGGTTTGTGGAAAACGATCATAATTTTGAAACGTTTACCGCTTAAATTACGCTTAATTATTTTAGGTCTTAAATAAGGTGACCAACTCCTAAAGGGGCAAAACCGGGACACTACGTCCATTCAATGTATTGTATATCATGTATTTTTTCTTATATGCACCCCTTATAATATGATGATAAGATGTATTTTCTAAAATATATAGATGGCAGAGAACATCCGCTTTTTTTATTGCAGTGATTTTAAAGTTACAAAATACAGTGGTATCAAAACCGGGGCGAACCGGAACTTTTGCTGAAAAACCGGGACTATCCGGGACGGATTTTTTCCCCGGGACAAATGGTTAAAAATCGCTAGCAGGTGATTGGCCGGGGGCGCTCGTACTACTTTGCGTGGTGTTATCGTACTACCTGCTCTGTAGCACGCGCTCCAACACTCGGCCGTCTGTTCATGCAATATAATTTATCTATTTTTTTTTTTGAAAAATCCCAGGACGATTTTGTTTTCCTTTATAGTACATTTTATCATTCAGTTTTTTATTCTATGATACATTCCCTCAAGTGGGAAATTTACCTGTACAATTTGAGCTTACTTTGAACGTGAATATCTCGAAAACAAATTGCCAGATCCTTAAAATGTTAAAAATTTTATAAAGGCATTTAAAATACCTTCAAAATAAGCTACTGGTGAAACTCACCCCTTGAAAGAGGTGTGTCCTACGAATTAATATAGCCAAAAAGTGTCCCCCTTAAATAACAAATTGACGTGTTCGAGGATTTTTTGAAAATCGTACTCTAAATAATCGAAAACGCCTCTGTTTCGTTTTCGTTGAGAGACAATAGGCGCGTTTCTGCGAGCTTAACATAGTTACTATTATTTTCTCTTTTTAAATGCATTCGTCTAAGCGAGATCCAGCATACTACACCATCACAAAAAATACCCGCCTTTACCCCATTCGACCCCGCATATCTGTCAAGGGATAACTATCTCAAAAAGGTAGTTAGACAGCGGGGTTGAAGGGTGTACAGGCGGTATGTTCCTGATATGTTGGGTCTCTCTCAGACGAATGCGTTTAAAAAAAGAGAATATTAGTAACTGTTATGCTCGAAAAAACGCGCCTAATCTCGGGAGCTGTTTTCTTTTTGTAACGGTTACGGTTAACCTTGGTCCTAAAATTTCCCAGAAGGATAAGCAAAAGAAGGAGACCTCGATTGTGTAATATCTTCGAATATTGTTTAAATTTACAGATAATTGTTTATGCTTAAATGTGTATATAATCAAAACTTTTTAGTTTTTATGAATTTCCTGATTATACTTAAATTTTCACATCAAAAATGCTATGACGTCATCTACTAGCTGATATGAACAGAACAAATGGACGTAGATAGCACATCCTGTAAAGATCCATACCTTGAGAATCGCAACCATTCTGAACCGGAAAAAAGGCTGGTTGCGATTCTCAAGGCATCGAGCATGACAGGATGCGCTGTCTACATCGATTTTTTTCTGTTCATGTCAGCCAATACATGACGTCATAGCATTTTTGATATGAAAATTTAAGTATAATCCGGAAATTCATAAAAATTAAAACTTTTGATTATATACACATGCAAACATAAACAATTATCTGTAAATTTAAACAATATGCAAAGATATTACACAATCGAGATCTCCTTCGTTTGCTTATACTTCTGGGAAATTTTAGGACCAAGGTTAACCGTAACCGCGACAAAAAGAAAACAGCATAGGATGGCCATTTCTATATGTCTCCGTAGAGACGCTTACTTTTTCTTCAAATTGAAGGTACATCTGCCGATTCTGCAATTTGACAGATGGTTGTCTTTTACATGAATCCTGTGTCATATTTTTTCATCATTTCATCTCCTAATTCCTAGCACCATACTGATGAGCACCACAAGTGCGAAATCCGGATCTACGGTTACGATTACCTTTTTTGAGGGAAAGCTCGCTATTCATTGATTTTGTTATTTATTCACCCTCACTAAATCCCTTTTTAGATTTATCAATCCAGAGCTTAGGATATCTGTAAAGATAATTATATCTGTCTCCGTAGAGACGCTTACTTTTCCTTCAAATTGAAGGTACATCTGCCAAATCTGCAATTTGACAGATGGTTGTCTTTTACATGAATCCTGTGTCATATTTTTTCATTATCATTTCATCTCCTAATTCCTAGCACCGTACTGATGAGCACCACAAGTGCGAAATCTGGATCTACGGTTACCATTACCTTTTTTGAGGGAAAGCTCGCTATTCATTGATTTTGTTATTTATTCACCCTCACTAAATCCCTTTTTAAATTTATCAATCCAGAGCTTAGGATATCTGTAAAGATAATTATATCTGTCTCCGTAGAGACGCTTACTTTTCCTTCAAATTGAAGGTACATCTGTCGATTCTGCAATTTGACAGATGGTTGTCTTTTACATGAATCCTGTCATATTTTTTCATCATCATTTCATCTCCTAATTCCTAGCACCGTACTGATGAGCACCACAAGTGCGAAATCCGGATCTACGGTTACCATTACCTTTTTTGAGGGAAAGCTCGCTATTCATTGATTTTGTTATTTATTTACCCTCACTAAATCCCTTTTTAAATTATTTTTATTACCAACTAGACATATTACTTTTATTACACACTAGACACCTCCGCGCCACTTTCCCTGCGGTTTTACCCATTTTTCCCGTTTTTATTCCTTTAAATGCCACAACTTTTGTTTCCGTAAACCGATTTTGATGAAATAAATACCTATGTGTTGCCCAGAAACACAAGGAATATAATAGTGAAAGTCGTATCAAAATCGGCTGGGCGATCTTTGCGTGATGCTGGAACAAACAGACATACAGACAAACAACGATTATAAAAATTACATTTTTGGTATCCCGTTTGGTCAAACAATTAAAAAAATATTCAGGAATGGTCCTTTCAGAGATGTATAGATAAACAACTAATTATAGTCAGGGGGATAAGTGGCGATTTTTAATCGAGCCCGGATTTTCTTACCATAGTAGATTTTATGGTGTCATATGAAAGCTGAGACTCCCCAGATTATGAAACCGCCGGATGACATCTCGAAAATTTGAGCGTATTGAGATATTCAGCGCAAAATCCAAAAAAGCGGCCAATGACTAAACTTGATTTTTTTATTTTTTGTGTAGAGACAAATTGATGGTGTTTGATATCAATGTATAGGTTTTCGAATACGAGGAGTTTGAAACTTTTATCAGAAACTACCTAAAATCACAATTTGACACATTTTTTACAGCCATTGGGTACAGAAAAATGGATAACATATATATTGAAAAATATTTATTTTTATTTCCTTTACGAAAATTAATGACTTAATATCGTTTTAAAGATTCTTTGATGTGGGAAACTTGTATCTGTCAAGACCTGGCAAGTAGATCCAATCGGTCCCTTTTTACCTTACCCCAGGTATTATAAGTAATCATTCTGGTTCATTATATGTAAGGTAAAACTTTTAAAATATTCCAAAATTTAGCAGTAAAAGTAAAGTAAATTATATTAAAAAATGTGTACAAAAAATATTGTTAACTATTTATCTATTAAAATAATCCATTCTGCATTATCTATGGAAAACAATTCACTACAGCTACAACACAACTACGACGACCCTACCACAGTCTAAATGCACCTTTACATATTTTTACCATCGAAGTATGTATGTATGTATAGCCTGGATACAAAAACGAAGACCTGATGACTTTTGAACAAATTTCTATGGTCACCAAAACTTCAGTGTTCTTCTGTACCAAAACATCTAACCTATATACTACATGCGGCAGCAGCCGCGCGCTGGCTTCCTTTGCACTTTGAACTATTCAACTATCTTGTTCTTTCATATATCACGCTCCTTGTCATAATAGAGACGATTCTTCATGAAAGAAAAAAAAGACAATCTTTTCAATACGTATTGAGTGCGATCTGAAAACAAACTATTTTATTGGTAGTATTTTATTGAAACGGCCAAGTAAAGTAAATCATATTATTCCTTTCGCGCCTTACCAGTACGAATTATTATAAAGCTGCGCCAGTCATTAAGCCTTAATTCATGAATATGTATATAACATTTTAAAAATTGGTAATTGTTTAAATTAAAAAAAATTTGGTCGTTTAGAATAATGATTTTTTTATACTTACGATATGTCTTTCAGAGGAGAGGGAAGTTAATTAAAACCGATGCGCCCCCTCCCAAGACCGAATCCTAAAGCCGCCACTGCCGTAAAAAACGATCTAAATGTTAATATGTCGACTAGCGATTTTTTGAGCTAATTATTAGTATATTACATAACGAGAGAAGAAAGTGACATATTTCACACGAGCGTGAATGTTGTGAAGGCGCTAGCCGAGTGAAACAACACGCGCGAGTGTAAGAAAGTTACTTTCTATCGTAAAACATTTTCTTCTCTAGAGACTAAAATAAAATTGATATGCTTGTGAAATATAAAACTTTCTGAGGCGTTATAGAGTGCAGGTTTGGGTACTTTCGTGTTTGGCCATAGGAAAAATTATTTATTAAACAATACACAGTTCTAGAAAGTAACTTTGTTCAAATATTTACCGCATTTTCATTATTTTTAACATTACCGGTAACAGTGGCAACTCTTGAGAGGACGTTTAGTAACCTTACTTTCAACTGAAACGAAAGTTGCTTACGAAATGGACTCTAATAAAAGAATTTTCCAATGAAAAAGCGAGGAAAAGGACCTTTAAATTATTGACCTCTTAAGACTTGCCACTGTTAAATGCGGTAAATAAAGTAAATAAAAAATTATATATCTATTAGTATTTTAAGTTTTCATTGTTACCAAACTAAAATAAATATTTTGGTAGTATTTTATTTACTTGAATAAAACATAACTTCAGGTACCTAACACGTTTTTAATTTTTATAAAAAAAATTAATGTTTCAAGTCATGTTGTTACGCCGCTGTTGTAACCAAATGATATTGATGACAAAAATGCAACTTTTAGAATTTAGTCTGTTTGTGCAGCCTACATCACGCAAAAACTTCTAAACTAGCGATTCTTGTTTTGATGGTAGTTTTACTGCCGTATTCTTTAAATTGCTGGAAAGAACAGGCTTTATTTCTTTAAAATCGGTTCACTGTTGAAAACAACATTTATGACGCATGCGAAACTGCGGATATTCACCTAGTTAGTTTTTAATAAAATAAGACCAGTGCGAGTATTCTTCAAACCGAAATCGATAAAACCGGTGAGAACGCACTTTCATTGAGTTTTCGGGAGTAATTAATGAAGAGATTTTAAGAATACCGGCACAGTAATTCTAAGGTCGGTTAAGTTAGGGGGACCACCATAAGGGGCCCAAAAAATTTTAATGCCACAATTTGTTGCTCATTTGTTGCTGTTTTGTTGCGGTAAGATAAAATTTGTTGCTGCAGCCGTTTTCAAGAAAACGTGGTCCCCCTAGCTTAACAGTTAAGCTGGGGAGACTACCGATACCTTCCGTTTGGTTATTGTTACAAAATTGATTGATATGCCATAATTGCTCATGTTGCGGCAAAATAAAATTTGTTAACGTTGCCGTTAAGAAGAAAGTGTTAAAAAACTCAGTCACGTGACACTTTTAGCGCAATTTCTCGAAAACTAACTAGGGGGCCACGACGTGTTGTATGTCATTCGATAGAGCCTGACCGTTACTAATTTGTTGCGGCAAAATAAAGTTTGTTGCTGTTGTCGTTTAGGAGAAAATGTAAAAAAACTTAATCACGTGACCCTTTTAGCGCAATTTCTCGAAAACTTACTAGGAGCCACGACGTCTTGCATGCCATTCAATAGAGCCTGACCGGTACTAATTTGTTGCGGAAAAATAAAACTTGTTGCTGTTGACATTTGGGAGAAAATATAAAAAAAAACTAGTCACGTGACACTTTTAGCGCAATTTCTTCTAAACTAACTAGGGGGCCACGACGTCTTGCATGCCATTCGATAGAGCCTGACCGGTACTAATTTGTTGCGACAAAATAAAACTTGTTTCTGTTGACATTTGGGAGAAAATGTAAAAAAACCTAGTCACGTGACCCTTTTAGCGCAATTTCTTGTAAAATAACTAGGGGGCCATGACGTGTTACACGTCATTCGATAGAGCCTGACCGGTACTAAGTTGTTGCGGTAAAATAAAATTTGTTGCTGTTGCCGTTTGGAAGAAAATGTAAAAAAACCTAGTCACGTGGTACTTTTAGCGCAATTTCTTCTAAACTAACTAGGGGGCCACGACGTCTTGCATGCCATTCGATAGAGCCTGACCGGTACTAATTTGTTGCGACAAAATAAAACTTGTTTCTGTTGACATTTGGGAGAAAATGTAAAAAAACCTAGTCACGTGACCCTTTTAGCGCAATTTCTTGTAAAATAACTAGGGGGCCATGACGTGTTACACGTCATTCGATAGAGCCTGACCGGTACTAAGTTGTTGCGGTAAAATAAAATTTGTTGCTGTTGCCGTTTGGAAGAAAATGTAAAAAAACCTAGTCACGTGGTACTTTTAGCGCAATTTCTCGTAAACTAACTAAGGGGCCACGATTTATTGTATGTCGTTCGATAGAGCTTTGGTACTAGTTTGTTGCGGCAAAATAAAATTTTTTGTTGTTGCCGTTTTGGAGAAAATGTAAAAAAACCTAGTTACGTGACTTTTTAGCACAATTTCTTCTTAACTAACTAGGGGGCCACGACGTGTTGCATGTCATTCGATAGAGCCTGACCGGTACTAAGTTGTTGCGGTAAAATAAAATTTGTTGCTGTTGCCGTTTGGAAGAAAATTTAAAAAAATCCAGTCCCGTGGTACTTTTAGCGCAATTTCTTTTAAACTAACTAAGGGGTCACGATGTATTGTATGTCGTTCAATAGAGCCTTAACGGTTCTAATTTGTTGCGGCAAAATAAAATTTATTGCTGTTGCCGTTTGGGAGAAAATGTAAAAAAACCTAGTCACGTGACCGTTTTAGCTCAATTTCTTGCTAACTAACTAGAGATCCACGACGTGTTGCATGTCATTCGATAGAGCCTGATCGGTACTAATTTGTTGCGGCAAAATAAAATTTCTTGCTGTTGCCGCTTGGCAGAAAATGTAAAAAAACCTAGTCACGTGACCCTTTTAGCACAATTTCTCGTAAACTAACTAGGGGGTCATGACGTCTTGCATGCCGTTCGATAGAGCTTCGACGGTACTAATTTGTTGCGGAAAAATAAAATTTGTTGCTGTTGCCGCTTGAAAGAAAATCTAAAAAAATATAGTCACGTGACCCTTTTAGCGCAATATCTTTAAAACTAACTAAGGGGCCACGACGTCTTGCATGCCGTTCGATAGAGCCTGACCGGTACTAATTTGTTGCGGCAAAATAAAATTTGTTGCCGTTGCTGTTTGGCATAAAATATAAAAAAAACCTAGTCACGTGATCCTTTTAGCGCAATTTCTTGAAAACTAACTAGGGGGCCACGACGTCTTGTATGCAGTTCGATAGCGCCTAACCGTTACTAATTTGTTGCGGTAAAATGAAATTTGTTGCTCTTGCCGTTTGGGAGAGAGTGTAAAAAAACCTAGTCGCGTGACCCTTTTAGCGCAATATCTTTAAAACTAACTAGGGGGCCACGACGTCTTGCATGCCGTTCGATAGAGCCTGACCGGTACTAATTTGTCGCGGCAAAATAAAATTTGTTGCTGTTGCTGTTTGACATAAAATATAAAAAAAACCTAGTCACGTGATCCTTTTAGCGCAATTTCTTGAAAACTAACTAGGGGGCCACGACGTCTTGTATGCAGTTCGATAGCGCCTAACCGTTACTAATTTGTTGCGGTAAAATGAAATTTGTTGCTCTTGCCGTTTGGGAGAAAGTGTAAAAAAACCTAGTCACGTGACCCTTTTAGCGCAACTTCTTGTTAACCAACTAGGGGGCCACGACATGTTGTATGTCATTTGATAGAGCCTGACCGGTACTAATTTGTTGCGGCAAAATAACATTTGTTGCTGTTGCTGTTTATCATAAAATATAAAAAAAAACCTAGTCACGTGACCATTTTAGCGCAATTTCTCGTAAACTAACTAGGGGGCCACGACGTCTTGCATACAATTCGATAGAGTCTGACCGGTACTAACTTGTTGCGGCAAAACAAAATTTTTTGCTGTTGCCGTTTGAAAGAAAATCTAAAAAAAAACCTAGTCACGTGACCTTTTTAGCGCAATTTCTTGTTAACTAACTAGGGGGCCACGACGTGTTGTATGTCATTCGATAGAGCCTGACCGGTACTAATTTGTTGCGGCAAAATAACATTTGTTGCTCTTGCTGTTTGGCACAAAATATAAAAAAACCTTGTCACGTGACCCTTTTAGCGCAATTTCTCGTAAACTAACTAGGGGGCCACGACGTCTTGTATACAATTCGATAGAGCTTGACCGGTACTAATTTGTTGCGGCAAAACAAAATTTTTTGCTGTTGCCGTTTGAAAGAAAATCTAAAAAAAAACCCTAGTCACGTGACCCTTTTAGCGCAATTTCTTGTTAACTAACTAGGGGGCCACGACGTGTTGTATGTTATTCGATAGAGCCTTACCGTTACTAATTTGTTGCGGCAAAATAAAATTTGGTGTTGTTGCCGTTTGGGAGAAAATGTAAAAAAACTCAGTCACGTGACCCTTTTAGCGCAATTTCTTGAAAGCTAACTAGGGGGCCACGACATCTTGTATGCAATTGGATAACGCCTAACCGTTACTAATTTGTTGCGGCAAAATAAAATTTGGTGCTGTTGCCGTTTGGGAGAAATTGTAAAAAAACTCAGTCAAGTGACCCTTTTAGCGCAATTTCTTGAAAACTAACTAGGGGGCCACGACGCCTTGCATGCAGTTTGATAGCGCCTAACCATTACTTATTTGTTGCGGCAAAATGAAATTTGTTGCTGTTGCCGTTTGGGAGAAAATGTAAAAAACCTAGTCACGTGACCCTTTTAGCGCAACTTCTTGTTAACCAACTAGGAAGCCACGACGTGTTGAATGTCATTCGATAGAGCCTGACCGGTACTAGTTTGCTGCGGCAAAATAAAATTTGTTGCTGTTGCCGTTTGGCAGAAAATATAAGAAAAACCTAGTCACGTGACCCTTTTAGCGCAATTTCTCGTAAACTAACTAGATGGCCACGACGTCTGGAATACAATTCGATAGAGCCTGACCGGTACTAATTTGTTGCGGCAAAACAAAATTTGTTGCTGTTGCCGTTTGAAAGAAAATCTAAAAAAAACCTAGTCACGTGATCCTTTTAGCGCAATTTCTCGTAAACTAACTAGGAGGCCACGACGTGTTGTATGTCATTCGATATAACCTGACCGTTACTAATTTGTTGCGGCAAAATAAAAATTTTTGCTGTTGCCGTTTGGGAGAAAGTGTTAAAAAAACCAATTCACGTGACCCTGAACATTGAGTGTGTGAGTGCCGCTTTCGGACATTGCTGCAAAAACTTTTTTTGGCACTTTTTAAAATAACCAACGTAATGGTTCAATCAAATCACGTCTTAAATCCGCCGCAGGTGAAAATTTGAAGAAAATTGCATTAAAAATGTAATTTTTTATGCGTTTTAAATGTTTCTGCCAAAAATGTAGTTCTAGAAAATTTAAATTTTTTGTAAAATATTTATGAAAAAGTTACGGTTACATATAGTTTCAATTATAGATTTGTCGCCAAAATCACGTCATAAATGCGCCGTGGGCGAAAATTTTGAGTACTCGGTACCTATAAAAAATGTAATTTCTTCTTGAATGCATTAAAAATGTCATTTCTTCTTGAATGCTATTCTTGACAAAAATTCAACTAAAATTTCAACAATTAATGACATTTTATACAGCGTTTCCCAGGTTCCAGACTTTGCGAGGTTGGCCAGTTTTATTACTCGTTTTTATTAATCGTTACTTCGCTTGAGTTCGTTCCAAAAAAATAAACGAGATTAAATATGCCTCAATTTTTTTTGTCGCTACAGGAAACTTTAATTCTCCAATAAACGAGTCATCACTTATTAAAATCGGTTAAGAAGTACAAAAGTTGCGGTGATATGAATATATGCTTGTTCACATAAAGAACACTAGAACTTCTTCCAAATTTTTAGGTGTAAATCCTAAAGTACCTAACCGATTTTAATGAGCGATATGTCGATCGCCTTGGCAGAGACTAGGCTTCTGAACTTATTCTTGTCTTATTCTTGATACTTAAATTGGTTCCATAAAAATAAACTAGATTAATATTGATTATCTCTTCTCAGATCCGCCATCTTAAATCTAAAAATGATCGCAATTCTTTTGTCGTCGCAGGAAAATTTATTTCTTGATCAAATGAGCTAGCGCTCATTAAAATCGGTTAAGAAATTAAAAAGTTGCGGGATATGAATATATTTATTATTTACATATAGAACACTGAAACTTCTCCTTTTTGTTTTTGGGTATAAATCCTAAAGTACTTCAACGATTTTACTAAGCGATATATCGATCGTCTGGGTAGAGACTAGACTTTTGAATAGTGTTAATTTTTTAATTTCATTTAAGAGGATTCCTTAAAAAGAAACGAGTTGAAATATATGCTTCAATTGTCCACACAACTTTTTAAAATTTGTCAAATGGGAATTTCATGCGCTTTTACTGGAGCTATCATTCGTTAAAATCGGTAAAGAACTAACAAAGCTATAGCCATTTAAAATCATTCCTGTTTTTTTTGGGTCACTCGGTATAAAAACTCTTTATTATGTGTTTTTTTTTGTAAAAATAGCTTTTAACGAGTACTTTCGCAATCTGGCATAGATTTTTTATTTTTTAGTAATTTTACAGGTCAAAAACGACTTTCAAGTAAAATTAGGTTTTTTTCACCCTGTAGATATAAAAATTGCCCATTTTCACCAACAAAATGATGTATTATAATTTGTATATATCCGCAATCTGCTATCATTTTCCATTATTTTAATGGGTCAAAAACGACTTTCTAAGTGAAATAGAGTTTTTTTCACCCTGTATATATAAAAACCCGGTATTTAGTTTATTTTCAAAAAATAGCTTTTAACGAGTACTTCCGCAATCTGGCATGGATTTTTTATTTTCCAGTATTTTTAAGGGTCAAAATCGACATTGTTACTTTAATTCGGTTTTTTCACTCTGTAGATATTGTGTATCCGCAATCTGACATGGATTTTTCATTTTCCGTTATTTTAATTGGTCAAAGACGACTTTGCACTGAAATTCGGTTTTTGCCACCCTGTATGTATTAAAGCTTTTTTTTTTTAAAAAAAATTCGATGTACTTTTCTAAATACGTAAGCCAAAAACAATTGATCTTAATGGTTAAAGTAGTTCCAGCGCACCCTCTATAGCTAAAAAACAATTTTAACAATAGTTTGTTTGGTCCACTGTAGTTTTGCCCAAATTGAAATCCCAAGTTCAGTTTACATATTGAAAAAAAAATTGGGTTGGAGTGGGATCCAGTTTCAATTCTTCAAAAATCTTTCGTTGTTTAAAGAAATACAGTAACCTGAAAAATTCAGTCTACAACAAAAATAGTTGGTTTTTTGTTGAATATTGAATTTTATTTAACAGTTTCGGCTGCAAAAGAAAATTATAAAATTCTAAACATGTGTGTTTATAGTTAAATTTGGTAAAAAATCATAATTTTATGGTTTTAAAATGAATTTTGAAGGCACACAAATTGCCGTGCTGCCTGTCGCAGAATTTCCAGACAATTTTCAAAAACCCGCCCGGACGCCTCTAAAACCCGAACATGTCCGGAGAAATCCGGACGGATGGCCACTCTAGTAAATGGCCCTTTGATAATAATTCCCCCTCTTATATACACCTTACTGAGTGCCATCAAAAGCATAGCTTGTGCGAGGAAGGGTTGGTAATTATTATAACAGTTAACTGCCTTGGGCTAAGGATATATACCTACACAATTGGTACTGGTAAAGCATTTGCTTAAGATGATAGGAAAACACCATGAGCCCATTTACCAGTTCTAGCACGGAAGAATATTTGTTACCTAGTCTGATAAAAGGGTCACGTGACTGAGTTTTTTTACATTTTCTTCCAAACGGCAACAGCAACAAATTTTATTTTGCCGCAACAAATTAGTACCGGTCAGGCTCTATCGAACGACATACAACACGTCGTGGCCCCTTAGTTAGTTTTCGAGAAATTGCGCTAAAAGGGTCACGTGACTAGGTTTTTTTTACATTTTCTCCCAAACGGCAACAGTAACAAATTTTATTTTGCCGCAGCTAATTAGTACCGGTCAGGTTCTATCGAATGACATACAACACGTCTTGGCCCCCTAGCTAGTTTACGAGAAATATCGCTAAAAGGGTCACGTGACTAGGTTTTTTTACATTTTCTTCTAAACGGCAACAGCAACCAATTTTATTTTGCCGCAACAAATTAGTACCCGTCAGGCTCTATCGAATGACATACAACACGTCGTGACCCCCTATTTAGTTTACAATAAATTGCGATAAAAGTGTCACGTGATTAGGTTTTTTTAGATTTTCTCCCAAACGGCAACAGCAACAAATTTTATTTTGCCGCAACAAATTAGAACCGGTCAGGCTCTATCGAATGACATACAATACGTCGTGGCCCCCTAGTTAGTTTACGAGAAATTGCGATAAAAGTGTCACGTGACTAGGTTTTTTTATATTTTCTCTCAAACGGCAACAGCAACAAATTGTATTTTACCGCATCAAAATAGTACCGGTCAGGATCTCTCGAATGACATACAACACGTCGTGGCCCCTTAGTTACTTTACAAGAAATTGCTCTAAAAGTGTCTCGTGACTAGGTTTTTTTACAATTTCTCTCAAACGGCAACAGCAACAAATTGTATTTCACCGCATCAAATTAGCACCAGTCAGGCTCTATCGAATGGCATGCAAGACGTCGTGGCCCCCTAGTTAGTTTGAGAGAAATTACGCTAAAAGTGTCACGTGACTGAGTTTTTTTACATTTTTTTCTTAACGGCGACTTTTATTTTACCACAACAAATTCGAGGAGGCATATTTATTAAGTCTAAACAACCTTAGGTTTTTTTGGACCAATATAATGGGCAGTATTTCCAAAATTCAGTTTTTAGCACATAAAAAAATTCCTAGACATTTTTTCATAGTTTTTACTTTTGATTACTGTCGGGTCCTATAAGCAACAAATTATGGCATATAAATCAATTTTGTAATAATAACCAAACGGAAGGTATCGGTGGTCCCCCTAGCTTAACTGTTAAGCTAGGGGGAACCACGTTTTCTCGAAAACGGCTGCAGCAACAAATTTTATCTTACAGCAACAAAACAGCAACAAATGAGCAACAAATTGTGGTATTAGAATTTTTTGGGCCCCTTATGGTGGACCCCCTAGCTTAACCGTGCTGTAATTCTAACTTAAAGTCGATGATACGCTAAATAAGGCTGGTATTTGAAGGTAGTAGACATGCAATCTTGAACTTGAAAGTAAACTAGAGTTTCGAACTTCTATTGTCTTTATTTTTTACTTTTTTACAACGTTTCAATTACTTATGTATCTGCAATCGAAACGTTGTGAAACTCCAGTTTACTCTCGCTAAATAAGGCATTGCAAACATGGCCAACAAGCAAAAAAGTAAAAGTAAAGTAACGGTGGTGAGGTGTTTATAAAATAAGTGCTATTAGGACAAAAAACAATCCAATTACCAATTCGATACCTATAGTATACATATGAGGTCGAAAAAAATCCAGGCAGGCTGAGTTTTTGGTATGTTCTTTCGAGGGGTCTGAAAGTAAACTTACCAAGTTTGTGTTTCCGCCACTCGGGAACCATCCGCCAATTTGAAGAATCTCTGTAACCGACTTTTCTCCATTTCTATTGGTCGGAGACGAAAAAGTCGAGAACAAAAATATTCGGCAAAAAATGTTTTATTTTTTTGTTGAAGTGCTCAACTTTCTGTAGTTGGTGTCCAAAAAGATAGAGGGCGCCAAAGTTGCAAAAAATTAGGATTAACGTATTTTGGCCAACAAAAAGTTATTTTTTTTAAACTTTAAATCAGAAAGTTGTAAATCTCGGAAAAATCCTATAAAAATATGTAAGTTATTTATAATTAATTATACAGTCTCTGAACTACAGTGACTGAAACTAGATAAAATTCTTTGAGAACCTTTTTCTGGGGCATGCATGAAGTCGCGTGTTATGGATTATACATTATTATTTATAGTACGAGCAGTACAAATGAGGTATCAAATTAAAGATTGTGACGTATGCTACACAAGTGATCCAGTCTGTCGGCATGAAAATTGCCGAAAATATCTGACAGACTGACATATAGTCGGGTCACGATAGTCGAGTCCTTTTGGGTAACACCCGGTTCCCACCTACAACTTTCTCGTGAGTGCTCACTCACCCGTCACATGATGTCAATATGAAATGTTATGACAGTCAAGTGACGAGTGAGCGGGCACGCACGCAAAAGTCGTAGGTGGGAACCGGGTGTTACGGGCCATCCATCGCTTGCGTATATATACGCGTCAAGAGAGGTTGAAGGGGTAGATAAAAGTATTATTAAGTGCTAGAAAGGAGGAGGAAAGAGTTGCAAAAATGTTATAAAGTGTTGCAGGGAAGTAAGGGGTAAATATTTAGAAAAATGGTTTTTATTATACCTACATCAAAAACGTGATTTTAGTAACTGTCTGCACGGAAAAAAATCCTTGTGTAACTTTTTTCATTATGCTGTGTAAAAAAAAATGTGCAGAAGCTTTACACAATTGTGTATAAAAATTAATATTCTTGTGTACTTTTTTTACTTTTGGTGGTTAATTTTTACCTGTGTGAAAATTTTACACAATTTTTTAAAATTTTTAAACAAACTTCTTTATGAAAAAAATCTCCACAGGACATATGGAAATTTTTTACAAACAGATTGTGTAAAAAAAAAATATTTTCTTATTTTCTCCCTGTTGATTACACACATTCACTAAGACGGATGGGTGTAGTTTTTTAATTTTATACCAATATATGCACTGAGTGCGGTAAAATACTACTTTCCGCACGCGAGTAGGTAAAATATATATTTTACGTCCTTGACGGCTTGCCCGAACTTTACTTGCCGTCACGTATGCTAAAGTGTCAATTTCCGCACTTGTTAGGTAAACTACCTACTATTTCACAAATTTTAGTTCAAAATATTTTATACCTACAACTAACGCGGACTTGGATGGTTGTCGTTTAACACGCTCAGATTCTTCGACAGGATGTCTTTGTCTTTTGACAGTCAAAAGAAAAAGAGAAAAAGGAAGGATTGTCTTCCGATCATCTTCCGATAGTTCCCAGGAGATATAGTTCAGATTCAACGAACTCGACGCTCTTGTTATATCATCATAGATAAGTTATTCAGTTCTTTCTTTTGTTAATAAATTTTGCGGAAAAATCTACTTCAACAACTTTTTAAACTTTTTAACTGTCTTTTACATAAGAAAGCAAATTATAAATCAAAGAAATATATAAAAATAAACAAATAGTGCATTTCTAAAACAAAAAAGAATCAAAAAGTAATTGTGTTCGTTTCATAACATTTTTGAATTTGCCCCGCAATTTTGCTATGCGTTGGTTCCACTTACTGGAAGGACAGCATAGCGTGCCTCACCAGCACGTCCCACCAGTCAGTTGCAAACTTGCAATCCGGTTAGAACGTCAGAGCACGGTAAGCAGTTTTAAATTAGTTTAATAAACGCGGCGTTGGTCGTTGTATGAAGAAAACTAACAGGAGCTAAACGAAATGGAAGAAAAACCACTGAACGAGGATATTCTTGTGGTGTTTAAGATATCGCAACTGTGGTCTTTTCAGGCAAACAGTGTATCTTCTCGAGCCTGGGTTACATTCTACTCTGACGGAAAATTTATTATTTTTATATATTCGTACACTTTTTTTAGTTTTTAAACCACTTTCTTACCGATACCTTGCAGCAAGCGGCGCAGGGGTGGCTAACTCATTTTGGCAAATTGCGTTTCTAGCCTGGCATGGCCATCAAGCGTGATGCCACTCGTAAATATAAGGTGTTTGCACAAAAGAAATCCACATGGTGGAAAACGTGTGGCTAATCACTTCGGTATATTATCTTTCTTGCCAGACGAGGCAATCAAGCGAGCTGCTATTGATTGGTTAACGCGGCTTCATGAAACAATTCCGAAAGGTGGCATATTGGTGGCTAGACCCTTCGATATATTATCTTTCTACCCAGACGAGGCAATCAAGCGTGCTGCCATTGATTGGTTAAGATGACTTTACGAAAAGATCCCAGTAGGTGGCATATAGGGGGCTAGCCACTTCGGCATATTATCTGTCTAGCCAGACGAGAAAATCTAGTGTGCTGCCATTGATTGATTTAAAATGGCTTTACGAAACAATTCCGAAAGGTGGCACATAGGTGGCTAGCCGCTTCGGCAATTAATCTTTTTAGCCAGACGAGGAAATCAAGTGTGCTGCCATGGAATGGTTAAGATGGATTTACGAAATAATCCCAGAAGGTGGCATATAGGGGCCTAGCCACTTCGGCATATTATCTGTCTAGCCAGACGAGCGTATCTAGTGTGCTGCCATTGATCGATTAAAATGGCTCTACAAAATAATCCCGAAAGGTGGCATATTGGTGGCTAGCCCCTTCGATACATTATCTTTCTAGCCAGACGAGGCAATCAAGCGTGCTGCCATTGATTGGTTAAGATGGCTTTACGAGATAATCTCGAAGGGTAGCGTATAGGTTGCTAGCTGCTTCGGCATATTATCTGTCTAGCCAGATCAGGAAATCTAGTGTGCTGCCATTGATTAATTAAGATGGCTCTACGAAAGAATCCCGGAAGGTGGCATATTGGTGGCTAGCCCCTTCGATATATTATCTGTCTAGCCAGACGAGGCAATCAAGCGTCCCAGTAAACACAAGCCTTACGGCAAGAAAGCGGTTTCTTGGCGACACTGGTGGGCAGCCACTAGTTGGTAAACCACTTTCCTTACCGATAGTTTGCAGCAAGCGGCGATGGGGTGACTAACTCTTTTTGGCATATTGTGTTTCTAGCCGGACATGGCCATCAAGCGTGACGTCTCTCGTAAATATTATGTAGCCGCACCAAGGAAATCCACAAGGTAAAAAAAGTGTGGCTAGTCGCTTCGATATTTTATCTTTCTAGCCAGACGTGGCCATCAAGGTTGCCGCTTTTGATCGGTTTGGGTTTCTTTACGAAAAAATCTTAAAAGGTGGTATATTGGTGGCTAGCCGCTTCGGCATATTATCTCTCTTGCCAGACGAGGCAACCAAGCGCGCTGCCATTTTTATTGGTTAGGATGGCTTTACGAAATAATCCCGAAAAGTCGCATATAGGTGGTTAGCCGCTTTAACATATTATCTTTCTAGCCAGACGTGGCAATCAAGGGTACCGCTTTTGATCGGTTTGGGTTTTTTTACGAAAAAAATCCTTAAAGGTGGCATATAGGTGGCTAGCCGCTTCGACATATCATCTTACTAGCCAGACGCGGCAATCAAGCGTTCTGTTACTTAAAATATAGTCGTTGCGTGGTCGGCATTTATCCAGAACCATCTAGACGAGCAATTAATCATTACACAGTTATAATATTTGTCAGTCTAGAAGGCAGATGGCGCTCGTTTCAATATTATATTTCTTCAGTACATAATATTATCAAAGGTACGAATGCGGCAATTCATCATCTGACGGCAGGCCGTCACTTATCCGCAGGTTATTCTCCAGTGGTTTGTAGTGTTCTAGCCACAAGTGGAATGAACGGTGGCGTGCAAGCGGCGATGTCTGTGCGGCCGTCTTAGTTAAAACACTGGCGGTTCACCAACCGGTTCTGTGCGGCTATCCGTGTAGTTTTTGGCGGTAATCCGCATGTGGCGATCCAAAGGCCGAGCGGACATTACCGCTTGCACTCCGCCGAGGCTGCCGTACTCGGCAAGCAAGCAGCATTTCGGTAAACCGCGGGCGAGCCACCTATGGCTCGCAAGGTTTGTGTTTACTGGGCTGCTGCACTGTGTGTGTGTGTGTTAGCGGTGGCCCAGAATGTACTTTTACTATCCTTTATTTTTCTGGTATCAATATATATTTTAGATTCGAAATCTAATAAAGAACTTTTTTAAAAAAAACTATACTTTATTTTGGAACCGTTTACAATGGTACTTAACACTACAAAGACTAGCTATTGAATGCCTCTGAATTTCTTATTGTTGTTTACAACAAATCCTATTTATACTAAATTAGTGCTGACGCTTAATTCTAGAACAAAGTCAAATAAAAGTTAAACGTGACTAAAAGTGCTTACACATTTCCTTCTAGAAGATCTCTTGTTAAAAACAAATATATCAAATTACATTAAAAACAATAGTGAATAACAAAAGTATCAAATTACATTAAGATAAGGAACTTAGAATAACAACACTTACACCTACGCATTGTTTACTCATATAACAGCTCCCACCTTATTTAAAAAGTTAGTGCTACTCATTGCAGTAACTTTTGAAAGTACATTTTTGTTTTCAAAGAAAAACAAAATTTTGAAAAGAAAATAATTTTTACACTATATTTTTCCGTAAAGAACTGTTAGTGTTTAATTCAAATTCTTCTTCAATATCTTCACCTGGTCTAATAGAAGGTCTTCGCTTTGGTAAAATTTTTGAAAATCTTTTCCCAAAAACTGAAACATTTGGTTTATAAGGCCTGTCGTCATTATTGCTATTTTCTATACCTATTTGTAACATCCTTTTTCGCTTTCTGCATTTACAATACAAATATGCACTAATTATGATTATAATTAAAGATAATGTAAAATAGGTAAACCAAGAATAATATTTTTGAACTGTTGGTTCCTTGATTAAATCATCTAATTCTATTGAGTATTGATCCAATTTGTGTTTGGCAATTTCCAAATCCTCCAAATTTAATTTATTGATTTTTAAAGATTTTAATTTCGGAAAATTATTAACATTATCTGGATATTTATCACAACAATTAAAAGGAATTTGTACAGTATTGGAATAATTATAATTATAAAAAACAGTTTTTAAACTGGTTGCTTGAATTTTTGATGTTCCAACAAAACCGGAACATCTTGAAGTTAAAGTTAAAACAGTATTTTTATTAACAATTTTCGATTTTGGATCTATACCCTCACATTTTATAGTTATTGGTAATTGATTGGTTACACTTATTAGCCAAGCATTATTTTCTAATAATTGAATATTGTAATCTTTGGCCAAAATCAAAACCATTTCACATGTTTTTGGTAAAGTAAGAATCTTTTGTGTTTTTAACAGTTGTGCTTCACAAATAGCATTTGAATCTATTGGTAAAGGATACAAATTTTTACAAAGATAAAGACGGTTCGTTAATTCTTTACATTTATTGATATCAGATAATGAGATATAAATTTCGTTGTCATCGTCTTTAGCAATGTATTTGTTTCCAACAGGTAGAATATGATGTAGCATAGTTCTATTATCATAAATAGGTATTGGATACATTCTATAAACTGTATAGATTTCTGATTCGGTTAAAGGTACTTCCAAAACAAAAACTAATTTTTTATCGATTATAAAAGCATGTAAATCAATTATGTTAAGGTAGGTTGGGATTTGAGATTTTCGCGGAGTTAAAGGCAAATTGTTCTTATCCAGATTTTTACTTATTGATTCTAGAGCATCCAATAAATCATTGGGAAGAATTATTGAAGCATGAATAATATTTAATCTTGCAAAAGTTATTGAATTTAAAATGTCTTCAACCTGTGACTGAAGGTAAGTATAGGATTCGAGTAGTTGTTCACAAATATTGATTAAATAAAATTTAAGATCAACAAGTTCAATTTCATCCCGAATCATATAAATTGATTTTTCAATTTCTTTAATATTTGAATTGAAAGTTTCTTCGTCGATTTGAAGTTTCCTCAGTGTAGAATTAAATTGTTTAATAACGGATGTAGTCACGCTTATTTGTTTTTTCATTAATATTTCCAATTCTTTATCGTCTTTTTCAATTTTATTGATACATTCATTAAAATATTGACCGTCAGCAGCGTCTAAATTTCCCGTGATATATTTCCAAACCGTACCTACAGCATCAAATAGTCCTCTTTTAGGTCTAATTACTTGTTTAGTTGTGGTATCAGAATCGATTTCATCAAATTTATTACCAATATCTTTTGAAATTTGTTTTAACAAAGTTACATGAGATCTAATATCAAAGTGTACATTTTTCATGGTTCCTGTTTTTTGCGAAAGCATAAGCTCTAAGTTATCTAAGATATGATTATTATTAATAAAAGCGTTTTGCAAAGCCTCTAGATTTTTATATACTAATATGGTCCACTTATCATTAGATACCTTAATACTGGCCTCTCTATGATAGTAAACACCTACTGTGTTATTGATTTCAGTTAGACTATACTGTTGACCATAACGTTCTTGTCCGAATCCGAGTAGCACGGACATAAATAATCTGAAACTGAATTTTTGAAAATTTCTTTAATTTCAAATGGTCCGTTAAATTTCGGTGAAAGTTTTCCTTTTATTTGGGTTTCTTTAACGTATACCCTATCTCCAACTTTAAATTCATAATTTGGAGTTACGTGTTTATCAAATCTTGCTTTTGCTTTTTGTTTAGAAAGAATTGTTCTGTTTCGTGCTATTTCATAAAAGTGTTTGATTTTTGCATTTAAATCGCGAACATATTTTGAGATTAACTCTTGCTCATTATAAAGAACTTCAGCGGGTCGCGATGACGTATGTCCAAATATTAATTCATAAGGTGTGAAACCATGAGTTTTACATGTTGAGTTATTATAACATATAACCGTATATGGGAGAAGTTGATGAGGGTGTTCGTTAGGATTTTCTGTAGTACACACTCTTATCATTTCCAAAAGAGTTGCGTGGAATCGTTCTAAACTTCCATTGGATTGTGGATGACCTGTACTTGAAAAAGTTAACTTTATATCGTACATCTTACACAAATCTTTTAATAACTGATTATTAAATTCTTTGCCCCTATCAGTATGAATCCTTAAAGGTGTACCGTAATGCTGGAAAAATAGTAATAAAGTATTCACTATATTTTTTGAGGTTTTATCACTAAGAGGATAAGCTTGTATGAATTTTGTTAATTCATCCCTTATAGTCAAAACCAAATTTTTTTGTGGAATTTCCAAAATGTCTAAATTAATTCTTTCAAATGGTGTTTTTGGGGTTTCTGTAATTACGAGTGGGTTATCTAAATTTTTCCTTAAAATTTTGTTCTTTTGACATATCTCACATTCTTTTATAAATGTTTCAACCTCTTTACTTAAGTTTTTCCAATTATATTTTTCTTTGATTCTTCGTATAGTCTCATTGATTCCTCGATGAAAATTTCTCTTTCCTGAGTGGTATTGATCAATTATTATTTGTTTCTGATCATCACTAGGTTCTGTGACAATATTTTCACAAACTACCAAATTTAAATCTTTTTCTGCAAAAATAAAGCATATCATTTCTAATATTGGTAAGTCAACTCTTGTCTCAACATAATATGTTTTTGAAGGATCGATATCATTTTGACATCTACAAAGAATTCCAAAAAGTATTGAAATTGCATCTTCTTGAAAATTTTTCAATGGAATAATATAATAATTTCTTTTCCTAATAGATTTTGAAGGTAAAATATTGATTCTTTTAATGTCAAACTTTGGACTTTCCTCGAAAAAATCTTCTATAATTTGATAATGTAAATCTTTCATATTATCTTGTTGAAAAATTGTTATGATATTTTTGTGATCTTTATTTAATAATTGTTCATTTGTATATCTGATTTTGGAATAATCAATCACTGATATTGTTTGATATAAATTTTGGAATCTATTAAATTCGTTTTCAAGTGTCTGCGGTGACATAAGGGATAAGTTTTCGTTTTGATCTTCTTCGGATGAACCTTCCTGTTCCGATAAAGCATTAATAATTGCCGTTCGTTTATCCATCAAAATATAGATATTGATTTGAATATCTGTTGATTGGAAAATTGATTTAATCATTGATAAAATTATATCCCAATTTAATGAATCTAAGCCACAAGCTATTTTTGGCATTGCTACGTATTTAATTTGATTCTCGAAGCAATTTTGTTTTAATTTTTCTTGTTCCGTTGTGCAAAATTCCCCATTATTATTTATTTTTACCAAGCAATTAGGGATGTAACACTTGTCTATCTGTTGTGCTAATAAAATAGCTTCAGTGTTTTTTAATTTATCCGTTCTAAATTTAAAAGCTCTTTCTGTACGACCTTCAATTTTTATCGTATTATTAATAGGTTTTATGTCAGCTGATTGTTGTTCTGACTGCATTGGATCATTTTCCGAATTACTCCGATAAAGTGGTACTGTTTTAAAATTTGTAATCAATTGATTATTTTTGTAATCAATAACACAATCATAATGTTTTAAAAAGTCTGAACCTAGTAAACCGTCAAACTGTATATCCAAATTATAAACTAAAACTTTATGTGGGTCTTTAATATTAAAAGGAATTAATGCTGATTCTGTTATATTGATGGGTACGTTAGTGATACCGCTAATAGTAACATTTTCTGGAAATCTAATTTTATATTTTTCACATGTTTTAGGTTTAAAAACAGATTTACTTGCACCTGTATCTACTAATAATTTAAATTGTTTTGAAACATCGGTAATATAGTACAATTCTTCTGGACAGGCAAAAATTTCAAAATTTACATGAATTGATCTTGAGTTTGGATGAAGGGATTGTGATCGTCCTCTAAAGTTATTTCTGAAATCTGACTTATTAAATTTTGATCTGTTTCCGAGGCTGATATCTGAAAATTTACAGAATCTTGAGAATAATTTTCAAAATTACTTATTTCAAAGTCATTTCCAAAATTTTCATTTTCGTAATTAACATTTTCAAAATTTTGATCTGTGAAATTATAATTCTCAAAATTTTCACTAAAAAAAATTTCATTTGCAAAATTTTCATTATTTTCAAAATTTTTATTATTTTCAAAATTTTCAAATTTTTCTGAATTAATAAAATGCATTGGTTTGTATGTAGGATTAGGCTGTATTACACTTGGCCTATTTTGATAGTTTTGATTTGGTCTAAAGTTGCCATTATTTTGTTGTGGACGCTGTATTACATTTGATCTTTGTTGGAAATTATTTGGTCTTGTATTTTGAAAATTCTGATTTTGATAGGATGTAGATGGTTGAGGATTTTGATTCCTATTTTGAAAATTGTTTGAGTTATAAAAATTTTGTGGTCTCGATTGCGACACTTGTCTAATTCTACACTCATTTATTAAGTGACCTTGTTTTTTACAAAATGTACATATTTTTGGTTGTATTTTGAGTTTTTGAATTGAATTTTGTGATTTAGAGAATTTTTGATTTTCGAAATAAAAAAGTTGAAGCTCACGTTTAATAAAAGAAATAGCTTCAATCATGTCTTTCGGATTGTTAGCACGAACTATATGCCCAATTTTTGAGTCTAATCCGGTTAATAAAGTATTTAAAGCCATAGTCTCAATAAGTTTACCCTGAGCAAATTTTTGATCTCTTGAATTCATTTTCGCACAGTGAACTTGTAAACGCGAAATAAAAGTTAGTGGATTCTCAGATGGTAACTGATGTAACCTCTGGAGATCCTGAATTAAAGCAGTAAGGTCTCTTTGATCGCCAAAATGCGTATTTAGAAGTTGTGAAACTTCTGCCCAAGAACTTATATCTCTAGAATTAATAAGCTGAGAAGCTTTACCCTTTAACTGATTTTTGATTTTAACAAGCAAAAATTGTTTTTGATTTTGAACACACATGGCTTCTGCCAAGTCGCATGCATTACAAAATGTGTTGAGATTAATAGCATCTCCATCATATTCTGGAATTAATGAAAATATTTCAGAAAGTTTATAAGGTTCAACTTCTTGTTCTTCCGCCATTATTTACTTTTTTTTCAAAAATTTTCTTAAAACTAAAACTTAAAATTTAAAAGTTTCTGACTAGTGAAGAAATTCGGGCAAAACAATAAATATTTAAAACTAACTTACAGTATTAAAATCTTCATATCCTGAAGCAAAGGAAGTTCGGAAGTTCTCTGTATCCTGAAGCAAAGGAAGTTCGGAAGTTCTCTGAAATCGCTTTTGAAATTAAGCGGCTGGATTCAGTTCCTCTTCAAAGCTGGATCGGATTTGACCAGATGAATCTTCTTTCTTCTATAACTTTTCTTCTGTAACTTTTCTTCTATAACTTTTCTTCTATAACTTTTCTTCTATAGCTTTTTTTATTTTTCGGTTCCTTTTTTATTGCTAGTTTTAAGGCTAAAACTACTAAACCCGTTTTTATGCTGGTTTTAAGGCTTAAACCACTAAACCTGTAATTATGCTGATTTTAAGGCGAAAACCACTAAACCTGTTTTTAAGAAGCAAGTAAGTTCTTCTTGTAAAACACTAACGTGTACCGTACTGACAAGTCTCTTGGGTGCACTACCGCGGACGGTGAACTACGAATAGCTTTTTTCGTACACTGGGCCTCGAGCTGTAGTACGTCGAAGAAATCCGCACGACTGCGCCACTTTTTAGATTCGAAATCTAATAAAGAACTTTTTTAAAAAAAAACTATACTTTATTTTGGAACCGTTTACAATGGTACTTAACACTACAAAGACTAGCTATTGAATGCCTCTGAATTTCTTATTGTTGTTTACAACAAATCCTATTTATACTAAATTAGTGCTGACGCTTAATTCTAGAACAAAGTCAAATAAAAGTTAAACGTGACTAAAAGTGCTTACACATTTCCTTCTAGAAGATCTCTTGTTAAAAACAAATATATCAAATTACATTAAAAACAATAGTGAATAACAAAAGTATCAAATTACATTAAGATAAGGAACTTAGAATAACAACACTTACACCTACGCATTGTTTACTCATATAACATATATGTGAATGAATTTTTTTAGTTTATAGCAGTTGTTTTAAATTTTATAATGTTAAATTAAACGTTCCTTTAATTTTAAGGAAGATTTGAGTGTTTTTAAAACATACTTAGTACATAATAAATATTTTTAATAAAAAATATTTCTTTTATTTAAGATAACAATTAACCCTTTAAATAATAAAGCACCTATATGTTTAAAAAACGATACACAAAATGTGTAAAAAATACAATAATTGTGTAAAAAATACATTTACCAGGTAAATAATTTAAACAAATATTGTTAAAAAAATCAACAAATAAATATACGAATAATACACTTATTGTGTAGAAAACAAATACAACAAACAAAATTAACAAAATTTGTATGAATATCACATTCATTGTGTGAAGTATCTACAAAAATTGTGTAGAAAAATAACATTAACCTGTTTACATATTTTTAAAAAATATTGTACAAAAATTAACAAAATTTGTATAGGAATATTATATTCATTGTGTAAAGTATTTGCAGAAATTGTGTAGAAAACACAAATGCAAAAAAAATCACTTACAATAATTGTGTAAAGTCTCTACTAATCACTGTCAAAAACCTATCAAAATTTGTATTTATATTACATTTACTGAGTTAAGAGTCTACACAAATTGTGTAGAAAAATAATACTAACCTGTTCACAAATCGTAAAGTAATATAGTGAAAAAATTAACAACATTTGTATAATATTACAACAACCTGTGTAAAAAACTTACACAATATTTAATTAAATGTACAAAATTTGTATAAGACATTGAATTCGAGCTATTTTTTGTGCTAAAATAAAAAATGGGAAATTAAAAATTTTGACACAAAATGTGTATAGAAACTATAGAGTGGAGTGCACTTACGAATTACACAATAATGTGTAATGTAATTGCTACTAGTAAAAATCCAGTAACAATTTCTGTAATAAAATTACACTATGTAAAAAAAATCCACAAATTTTTTTCCGTGTGCAGATAACTAAAGCATTGCTTTTTTTACCAATGCAAAAAACTTTTTTTTTGATCACGGGTGCGAAAAAAGATTTCTGTCCGTTTTTTACCCAAAATTAAAGAGAAATATCGGAAAATAGTAATATTGAAAAAATATAATCTTATTCTAAAAAAATCATTTAAAAACATCGTCAAAATATCAAACTGTTAAAGATTAAAATGTAGCAACAATGAACGCTTGTAAAAAAAGCACTATTTTAGCCACTAGTTGTGAAAACTATTATTTCGCGCACGGCGTGCGTAAAAAAAACTTTTTTTATACCCACATTAAAAACGTATGTTTAGTAACTGTCTGCAGATAACTAAAGCATGACTTTTTACCGATGAACAAAGATTTTTGTTTTTTGATCAGGGGGCGAAAAAAGATTTCTGTCCGTTTTTTACCCAAAATTAAAAAGAAATATCGGAAAATACTAATATTGAAATTATCTAATCTTATTCTTAAAATAGTAGTTTTAACAACTAGTGTCTAAATAGTGCTTTTTTTTACAAGCGTTGGTTTAAATAACGAGCGCAGTAAGGTATTTAAAAACGCGAGTAAAAAAAAGCACAGTCCAAGAAAAACAGGAAAATATTACTTTTAAAAATCTCGAACGAAGAGAACTTCTAGCAACACACCATCTTTACACCATAAATTAAGGCGGCTGGGAAATGAAATAACAATCGTTTCCATAGCGATGTGTCTTTTTACTCGGTGACGTTCATTGTTGCGACATTTTAGTCTTTGACAATTTGATATTCTGACGATATTTTTAAATGACTTTTTCGTAAATACTTGGTGAAAATTGGCGGAAATGACTTAATTCTTAAGCAAGAAAAATAAGATTTTTTCAATATTACTATTTTCCGCTATTTCCTTTAACTTTGAGTAAAAAACGGACAGAAATATTTTTTTTTGCACCGGTTAATTTATAGTGCAAATATGGTGTGTTGCGGAAGTGCTCTTCGTTCGAAATTTTTAAGAGTAGTTTTCTGGTTTTCTTGGATTTTTTGATAAAAGCATTAAAAAAATAGTGTTAGCAACTCGAGGCTAAACTGTGTTTTTTTTACTCGCTTTTTTAAATACCTCGCCTCCGACCAATAGAAATGAAGAAAAGTCGGTTACAAAGTTTTTTTAAAGATGGCGGATGGTTCCCGACGAGTGGGGGAAATATAAACTAGAGGATCTTACTTGTTCCCCCCCCCAACAATTGTCAGAAAAAGGTACCTCCTTTACTTCTGACAGTTTTACTGTACTACTATTTAAAACCACACATATTTTAACATTTTAACAAAAAACTTTTAAACCCCTTCCCCCGCCCTAAATAAATTATAAAAAAAACATTGTTTTCATATTTTAGAACCTATTTTCTTTGGTTTGACTCCCCACAACCTATATTTTGACGGACATACCTCCATACCTCCCCCACCTTAAATAATTACTTAAAAAAAAAAATTTGGACACTTTTTCAGATTCCAGACTCTATTTCTTTTGGTGTGATACCTTTTACAGATTAATAGTAGTTTACCTAACTAGTGTGGAAAGTGCCACTTTGCCGCACGCGATTGCTAACGCGTCGTTCGGCTAGCAATTAAGTGTGGAAAATTAACTTTACGCGCGAGTTAGGTACAATATTTTTTCTACTCGCTTGACTTTAAGTATTCTTGTAACCCAATAAAAGAAATTTAAAAATGTTACTCTTTAGTACCATAAAGTTAACTTTTGCGCACGCAAAACAGTGCAAAAATAGTTATTTACCTAACAAGTGCGGAAAGTGGTACTTTTCGACACGTGATGGCAGTTGCACGAACGACGTGGAGTTCGGGTAAGCCGTCAAGGGCATTTTCCGCAAGATTTAGGTACAATATATGTTTTTTCTACAAGTGATTTGGTCCATCTTCCCAGCAAACATATCGCAAGTACAAAAATAGTACTAATTTGGAACACGGCATTTTACAATATTTGTACAATTTGTGCTGTAATGCGTAGCAACAATACAAAAAAAGCGTAAATATTGCACTAACTGGCATAAAGTACTTTAATTAGAGTACTAAAATAGTACTTTATTTGTAATGGTACCGCAAAGTTCAGCATCAAATGTACAAAAATAGTAACCCGGTGTTTGCTGGGTTATTTATCAAATTTTTTTTTAATATGCAAAGATTTTATAATAATGCTACAACACGACACATAAGATAGAATAGTTACATAAATCACTTAATTAGTCCTAAGTATCTTCATTTTGTTAGTAAAGTGCCTGCATGTGACTTTTTAAGTTTATTGGTTGTAATGATAGTACCCGTAGATAGTAATTTGATTTAAATTTAAAAAAGGTTTAGGGCGAATAAATAACAAAATCAGCGAATAGCGAGCTTTCCCTCAAAAAAGGTAATGGTAACCGTAAATCCGGATTTCGCACTTGTGGTGTTGATCAGTACGGTGCTAGGAATTAGGAGTAAAAATGATGATGAAAAAAATCTGACATATATATAGGATTCACGTAAAAGACAGTCATCTGTCAAATTGCAGAATCGGCAGACGTACCTTCAATTTGAAGGAAAATTAAGCGTCTCTACGGAGACAGATATAATTATCTTTACAGATATCCTAAGCTCTAGAGTTGATAAATTTAAAAAAGGTTTTAGCGAGGGCGAATAAATAACAAAATCAATGAATAGCGAGCTTTCCCTCAAAAAAGGTAATGGTAACCGTAGATCCGGATTTCGCACTTGTGGTGCTCATCAGTACAGTGCTAGGAATTAGGAGATGAAATGATGATGAAAAAATCTGACACAGGATTCATGTAAAAGACAACCATCTGTCAAATTGCAGAATCGGTAGATGTGCCTTCAATTTGAAGGAAAATTAAGCGTCTCTACGGAGACTGATATAATTATCTTTACAGATATCCCAAGCTCTAGAGTTGATAAATTTAAAAAAAGTTTTAACGAGGGCGAATAAATAACAAAATCAATGAATAGCGAGGTAATGGTAACCGTAGATCCGGATTTCGCACTTGTGGTGCTCATCAGTACGGTGCTAGTGCGAAGTCTGGATCTACTGTTACCATAACCTTTTTTGAGGGAAAGCTCGCTATTCATTGATTTTGTAAAATATAGTCCTTTAAAGTGAAAATCATGCGTTACATTAAAAATCGTGCGGAAAAGTAAAATCGTGCGAAAAAGTACAACTTTTACAAAGAAAAATCGTGCGGTAGTAGAAAAATACTTATCGGTTTGAGGGGGTGGTTTTACCCTCCCTGTTTTTTCAAAAATCCTATCACACCTATCGACTTACTTCAAGTAATTGTGAGTTATTTTTACCCCCTTTAAAATAGAATATCAACCGATCAAAATGTAGAAAAATACCTAAAGAAGTGTTTAATTCATTAGTAGAGTCAACATACCAATTTTCAGACCACTTTTTCCAGCGATCGACCCGCGAAGAAAAGTAAAATGTCATTGAAGGACAAACACCACACACACACACACACAATCACACACACACACACACACACACACAGCCACCCACACACAGAAACTTTCGCATTTATAATTATTAGTAGGATTATGTTTGCTGTTTTTAACCGTTTTAACCAGGTTTTGCACTAGTGTCCTTCCCAGTTGTCCAATAGTTCGATTTAGTAGTTTTGGCGTGATGGTAACAAACACACAGATAAAAATTGGATTTTATCATTTAGTAAAAAGTCATCAGCAAAATTCATGTTTTAAAAATATTCAATATATAGAAATGGTCAATCTAAAGATTTTTTGTATAGATGAGATCGCTTCATAGTTTCTTATACACTTTTGTACCTTTCGTGAAAAAGTGAAATTTTTGTGTATGGTGGTAGCAACACGTCAGTCAATTTTGGGATTTTTTGAGTATTTCTCAGCTCAGAATTTTTACTATACTTATTCTTTGTTGCTTTTCAGGCGATGGGGTATTTTCTCAATTTAAATAATAATATTAACTTAAATATTTGACCATTTGGAAAGATCTGTGTCAATATTCACCATTCGCATCTAGGTCCGCCTTGGCCAACTTAGTGGCTTAGTTAAAACAGAAATTATTTTAATATGTTAAATAACACAATTAAAATAAGTATATCGGTTGAATATTGAAGTACAGCATATAAAACCATAAAAAAGATCTTTGTAGCCTTAAAAATTTATCTTGCAAAAATGCTTAATTTTTGAGGCCACAACAATACGGTTTTAACGAGAAAAAGAAGCGTTAGGCTGAATCCACAGTTTCACTTCCTGCAGCTCACTTTTATTTCCCTCTTTGTCGAAAAGAGTGAGAGGGCAATAGAAAATATATTTCCTTCTTTGTCTAAACGACAAAAAGGAAAATTGAAGTGAGCTGCAAAAAGTGAAGCTGTGGATCCGGCATTATACTAGTAAGGCGACAGAGTAGACCCCCTAGCTTTAAAAAAAGCGACACCAGCGCCTATATATGGTACTTTGTTACTAAAATTTTTATTGAAAACGTTGCACCTCAGAAAATTGCAAAGAAAAAGCCACTGGTTATCGTCATTTAATGCAATGACTATGTTTATTAATATTAAACATTCTTTTTTTATTAAAATAAAACAAAAAAAATATTCACTTGCTAGAAGGTCAAATTAAATTATTCTAGTATTACTTTTGTTACAAATCAATTATTGGTTTAATAAATTTGACCTACACTGCTCACCTTGTTATTAATTTTACACTTGGAAATAAGAATAACCATAATGGGCAATAAATTGTTAAAAAATTAATAATGAAATTGCTAATTTGATTTCAAAGCCTATTTTACTCAGGTATTTGGATACCATTAAAAGAGGTGGATGAATCCGCCGTTATCTCTGAAACATCCTACACTTTACAAATAAAATAAAATACGGATGTTTGGTCGCTCATATAAAAGATTTTTTAAGGTTCTTACAAGTATTGCTTTTTATAAAAAATGTGATCTGTTTCTATTCTTAGCCAAGTCGAAGATAAATTTAAAAAAAATTATTTTAGACCGATCGGAATAACTGATTTAGAGGGAAAAGGAACAAAAAATAATAACAGTTTTATCAGTGAAAATGGTAAAGAAGCTTATAATTAACCAAAAAAAACTGCGTAAGCGAGAGTGGGGGAGGGGGTGGAAAAAAGGAGAAAAATGGTATTATTGCATTTTTCAGTTAAATTTAACGTCAAAAAATAAAAACTTTGATACAAAAGTTGTACAACGTTCAAAAATCTATAGCTTTTATTAATCTCATTTTTTAACATAACCTCAAAATTTTCGAGAAAAATGCAAAAAATCGTGACTATTTTTCATTTCCGTAAAAATAGTTGAATCTAGAAGAGACTTAAAATACTTACACCTCTGTGTGTCTTCAGTACCTATAACTTTTTTTTAAATTAAACAATAAAGACCATTTTGAAATAATAATTTTTTTCGGACCCCCTTTTTAAATAAAAAATTCTAATTTTAAAAGCTTTATTTAAAATCACCTTTATGTACGTATGTTTATTGATTAACGCTTTATAAAGCGCGTTAATCAATATACCTCGTTTTTTGTTCGGGTCTCGTATTATTAGGCACCCGCTTTCCCCCTACGAGGGGAGTGGAGGGGAAAAACACCTAAATTTGTCCGATTTCAACTCAAATTGGTATACGGTGCTTTTTGGGGATAAGGAATACGAATTTTTGATCTTATTTTGAAAACTCAATATGACGGATTCGAGATGGACGATTTGTGGTCATGTTTTGCTAACTAATCGACCAATTTTAACTTATACACATCTAATTGTCTTCAAAAAGCTTTTTTTACATAAAATTATTTTTGAATTTTTAGAATTGTATAGCCTAAATCATCCTTTTAATATTCTAATCTGATCCAAATTTCATAATCCCCCTCCCTAAAAACCCTCCTGTATGCCAATTTTCCCCCTCCAATTCCCTCTTTAGGGGGAGGTAGGTACCTGATAATACCATATTATTGTATTGTCACCGGAATTATAAACGCATTCCAAATTTGAAGATCTCAAATACAAGCTTTCATAAAATATAAAGTGGACTAAAAAGTAGAAAATAATTTTTAACATTCTGATATCATAATAATAAAAGCCATGGGCGCAAATTAAAACTCGAGTCGAGTTGGTTTAGACTTACTTACCCTTGCATTTCTCGTGAATTCAGATTGTTGCGAACAATAATAATGTAATCATTATAAATTTATTATCGTATTTGAAAAGCTTTTTTTTGTATAAAATTATTTTGGTTTGACTTTTGGGTAAAATAAAAAATATCTATAGTCACAACTTAAAAACTTGCCCAAAATGCAAAAGAAGCAAAACATGATTCCTGCGATAATAATAAGGAATCTTACTTTACCCAAACTATTGGTGTACGCCGAGATTAATACATTTTTCTGAAATTTTGATAGGAATGAGTAGACCCTTGTAAAAGCAACACAAAAAGCTGGGTTGGAATGTGGTGCCCCAGTATCGTTTAGACGCAGAAGCATTGAAATAAATAACATAATGAGATAGTCAGCTGATTAAACATTGTAAAAATGTAAAAATTCTGCAGTTTTTTATTATATCTCTAATATAACATTTATAGTGTGTTATGATAAATCTAACGTTTTACGTAACTCTGTGTTGAAACAACATATCCTTTAATATATTAAATCAGTTAATTATTTTAGTCTTTTAAAAAAAAGCAAAAAAATAAATATTCAAATAATCGTATTCAAATAAGACTTAAGCAGCTATCAAGTGTAGATAGAGAAACTTAAGAGGATATATAACAGCAGATTACTTTCATGTATAAAACGCTAAATTGATGCGTAGGTAGAGAATAACCCTATCTACGATTAGTGTCGCCAAAGGAACTATTTATTTTAGGGTAGCATACCTCAAATTTCTGAAGTAATTTCGTTAATAGGGCGATTTACTTAATATGACAATAATACAACGTCGTTTGTGCTTGTTTTTAATTATCTGCTGGAAAATGAAAGAAAAAATTAACAACAAAATCAGAAACTTGATAAAATTAGTGCACCAAAGTCAAGTGTGTCAGTGTCCCAGTTAGTGAATTAATTTTATTCTGTTAGCAACAGCAAGGCCACCTAAAAAAATTGAGGAAAACCGAGAGAAAAAACTGTTTTTCTGGAAACTCTGATTGGTCAAGCATATTTTTGAGGAGACAAGGTCCGACCGTTAATGACTAGAATCTGCCTCTTTTACCACCGAGCATTCGAAAAAGCAAGTAGTTTTGTGAAACAGTTGTTGCAATTTTGCAATAACAAATAGTGTGGCGGGTTTGAAAGTGAAAAGAATTTCAAGCACAAAAAAAATCAAGATAGGTGAGTGAAGTTTATCTCCTTAATTGAGCGAAACCTACGAACCCTGAGAAAATTAGCATCTTTAATTGAGTAAAATAAAATCTTACAATCATAGAAAATATACAACTTTTTCATGCCATGATAGTTATTTTATAAAAAGTAATTCGTTTGTTGCTTTTAGGGCTGAGAAAGTAATGTATTGACATTGTTTTACATTGGCGTACCACCTTTCAGAAATTGTTTAAGTTTATTGGTTTTTTAAATTATGCCAAAAAGTTATTATGTTTTGACATTTTTATTCAGTGACGTCCCACGCTTTTTTAATGTCAAAATTTTAAAATTTACGAAACTAATTAATTAAAAATTAAATTATGCCGTAATATTTTTTTTTCAACAGACCGGAAAGTAAGCAGTTTCCTTATGATTTATCGTCCGAAAAGTTTTTCTTTATAAGTAGTTCGCAAAAAGGACCCTTTTTTATTTTATCAGGCAATGATTGTCGTTTCATTTCTGTTTTCAGGCAACTTGGCCGTGATTTATTGTGTTCATTCAAGTTGACATGCTTTCAATTGCTATTTCTGACAGTTTAGGCATTTTTACTTTACTTCGATTGACTATTTTAGATATTTATTATTTTTTAATAAAATTCAAGTTTACAAAATGAAAAATTAACAATCGAATAAACAAATTTTATCTGTATATATAATAAATCTCTATAGTCGAACTGCCAGACCTTAAAATATAGGACCTCACAAAAAAATGGGCTAACACTTATAACGTGGATCATTACAATATGGCAACACTGTAAACATTAAAAATTTAAATGGCTTTGTTTCAAAATCCGTAAATTCTATTTGAAAAAACGTTTTTCTTCCCCAGCCAAATTTAGCCCCTTTAAACGAGAAATAACAAAATTGTCATATTTCACTTAAAAACAATCGAAATATGTCATCCAAAAAACTTGAAGAACCATTTTTTCGTGATTTTTAAAACCCTAGGGACCCACGATTGCAATAAACTTTATTTTTATTGTTTAAATTATTGAAGCAATTATTATAAACAAAAAAAATGGGGGTGCCATCTGAGTTCACTTTCACAAGTAATTGACGGCCCTTTTAAATTCGCCTTGTAAAAACATAATAAACGCCACTATCTCCTATACTATAACATAACATACCATAACATAACATTTATTCAAAAAACTACAATATTAGTAATAGTAATAACAAATGCAATGCCTAATTCTAAACTTAAGCTTAAAACTTATGTGGCTGGATTGGAACTGATTTTAAATCAAACAATCACAGCAACTAAGTGATATGTGCTATAGTAAAATATAAATCAAATAAAATAATAGAAGAACAAAAACAAAATAATAGAAACCAGTTAGTTATGTTTTAAATGTATCATTTTGTGAATTTCTAGCCTCTTCCCTTTAAGCCATTTTTTCAATTTACTTTTAAACATAGACGACTTATTGATCTTATTTAGTTCGGCGGGAAGCGCATTGTCTTCTTCTCTGAGTCACGGTTTTTGCAGCGCTAGAACAATATCTTTTTTTTGTTCGAATGGTATTTTCTTTCTACATAAAACATCTCTTTTGCGTTTAGTTAAAAAAAAATTACGTTTGGGCACTGAAATATATTTTATAGCTCAATTGGTTTTCAAGTTATGGCACGAGACCCGCCAGATTGGCAGAAAGGATTCATCATGGGTGCTAAAGACACTGAACGCTATGATTTGTAACAAACAAAAATTTAGGCCCTATCCCTTTAGTAGATACAAACGACTGTTGCAACTACACCTCTGGCTAATGCCTCGACAGGTATTGAATTATTATTGTATTATTGTCACCGGAATTATAAACGCATTCCAAATTTGAAGATCTCAAATACAAGCTTTCATAAAATATAAAGTGGACTAAAAAGTAGAAAATAATTTTTAACATTCTGATATCATAATAATAAAAGCCATGGGCGCAAATTAAAACTCGAGTCGAGTTGGGTTAGACTTACTTACCCTTGCATTTCTCGTGAATTCAGATTGTTGCGAACAATAATAATGTAATCATTATAAATTTATTATCGTATTTGAAAAGCTTTTTTTTGTATAAAATTATTTTGGTTTGACTTTTGGGTAAAATAAAAAATATCTATAGTCACAACTTAAAAACTTGCCCAAAATGCAAAAGAAGCAAAACATGATTCCTGCGATAATAATAAGGAATCTTACTTTACCCAAACTATTGGTGTACGCCGAGATTAATACATTTTTCTGAAATTTTGATAGGAATGAGTAGACCCTTGTAAAAGCAACACAAAAAGCTGGGTTGGAATGTGGTGCCCCAGTATCGTTTAGACGCAGAAGCATTGAAATAAATAACATAATGAGATAGTCAGCTGATTAAACATTGTAAAAATGTAAAAATTCTGCAGTTTTTTATTATATCTCTAATATAACATTTATAGTGTGTTATGATAAATCTAACGTTTTACGTAACTCTGTGTTGAAACAACACATCCTTTAATATATTAAATCAGTTAATTATTTTAGTCTTTTAAAAAAAAGCAAAAAAATAAATATTCAAATAATCGTATTCAAATAAGACTTAAGCAGCTATCAAGTGTAGATAGAGAAACTTAAGAGGATATATAACAGCAGATTACTTTCATGTATAAAACGCTAAATTGATGCGTAGGTAGAGAATAACCCTATCTACGATTAGTGTCGCCAAAGGAACTATTTATTTTAGGGTAGCATACCTCAAATTTCTGAAGTAATTTCGTTAATAGGGCGATTTACTTAATATGACAATAATACAACGTCGTTTGTGCTTGTTTTTAATTATCTGCTGGAAAATGAAAGAAAAAATTAACAACAAAATCAGAAACTTGATAAAATTAGTGCACCAAAGTCAAGTGTGTCAGTGTCCCAGTTAGTGAATTAATTTTATTCTGTTAGCAACAGCAAGGCACCTAAAAAAATTGAGGAAAACCGAGAGAAAAAACTGTTTTTCTGGAAACTCTGATTGGTCAAGCATATTTTTGAGGAGACAAGGTCCGACCGTTAATGACTAGAATCTGCCTCTTTTACCACCGAGCATTCGAAAAAGCAAGTAGTTTTGTGAAACAGTTGTTGCAATTTTGCAATAACAAATAGTGTGGCGGGTTTGAAAGTGAAAAGAATTTCAAGCACAAAAAAAATCAAGATAGGTGAGTGAAGTTTATCTCCTTAATTGAGCGAAACCTACGAACCCTGAGAAAATTAGCATCTTTAATTGAGTAAAATAAAATCTTACAATCATAGAAAATATACAACTTTTTCATGCCATGATAGTTATTTTATAAAAAGTAATTCGTTTGTTGCTTTTAGGGCTGAGAAAGTAATGTATTGACATTGTTTTACATTGGCGTACCACCTTTCAGAAATTGTTTAAGTTTATTGGTTTTTTAAATTATGCCAAAAAGTTATTATGTTTTGACATTTTTATTCAGTGACGTCCCACGCTTTTTTAATGTCAAAATTTTAAAATTTACGAAACTAATTAATTAAAAATTAAATTATGCCGTAATATTTTTTTTTCAACAGACCGGAAAGTAAGCAGTTTCCTTATGATTTATCGTCCGAAAAGTTTTTCTTTATAAGTAGTTCGCAAAAAGGACCCTTTTTTATTTTATCAGGCAATGATTGTCGTTTCATTTCTGTTTTCAGGCAACTTGGCCGTGATTTATTGTGTTCATTCAAGTTGACATGCTTTCAATTGCTATTTCTGACAGTTTAGGCATTTTTACTTTACTTCGATTGACTATTTTAGATATTTATTATTTTTTAATAAAATTCAAGTTTACAAAATGAAAAATTAACAATCGAATAAACAAATTTTATCTGTATATATAATAAATCTCTATAGTCGAACTGCCAGACCTTAAAATATAGGACCTCACAAAAAAATGGGCTAACACTTATAACGTGGATCATTACAATATGGCAACACTGTAAACATTAAAAATTTAAATGGCTTTGTTTCAAAATCCGTAAATTCTATTTGAAAAAACGTTTTTCTTCCCCAGCCAAATTTAGCCCCTTTAAACGAGAAATAACAAAATTGTCATATTTCACTTAAAAACAATCGAAATATGTCATCCAAAAAACTTGAAGAACCATTTTTTCGTGATTTTTAAAACCCTAGGGACCCACGATTGCAATAAACTTTATTTTTATTGTTTAAATTATTGAAGCAATTATTATAAACAAAAAAAATGGGGGTGCCATCTGAGTTCACTTTCACAAGTAATTGACGGCCCTTTTAAATTCGCCTTGTAAAAACATAATAAACGCCACTATCTCCTATACTATAACATAACATACCATAACATAACATTTATTCAAAAAACTACAATATTAGTAATAGTAATAACAAATGCAATGCCTAATTCTAAACTTAAGCTTAAAACTTATGTGGCTGGATTGGAACTGATTTTAAATCAAACAATCACAGCAACTAAGTGATATGTGCTATAGTAAAATATAAATCAAATAAAATAATAGAAGAACAAAAACAAAATAATAGAAACCAGTTAGTTATGTTTTAAATGTATCATTTTGTGAATTTCTAGCCTCTTCCCTTTAAGCCATTTTTTCAATTTACTTTTAAACATAGACGACTTATTGATCTTATTTAGTTCGGCGGGAAGCGCATTGTCTTCTTCTCTGAGTCACGGTTTTTGCAGCGCTAGAACAATATCTTTTTTTTGTTCGAATGGTATTTTCTTTCTACATAAAACATCTCTTTTGCGTTTAGTTAAAAAAAAATTACGTTTGGGCACTGAAATATATTTTATAGCTCAATTGGTTTTCAAGTTATGGCACGAGACCCGCCAGATTGGCAGAAAGGATTCATCATGGGTGCTAAAGACACTGAACGCTATGATTTGTAACAAACAAAAATTTAGGCCCTATCCCTTTAGTAGATACAAACGACTGTTGCAACTACACCTCTGGCTAATGCCTCGACAGGTATTGAATTAAAAACTGAACATCTACCTGTTCTGGTCACAGTTCAAGCTCTGTGCGCACAGAACCCTTTTTCCCTTCTATTATCGATTTTAAGAGTTACCTATTTGTCATTTTAAAGTATGGACAAAATATTCAAGTTTACGTTTTTTTCTTCGAAATCCTTATTTATTCTGAGCAGAATATCTACGTTACGTACTGTGTCCATCCAATAATCCTGATAATTACTAAAATAACACCACTATTTGTCTCGAATGCCTCTAACTTCTTGCATATGGGATCAGTCAGTATGCATGCTTCTACGTTGTAATATAAGATCTAAACACATAACAACGAAGCACCCGAGGTCGGAGAGTAGTGAAAAAAACAGACAAGAGATACTAGGGCCTGTTCGATTCTTTCACGCACCTTTTGCATGTTGTCCCAGTTTTCATGGAGCTGTCAACTTAGGAATTTGTATACGAATCGACACGTTCGACCTGTAGGCCATTTACTTCTAATACGCCTATAATATTTTCTTCTTTGGCTATAATCATCATTTTGTTTTGCCCACATTCAAGTTAAGCCCAAATTTGGGGCTTTTAACTGCAACCCACCAACTCTTGCAGACCCTCCGCAATTATGACAGTGTCGTCAGCATATCTTGGTGCAGTTAGACTGTGGTAGTGTAGTCGTCGTTGCATTGTAGGTGTAGTGAATTGTTTTCCATAGATAATGCAGAACAGGATATTTTACAGATAAATAGTTAACAATAATTTTTGGTACACACTTGACAACAGATCCTCCTGCAAAATTTTTGAACATGTTAAAAGATCCACCTTACGTATTTCTTTTGTATTAACCGAGAGAGTTCCCTTTTTCTTAATATAAGTTCAAAACTGCATTAGTTTTAAAATTAGGGTCGATTGGGTACCAAAGATGGACAAAATAAAACTTGGGGAAGAAAAAAATATGGTAATTTTGTATTTGCAGGCATACATACAGTCAATATCAGTCAGTCAGTCAGTGATATTAGCTATAAATTGACAAGGTAGTTATATCTGATCCGCTGATTAATCATTCTGGTTTATTATAATTGCGAAGAAATTAGGGCCCTTTTTCTAAGTGACAAAAAGCGCTTACTTTTAGCATTACTTCGCTTGCATGGACAAATTATATCAAATAATTTACCTTTTTAATCTTATATATTGCCTTAGTAATAACCTTTACAAAAGTTATAGTACCGTATTATCAGCAGTGCAGGGTGGTTGTAGTCAAAAAGACTCACACAGAGATGGCAAGAACACACCAACTTTAAGCATGGGAGTTATTTCGTGGAAATGCACAGTCGATATTTTCAATAAACAACACTTATGTCCCTATCCCCTGACCAACCGAAGTTAATAATTAATAATGGTACCTATCTACAATACACAGTGACGCTATAGTACCCCTCTCTGCTTTTTTACATCAAACTAGTAATTTTGTAAAATTGTTTATAAAACTCTTTAAAAGTAACTTTTTTAAAGAACATTTTCCCTCTCAAATATTACTTTTATGTGGGTACTAGACATATTATTTTTATTACACACTAGATACCGCCGCGCCACTTTGCCTGCGGTTTTACCCATTTTTCCTGTTTTTATTCCTTTAAATGGCATAACTTTTGTTTCCATAAACCGATTTTGATGAAATAAATGCCTATGTGTTGCTCAAGAACACAAGGAATGCAATAGTGAAAGTCCCATGAAAATAGGCTAGGCGATCTTTGCGTGATGCTGAAACAAACAGACATACAGACAGACAAAAATTTTAAAAATTGCATTTTTGGTATCTTGTTTGGTCAAACAATTTAAAAAAATATTCAATGTACAGAAATGGTCTTTTTAGATATTTATTATATGTAATTCTTTTGGTGTGAGAAACTTGTGTCTGTTAACGAAAATTGCATTAAATAAGCCAGGTATTATAAGTAATATTTATATTCCTATTCGCGGAACAATCATTCTGGTTCATTATAATTGCGGAGAAATTACGGACCTTTTTGTAAGTGACAAAAAGCGCTTATTATTTCATCACATGCATGGACAAATTATTATATCAAATAATTGACATTTTTAATTCGTCACATGCATGGACAAATTATTATATCAAATAATTTACATTTTTAATCCCATATTATGCTATTAATAACATTTAGTATCAGCCGTTGTTGTGGTCAAAAGGACACACACAGAGATAGGTAGATATTTTTGGGAGCGTATGAAAGAGATGGCATGAACACACCAACGTTAAGCATGGGAGTTATTTCTTGGAAAAGCATACAGTCGATCTTTGCAATAAAATAAAATGAACAAGGTATTATATTTACTTATGTCCCCATCCCCTGACCAACCGATGTTAATAATATTATTGGTTGGCCTAGCATTATTATTATTAACATGGGTTGTTCATTTTATTTTATTGCAAAGATCGACTGCATGCTTTTCCACGAAATAACTCCCATGCTTAACGTTCATGTGTTCATGCCATCTCTTTCATGAATGAATGAATACTTTCTTCAAAATCCAAACTAAAATAATTACAGTTAATGTAAAATCTGATTAAATAAATAAAATTTGATTAAATAAATTAAAAATTAAATAATATAAAAATTTAAGGCAAAAATAGTAGAAAGGGATTGCTACTAAGGCAGTATTTCTGCCAGCGCGTAGCTTTTCCCACTTTCTTCAATATATGCTCTTAGCGCAATATAAATATGTTATTTATACGCGCCCGAAAATATCTACCTATCTCTGTGTAAGTCTTTTGACAAAAACAACGGCTGATACGGTACTATAACTTTTCTAAAGGTGATTACGAGCAAAATATGAGATTAAAAATGTTAATTATTTTATATAATTTGTCCATTCAAGCGACGCAATAATGCTAAAAGGAAGCGCTTTTCGTCACTTAGAAAAAGGGCCCTAATTTCTTCGCAATTATAATAAACCAGTATGATTGATTAGCGGATATATAGGAATATATCTAAATACTACTTGAAATATCTTGTTAATTTATTGCTTATATTACTGAACACCCTATCGACTGTCTATATGTATGCAGACACAATATTACTAGATTTTTTCTCCTGTTTTGCCCTAAGTTTAATTTTGTATTTCTTTGCTACCCTATCAACCTCAACAGCATTTTTGAAATATTTAAATATTAAGAAAAAACGGAACTAACTCGGTCAATACCAAAGAAATATGTAAGGTGAAACTTTTAGCATATTCGAAAATTTAGCAGGAGGGTCTATTACCACCAATATTTGTTTAAAGCATTTAGAAAATAAATTATATTAAAAAATCTGTACACAAAAATATTGTTACCTATTGATCTATTAAAATAATCCATTCTGCATTATCTATGGAAAACAATTCACTACAGCTACAACACAAGTACGACAACACTACCGCAGTCTAAATGCATCTTTAGGTTGTTGATTTTGTTACTGTTTATGTCACAGCTCTTCGATGTTGTGAAGTTTATTGTCTATTATAGATAATATTCTGGTGGAGAAAAATTTGTAATTTTCATGTGACGGTTTTAATAAGTTTTCTAACTTTTCCAAATTTTATTTTTTCAAAATAAAATTTCAAATTTAATATAATCCGGTTGTCATTTTTATTTTGTAACTTTTTTAAAGCACTCTTGCAGTTTCAAAACTGAGTCAATATTCCTTCAGTAAATTTAAATGATAGTTTAATAGCGTTCAGCACGGGATTGAAACACTCAGTGAACGGCTGGTTAGCTACTTTTGTTAAAATTTTCCATTTTGCGCTAACATGGCAAACGTATTACAAGATCTGGTTTACGACATTCCTGATGTGGTGGAGCCTAGTAATACCCCAGTCCCGCAAGGCAAATTATCAAACCAAAACCAAGATGATGTTTTTACCACGGCTTTAATTATACTTATTATACGAGTTAGATATTTTTAGTTTCTTAATACGGTTATTCTTCTTATTTTAGGTATTTCTGGTGTCTGTCGAAGGAAGTTACGAATGTTTCTGTGTAGAACTCTCATAGACAAAATCGTTCGTAATAGCTGGAGATTGGCTAATCTAAATAATGCCGTTACGTAATGTATTACATAGTTTATATTTTATAGCATTGTCTTTTTCAGTGGCGTAGATAGTGCGGAGTTCAAGTCTCCCCCACCCCAGTGTTTCCTAAAAAAAAAATAATTAAATGGTTATCTGAGACTATGTACTTACTCAAGCCCCCCCACTAGAAAATTTCTGCGCAAGTCACTGTATTTTTAACATTCTTAAAATTACCTATATACTTGTGCTAACAATATCGAAAGTGCAGCACAAATTATACAGTTCAATTTTCTAGCAATTATATGATGAATGCTTTCTGCCAATTTAGTAATTTTTGGGTCATATCTTGGAAACCCCGTGACTTATCAGAAACAATTAAACTTATTTTTAAATTAATTTAAACCCGTTAATTTTTTCATAATGGTGGGAATTTTTGACACCAATTTTATTAGTGTATTTTAAAAAGTTGCGTTTTTTTAACTAAATGTATAAGAAATTTTTTATGTAGAAAGAAAATACCCATCGAACAAAAAAAGATTTATTCTAATAGCGTTTATAGTATAGGAGATAGTGGCGTATATGATGTTTTCACAAGGCGAGTTTAAAATGGCCGTCAACTACATGTCAAAGTGAACTCAGGTGGCAATACCATTTTGTTTTTGTTTATAATAATTGCTTGAATAATTTAAAGAATAAGAATAAAATTTATTGCAATCGTTCTTTCCTTGGGGTCGCTCTAAAAATCACGTAGTTTTTCTATATGGTAAAGTTTGTATATTTTAGCAAATTGCCAAAAAAGCAACATTTTGGTACTTTTAATAAAGCAAGAGTAAATGGAAATGAAACCTTCTCCAAGTATATCCAAACAAGTGATTTAAAAATATTTTGTTTTAAGCAAAAAATAAAAAACATCCGGAAGTAAAAATAGATGGCGCTACTTTTAGTATTTTTTCTCTATTAAAGATACTATTATTGGATATATTGTTATAAACAGCGAGAACTGAGAACTTGAAAATTATTATCAAGAAATTTAGGAATATTATAGTGATACTTCTAAGAATCATTATTCTCCTATATACTAATTGAGTTATGCGGATTGGGATATGCTATTAGGGTGTGAGATTATGTTTTTTGTTTTATTTTTATTTAATTTTTTTTTCTGAAACTACTTTTTACATATAGATTTTATATTTCTGAAAATATTAAAGTAATAGGACAACTTTTTTTTGTATTAACTATATACCTGCTGGCCTGATGCAGGCAGTTGCCTCAAATCATTGCCAACTGAACACTTCCTACTTTGTCGTTATTGGCAGCCCGGAAAGCAAGTTCTTAAAAAACACTATTTTTTTAATTCGTGTTCGACCATTTAAAGCAAGAAAAATAGAGGTAAAACCGCAGGCGAACCAAAAGTAACTTGATAAATCAACAAAAAGTCACAGGGGTTATATCACCTTTGCTAACTCTTTCCGCACTAGTGAGAAAAATGGGTCTTTCCGCATGGCAAACAGTGGAGGAAGAGCCATTTTCCACACGATCGTAGAAATAATTGTTTTAATGAGTTTTGTTTACAAAACTGAACTTTTTATTTCGAAAATAATCGAATCTAGAAAAAATTTACAAAGCAAGCTTTATGAGTGCCTTGTTGTCTTAAAGAGCGTTACCAACGAACGAATTATAGTTTGAAATAGGTTTCTTTCATAATTTTTAATGTCGTTTGATATCGTCGGTTTAAAAAAAAATAATGTGCGATATACGCCAGACATTGACATTATAGATCTCCACAGCTTAACAGAACTCGCCTACGGCTCGCCCTGTAAATTTCCTGTGTTTCCCTGTAAAGCTCCCTTTTTCGTTTTGGTAACGTTACGTAAATAGCTATTATTGAAACTATAAAATTGTAACCTAACCATCACAATAAAAAATGTGGTGCGCTGCTGCAAAAAATGTCAAAACATCACGTTTTCAGATATAACCAATAGTCGCACGACTGAACATAATTTAATAAATACCTGTAAACAGCGGAACTTTAAGAATCAAACACTTTAGAAATGTGGTACGCCACTGTAAAAAAAAGTGTCAAGACATTAGCTTCTCAGCCCTAAAACCAATAAACGGACCACTAAATATTATCTCAAACACAATTAAAATTGCAAATTTTTTACATTTAAAAATAACAAATATGGTATAATACCTATAATACCCCACTGAATAAAAATATCAAATTGGCTAGCCTTGTATTCTGCTGGATAAGAAGCATTGATAAGATCTCCAAAAAAAATTTTTTTTTTTGTTTTGTGGTCAAATAGGTATTTCAGTGCTTCTTTGATACGCCCCTTTGTCTAAACAGTGGGCGGTACCACATTGAAACCCAGCTAACCAACCGAATCAAAAAAAAATCTATTAGGGGCGGGACATACCTGTGGTTGTGTAAACCAGGGTGTTTACTTTCGCAAGAATAATTTTTTGTTTCTTTTCAATTTTGGAGAAAGTACTTAAATTATTACTTTAATCTTTTTTATCTTACCAAAAAGTATGTTAAAACAAAAAAAAATGAGCAATGGTAAAACTTTCTACACTGATTTTCCTGAGTACAATTTTCGATTGAAAAAAGGGACAGAAATACTAATTTAATTTACAAGTTTTACGGACAAGGCGACGAGGGAACCGAGTCCGGAATTTCTAGACGAGTAATTTAATGACATTCCAAGGCCGTTTATCATACAATGTCTTATTTCATACTGTAAATGGGAAATCCATTATTTTTGTTCTTATTTCTTTTAGTTACTTTACCGGACTAGTGATGTAATGTATCATCTCCCGGACTGAAACCAAAACTTCTGTCACTCAAGAAAATACATAAAACACAACTATTTGTATACACATGGGTTAAGTCGGTCAGACATTTCCAGGATGTTTCTAGACTTTTCCATAGTGTATTCGGAGTTTTCCAGTGTGTATTCAGACTTTCACACGATATATCTAGACTTTCCCAGGGTTTATCCAGGCTTTTTAGAATGTATCCAAACTTCCAGGGTATATCCAGACTTTTTCTGGGTGTATACAATTTTTTTAGGGGTATTTCCAGACCTTTCCAAAGTGTATCCAGGCTTTTTTGGGATGTGTCTAGGCTTTTTCAGAGTGCATTCAGACTCTTCCATAATGTTTCCACACTTTTACGCAGTATATCCGGACTTCCTTGGTGCACCTAGGCTATTTTAGAGTATATCCAGACTTTTAAAGGTTGTATCCAGGCTTTTTTAGAGTGTATTCAGACTTTTGTGGTATCTTTATGACAGATTAAAAAATGGTTGTGTAATTCGTATTTCTCTTTTCTAATTGTAATTTTAACATCATATCCATCCACATTTGCTAAATTAAAAAAAAATTCACACCACTCACTGACCTTAAATAAATTAGTTATGTTTCTCCTTTAAAGAAATTTTAGAACATCTTTGACATTTCAAAACCCTTTTAAGCCGAATATTTTTGAACATTTTTTTGGTGTTGGTATTTAACGAAACATTAGGGACCTTTTGGAACATCTAAAATAACAGCAGATTAAACTCGGTACTTATGTGGTTATAGTATTTAACGATAAATGTAACAAATGTCAATTTAAAAGTTTCTGGAATGTAAAAGAAAATAACGTAAAATTTCGTTAAAGGAATCATAACCTAAATTTTGTGAAGTAAGCGCGTGGTGTGAATTTGGTTATTTATTTATTATTAGGTTTAGTATAAAACAGATAGAAAATGTTGAAATTACAATTAGTAAATAAAAAACTTTCTACAAAATTCGTTGATTTTATTTGGCGTAAATAAAGTCCATTGTTATTTTTATTTGATTTGCCTCCCCTCTTTTTCCTTACTGCGCAGTCGCACAAATAACGATAGCCACAAAAAATGTTATTTTAAGAAAAACGGGAAAAAACCGCAGGCAAATCGGATGTTGGACTGGATACAAGGGTTTTATTTGACATCTGTTCCTTGGTATTACATCACAATAGCAGCAAAAAACAAGGTTTGAAAACGTCTATTTGCACAAGAGCGAGTGTTTGACATTATGATATGGTTATGATACTTCAAATAAAAACCAAATCGATTTTTTCTGTTTTCTGTTAGTTAAATACCTAGTCAATATTTATTGTTAATTGTAACATTTAAGTACTCTTATAAAATTACACCAGTGTAATTTTATAAAGGCGTGTTTAAAGTTTGAGACAATGAAATTAACTCTGTGTTTCGGACTTCCATTGTCTATATTTTATTTATACAAGACGTTTCGATCAGTACAATCTCTGATCGTTTTCAAGTGCAAAATACAATCTATTCGTAAGGCTATCTACTTACCTCAAGGAGGGGTTTCCAAATATTTGGAATTTCAACACTTGGTTTACTGAAAATACCCTAATTCTGCCCAATAAAGGCAGTTTCAAGGAATTTACGGTTCTTCCAGTGCGACTCCTTGGTAGTAGCAAGATCGATAGAAATCTGTTTCGTCGCAACTCCCTGTAATATTAGGAAGTAATTTGTTATTTTAAATCTAAAAACTGCATATTCGTAGCAGCCTTAGTTGTTATGAATTTACATCAACACCTTCGCCAAGCTTAAATTTATAAAACCGCAGCTTATGAATTTTCACATATATCAACCCCCTCAACCATCCACCAAATTATTTTTTTCTCAAAATTAAAAAACATTAAGTTTCTTATTACAAGCATAACTTCACCTCTATGTATGTATGTCTATATGTTTGTACGTTCAGTTAAAATCCTGCAACTGAATTTTGACTAAATTTAGATGTCTGATTAAATTCAAATTTGGTATGCGATTCTAGTTCCGGTGACAATACAATAACATGGTATTGTTAGGCAACCCCTGGAGGGGGGAAAACGTTAAGTTTGTCCGATTTCAACCAAAATTGGTATACGGGGGTTTTTGGAGATAAGGAATATGAATTTTTTATCAGATTTTGAAAATTCAATATGGTGGATTCAACATGGACGATTTTTGGTCATGTTTTGCTCATTGCCTTTAAATTTGTTATGCGTTTATAGTTCCGGTGATACTATAATATGCTATTATCAAGTACCCACCTATCCCAACGAGGGAAGTGAAGAGAAAAAAAGATTTAGTTTGTTCGATTTCAATCATTGACATACAATGGTTTTTAAGGAAGGTGATTATGATTTTTTGATCAGATTTAAAAATTTCAATATGGCGGATTTAAAATTATTTTCAATGGACAAAAGCGATATTTGCGAAAGTCTCTCCTGATCTCTTGAATTTCTCGCGAAATTTTTTGTGCGTTTAAGCGTTGAAAATCCCTTTATTAGGTAATTATGCAGTATACGGTTTTCCGCTATTTTTAGTTTTTTTATGAAAAATTCTACTAGGGTCCCTGGGACCCCAAATCCGCCGGCGCCGGTTGTTTTTTTTTATTTTTTTTTCACTAATACCACCCAATCCAACACAGCCCAACCCAACCTAATCCTAGCCAACCCCAAACAATCAAAAAAACACATTACCCCCCCCCCGGCACCCTTTTTTCTCTTAAAAAAAAGTACCGGCGCCGGCGGATTTGGGGTCCTAGGGAACCTAGTAGATGCCTCTATAAAGAATTTTTCATAAAAAATCAAAAATGGCAGAAGACCGTTTACTGCATAATTACCTTTTATTAAAAAGACACACACCACACATCTACATACAATCTTCAGTCAGCTGTTGAGTTGAGGGTATTTGCATGTCCAAGTACATATTGTCTTCCATATCGCACAACGCACGTACACTGAACAGTCCGATAACCGTTTAAACCTGCAAATAAGCTACTTAGTCCGTTAGTTTTTTTTTAAAATATGTCCCAGGGTTGTTTGCAACTATGGTGAGGAATACTTGTGCAAAATATTATAGGACTGCGCCCCCCTTGAGGGCCTCACGGACTCATTTTCTATATTTTTAATACGTTAACGCATATGTTTGGGATTTTGCCAATATCTCCTGTACTATTTACTTTTGACATATAAAGAGTATGTCATTATAAAGAGGACGGATTGCCCTGTCTAGAAAAGTAAATAATATTTTAACAGGTTAATTATTGTGGCACCAGTGGCGTTCGTAATTTAAAAATAGAAAATTTTCTTTTTCTTTGCACTTTGGATTTTTTCTTATTTTTACATTTTTTTAAAATCGAGTAGCATGCGTGGTAACCCAAAATAACTTAAAAACATCTTTAACCTTTGTTCTTTCTAAAAATGTAAAAGTTTTAAAAATCAGCTTAAAACTAAAAGCACAAGCAAAGTTTAAATTAGTATTAGTTGCGAAAATTTCCTTTTTTTTTAGTTTTTGGCATGGACGTGTCATTTTTGCTGGAAAATGCAAAATGATAATTTTTCTCCGTTTTTTTCTTTTTCATTTATACAAAAGACACCGACCGTCGCTGTTGGATGTACTATTAGTCTATGATGAAAACTTAGACTTTGCAAGACGCTCAAACGTGAATAATTGGATTCAGAAAAAAATTATGTTTTTTCTTAGATTCTGGATTTGCGACGTTCCTTATCAATATGAGTAGAAGATCTAAGCTGATTTTGAACTGACCTACCTCATTTTGTTTTGTCATCTTCTTTCTTTATTTCTAAGGCTCCCAGGTTAATTATTTTTAGTATAGCCTTGCAGCACGACTTATTGGATTTTTACGGGTGAAAGATGTGTCTGGTCAGCGAAAAATATCTTCTATTGCCGAAATTTTTGTTTTATCTTTATGGAATTATAAATTTAAAGAAAATACCACTCCCCCTCCCTCGTTCTCGCCCTTACATAATGATTTTCAGCAAGTTTTTGCACATTTGTGTATCCGTACATATTTTATTACACATTATTTAACAAAATAAATTTTACAGTCATGCCCCCCCCCCTTACAGTCGTACTTCCCCCTCTCCACTACGCTCGGTTTTTGGCACATGACAGTGTCACCATGAATTACAGGCACATAACAGTTTTACGATTAATTACATTTTAATGTATTATAATTATTATAATGCACACCGAAAAACATATTCTATTGTCGAAATATACAGTTTTTTGTTTATGGAATTAACCCAAAATAAAAATGTAAATTAAAAAAATTAACCCCCCCCCCCCCTCGCTCTCGCCGTTACTCATTTTCAGCAAAGTTTTGCACATTTGTGTATACGTACATATTATTTTTACAGTCGTACCCTCCCCCTTACAGTCGTACTTCCCCTCTTCACTACGCTCGGTTTTTAACACATGACAGTTTTACGATCAATTACACTATAATGAATTACTACTTAGTTACAAGTAAGTTATTACACCTGTCGCTCATTTTTTTTTGCATTTTGCAATTCAGATGTACTTAAATAAAGGACATATTTATCACTCGCCCACCGAAAAACTTTGCAGAGTGCACATACTGTTATACTGAGGTAATACCCAGTGTCTAAGTATAAAAATTAAAATCAAAAAGTTGTTATCAACTCCACAATTATAATAGTAAATTTATAATGTTCTTGTAAAAAAATAACAATTACAATTTAGTATTAATCTTACTACGACAATAAACTTTACTTTTATGAAAAACACGATTTTAATAACAAAAACAAATGTAAAACATTTCTTTATATTTCACACTTCATTTTCATCGTAATATTCAAGGTCTTTTTTAAGACATTCTGCCAAAACTGATTTGGTGTTCTGACGCAGCGATTCGTTTCAATCAAATAAAAATAGAGGAAACATTGGTAATCATATTTTAAATACTTAGAGAAAACTGAAGGAAGTGACTTAATATTTAGGCAAGAATAATTAGATTTTTTCTATATTACTATTTCTCCTTAATTTTGGGTAAAAAACGGATACAATTTTTTTTGCACACGTAGCCAAAAAACAGTTGCATCGGTAACCAAAAAAGCTATGTTTTAGTTAACTGCAGACAGTTACTAAAAATCATGTTTTTTATAAAGATATAAAGAAATGTTTTGCATTTGTTTTTGTTATTTGCTGAAAGTGATTAAAATCGTGTTTTTCATAAAAGTATTAAAAAAAAGTTTATTGTCATAGTAAGAGTAATACCAAATTGTAATTGTTATGTTTTTAAAACAATATTATAAATATACAATTATAACTGTGTACTTGATCACAACTTTTTGATTTTAATTATTATACTTAAAGACTGGGTATTACCTCAGTATAACAGTATAGTATAACACAACTACAGGGTGCACCCTGCAAAGTTTATCGGTGTGCGAGTGATAAATGTCTTTTACTTAAGTACATCTGAATTGCAACTAAGTAGTAATTCATTATAATGTAATTAATCGTAAAACTATCATGTGCCAAAAATCGAGCGCAGTGAAGAGGCAAAGTACGACTGTAAGGAGGAGGGGGCGGTACGACTATAAAATTAATTTTGTTGAATAGTATGTAATAATATGTACGCATACACAAATGTGCAAAAACTTGCTGAAAATCATTACGTAACGGCGAGAAAGAGGGACGGGGTGAGGGGTAATTTTTTAAAATATATATAATTTTATTTAAATTCCATCCATAAACAAAAAACTGTATATTTCGGCAATAGAATATATTTTTCGGTGTAAATTGTAAACGAAGGATTTTAACCGGGAAGGTCTTAAAATAAAGAAAAAAGATGGCAAAAAAAATCTAAGAAAAAACATCATTTTTTTCTGAATCCAATTATTTACGTTTGAGCGTCTCACCAACTCTAAGTTTCCATCATATATAGACTAGTAGATTCAAGAGCGAAGGTAAGTGTCTTTTGTATAAATGAAAAAGAAAAACCGGAAAGAAATTATCTTTTTACATTTCCCAGCAAAAATGACAAGTTCATATCAAAAACTAAAAAAAAGCATATTTTTAAAACTAAAACTAATTTAAACACAGCTTGTGCTTTTAGTTTTGATCTGATTTTTAAAACTTTGACATTTTTAGACAGAACAAAGTTTGGCGATGTTTTTAAGTTATTTTGGGTTACCCCGCACGCTACACGATTTCAAAAAAATTTTAAAATAAGTAAAAATGTAATGTGCAAAAAAAAAGAAAATTATCCTTTTTTTTTAATTACGAGCGCCACTGGTACCACAATAATTAACCTGTTAAAATTGTATTTATTTTCCTAGACAGGGCAATCTGCCCTCTTTATAATGACATATCTTTCATATGTCAGAAGTAAATAGTATAGGAGATATTTGCAAAATCCCAAACATATACGTTAACGTATTAAAAATATAGAAAATGGGTCCGTGGAGTCCTCAAGGGGGGCGCAGTCCTATAATATTTTGCACAAGTATTCCTCACCATAGTTGCAAACAACCCTGGTACTTTCACAAAAGCTACAAATTTTTCAAGTTTTTTAAAAAAACTAACGAACTCCAATTATAGCTTCCATTATATTATATTATCACATAGTTATATAGTCCACGTCCAGACGTCATTTTTGCCTCTGAAAACGTATTTTTTGGTTGTCAACAGTTGGCATGTCAAATAATTTGTTGTTGTCAATTTGAAGTAACAGTTGAAACTATCAACGACATGACTTTTTTTACATATTTATTATCGCTGTCTAAATCAATGTATCAAATAGAGATCCAAAAAAATGACGTCAGTCCGCTCGTCAAAAAATTGAACTATAGCTGCAGGCTACAGAGTAGAGATGTGTGATTTGTTAACGATTCGTTCACTATGATCAAATCACTTGCGAGTATTGAATAATCGAATCATGTTTGCTCGATATGATTCAATCAGTCAAATGAGTCAAATGACCGACGAAGACAGAATGAACCAAACGAGTAAATCAAATCAGAATGCATCAACGACTGACTGACCCACTGTGGCGCTACACTGAATCAGTTGAAAATAGGTCCATCATATCGTTCATTCGTTCCTTTGATTCGAATTCGTAAACTGTATGAAATTTTTTGGTCAGCAGAGTATTTCGTATTATTTAGCTGCATCCTGCACATACTTTTTTTCACCATTAGTTTTAATTTAATTTCTAATGATTGATTTAATGATCGATTCAAAAGATTCGATCATTCTAGAAACGAATCACTGATCTATTCGTTCAGTACAAAATGATCGAATTACCCATCTCTACTACAGAGAATCAAGCAGCGGGGATAGCATCTATTGGATTTTTCTAGAGTAGTAAGGCTGATCACACACAAACTTGCATAACACATAGCATAACAGTTCGACCAATCAGAGACGGATTTGGAGCCGCCATATTGCATATACATAGATATATTTCCATAAGGTTAAACTTTTTATGCAGCATGCTATGCACTATGCAATTTTGTGTGTGATCAGCTTAAAAAGCCACGCGCAAACGACATGCGGGCAGACTTTCTGCTGTAACTCGTTTGAGTCAAGGCCGCATTACTTATGGGCTTGATATTTAAAATAATGTTTAGCATGTTTAATACAATCTAAAGTAATTGTTTCCCATTTCAAAAATTACATTTAAGAAGATGAAGTTTTTCTAAAGTTCTTTCCTTGCAAGCAGCTGAAAACTACAAATATATTTTAGAAAATAAAATATCCCTCCACCAACCTTATAGTCCTGAGGTGCAGCTTACCATCTTAAAAGTGCATTTTTTTTAGTTTTTGACCAATAACTCAAAAACTAAAATTTCTTCGAAAAAATAGACACTTAAAGTGAATATTTCAACGCATCGGTACCGGTATACCTAACGCGTTCAAAGCAAAGCCAAAAGTCAGCACATTTTTGACATATTTATGACATGTTTTGAACGAGGCCCGCTTGTTTGGCAGATGAGATGACAAATTCATGAGTCTGTAACGTTACGTACATCCCTCCGTACGGAACGAGTGCAATCAGCTGTTCCGTCTTCGCATCCGTCAAAAAAGCGGACATGAAAAAATCAAAAATGTAGTGAATTTTGGCTTTATTTGGAACGCATTAGGTATACCGATACCGATGCGTTGATATATTTACTTTAAGTGTCTATTATTTTAAATTTTATTTGTATAACAAGTATACCCCTGTCTCCTCTCCTTACCTCTTAAATTTACTTCGAAAATAAAATTTTAATGCAAAATTGCAAAATATATATTTTTTGGATTTAAATCTTATGTTTATAGCCAACATATTTAGATATGCGTTTGGTTTTAAAAGTTTAATTACGAAATTACCTTTAAGTATCACATACATTTTTTTTATATTCCCTCAATCAATTAACTACCCGAATATAAGCGTTTTCTTTAAGATGGTAGAATCTTTCAGGTTAGTGCTTTTATTAAATGCACCGGTAAACAAAAAAGCCATGGTTTGGTTATTCGCGCACAGTTACTAAAATCATGTTTTTGATGAAGGCATCATTTTTAGTAATAGTAGTTTACATAACAGCATGTTATGATGGTTATTAAACGGGAAGATGATGTTAATATGCTTAACTCTATAAGTTTAGATTTTAGTTTTATATCCTTTTTCTTGTAGAAACAGCCCTTTTCTTTCTATGTATCCTATAACCCACATTACCAAAAATGCAGAAGTTTACGTTTGGTATGTTTTGTATCCTATTTTCCACATTGCCAACATACTATTAAAATTAATCCTTTTTGTTTTGTATCGTATAGTCTACAATGCCAAAATTTCGTTGCATTTTTCTGGATAAAAAATTTAAGTTTATTAACAAATAGATAGATATCCGTACGTTACAGCAGAAAGGTATTACGTCACAAACCAAAAATTTTACAGGAGAGAAAACAAAAAACTATTTGACTATATTTTATATGCTTTATAAAATGCTTGATTTGAATCTGGCTGCGTAAACAAACCTGTAACCGGACACTTTATACTTAGTACTTTGTTCTAACATACCGATATGTATAAAAATAAAGCAACAATATGCATAGAGAGAAATATCGGCACTTTTTATGAAAAAAACGGGCAAGCAATTTTGGCTATTTTTCAGGTTTTGGCAAGCTGGCAAGAAGATCCCAAAATGACTAGTCGAAAAGATAGAATTATGGCTCTAGTTCCGCCTCTAACATCAGATGCTAATGATGGAAATAATTCAGACCTTACCTCGGAAGCACCATCATTACCTGCTCTAGTATCCGATCATCTTCAAGAGGTGCTGGACTATTCCGATACTGACATAGCTTCGGAGCACTTCGACACAGAACGGGATTATGAGCAACAGATATACAAAACTCCAGAAAAATTCCCACACAGATCAGTTTTTAATCCTCGAAAAACAAGATCTTACAAAAAAGTAAACCCCGGTAAGGAAGATGAAAATAAAGAAAATAGGCCCGGAGAGATTAACCAAGAAGATAAAAGAAGTCAGCAAAAAACAAAAAAAATAACAAATACGATAATTGACTTTACATGGTTTAATACAGTATTCGAGTTTCCTGTAAATATTCCAGAAGATAAATTTTCCATATCTGCTAACCTTAAGACTCCTCTTGAATATTTTCAAATGTTTTTTTCGTCGGATCTCATTAAACTTACCACTGAAAACACAAATCTTATTCAGTTCAGGAGACTGGAAAATCGATTAACATGTCAGAAGAGGAGGACATGCCATGCTATTTGAACTACTGGAGCCAAGAATTTCGCTATGGTGATATTGCTGATGTGACGTCTTTAAAACGATATCAACAAATCCGTAGATTTATATATTTTGTCAATAACGAAAATCAAAATAATGACCCCTACTTTAAAATACGACCTGTTTTAAATATTGTTAGAGAAAACTGCAAAAAAATGGAGGACGAAAGGGAGCAAAGTGTAGACGAAATGATGGTACCCTATAAAGGGAAAAAAGCAGGAAATAAAAGACAATATGTGAAGTGTAATCCTAGACCATGGGGATTTAAAATTTTTGTTCGCGCTGGAGCATCGGGGTTGGTCTACGATTTTCTACTATATGGCGGTGAAAGTACTTTTATTCCATATCCAAACTTTTCATTGGAAGAAAATGCTTTAGGTTTGGGTGCCAAAGTTGTTATTGCCTTATGCAAGTCCATAAAAAATGCACCCTGCACGGCAATGCAGGCAGGCAAACCTACTTTACATCCTGCGACAAAACTATGGCATTCTCTCGCTGGGTACCATTAGGTCTAATCGGCTGCAAAACTGTCATATGGAAGATGATAAGACTTTATCTAAAAAAGGTAGGGGCTCTTACAGTTGCAGAAGCGATAACAAAAATAAAATAACATGCGTAAAATGGTAAGACAATAAGGTAGTTTCACTCGTAAGTACGTATGTCTGTACTGAACCTGTTACTACCGAAAACGAGATGACAAAAAAGCAAAATGGAAGATTGAAGTACCTTACCCTAACATAGTGAAACAGTACAATGTTCACATGGGGGAAGTAGATTTGATGGACATGCTTGTGTCTCTTTATAGAATACCCCTTAAAACTCGACGATGGTATCTCGCTATTTTTGCCCAAATGTTAGATATTTGCCTACACAACGCTTGGCTACTATATCGAAGGGAAAAAAAGGTTTTAGACTTAGGTACCAATGAAATATCCCTAAAAGATTTTAGGTACTTAGTTGCTAAATCTTTAAAACTAAAAGAAAAAATAAACAAGAGAAAAATTTACTCTTCTGCCTCTGGGCGAACATTAAAAAAAAATTAAACGTGCAGTTTTACCAAGACCCCCAGAGGACGTGTGCAAAGATAAAGTGGATCATTTTCCAATATATCAAAGCAAAGGACGATGTCGACTATGCAAAACTGGAGAAACTCACTGGTTGTGTACAAAATGCGAAACTAGACTTTGTCTAGTAAAAGACAGAAATTGTTTTTATGATTTTCACCATAAGTAACATTTTTGTTAGTAAAAGAAATTTTAATTTATCGACATTTAAACTTAATTAAGTTATATAATGAGATTTTTTTTTAATATCTCTTTCATTTTCTTTTGCCTAGTGTCTCCTATAATATACATAACAAACCAAACATAAAGTTCCAAAAATTGGACAATGTGTCTTCTAGGATACAACTCGTATCTTTTTTGTTTGTAGAGATAAAAATTTTTTTACTTAAAAATATGTTTTTTTGTGTTTAATATAGACTTTGTATTCAAAAAAATTTTGATTTTTTTTTCGAATAAAGTTTTGCCATATTAAGGGTTAATATGTCCCATATGACCATAATATGCGAGACCAATGAAAATGTCATCATAAATATCAGAAATTATTAAAAATATTAAACACGAAGTGAGTTTGAATCCCAAAAACAGTTCGTTGAATTAAACAGATAAATCGCACATCAAAAATTAACAAAATTTTGCACAGCGGAGGCTTCTGGTATCCCCCACAGACCATTCGCGTGGCTTTTCAAAAAAATATATATATCTTGTTTGTATTTAGTTTTTTAAAATAATCGATAAAATTCAATCAAAAAAATTATTTAAAAAACTTAAAATTATGCAAAATCCGTGAAATGGTTCCGGGATAATGCTTCAAAGTTTCACCGTACAAAATTTTATACAAATTAGCCTAACAGTTTTTTAGTTTAAGTGATTGGAAGAAGCGCATTTTTAATTCAAATTCACTCTTAAGTCAACAACCTTCATAACCTGAAGTTTCAATGACGCTCTATCAAAAACGTCAAAACAAATAAGGTTACTAAGGGACTTTCATATACCTATCTTTTTAAAAACAAGGTTCTTTTTTCTTAACAATGCGTAATATGTCACTTTAACGGGACTTATTTTTGGTTAGGTACTAAAATTATATTGAATTTATTTAGGTTTAATAAATATTTATTGTCTTAGAAATATAGAAAAATAATTCACATTTTTGCGTCAATTAGTGCTCTTATAAAATTAAGTTTCATTGCTTGCCACGCCATTAAAATCGTGTTGAGATGGTCGTAAAATTAGTATTATTCATTACTAATTCAACAATCACTAAAGACAGCTTAAATTTGGATAGGAATTTTTGTTGGACCCGGTGACAGAAAAAAATAAAGTCATATTTGAGATATTTGCGGATAGTTACTAAGATTAAAGAACCACGCACTGAACACACCTATTAAATATATCCCAGTCGATTTCTAGTGCTAGTTAGAAAATGGGTAATTTTTATTTCGTTTCTATGAGCATTTTCTGAGATATCCGCTATCAAAGTGAGAAAAATAGCCACCTTTATGTTTCAATTAAGAAAATATCGGTCTCTCTAGAACAACACCGTACACTTCTCTGCACATAAAACTGGTACAGCAGAAGTTAGCAACCTGTTTAATTTTTCAAATTTTTATAGTACGGCATTGTCTTCCTGAAAGTGATAATGTCACAAACTCCTGACAACATTATGATGTCAGTGTCATCCAAATTTAAAAAAATGCCACCACATCTTTCCGAATTTGATAAAGCTCAAATATTAGCAAAACTAGGCGGTGGTTGATCTATTCGGCAAGTAGCTGTTCATTATGGGAGAAGCAAATGAACGATAGTAAACATAAAAAACCGATTTCAAGAGGAGGAAACTATCCACTGAAAGGAAGGCACAGGTTTGACGAAAGTTACTAGCCGAGAGGAAGACCAAGAAGCAATCAATTTTCTGGAAAATCATCCGTTTGCCAAAGCGAAAGAAGTAAAAATTGAATCAAATTTTCCAGGATCCATAACAATATTAGGCAGGAGCATTAAACGTTCGCGGCTAAGGTGTCGCATTGCGGCAAAAAAAAATTAAACTAAGTGAGAAAAAGAAGTGGTCTCGAAATTTTTGCGTTGAATTATTCTCTGAAGGACGAAGAATTTTGGCAGCAGGTAGTTTTTACAGGTGAGAAGATCTTGTCCAGCAGCGATAAAAAAAAAATTCTGGTTTATCGACCGCCAAGGACCCGATACGAAGAACAATATATTGCTGGAAACGAAGACCGGGCGGGAAGATTTTCGGTAAATGTTTGGAGTTGGATATCGGCTAGAGGACATGGCGCTCTATTTAGAATTAATGGGCGATTTACAGCCGAAGTTTACGTTAATATGCTGGAAAATGTAATGCTTCCAGAGGTGAGAGCCCTTATCCAGATAATTTTGTATTCCAACAAGATAACTGTCCAGTTCATAAGGCCAGAATTGCGCAGCGATGGTTCCAGGATAATAATATCGAAGTTTTACCTTGGCCTGCAAAAACCCCTGATGCGAATCTAATAGAAAACGTTTGAGGACTTATCGCAAAGACACTAGCAAGTTTTAATATCATTTCCAGGAATTCAGAACATCTAATGAAACTCATCGTAAGGGCATATAAAGAAGTTATTGCTGAAAATCCAAACTTATTTGAAAATTTAGCCAATTCAATGACGCGCTATTAAAAATAAGTATTTTAGTCATATGCTTTTAAATTTGTTATTTTTTTAATTTTATTTATTTCGTTAACTTAATCTGGCCTTTTAATTGTTTTGAGCTGGTAACTTTCGTCAAACTGGTGCCTTCCTTTCGAGTTCCTTTACTATGTAGCTTTTGTTCAGTTAATAAAACATTTTTGCGTCTTTGAAATGTGGTTTTTATTTTTAATGGCCTTATATTTTTAATTAGTAAAAAATAAACAAGCCGTCTCCTTTTGTATATGTCAAGTCAGTGTTGCACATAGGAAATATAAAAAATCGTATTTGCAGCTACCTTCTGCTGTACCAGTTTTATGTGGAGAGAAGTGTACGTTCTCGTCTAGGATAAATGAAAAAAAGTGGTTAAAATTGCTAAACAGAACACAAGCTGTACGCCAGAGTCTATTGTCATTGTTGGCGGATGCCTAGTTTTTATACAGAGGAAAGTCAAAAATAATTTTCGAATTTCTGTTTCAAGCTATTTTGACAATCTGAAGGTTTTTTTGAGCCATAATATTATAATTTCAATTATTTGTAAATAAGAAAAATATGTTTGGCTTGGGTAACTTAAAGGAGTTCATAAGAAAATATGTTTTAAGATTAAAGTATTCCTCTTGCCTAAAAAAATTACATTAGATACATAGGTTCACAATATTTTGTGAGCAGCAGAGTCGAGACAAATCACTTAAATATCGTAATTTGCAGCTTTCATGTCAAATGTCATATATGAATTGCATACAGGGGGCGATCCAAGATATCTCTCTATTAAATTTATGCATTCCAACGACCCTTCAAAGATGCGACGCATAAAAAATATCAGATATGATAACAAAAATTATAGTATTGTCGCAGTTTTAAACAACCCTTCTAATTAATTAATGGGAGAGTTAACATTGTTTAAAAACAAAACTTTAAATAGTAAATGCAATGTAATGTGTAAACATGATTACCCCAATATCTACCACGATTACAACAACATCTCCACTTTAAGACTTGTGAAAACTTATCTTCGGCGCACGGTACCCCAACCCCAAAAAACAATGATGACCATAAAAAAGTACTTTTTTGCCATATGTTCGTAGTCGCTTGAGCCGGCCTACATAAGTTTTATTGCTTGCGCCCCCCCCTGGTGAAATTGCTGGATCCGCCACTGGAGGGGACTCAAGAATTGTGTAGACAGAGTGTCGGAATACGTCGAAGAACGTTTTAACACGACTTATATATATATATTAAAAACTATATATTATTTTATTTTTCTTCCTACTTAAATTTTCACAATAAAAATCATTTCGCAAATACCAGAACCACCGTCCAATATCAGCCCAATACCTTCACGCAAAAATATTGTGGAAATATTCCTCCTAGATGATTTAAATCGATTACATTCTATGAAGATGCTATAAACCGGTCTTCGTAGCGTAGTAGGCAGCGTATCGGCCTGCCGCACGGAAGGTCTCGGGTTCAAATCCCAGCTAGGTGTATGGATATTTTGTGTTTGTCTTACACTTTGCAAAAAACTTGGCTACAACATGGCATTGATCCTATAATGGATGGAAAGCCTCAGTATAAAAAAATCAAATTTTATAAATTTCTAAAAATTTACCACAACTTTGATAAAAACACGCCTAAATAGTTCTATTATTAAGTAATTCTCCTATATTATATTACATTACAATGCAGTCTTTATCTACAGAAGATCCTTACCATAATAATCAAGTTATATCACATTTTTTGGCATATTTATGTTTTTGAATGTTTTTTTGTGTTTACTGGGTGTTGATCAGCCGCCCTTGATTTATAATACAAAATTGGTTAGCCGTCAGTGGATGTTGTGTTAGAGTTTTTTCTAGGTTTTCTCCCGTTTTGTTAATTTCAGCGAAATTTCTAAAAAATATAAATAAGACTGCTGAAGTTTTCCCCTCAAATGTCATCAAGACTGGAGAAGTTTTTATCATGTTCAATAAGTTTCAATGAGAAGGTCAATATTTTGTTCTATAATATTTTATAATCTTCTAGAAGCAGAGAAGATTATATAGGAAATATATAATATTTTATCAGCCTGTAGTTTTAGAATAATTTATAAGATTTGATAAGACTACTTACTTTTATGAGAATCAGGGATGTTTTATAAGACGGACAGTCTAGGACATTTTATCAGATTGTATAAAGGTGTGGGCTTGGAGAAGATTTTATGAACGCACAAATATACATTTTTGGATGTTTGAGAAGATTCTATCAGTATCGTGATTATAGAAGATCCTATGAGGAATGATGTGGAGTTGTTTCTATGGGTTCTTGGGGGATCGGTTTCTAGAATATTTGATGATATTCTATTATAGGTAATTTCAGAAGACCTTATAAGCGCAATGATTTTGGAAAAATTTTTATTGGTTCTTGTGGGCTAAGTTTCTAGGATATTTGATAAGATTCTATCAGTAGAAGATCCAGTAATTTACGAGAAGTTTCTATGGGTTCTCGTGGAATCGGTTTTTAGGATAATTGATGAGATTCTATCAATATCGTGATTTTAGATGATCCTATGAGGAATTATTTTGAAGAAGTTTCTATGGGTTCTTGTGGGATCAGTTTTTAGGATATCTGATGATATTCCATCAGTAACGTGATTCTTTCAAAAATTTGAATTTTGCTAGAGTATCCGATATTTTGGAGAAGTTTATATGAGTTTTTATGGGATGGGTTTCTAGGAGATTTGAGGAGCTTTTATCATGACATTATGGTGATTTTAGAAGATCATATTGGCAAGAAGATTTTATCGGGTTTTGGGACAAATTTATATAAGATCCTAGGAGATTCTATCGGGTCTATGGGCAATGATTTTGGAGGAGTTTCGATGAGTTTTTATGGGATTCGTTTCTAGGGGATTTGAGGAGCTTTCATAATGATATTATGTTGTTTTTAGAGAATTTGATCCGATTTTGGGACAAATTTATATGATATCCTAGGAGATTCTATCGGGTCTATGGGCAATGATTTTGGAGAAGTTTCGATGAGTTTGGTGAGATAGGTTTCTAGGATATTTCGGAAGATTCTATCGATATCTAGAAGATCCAGAATCAGAAAAAGATGCATGCTGCAACTAGATCTCTCGTCACTCAATTTTGGGCCAAAAGACGATAACCAAAACCAAAACAAGCTGGGCAAGTTGACCGACTTTAAAAGCAATATCGACGGGTCTAGCGAAAATCATACATCGATTCCAGTCTCTTAACTTTCACTAAAAACTACGCCAAATTAATATGATGCGGAAGCTAATGATTTCAAAAGTATACTTAAGGCAAGTTAATTCAAAAATCATTTTTTTTCAAACCTGATAAAATATTATAGGATCTCATCGAAATCTGTTCCAAAAACAACTCAAAACTTGATAAAATCTCCTCGCTCATAGGATCTTCTAAAATTATCATAACGATAAAAGCTCCTCAAATATTCTAGAAACCAATCCCATAAGAACTCATATGATCTCCTTCAAAATCATAGAACCATAGAGCTGATAAAATCTTCTAGGATCTCATAGAACTCTGTTCCAAAACTGACCCAAAACCCGATACAACACCATAAGGATTAAAGCTCCTCAAATTTTCTAGAAATCAATCCCATAAGAACTCATATAAACTTCTCCAAAATCATAGACACATAGACCTGATAAAATATCCTAGGATCTCATCGAAATCTGTTCCAAAACCAACCCAATTCGATGGGAAAATTTCAGCAGGTTGTTATTATGTAGAAAAGTTTGTAGGTCTTGGCGCGTTACCAATAAATTAATTTGTTTTTTTGGTTTAAAACAGTGAAATAGTGGTAGAAAATTATTTAAAATTAACTGATGCTGGTTCGTTTTCCATGCAAAATTAACTTTGATTTTTTTTTGAGCAGTTTAATTTAGAACACATCTAATCAAAAACAGCTCAGCACTTTTAGTGTCTTGCCTGTTTCCTGCTGTACCTAGAACTTGTATAACTATCTGTACAATTATTGATGGTAATCTGAATTATTATTACCTAGACGTTATCGCGCTTAGAACCATTTAATAAAACAAGGTTTTGGTTAACTGTTCATCACAGCAATTGAACAAATCATGCAGTTTATTTCTTGTACTCGCGTCTAGTCTAGCACACCATTTAAAACTTTTACTGCTGCTGGTTTACATACATACCTCTTGTTGAACTTGCTCGCGCTTGCTTAAGAAATATCTATTTGATATAGTGAAATGTTTTGTTGGTGTATTATAAGTTAGTGTTTTAGAAATTGTTTTGGGTTTTAGCTAATTCCTAACTGAGTGTGCATAGTTGAAGACAGTACCGGTGCGAGAATTAATTAAGTAGTAAGTGTTTTTTATTTTTTTTACTTTAAAAGCTTTGATTCCAATTCACTTAACAAATCCTGAAAGTCAAAATATACTAGCTTATACAAAGCCACTTCAAATTTGGTATACGAATTTAGTAAGAGATGGTACCGATGACTATACATTATTATTTAAAAAATGCGTTGGTGGCGCTTAAGTGTTGAAAGAAGATTGATATTTTTAAAATTCAAAAATTCCTATTTTTTAAACCGAACTTGTTACAAATAAGCGGTTTTCAGATTTGGGTTATTCTAAATAATACCTAAATTTAGAAATAAAAACTACGTTTGTGTCGGGTGTATCAGAGAGTAAAGGAGGTTCCTGTAATTAAAAATTCATAATAAATTCTCAACCAAGCTGCTGCGAATTTCCCAGTAAACACAAAATAGTAGTTTTCACAACTAGTGGCTAAAATAGTTCTTTTTTTTACAAGCATTGGTTTAAATAACGAGCGCAACGAGGTATTTAAAAACGCGAGTAAAAAAAAAGCACAGTTTAGCCGCGAGTTGTTAGCACTATTTTTTTAATATCTTTATCAAAAAATCCAAGAAAAATAGGAAAATAATTTTAGAAATCTTGAACGAAGAGCACTTTTCGCAACACACTATCTTTACACTATTAATAAGGCGGCTGGTAAATAAAATAACAATGGTTTCCATAGCGATGTGCCTTTTTACTCCGGTCACGTTCATTGTTGCGACATTTTAATCTATGAGAGTTTTGATGTTTTTAAATGATTTTTTCGTAAATACTTGGTGAAAACTGGCGAAAAATTTCCGCTATTTATAGCGGATATTTTATATATATATTTATATATATATAAATATATATAATATATATTTATATTTAACTTTGTGTAAAAAACGGACAGAAATCTTTTTTTACACTCTTCATAAAAAAAGTTTTTTTTTGGTCGGAAACCAAAAAAGTCATGCTTTAGTTATCACTCATAATAGTGAGTTCCCCAGAATAACTTGTGTATTTAAATGTAAACTGTGTAGTAATTGCGGGATACGTCTTAAAAATATTTACAGATATAAAAAACCTTTGTCTTCTAAGCACAAAAACTTCCTATGTGACAAAGTTATGATTGTTTTCCACAAACCAAAACTACACTTTTTTGCACTCGACGCGCGTTTCGCTAACAACGTTAGCATCATCAGGAGACGATAAACAATAAACTAAATTAACCTACGCTCTATCTTATATACAATCTTTTAGTGGGCGGAGATAAGACTAATAATTTGTGATTGGGTCCTCTATCTTTAAGATAGAGGACCATCCCGTTTAGTACACTTTATTCTTTAGTTGAGGGGAGATAGGATTATAAATCGTGATCAATCACAAATTACTAGTCTTATCTCCGCCCACTAAAAGATTGTATATAAGATAGAGCGTAGGTTAATTTAGTTTATTGTTTACCGTCTCCTGATAATGCTAACGTTGTTAGCGAAACGCGCGTCGAGTGCAAAAAACTGTAGTTTTAGTTTGTGGAAAACAATAATAACTTTCTTTTAGTGCATACCAAAGGTTCCAAATTCCCAACATAGTTCCTATGTGACTCTTTAATCCTATCCCTGTTTGATTATGCTGATGTAGTTTATGGTGACTCCTTATTTTGGCAAACAAAAAAATCAATACAAAAGCTACAAAATAGCTGCATAAGATTTTCTTACAATATAAACTTCAGAAAGCATATTACTCCCTATTTAAATAACTATAAAATCCTAATTATGATAAACCGACGAAGGCAACATATACATAGCTTTGTACATCATATGCTAAAAAAAACTGGAAAACCTGCTTATTTAACCGGAAGTTTTTTGCCACTCTCAATCAGAACAAGAAACACTCAAAAATTTGTCATACTCCGCCATAGAACTGCTACTTTTTAAAAATCGCTCGTGTTAATTAAGTCTATATCAGTTTACTAAATATACAAAACAGTTTGGTTGTAGTTTGGTGGAAACTCGCTGTTTTTTTGTTTTTTTTTTAAATTTATTTTTTCATATTGGTTTTTAATAAATATTGTTAATTTAATATTTTTTTCCCCTCGTCGATACTTCTCCGAAGATACCCTAATGTGAATCTCTGCGTGACCCTCTCTCTTAATATATAAGTAAAAATCTTATAAAATCTAGTAAGCGTGATACGAAGATAGCAACAACCTATCGTAACAAAAATGTATGCTCTGCTTTTTACTATGTGTCAAATTACTAGTTAAGAGTTTTATTTATTAATTTTCTTTAGGATCTTTTCGCATAAGCCCTTTTTATGGCTTAGTGTTAGCGGTTATTTAATCGGGAGAACATCCTTTTTTTGTCAATGTGACTGAATTTACTGTAATATCTACCATCAATATTATAATAGCTATTTGATCATGATACAATATTTCTAATAACTGTCTCGTTACCTTATATATTCATTCAACGGAGCCCCAAATATGGTAGAATTTTTAGAAAAAGCAACTTTAAGTCTATTGTAAGAAATTGTAAAAAAATCATTAATCAATCAGTTTTAGTGGATGTTTTTAAAGATCATTTCTTACAAGAAAAATTAAATAAAAAATTTAATAAGCGATTAGTAACAAAGGCAATTAAAGTGTCGTCGAGAAATTTAATATTTTTTGTATCGCTGCGAAAATATTTTAACAATGAATTTTTTTAAACTATATTTAAAACAGACGAACACTTAAATTTTCAAACGAAATATACTTCAGTGGTATAGCGTGGTCCTAAAAAAACTCTTCAGAAAATTAGCACGGAAGATAATATACACTTAAAGTAAATATTTCAACGCATCGGTATCCGTATACCTAAAGGCGCAATTACACAGACGAACATGCTCAAACAAAAGCTCGTGCAAAAGATAGAAAATTTTTTGCGAGAACATTTTTGTGAGCTTTTCTTTGAACATTTTGTTCGGATAAATTTTTTAGCAAATTATTGCTATCTATTTTGGAAACATATTTTTAAATATGAGAATAAATAAAATTTCACATTAATGATCATTGATCTCAATTCTTGAAAAATGGAACACCAACTTTTATTTTAAATTTTAGTGAAAAAAAGGCGACGGCAAGCGAAACATTATTATTGGTTATCAGTTTAAGGCCCCAAGGGTTTCTTAAAAAGCAAAAGGTTCATGAAAATGCTGAAGATATAGATATTTATTGTCAATTGAATGTAATAATCACGGTCGATTACTGACACTGAACAAACAATATGCAAAGGGGCAACATTCCGATTCAAAAGTCTAGTCTATTACTGGTAGATCATATTTTTTAGACAGTAGGGTTGTAAAGGTGAGTAATAAACGGGTATTATTTAAACCGAACGTGCTTTTGTTCATATATTTGAGATTTAATAAAATGTATATAGGTTTTTCATTTGACTTAATTATTATTGTAAAAGACTAAACTAGGAAGTAAAATAAAGAGATATGAGTGGTAAGGCGTTTATAACTAACGTATCAAAAAGACAATAAATACCGTAAGAACAAAAAATACAATAATTTTTTAACGGAGATATTTGCGACTCTCACCACAACTACGACGTGTAAATATAAAGAATTTATCTGGTATTGTAAGTTCAATTTTTTTGTGAAGTAAATCCAAGCCCGTCGCTTTAATCATAAAGTAATTAGTTCCTTACTTTATGCTTTTATTATTATGATATGAGAATGCTAAAAATTATTTTCTACGTTTTTATGCACTTAATATTTTATAAAAGCTTCTTTTTATTTAAAATTATTTTTAATTTTTAGACTATCATAAATCCATCCTCTCGATAATTCTCTTCCCTAAAAACTCCCAATTTTGATTGAAATCGAACAAAATAAATCTTTTTCTTCCTCCACTTCCCTCATTAGTGGGAGGGGGTGCCTAATAATACCATATTATTGTATTGTCGCCGCAACTATAAATGCATACCATCGCATCGTCACCGAAACTGAAATTGCATACCAAATTTGAATTCAATGAGACATCTACAAGTTAGTCAAAATTGAGTTGCAAGATTTGAGCCGAACATACAAACATACATAAATAAAAGCTTGTAAAAATCGCCAAAAATTTCAATATTTAAAAAATCGGGAACGCAAGTTCTACGCGTCAATAAAATAAAACGAAATAAACAAATTAAAGCGTACTCAAGGAAATTTTTTTGTTTTGCATCGGAGAACCCTTTCTTTATGGAAAGATTTGTTCTAAAACTTTCATAAAAAAAACTGGGTTGGCGCAACCCAACCCAGCAACAGCAATAAATAAGTGCCAATTATATTTTTTTTTATTTTCGTTTTTTTTTATAACCCCCAAAAAAGTTACAATTATACTGTAGCACTGTATTAAAAATACCTTGTTTTAAAACTTAGTCTTTCTATTTTCAGTTAAGTTCAATGAATTCCCATAAAAATGTAAATTTTGAATTTGTAAGAAATTTTTATTACCAACATTTCTTCAAACAAATTTTGCTTAACATTTTCTCCAAAATTTCCGTGAGTCTTTTTGTACGAGATTTTGCTCGAACTTTTCTTTGAACATTTTGCTCAAGAGGCTCGTGTAAATGTTTGTCGGCATTTCAACATCAAAGGAAAGTTTGTCTGTGTAAATGCGCCTTAACACCTTCGAAATAAATCCAAAATAGACTACATTTTTGACTTGTTTATGCCCGCTTTTTTGAAGGGTGCGATCATCCCTCGGTACGCAACGAGTGGAATCAGCTGTTGTGTCGTCGCACCCGTCAAAAAAGCGGGCATCGTTCGAAACATGGCATAAGGAAGTTAAAAATGTAGTTTGTTTTGGCTTTGTTTCGAACGCGTTGAAATATCTATTAATTAAATTAAATTCTGGTGTAAGGCAAATAGTTATTGCTATACAATATCCTTTAACTTGAAAATCAATTCCATAAAGAATGCCGCACGGATAACATGGGTTTATGGCCTACCGTGAAAATTAACCATATTTGAATATTTTGTACTTTAGGTGAAAAAAATTAAATTCTATGGGGATCGTATGACCGTGATAGGAGATATGAGCCGGAGAATTTTTCTCGTAATTTGAAAAGTGCTTTATAGATTTTTGTAATTATATATTAGAGTTACACTTTATTTTGTCCTGTTTTCGCTGGTAGTTTTCCGCAAGTTTGGCCTCATTTTAATGGTTATCAAACACGCTACAGAGGTGTCATAAATACCTGGAGGGTTTCATAAAAACTAATACAAAATGTAATAATATTCATCTTATGCGAATGGATTGAGATTTTTACAAGAGGTTAAGGTAAGTTTAAACTAAGTGGACTTTGCTTTGAAAAACAATTAGGAGAAGGTCATAATGCTTTTTTGTTTTAGAAAGCCACTGCAGATCGAGAAAGCAAAAAACTTTGTTTTATTAAAAATAAATATGCATAGTATGATATTAAAGAAGTATCAGTTCATAAGTCTTGTGTCAAAACTAAATTACTCACTAATAAGATTTTATTCTTTCTAACATAAGTACTTACTATATATATGCTACTGTGTTTCTACTGTGTTTCTCTGATAAAGAATCTAAAATGATAAAATTAAAACAATTAACGAGAAAATATTTTAAGAAAACCGACTAAAACAATGTTTTAAATCCGACCAAGCCCAACCTAATGCCAAAACTTGGCCCATACTCAGTTGCGTATGCATACATTTTTGGGAGAGTTTAATTTTTAGGATTCAATATTCATTACATCTAGGGGGCAAACAAACCCTAAACCCACCCCTGCATACCCACTGCCTATACCTTTAAAGAGTACTCACTTTATTGATTAAATGAGATAAAAAATATTAATTCAAATAAATAGAGTTGGTTCGTTTTTTTAACATTTTTATTATTTATTGACTTTTTAAACCCATGCCCTCTCTCAAATTATATTCTGCTTACGCCCTTAAATTAGCTTTTAAAACGACTAACCCTTAAGAAAAACCACCAGAGAAAATAAAACACAAACACCTTTTAGTCTCATTTACGTATTTTTTTTTAATTAACTTTCCCAAATACTAAAGCCCCCCTAAATTATAATCCTGGTTACGCCTCTGTGCAGTATTTAACTACCTTTCAAGTGACATTCCAATCATGAAAATCTGCAAAGTACTTTTAAGTTACGAGAAAAATTCTCCGTAGGTGTTTAGTAGACATACGTTCTTTCACAGATCATATCTCCTACCACAGACATACGATCCTGATAGAATTTAATTTTTTTCACCTAAAGTACAATATCTTCAAAATATAAAAAAATGGTTAACATTCACGGTAGGCCTTAAACCCATATTATCCGTGCGGGATTCTTTACAATCTCAAAATATTGAATGTGTTCCTTTTACCAAGTTCTTGACTTGAATGGTGGACAGGACCTTGAATTTAAAGTATACACCTGAAAGAAAAACTTGGTTCTTCTTGCTAGGCGGTAAAAGGAGCAGTTACTGAACTAAGCTAAAGCGAAAATATTTACTTTATCCTCTCTTTTAATCCTGAAAACCGTGTATTTAGTTCATAAAAAATACGTTAGCCATACTATTTTTCAAAAAAAAAAAAAACAAACAAGGCAACCGCAAAATATACCCTTGCCAATTACCAGAATATCTTTAACAAAACTATCGTTTATTAAAATGTATAATCATTTACCATTAGTTGTAAGATCTATTTAAAATTAAAATTTTTTTAGACAATCAATTATAAAACTTTTAGAGGATAAGGATATTTTAATAAAAATTTTTATTCATTTTTTAATTTCTTCGTTGTTCATAGTGTTTTTTGTCTGCATGTTTTACAATGATAATTATTTATTGGCAAAGCCAAGGATTATATTTTAACTTATTTTTTTGCTATTTCAATTTTTATTTTTATTTTTTTGTTTGGTTTTGTTTTTAGTTATTTTTTGCTGGGAAGTTTTTTAATTTCACTTTTAGTTTAATTTTACTTTCATTGACTGGGTCTTTAACCGAGAGGTTTTGTTTTGTTTTTACATTCTTTTGAACTGTTTTTTGCTGTTTCTATTTTCTAACGTACGTTTAGTTTAATTTTCGCTTGTTTCGTTCGTTGTTTTAATTGTTTTTGTTGTTTATATTTTTTATTTTACTCTTAGTTTAACTTTACTTTTATTGACTGTATCTTTATCCAAAACGTTAGCGCTTAAAATCTTTTGGTCATGACTAACTTTTTATATGTATATGTTTAGCTTAAATGCACTAATTTACACTTTGTCTTTAAAATAATTTTTTTAATTATTAATGTAATCTTTATGACAATAAAGCTTATTTTGAATTGAATTGAATTAAAGAATATTAATGTTCTAGGAATATGCATATTAGATGATATAAATGTGATATAAATCAATTACAGAAGGGGTTATTATGTTATATTTATACAATAGGAATACTACTATTTTTTAAAAATACTCCCGTAACATGCATTAAAAACCTTCTTTAGATACAAACTTCCTGATCTTTTTGTAAAATTTATAAAATTTTATATGAAGAAAGCTTAACACAGGAATATTTAAAAAAATATTCTATTCATATTAATAGTACATGAAAAACCCTCTTTATAATACTATGCTATATCGTTTATTCACCGGAAAAATACAATTTGATTTTATGGCTTTGTCATACAGAAACAAAATATAAATTTTTAAAAAACAAACTATATATCGTAGTACTTAGCTATAACATTAATTAAATACTTAGGTGTAATATAAGACACTTTAGAAATTTTATGAAATTACGTTAGGTAAGTGTTAATTAACTTTGTCATAATTTTTAAAGTCAAAAGGCAAAAACAAAAAAAGATTATAAAATGTTCTTTAACGTTTTATTTTCTAGTTCTTTTCGGTCGTTAGTAGTTTATGGAGTAACAGCAATTACTTAAGCGAATGAACTCAATTCTACTGTGTTGTCATTGTCTGGTACGATGAAAATTTTTTTTTTATTTTAATAGTAATTTAAGTTATATTTAACGCAGCTAAGGCATAAAAAATTTAAAGCGAGGATAATGTAAATAGACCACTGTTTGTAAAGATTGGTCTAACGTTCGCCCGATAACCAACCTTCAAAATCTGCACTCTCAGCACCTTTCTCTGTAAAGTAAAAACCCGCTCTGAACTAATCGAGTGTCCCCATGCCAAAAGTCCATAGAAAATATGAGATATAAAAAGTAAATGATAGGCAGTGAGAATAGTATTGGTACATGTTATGTCAGTCAAATTTCTCAGAACAAATCTCTTGTTCAACTTCCTGCAGACAAGATCGACATGTTTCTCCCAGGTTAGTTTCTGGTCTATCGATTTACTAATTATAGACCCGGCAGTCCATTAATAAATCACTATTTGTTTTGACTCCAACACCCCCCACATAGCCAGAAAAAGAAAGAGCGAGTTTTAGGGTATCTCTGGCAACACCGCAAAATATAGCGGGCGCGCCCAAAAACGTATGTTATAGTGCAGCTCAAAGCAGTGACGGCGGAAATTTAAAAAAATAAGACAAAATATATACCATAATTTATGTATATATCCATAGTTGAGAATGTCGCCCTTTTAACAAGCATTATTTTAGTATTGCACTTAGTAAAAAGCAGTATTTTTGTTATTTGTTTCACATTACGTTTGAAGGTTTTAGTCTCATCATGACAAAAGTGTTCTGCAAAATGTACCTTCTTGGAAAGAAGAACCAGGTTGGGTACCATGTGTATATTTTTATAAAAAATATTCAAGTAAAAAATCTCTCACTTATTCCTAAATTTTTAAAATTTTGACTTTTGTAGGATTTTTGATAATATATATATATTATTATATATATATTATCAAAAATCCTATTTATTTTCTTGTTCAATTTTATATACTTATTCATGTACTATCTAAAGACCCGCTTTGTCTGCGGTTTTACCCGTTTTTCCTCGTTTTCCTTGCTTTAAATGGTTTAACTTTTGTTCCCGTAAACCATTTGTAATAAAATAAAGCCCATGTCCTGCCCAGAAACCACTGAATTCAACAGTGAATATCGCATCAAAATTCGTTCATTTTAGATGACTGATGCTGAAACAAACAGAACAACAAGAGATTTAATAAATGTATAGTATACTTTTTTAAATTTTGGCCGCAGCACTATTTTCGTTCTTAAACAATAGGGGCTTATATTGGAATACGGACTTAAATTAGTTAATTGCAACATGACAGTTATAGGAATAGCAGATCTGCGAGTGACGGCATTATTTCTAACCTTAATTTTTTTTAAAAACTTAAATTAACTTTGCCTTTTTTAACTATGTTGGGAATTTGGAACCTTTTGCACTATAACAAAGGTATGATTGTTTTCCACAAACCAAAACAACACTTTTTTGCACTCGACTCGCGTTTCGCTAACAATGTTAGCATCATCAGGAGACGATAAACAATAAACTAAATTAACCTACACTCTATCTTATATACTATCTTTTAGTGGCCGGAGATAAGACTAATAATTTGTGATTGATCACGCTTTATAATCCTATCTCCTCTACACTTTATTCTTTAGTTGAGGGGAGATAGGATTATAAAACGTGATCAATCACAAATTATTAGTCTTATCTCCGCCCACTAAAAGATAGTATGTAAGATAGAGTGTAGGTTAATTTAGTTTATTATTTATCGTCGCCTGATGAAACGCGCGTCGAGTGAAAAAAGGGTCGTTTTGGTTTGTGGAAAACAATCATAACTTTAAGAAAGAGAAGATCAAAAGATCTTGGGAGGAAAGAACGAAAAATTCAAAATTGGAGGAGTGTCCCACAAGGAACACACAAACGACCAAAGCGAAAAGAGTTTCGCCCGGGGTGACCAGCGTGGGCTCGTCAGTTTCGCTTTGGTCGTTTGTGTGTTCCTTGTGGGACACTCATCCAATTTTGAATTTTCGTTCTTTCCTCCCAAGATCTTTTGATCTTCCCTTTCTTAGATTCTTTTCGGTTGATGTAACTGATTTGGAAGTTTTTAACTTCTTATTTTAATTGTCTTAGGAGCATATTCCTATTGGAAAGATTAACACGCCACGACGAACCCGTATCAGGTGACTTATAATAAGTACCATGCGGAACGACGCCTATTTGTGAGTGTTTCAGAGTTGGAGGTCAGAGTGTGCGATGGTGTTAAACGATGTCTGGATTGAGGATGACTAGTGAATCCACTGACGAGCCCACGCTGGTCACCCCGGGCGAAACATCGTTTAATTGTTTTTCTTTTCGCTTTGGTCGTTTGTGTGTTCCTTGTGGGACACTCATCCAATTTTGAATTTTCATTCTTTCCTCCCAAGACCTTTTGATCTTCTCTTTCTTAGATTCTTTTCGGTTGATGTAACTGATTTGGAAGTTTTTAAAATCATAACTTTGCTGCCTTTTTTAGTTATTTAGTGTATTACATTTGATTTATTTAGTGTCAAACAAAAATTTTGTTCTGTAAATATTTTGATAATCACTTGAGTTTTTTGAGTTTATTGGGTATAAGTTGGTATAAATTAATTGAGCCCCGATTAATGTTGGGGTTTTAAGTTAAATTTAAAAATAAGGATGGGCTTTATCCGATTTTAACTGAAGGCGAGTATGTAAGACTATTATGGCCGACAGTAAAAATTTTCCAATAGGTCCCTATTATTTTTCGTATAATTCCTTAACTTTACAAAATTGTAACAACGATAAAATAAATAAAAGAAGAATATAAATGGTTTTAGAACAAAAAAGGAAGTTAAAAAATCTCCAAATCAGTTCCTTCAACCGAAAAGAAACTAAAAAACAAAAGATCAAAAGATCTTGGGTGGAAATAACGAAAATTCAAACTTGGATGAGCATCCTACAATGAATACCCAAAGGACCAAAGCGAAAAGAGAATTGATTAAACGATGTTTCGCTCTGGGTAACCAGCGTGGTCTCATCAGTGGTTTCACTGGTCACTGTTTTTTTTTTGTTTTTTTTTAAATAAATGCTTTCATTTTTTATTAAATTAATTTAACCCTCTGGCTCGTAATATATCCCGCATTGAAACTTAAAAAATCCGAATACTCTTATACCTACCGTTGATGATTGCGTTCGCCAATAAGTTTTTATATATCTAGTTTAGATATAAGTAATATTGTTCGGGGCGGACAAAGATGGGCGATCCACAAATTAAGATTTTTTTTATAGTGGACTGTAAAACTAGGGAAGCTGATTCAAACGCTCAAACAGTCGTTAAATTTTACAGTTAGAAACTCGATCTTAATTATTGTATTGTAAATTGTAAGTATCAATGGCGGATAGGGCCAGAAATAAAACCTGCCGTATAGCAGTAGCAATAAAGAAAATATCCCGAAAAAAATAGGCACTCGACTTACCCCGAATTCCTGGAGGATTCTGGAGAATAGGATATCCAAGTTAGCACCAATAATCTCGAGTTTTTCTTATATGTAAAATGTGGTTCACTCGCGAGTTTTTTGTCGAAACTCAGTTGCTGAGATGTAGTATGTTTTCAGCGACCTTGTCAACGTGAACTGATTTAGCGCGGGAGGCGCGCTTGCACTTGCCGTTTCTCTCATGCGATACAGCTGTCCTTGGTTCCATAGGGGTGCGGGGTATAAGCGGAACATTATGGAAACAAGGATAATAGGAAATTAGGTATGGGATAAACAATAAAGTTTATCAAGTGCCTTGTTTAATAAAATGTAAGAAACTTAGACTTATAGTATATAATCACTTGTTCGCAGAAAATTGCATTAACAATGAGTAAAAAAGGAAAATTGTAATTTTACGCAAATTTAGAAAACAAAAAATAAACAAAAATTCTAAGCCAAAATATTTACAATATAATTGAGCGGGAACGAAACATCCCCACCCCCCTGAAATACTAATTTCAGCACGCGGGGTCCGGTAACGGACAAAGTTTTACTAGAGGTCTCCTAAGAGTGCCTTTAGCAGTTTTCACAATTGCTACCCTTGGTATCTTATCTGCACCAGGTATAATTTCAGTAATCCGGGCCAGTGATCACTCAAGAGGATTTAAATTATCATCTTTGACCAAAACAAGAGTACCTGGTTCAACACTTGAAAAATTGCTTTCTTGCCACTTAGATCTCTGCTGCAAGGTGTGTACGTATTCGTTTCTCCAACGATTCCAGAAATCTCGGTGCATCCTCTGTAAGAGCCGCCATCTAGTTAGGCGGTTAGTTTCGATTTTAGTAAAATCGGGGTCAGGAATTGTAGATAAGGGTGCAAGTGAAAGAAAGTGACCTGGGGTCAATGCCGTTATATCGGAAGGGTCAGAAGATATAGCACTGATAGGTCTACTGTTAAGTACCGCTTCGATTTGGGTAAGCACAGTATACAGTTCCTCGTAAGTAAGAATCTGTGTACCCACTACACGAGTTATATGTTTTTTCACGCATTTAATATCCCAGATTCCAGCCATGTGACTAGCCGTGGGAACATTGAAATGCCATTCTACCGCCTCTTGTTCGAGGCATTGGGCAAAAATTTGTCGAACGTACTTGTCCGAAGATATAAAATTCGTGCCGCAGTCCGAGTATATAGCCTTACTTTTGCCTCTTCGAGCAAAAAATCTACGCAAAGCACTAAGGAAAGCCTCACCGGAAAGGCTAGAGACAAGCTCTAAATGCACGGCTTTGACACTTAAACAAATAAATAAAGCTACATATGCTTTAACAGTTAAAGAGTTGCGTAACCTAGCTGTAACGTGGAGTTGAAAAGGGCCACAAAAATCCACACCCGTATGCAGAAAGGCACGATCTTCAATAAAGCGATATCTGGGTAAATTTCCCATTTTTGGTTGAAAAGTATCAGGTTTAGTTTTCCAACAAATAAGACAGCGGTAAAGAATACTGGAGATAGCCTTCTTTGCAGAAAGAATCCAGAAATTCTGTAGAAGTAAAAAATGTGTAGCGTGTATGCCACAGTGTAGATGAGTAAGATGAATCTCATAAATAAGCGAGTCTGTAAATTTACAAGATTTTGGTAAAAGGATCGGAAATTTCCGATCGTAAGAAAGGTTTGAATTACAGATACGACCTCCGACTCGTAAAATTCCTGATTCATCGATAAAAGGGTCTAATTTTTTAAGGCTCTTGGGTATTTGCTTATTTTGGACAGAAATAATTTCATTTTGTAGAAAAGTTGATTGTACGTGTTTAGTTAAAAACATTAATGCAGAATGTAACTCAGAAAGCACTAAATGCTTTTGAGGTAAGCGATTTTTTCGTTTAGTTTTAAATAAAAGGATCGCACGGAAGAAATAGGCGACAATTCTTTTTATTTTACCCAGCGAACTGTATTTCAGAAAAAGGTCATCAATAAAATTTTGTGAAATAAAAGACATAAACACGGTACGCCTTTTTTCTTCAAGGGCGTCTTTTGAACTTGATAATTCAACTTGTAAAAAACTCCATTTGCTTTCTGGTTCAAATAAAAAGGAAGGTCCGTATTTCCACAATTCAAATGTAATTAATTCGGAAGGTAAAAGCCCACGACTTCCGCAATCGGCAGCATTTTGCGCAGAAGGGACGTGATACCAATAATTGGCACTTATTCTTTCTTGTATATAAGCAACTCGGTTGCTAATGAAAGTTTGCCACATATGAGGGGACGCTTTTATCCACTGTAATGCTACTGTACTATCAGTGAAAGCGTAAATATTGGAAAATTTAATTTTTTCCGAGAATGTTTCCACAATAAAATGCAATAGCTTGCTTAAAAGTACGCACGCGCACAGCTCTAGACGCGGTAAGCTTTTGCGTTTCAAGGGAGCAACTTTAGATTTTCCGCAAATAAAAAACGTTTTTATTGAACTATTTTTGTAAAGAACCCGAAAATAGGCAACAGCGCAATAGCCCTTTTCGCTAGAATCGCTAAAACCGATTAATTGTATCGATTCTGCATCTGTAATCTCTAGTTCTCGAGATATTTGAAAGTTTTGTAAATATACAAAGTCAGATTTGTATTTTTGCCAAATATCGAAAAGTTCAGCGGGAACCTTTTGATCCCAATCTTGTCCTAAAGACCAGAGATGTTGCACTAAAAATTTTGCGAAAAAAGTGACAGGTGTCAAAAAACGACAAGGGTCATACAACTTCGCAACAAAACTCAAAATTGATCGTTTAGTACACTCTTGCACGCTTTGATTGCAATCAACAGCGAAGAAAAAATTATCAGTTTGAGGGTTCCACTTTAATCCTAAAATTTTTAATGATTGATCATCATGCACAGATTCAAAAGATAAAGCCTGCGTTTGCACATGTGATTCCGGCAAATCAGAGAGCACAGTAGGAAAGTTACTAGCCCATTTACGAGCTTCGAGCCTACCTCTACGTAGAAGTTCAATTAATTGTTTTTTGACAATAATTGCTGTGTCAATATCTCGACAACTAAAGACACAATCATCAATATAAGTATAATGGCGTAATACCTCGGACGCATAGGGCAAGTCGTCGTACTCATTAGCTAATTGTAAAAGAGTGCGTATAGCCAAGTAAGGAGAACAACTTACACCGAAACGCAAGGTATTAATTTGAAAATCTGAAATAGGACAGTCTGTCGAAAAACGCCAAAGAATTCGTTGAAAATTCCTTTGGTTTTCGGTGATTTCTACGTTTCGATACATCTGTCTTAAATCACAGACCATTCCTATTTTATGGAGTCGAAAATTTAATAAAATTTTGACTAGGTCGGCTTGCAACTTGGGTCCAATGTGGACAGCAGAATTGAGAGAACATTTTCTTGGGACGGCGCCTGACGCGTTGAAAACTATTCTCAGAGGGGTAGACGTCGAGTCTTTTTTGAACACCGCATGGTGGCTAATGTAAAAGTAATTATTTATTTCAGAATCAAGAGGTCTAGGGACCACTTGCATATGATTCTGGTCTAAATAATCACGGAAAACGTTGGAGTAGGTGTCGTAAAACGTTTTATTTTGTAGCAGCCTTTTTTTAAGGGAAAAAAGTCTTTTTAGTGCAAGGGCATGCGTGTCTCCAAAATCGGGACAAATTATTTTAAAGGGAAGAGATACGATGTAGCGCCCTTCAGCGTTTCTTGTAGTAGTTTGTCTATAGTAATTTTCACAAAAAATGTCTTCTGGTGAAACCGATTTGACGTCAGGGACTTCTTCGATTTCCCAAAATTTTTGTAATGTGGTACTTAATGTTTCGTTGGGACAGATTGCCAATAATCCTTGTATAGATTTTGGTAGAGTAGAAGAAGCACAAACTCTTCCTCCTATCGTCCAATCAAAGATTGTATTATAGCAAACGGGTTGGTCTGGACCGTGATAAAGTCTACCATCGCGTAAGGTATAGGGCCAAATATCGTTACCTAGTAAGATATCTATTTTTCCAGCTTGGCAAAAATTATCATCAGCTAACTTCAGTGTTTTCAAGAAGTTCAATTTTGAAATGTCAAAATTTGTAGGGGGAGAATAGTTGCAAATATTATCCACCACTAAAAAATCGGAATTAAATTTGAAATCAGGTTCTTGTAATGACCCTATGGTGCCATAAACGTAAAATTTAACGCTCGACTTCATTCCTTCCAAGCCTTTTAAAGAAATATTTGTTTTAAATTTATTTAAATTTAATTTTTTAGCTAGGCTTTTTGTTAAAAACGAGGCTTCTGCACCACTGTCACCAATACCACGAACGGTATACCAATTTCCAAAAGAATCTTGAATTTTTAACATAATGGTAGACAAAAGAATATTCGATTCGTTCACGCAATGTGGTAGAGAACTGTGTAATACTGAAGCTTGACTGTTAACATTAGAAAATCCAATATGATAACCGGCAGGTTGCGTTTGGTTGGCCGCAGGTTTGGCGGCTTTTTCCGCACTAGGTGGGGAAGGCGTCGTCTGCGCATGAGTAGACGGTTGGGTTAGGTTATAGTGATGCAAAAGAGAATGATGGGAACCTTTACACGTAAGACAACGTTTTTGCGATCGGCACGCAGATTGGAGATGCGCAGTAGCAAGACAATTTACGCATGCGCGCTTATTCGTAACGATTTCATATCTTTCACGTGGGGTTTTATTCAAAAATGCAGGACACCGATAAATAATGTGTTGACCGGGGGGGCCGCACAGAAAACAAATAGTAGGCGAATTTTGCTGTTGCCCCTGCACCATGAACGCATTTTTTTTATTAGGGTTTGTATTGTTTGAATTTGGGCCGCGAGGTGGCGATTTTTGATTATTATTATACGGGGTCTTGGACTCTTTATTTTTTGAAGGTACGGACTCCAGAGCCGTACAATGCTTAAGCAAAAAATCTTTAACATCAGTGTAGATAGGTATGTCGTTAGAGGCATGATGTTGCTCAAAAGCTTTCCGTGTATACGGATCTAATCTATCAAGCAAAAATTGCATAAAAACAAAATCCAGGTTCTCTGGTTTCATTTTAAGGGACTTTAAAGCAGAAATATTTTTATTGAATGTGTCCAATAAATTACGTAATTGTTGGGCATTTTCGTGGGTCAATGCCGGACAGTTTTCTATCTCTTTCCAGTGAGTAACAACCTGTAACCTACGGTTATTGTAACGAGATTGTAAAATTTGATAGGCTGTGATATAATTATCATTTAAGACCGGGAGATCTGAAATAAGATCAAGAGGGGTGCCTTGCAAGCACAAGCGTAAGCATTTTAATTTATCTATATTAGAAATAGATTTGTTTGTATGATATAAAGCGTCAAAGCTTTGGATAAAAGTAGGAAAGTTTTTTATGTCACCATTAAAGGTAGGCAAGGTAGGTTTTGGTAGATAAGATATTTCATGGGTTTGATTTTGGGGTTGCATCATGGTGCTGTTATAAGCAGGACCCACTAGAGCAGGATCTTCCAAAGGAAGCTCAAACATTTCATAATACGTAGTTTCTACATCTTGCAACAAAGTCATAATGGAAGTAGCTATTTTATTTTCAGCGGTTAGCTGTGCTGAATCAGTACAAATAAGTGCCAAAAGGGCATTATGATGTTTATCAAACGACTTTTGAATCGATTTAATATTTCGATATGCAACTTTAAACCGATTTTTAGCCGTTGCGTCATTTTTAGCCTTTTTGGCCGCCTCTGTCATTAATTGCAACTGATCAATAGCGGTGTGTCGTAACGCTTTAGCACGGGCTATTTTTTCCTCAAGATCGGGCATTATTGTAAAATGTAGAAAAATCAACAAGTATTTTTTAATATTTCCCAAAATATACCAAAACAATACAAAAGAAAAAAGGGATACTCAGCTGTGAATACCGATTTTATTCTATTTACGTTTAACTCTGAAACGAAATAAATCAAGGTCGTTTTTTGTGCAGCTTAAAATCCAACAGTAGCAATTTTTTTATTATATAGGTGAATTTTATAAGAGCACACTCTTTAAATATTTTAGAAAATCATGCAGGATGACTTTTGTAAACTCTGTTTTGCAAAATGTTATACAACTATCATAGCGCAAATCAACTAAAATATTTATTGCAAATAAAGGTCTGTATGTATATAGCAAAAAAACTAATTCTTTTTGCGCTTAGAATTTTAATTATGTAACCGAAAAATCGAGTAACCACACTGTAAAAGTTAAGGGTTGTTTTCGCGTTACCCGACTATCCGGCTTATGAAGGCCAAATGTTCGGGGCGGACAAAGATGGGCGATCCACAAATTAAGATTTTTTTTATAGTGGACTGTAAAACTAGGGAAGCTGATTCAAACGCTCAAACAGTCGTTAAATTTTACAGTTAGAAACTCGATCTTAATTATTGTATTGTAAATTGTAAGTATCAATGGCGGATAGGGCCAGAAATAAAACCTGCCGTATAGCAGTAGCAATAAAGAAAATATCCCGAAAAAAATAGGCACTCGACTTACCCCGAATTCCTGGAGGATTCTGGAGAATAGGATATCCAAGTTAGCACCAATAATCTCGAGTTTTTCTTATATGTAAAATGTGGTTCACTCGCGAGTTTTTTGTCGAAACTCAGTTGCTGAGATGTAGTATGTTTTCAGCGACCTTGTCAACGTGAACTGATTTAGCGCGGGAGGCGCGCTTGCACTTGCCGTTTCTCTCATGCGATACAGCTGTCCTTGGTTCCATAGGGGTGCGGGGTATAAGCGGAACATTATGGAAACAAGGATAATAGGAAATTAGGTATGGGATAAACAATAAAGTTTATCAAGTGCCTTGTTTAATAAAATGTAAGAAACTTAGACTTATAGTATATAATCACTTGTTCGCAGAAAATTGCATTAACAATGAGTAAAAAAGGAAAATTATAATTTTACGCAAATTTAGAAAACAAAAAATAAACAAAAATTCTAAGCCAAAATATTTACAATATAATTGAGCGGGAACGAAACAAATATATAATAATAAGAGAATAATTAATTAATAAAGGACCATACCGAGAGTGGTAAACTATAATGCCTAATAATTAAAACCTTTTAGTTCACAACAATATTCATAGTAACAGAAGATCAAAAGATCTTGTGTTGAAAAAAAAACGGAAATTCAAACTTGGATGAGCATCCCGCAAGGAACACACAAAGGACCAAAGCGAAAAGAGAAATGATGAGTCCACGCTGGTTGCCCAGGGCAAAACGTCGTTTGATCATTTCTCTTTTCGATTTGATCCTTTGTTTGTTCCTTGTGGGATGCTCATCAAAGTTTGAATTTTCGTTTTTTCCACCCAAGATCTTTTGATCTTCTGTTTTTAGATTCTTTTCAGGTGAAGTAACTGATTTGGAGGTTTTTTTGTAACTTCTTTTTTGTAATATCCATAGTATTCCATTACATAATCATGAAAATTTAAAATACTATATACCTTTAATGTATTTTCTTTAGATTGAATACATATCAGTAGTACGAATTTTTTAAATAAATGGCCCTACCTGTTCCCTATGAATAAGGTATATTTTTTAGAAATATTGTAATTCAGCGGTAATATTGAAATATAAGAAAATGTATTAAAATATAAAACAGATTTTTTGCAAAACCTGACAAACTCGCTTTTATAATTTAAAATTAGGAAAAGACATATGTTCTGTGAGATAGCTTTGTTTATTTGAAAGTTTGAGACAATGATATGTTTGAAATTAACTCTGTGTTTCGGACTTCCACTGTCTATAATTTATTTATACACGACGTTTCGATCAGTACAATCTCTGATCGAAACGTCGTGTATAAATAAAATGTAGACAATGGAAGTCCGAAACACAGAGCTTTGTTTATGTTGGCCTCAACATATTTTGGACGTTCCCTATTTAAGGTTGTAAAGTACAATGCCCCCCCCCTTTGCTTCAGAAAAAAGTAGACAATAAAGATGCTGGTGATAACCCTGAAGTCTTTGGAGAAAAAACGAGAATTTGCAGAAAGTTCCTTTAAAGACGTTGTAGAATACCTCCACAGTATTTTGGGACAGTACTTAGTGCTCGCTGCGCTCGTTATTTAAACCAACGCTTGTAAAAAAAGCACTATTTTAGCCACTAGTTGTGAAAACTACTATTAGCTATTAAGTTTTGTTTGTGGTTTATTTGTTATCTACTCAAGCGTGGATTTCAGGGATATAGGGGGGTAGTTAACCCTCCTTACCCGGATGGCTTTAAATTTTTTATGAAAACAAGTTTTAGACAAAATCATTTCGGACAAGGAAATCAAAAGTAGGACATAAATTGCGGCGATATAACACCTTTGATATTTACCGTATTAGTTTAATGTTGTGTTAAAAATGGCATTTTTAGTGTCATTTTCTTAAAAAAATTTGGCTGCTGCGCTTTGAAACCATTGATATGAGTGAATTTCAAAATATTACTCTATTTCGGAAAGAAAAATTTTAAAGTAAAAAAGTTGTCAGAATTTCCTAAAATTTGATACACAGCATGATGGTAAGGATTTATACTGGCAATAAAGTTTATGAAAAAGTCAGCTGTCAAATTGACATTTAAAATTTTAGAGACCCAGTAGACTGAGATTTTCATTAAAACATAATATTTAAATATAATGGTTTTTATTTTTTGTCGAACAATTTTATAGAGAATAAAAAACACCTAAAAAAACTAATAAAAAACAAAACCAAGAATAATAAAAGTCATTGATCAAATCAACAAATACCAAAACTTTTCGACGATTCCCCTTTTGCAGTGGTTCCTCTAATATTTATGTCTTCTGGCAAATAATCTAGAATATCAGGTTTGCTAGGCCATTTCCACTCTGTTCCATTCCTAGTCGTCCAGAGACGTCATTTGATATTTCTCTTGGGGGGGGCATACCTAATTTCAAAAAAAAATGAACAAAGAAAAATACTTTATTGAGACCAAAATAACTCAAATAAACATATAAAACTTACCTACATTGCCAAAAGAAACAAAAAACTTGGACCTAAACACTAAATTAATGATTTAAAAGATGTTTTTAAAATGTGTTTTTATTTGTAAAAGCGAAATTTTGATTTTTTTGTACCATTACTCAGAGGGCGATCGCCTCCGTACCCCCTCCCCCAAATTGACGCCCCTGCATTCGTCTCCATAGTGCTAACTGTAATGTACTTGTACCCAGCTTCCAGGACGAAGTTCGTCCAGAGATTTTACATCTGAAAAAAAAGGAAGATGATGAAGTAAAAATATTTTTATATTAGGATAACAATAGCTCATACTATACTACTATTCGATATCATATTGTACATGTGGGTTCAAGAAGGGGGAGGGCAGTAGTGGGGTAAGATAAAAAAAAACTCATTTGTTTTTATTGGCCCCCTTAGCTAAATATTTTATTATATACCTACCTAACCTAAACTATGCTACAAAGAATGCTCTAAATGCCCACTCCAAAAAAAATTCTCAAAACAATAATTTACATTATAATTTGCATTCTCCTTAGCGGACAACTCAGTTTTTTGGCCCCTCCTCAGTATGATGGCCTTTAAATTTTGGAAAATGCCAAGATACTGAGGACCAGGATACTGAGAATTCTAGTTGTTTTCCTTTTATTTTGGAAAACTACAGGTCTGAACCATATACATATATATATATATATATATATACTAGTATATATAAGATATTTGTCCATTAATCACGCAAAAACGGCTCATCCGATTCATATGAAATTTGATAAGACAACACGTAGTCAAAAATTTTGATGCCATTCAATTACGATTTTTATAAGCTTTCCAAAGAGGTATCACACGGTAACAAAAAAAAATATTTTTTTTTTATGGATGAAGTTTTTTGGAGGTAGCTCCGAAGGGTCTAATAGGAGAATTCTCAAAAACTATAGGGGTCGTCGTGTAAACACAAGTAAGCACTATGTAAAATTTAGTTATGATTAGTGAAGGGGTTTTTGAGTTAGAGCGGCTACAAAATAGGCGACAGACAGACCGACCGACAGACAGAGTGACGGCGTCTGGATTCGTGCTTATCACTATTCGGAACCTCAAAATTCGTGGAGGATCATGAAAATCTCGAAGTGCGATTTTTAGATGATTACTGAAAAATCTATTACATACAGTTGTTATGAATAAGAAAATTTTTAAAGTTTTATATTAATTTTAAACTAAAAATTAAGTCTGCGAGTTTTTACTGACTTCATGCGTAGTCCAGTATCACATCGAAATCAATAGTATGGCTATATTCCGCTCAATATTAATTATAGTAAACGCATTTAGGTTGTCTTCCCTCATTTGTAACCTTTCACAATTTTTTTTTTAGTCTGTTAAAAGTGCGCTCCGCTTCCGCACTGCTAGGAGTAATTGTATTCATTATTTGGTATAATTTAAAAATGTTTGGGAAGCTGTTCTTAAAACTGTTTTTATCATAAATGGAACATTTCTTCGGTTTTCCCGAATTCATCTTTTAATTCGGATATCAACAAACAAATCGATTTATTTTCGTCTATAGTTTTACTTTTTAGATCTGAACTATAAAAAAAAATTAAGTCCGAGAAACATTTTAAATTTATTTCTGAATCGTTTACATTAATTAATCCACCGAATTTTTGGGAAACTTATAGAAAATCTTGAAATCTTGTCTAAAGCGTCTCTATAAGGGTATCTAATGTCACATAGAATATATTTATTTTACAGACTAGATCTATGCTTGGGTGAGCATGGTGTAGCATAAACATTGGTGAGTACTAATAATAGTAGGCACCTAACCAGATTCAAATATAGAAACAAATAGGCAGGTTATGGACACTTAGGTTTTTTTCACATTACGAGCATTTCCAAAAAAATCAATTAAGTTTGTGAACTGGTTTGTCCCAACGCATTCCAGCAACCTTTTTCGCTTTTCTTTTTTTTTACTACCACAATTTTTTTCAATTTTTTTGCTATAAATCACAAGACGATAAACACTTTTCTGCCACTGTTTCAAATTATTATTTGTGGGCGTCTTTAAAATATAAACTGTTTAAATAAAAATGTGTTTTACTTTTGCTTTATATCATTGTAATGTTTATTCTTTTAATACATAGCAGAGGGCACCCAAAGGGCGCCAAGACACAGAGGGCGGAGAGGGCGAGGAACCCCCAGGAAATTATAATTTAAATAAAATATTTTTTTAATAACAAGCTTTTTTAAAGTGTTGTTGTGGCAAATAAATTTAAACAAGAAAATCTATTATAACTTAGGAGCCAGGAATAAAATCTTTTTTTTCAAAGTTCTATTGTTATATCAACATAAATTATTTACCAGATAAAAAAGTCCTTTTTTTCTTGAAAAGTTTCTTAGTTAAATGAATAAAGTTCATTTAGTACTTAAGAGGGTTTCATAGTAAAAGAAAATTGCGATTTCGCAGGGACACGAAATTATCTCGTTCGCATCAAGCCTACGTGTTGGCTGCCGAGGGTCGAAATATTGATGTTCACTTCCTTAACACTACGGAGCAAATTTTAATTTTTAGTCCACCATACTAATAGGGTATGGGGACTATTAAAATGGTGAAATTTTGACTTTGTGCCAAAACACCTTAATCGACGAAAAAGAAAATTTTTCTGTCGGTTTCTTGTCCGTTGTCTGTATGTATACACCATAACTTAAAAACGCCTTAATCGATTTTAATGAAATTGCAACTAGCGATATACACTTTTCAGATTTAAGTTTCCATGAATATAAAGTACAAATTTTTAGTTTCCGAGTTCTTTGAAAAAACATTAAAATATATTAAAAAAATCAGAACTTTAGACGTTAAGCAACTATTGATATGCGGTTTTCAGACCTACGGCTTTCGAGATATTTTTATTTTCTTTCAACATAAAATAATTGATTGTATGGTTGACTATCCGCGCTTTCTAGCACCAATTTTTTCTTAAAGGTCGTGGGTAGAAATAGATTTTCTCGATTGATTGTGACCGAAATAGTGCCAAACTGTTTTTTGAAAACTTTTCTTAGGTTGTAAATAAAAAAAAACGACTTTTAGTGCCATTTATTGCATAGACAGGCCATTTGAGAATTTTAATATGACATTGTTTTTAACTAATAATTTGTGTCAATAAGAACTGATATACTTAATGATTAGCTAATATTAATGCTAGTGAACTTATTGCTAATTAAAACAATGTGTAATTAAAATAATCGACTTTCTTATGTCTCTTTAAGTTTTTCTTATACACAGCCTCTGGATCCTCTCGACAAAGCGTCCGACAGTACACTGAGAAATATGGTGGCCTACGAGATTTCAAATATGTGTTGTTTTAGACCCAGCCGTGTTGCCAATAGAGGACAGTCCAGACCTCTGGGCTATGAGAACCAAGTCCAAGGGATTGCAGGGAAACACGGTGCGTGTGTTGTGGTAGCCCAAAATATGCATAAACACTGAATGTATTTTTTTGGCCATTTGGACTACCAGAACTCAATATCTAGATTGGGGTAACTCATAATCTAGGCTGGGGGAACCCTGCCTTTGGGCTACCAGAACTCAGCATCTGGGTTGTGGTAAGTCATGTTCTGGGCTGGGAGAACCCTGCCTTTGGGCTACCAGAATTCAGCATCTGAGTTGTAGTATAGTCAGTCGGGGTAACTTTGAACCATTATGACACATGAAAAGTTCCAACATATAATTTTCCAAGTTGCTCAAAGTTTTGTGGTGTGGTTCAAAGTTACCCCAAATGACTGTACTAGTATTATAAAAAAAATAAATCTTATTTTTATTTTTTATTTTACTTTTATAAGAAACTACAAGGTTAAAAATGTTTTAGTTTACTTTACGCTACTAGAGATTAAAAAATACCGTCAACTAGGGAGCATTAAAAATGTGGATCGTGTTTTTCTCAAAAAAAAAAAAGATTATTTGATTTAAAAATAAAACAAAATCCAACGAAGCCTTGACTCTCAAGTCGCCCCTGACTGAATACAAAATATAATAAATACAGTATAGTCCAATTTTTTGATGAGCGGACTGGCGTCATTTTTGCCTCTGAAAACGTATTTCTTTGTTATCAACAGTTCGCATGTCAAATAATTTGTTGTTGTCAATTTGAAGTAACAGTTGAAACAATCAACGACATGACATATTTTTACGTATTTATTGTCGCTGTCTATAATAATGTATCAAAAACAGATCCAAAAAAATTACGTCAGTTTGCTCATCAAAAAATTGGACTATATATGCCACCCGAAATTTATCCACATTGATTGACGTCAACTGTCAACGAGAATTTTCAGTCTGACGTTTATGTTTTATTTCTCCCTAGGTTCTTGGCCACACTGATCATAGTATGGACAGGGCCTCATTCAGAAAATTTTCGATTTCGTTTAGTTTAAATTTTATCATGAGTTGATTGTAATAGAAAGTTTTTGAACCATTTTTCTACACAGTGTACTAGATATGGCCAAGGCAGCAAGTGTTGATCCAATATATAAACTTAAATAGTGCGAACTCTATACTTCATAGAAGGGACTGGTTATGAAATCTCAAATGAATGAAGCTTAGATATTGTTTGGGGCACAGGCATGGTAGACGCACCATCCTATTGGTCATTTTCAGGGGTATAATATATAGACATATAGCCGCAAGAGTAGCAAGATCGATAGAAATCTGTTTCGTCACAATTCCCTCTAATATTGGGAAGTCATTTGTTATTTTAAAGCTCAAAATTAGAAAACATTAAGTTTATTATTACAAGCTTTTATTTAACTTCACCTCTAATATCTATATATGTTTCTATGTTCGGGTAAAAATCTCGCAACTCAATTTTGACTAACTTGTAGTCCGATTAAATTCAAACTTGGTACGCGATTATAATTCCGGTGACAATACAATAATATGGTAATGTTAGGCATTCCCTGGAGGGAAGAAAACGCCTAAGTTTGTCCGATTTCACCCAAAATTGGTATACGTGGGTTTTTGGGGATAAGGAATACGAACTTTTGATCGGATTTTAAAAACTCAATATAGCGGATTCAAGAATGACAATTTTTGGCCATGTTTTGCTTACCAACTTTAACTGACTTATACCCATCCGATTATCTTCAAATTTGTTATGCGTTTATAGTTCCGGTGACAATAATATAATATGGTATTCTCAGCTAACCACTTCCCCCTAACGAGGAAACTGGAGAGGGAAAAATATTTAGCTTTTTCGACTTCAAACAAAATTGGCATACGGGGGTTTTTGGGGTTAAAATATACGAATTTTTGATCAGATTTTGAAAATTTAATATGACGAATTCAAGATTGACGATTTTTGCTCATGTTTTGCTAACCAATTTTAACTGAATTATACACATTCGATTGTCTTCAAATTTGGTATGCGTTTATAGTTCCGGTGACAATACAATAATATGGTATTACTAGGTACCCACCTCCCCTAACGAGGGAAGTAGAGAGGGAAAAAGAGTTAGTTTGTTCGATTTCAATTAAAAGTGACATACAGGGGTTTTTAGGGAAGAGGATTATGTGTTTCTTATCAGATTTGAAAATTTCAATATGACGGATTCAAAATGAACGATGTAGGGTACAAATCTAAATATTAAAAAATAATTTTATATAAAAAAAGCTTTTCAAATACAAGCTTTTATATAATATAAAGTTCACTAAAAAGTAGAAAATAATTTTTAACATTCTGATATAATAATAATAAAAGCGATGACCGTAAATTAGGTCGAGTTGGGTTGAATTTACTTACCCTTGCATTTCTCTGCATTCAGATTCTTGCGAAAAATCATATAATCAATAACATAAATTTTTCCAGTCAACATGGCCAAACTTTCTATAATGCGCCCATCGCTTTTATTATTATGATAGTGAACTTTATATTTTCGTATAAAAGCTTGGATTTGAAAAGCTTTTTTTATATAACATTATTTTTTAATTTTTAGATTTGTACTCTAAATCGTCCATTTTGAACCCATATTGATATTTTCAAATCTGATCAAAAATTCATAAATCGAACAAACTAAATCTTTTTCCCCCTCCACTTCCCTCGTTAGAGGGAGGCGGGTACCTGATAATACAATATGAATGTATTGTCACCGGAACTATAAACGCATACCAAATTTGAAAACAATTAGATGTACAAAATTGGTTAGCAAAAGATGACCAAAAATCGTTTATCTTGAATCCGCCATATTCAATTTTCAAAATCTGATCAAAAATTCTTATTCCTTATTCCCAAAAAAACCCCCTGTACCAATTTTGGTTGAAATCGGACAAACGTTCTCCCCCCTCCACTCCTCCCGTAGAGGGGGAGGGGGTGCCTAAAATACCAAGTTATTGTACTGTTATTGGAGTTTTAAACGCATACCAAATTTAAAGACAGTCGGATGTGTATAATTCAGTTAAAATTGGTTAGCAAAACATGACTAAAAATCGTCCATCTTGAATCCGCCATTTTTGAATTTTCAAAATCTGGTCAAAAAATTCGTATTCCTTATCACCAAAAACATCCGTATATCAATTTTGGTTGACATCGGACAATCTTAGGTTTTTCCCCTCCACTCCCCTCTTAGGGGGGGAGGGAGATGCCTAATAACACTATATAATTGTATTGTTACCGGAACTATAAAAGCATCGGATCGGATATGTACAAGTCAGTTAAAATTGGTTAGCAAAACATGACCAAAAATCGTCCATCTTGAATCCACCATATTGAATTATCAAAATCTGATCAAAAATTCGTATTCGTTATCCTCGAATACCAATTTTGTTGAAATCGGAAAAACTTGGCCGTTTTCCCCCCTCCTCGGGGTGCATAATTATACGATATTATTGTATTGTCACCGGAACTATAATCGCATACCAAATTTTAATTCAATCGGACATGTAGAGGTTAGTCAAAATTGAGTTGCAAGACTTGACCCGAACATATAAACATACAATACATAAAGTTAAATAAAAGCTTGTAATAAAAAATACGCAAAATATAAAGCCGGTCCAGCATTTTTAAACGTCTAAATTGAATTTGAATTCATTCATTTTTGGGTGACTTCGTTCACTAGTCTGGGTGTCTCTCAGGCACATTGTGCCAGCATCGCGTTTTCTTTGTTATGTTCGGTGTACAAATAAAAACGAATATCATGGCCGCCTTAACAGGAATATTACATAATAATATATTTTTCGTCCACAAAGGATCTCTGGCATCTTGCTGTTTCACTCTGGTGCACTTGATTGATACGAAAGCGTAATATAAGGGGTTATTCGGAGTGATTTAAAGTTAGCAGTGTAGTTATAATGCCGTGGGGGCGTTTGATTTTGGCAACTTAAAAATCTGGTTTTTGTTTGATGAAAAAGGAGATTATGTTTTGTCTAAATAAAAATGGAATGGCAGTAAATAACCAGTATAGAATTTTTGACTATTGATCTAAGATTATAAGGGCACTCAAAAGAAATTATTTTTTTTATCTGACAAATTTGATATTAGAATACTGAGGCTTTGTACATGTATTTTGTTACTTTAAATGAAACATCCTGTATTTTGTGTAATTTTTATAGCTAAGCAGGCTTTACCTTTGTCAACAATGCTGAATAACTCAAAAACTAAACGATATTCAAAAAAAGCACACAATAAACAAGGTGTTACGTTGAAAATAACAAAACATATCTATGTAATTTGTAAATTATAAATGTCAAATTTCAGACAAGACGATAAGGTTTATAATGGATAACCCCTTACATAAAAAAAAAACGTTTAAAAAAATATAAAACATCGCGTTTGAATATGTTTGAGTCTGAAATATATTTAAAAAAATAAATATTTTAATATAAATATGGTGTGTTAAAAACAAGACGGCGGAAAAAATAAACCATGATCATGAGTTAGAACAATTCAGGCCCTGAGTTATCGTAGTCCAGACCGTGAATTACCACAGATCCAAAAAGTTAATACATGAAACTGGGCTGGGGCAATCCTATGTCTGAATGGTGGTAGCCCACGACTTGCTGAGTTCTCCCTGCTAAATTGAAATGGTTTGGGACAATCATACCGTGTGCTATAGTAACGCACGGTGTGAGTTCTGGTAGCCCCAAATTTCCAACCCACGGTTGTGGGTTGGCCCCGTTTTCTCAGTGTAATCCGTTAACATTAAATTAAAGCTCATATTCTCAAATGATTTTAGAAATTGGTTTACAATCTCTGAATAATTTTTTGCTCTTTTATTTTCTAGGAATTTGGACACCACCATTCTAAAGGCTTCCCATTCCTCTTTTTTGTTTCCCTCAAGCACGGCGTCAAATCCAAAATCCACGAAAAGCTTTCTTATTTGGGGTCCCACAAAAATTCCCACTTTAATCTTCGCTTCACTTATTCTGGCAAATTTTGGTTTAATGTGATTGAAGGCAGGAATATCTCTATGCATAGCTTTAACGCAGTTTTTAAATAAGCCAAGTTTGATTATGTAATGGCGGGAGTAATATTTTTTTTGAAGGAACTGAATGATTTTTCGCTCCCGGTACAAAAGATTGTCTTAGGGGCCAATTTTTTCTTTTATAGTGATCATTTTCAGCTCGGCTATCCCATTGGCATAGAAAACAACAGTATTTTGTATACCCCAACTGCATGCCAAGTAAAACAGCTGCTACCTTTAAATCTGCACAAATTTTCCAACCATATTGGTTACAGATTCCAACTATAGCTTTATATTACAAGGCCGTATACTATTTACAAAAATCAAAATACCAGCGAAAATGGAAAAACCGTTTCATGTTGTGTAAAAATACGGGCATCTTATACGAGCGAAATAATTTCCTAGACCGAACCGTCCATAAAACATATTGTCTCATGTACAACTTTCACTGTCCTTTTAACAAGACTAAGTACGTCTCTGCTTTTATTAGATCACCCGCAATAAATGCTAAATACCTAAAGACATTAGGCAGTGTTATGCCCAATTAAATTGTTGTACCTAATTAAATAAAATCACTATATTTGACCGTTTGAAAAATTATTTATCACAACCCAATTTTTGTTAGTTTTTGTCGTTTTTTTTTATTTCTTTGACGTTTTCCTGTAAATCCAAGTTTTGTGTAAGGATAAGTTGTTTTTTAAACCAAATGTTTCGGTTTAATTTGAGCTCTTAGATTTTGGTTTCATAATGCCAAATAATAATATAATCTATTAAAAATAAATGTTTTATAAGATTAAAGGTAATTATTTAGTATACGCTTTTCCGCCATCATCAGCGTGTCAAAAAGTTTTGTTTTCTTTAAGTTACAGTCAAAATAGTTTTTAAAAAATAACAAACTCACAGGATCCGACAGTAAATAGGGATGTTGGGAGAGGAACTGTCTTTCTTTAATTTATGTCGAAGTATCGAACTTTTCGCATAATTTTTTTGAATATATTTAGATTTTTCAAAAAATTTACGAAAGAGATAATAGAAAACCGGGAAATTCTAATTTGATGACAACGAATTTTAATGACCTTTGATTTTCAAATAAAAAATTAAAATTTACCATCTTTATATTGTTACTACGGTTACTACCATAGAAAAATCAACTACCACCGTCCCCATATAACTATTCACTATAAAAAATCAACTACTACTATCCCCCCCGTCCCACATAGCACAACAATCACATCAAAGTAAAATTAACGTTAACCAAAACAATATAGTAGTTTTAACTAGTGGCTAAAATAGTGCTTTTTTTACAAGCGTTGGTTTAAATAACGAGCGCAGCGAGTAAACACTTTAGCCGCGAGTTGTTAACACTATTTTTTTAATATCTTTATCAAAAAATCCAAGAAAAACAGGAAAATACTTTTAAAAATCTCGAACAAAGAGCACTTCTCGCAACACACCATTTTTACACTATAAATCAAGGCGTAAATGAAATAACAATGGTGGTTTCCATGGCGATGTGCCTTTTTATTCGGTGACGTTCATTGTTGCGACATTTTAATCGTTGACAGTTTCATATTTGGACGATGTTTTTAAATGATTTTTTCGTAAATACTTGGTGAAAACTGGCGAAAATGGCTTAATTTTTAGGCAAGAATAATGAGATTTTTTTAATATTACTTAATTTTGAGTAAAAAACGAACCAAAATCTTTTTTTGCACCCGTGATCAAAGAAAAAGTTTTTTTGCATGGGTAACCAAACAAGCCATGCTTTAGTTTTCTGCAGACAGTTACTAAAATCACGTTTTTGATGAAGGTATAAAAAAAATAGTAGTTTTAACAACTAGTGGCTAAAATAGTGCTTTTTTTACAAGCGCTGGTTTAAATAACGAGCGCAGCGAGGTATTTAAAAACGCGAGTGAAAAAAGGCACAGTTTAGCCGCGAGTTGTTAACACTACTTTTTTTGATACCTTTATTAAAAAATCCAAGAAAAACAGGTAAATACTTTTTTTTATACCTTCGTCAAAAACATAATTTTAGTAACTGTCTGCAGATAACTAAAGCATGACTTATTTGGTTACCGATGCAAAAAAACTTTTTTTTTATCACGGGTGCAAAAAAAGATTTATGTCCGTTTTTTACCGAAAATTAAACAGAAATTGTGGAAAATAGTAATGTTGAAAAAATTTAATTGTTCTTGTCCAAAAAGTAAGCAATTTCCGTCAGTTTTCACCAAGTATTTACAAAAAAATCATTTAAAAACTTCGTAAAAATATCAAACTGTCAAAGATTAAAATGTCGCAACAATGAACGTCACCGAGTAAAAAGGAAAATCGCTATGGCAACCATAGTTATTTCATTTACCAGCCGACTTGATATATAATGTAAAGATGGTATGTTGCGAGAAGTGCTCTTCGTTCGAGATTTTTAAAAGTACTTTCCTGTTTTTCTTGGATTGTTTGATAAAGGTATTAAAAAAATAGTGTTAACAACTCGCGGCTAAACTGTGCTTTTTTTACTTGCGTTTTTAAATACCTCGCTGCGCTCGTTATTTAAACCAACGCTTGTAGAAAAAGCACTATTTTAACCACTAGTTGTTAAAACTACTTTCAAAAATCTCGAACGGAGAGAACTTCTCGCAACACACCATCTTTACACTATAAATCAAGGCGGCTGGTAAAGGAAATAACAATCGTTTCCATAGCGATCTGTCTTTTTACTCGATGACGTTCATTATTGCGACATTTTAATCTTTGATAATTTGATATTTTGACGATATTTTCAAGTGATTTTTTCATAAATACTTGGTGAAAACTGGTGGAAATTGCTTAATTCTTAGGCAAGAATAATTATATTTTTTTAATATTACTATTTTCCGCTATTTCTCTTTAACTTTGGGTAAAAAACGGACAGAAATCTTTTTTTTGCACCCGTGATAAAAAAAAAAGTTTTTTTGCATCGGTAACCAAAAAAGGCATGCTTTAGTTATCTGCAGACAGTTACTAAAATCAAGATGAAGGTATTAAAAAAAAGATGTTAAATTCACAGCACCTAAAAGCTTCCGCAAATACGATATTTTAATAGCTTCATTTCTCCTCAATTTTAAGTTACTTTTGAAGATGTAGTTATAAACAAATAAATATAACATGTCTGTCCCAGGTAGGTATACTTATGTTCTATAATATTTTATAAGTTTATGTGGAGTGATCAAGCAAACCGGTTGATCCAATTTTATCAATCTCATGATACCCAAAGATATGTTTAAAATAGAAATACATAAAATTTTGTAAAAAGTTAAAAAAAAATATTTTTTTTGTATAGTTTTTACTTTTTACCAAATTTTAATTAGGTATTTTTATTTTAAATATAAAATGTTCCTTGATAATTACACATCTATACAATGTAGAACTTATGTAGAAAAACCGTAAAATTCAAGTTTTAAAAAAAGGCCCAAAAAAAGCTGTATGGAGATGGTAGTAGTTGATTTTTTAATGGTACTAGCTGTATGGAGATGGTAGTAGTTGATTTTTCAATGGTAGTAGACATATGGAGATGGTAGTAGTTGATTTTTCAAAAGTAGAAGTTATATGGGGATGGTAGTAGCTGATTTTTCGATGGTAGTACTACATGGAGATGATAGTAGTTGATTTTTTAATGCTAATAGCTATATGGAGATGGTAGTGGTTTATTTTTGAATGTTGATTGAGTTGATTTTTCGTTTTAAAATTTTTGGTCATTCAAATTTGTGGTCAATAAATTAGGTAGTCTCTAGAAAACCTGCAGAGGAAACACCATACGTATTTTATCTGATTTTTGCGAAGATCAAAGTCTAATTTTGGTGAGTTATAGTAGGTATTTTAAACACGGTGTGCGTTCATAATTTTGAACTGTAAACAAAAATAGAAGGCTTATTTTCTCGCTGTTTAGTGTCAAAAACACGATAGACCTTGGCCCAACCCAACACAGACCAAAAGAAACCAATCCCAAATTAACTCAACTCAACAGGACCAAAACTAACTTAACCCAGAGCAAAGAAAATGAAACCTTACCCATTCAATTTACCCTAACCAAGAACAAACCAAAAAAATCCACGCTAAACCAATCCATCCCTGCCAGACCAAAACTAACCCAGCCAATACAAATATGGGCTTGATTTAGCCTGGATTTGTTTGTTTCGGACTGGGTCAGGTTTAATTCTTTGGGTATAGTTGGTTTCTTTTGTTTCATTCTTCTTTATATTTATATACAAGGTAGAAAAGGACGGACTTGGTGCGCATCGATGCATCGGAAGGGAAACGCCATAAAATAAAAAATTGTGAACGCACTCCATGTTCAAAATATCTACTATAACTAACCACTTTCTTCTTTGCAAAAATGAGATAAAAGTAGTTCTCTCTACGGGTTTTCTGTTATTATTTTCGTGATTTCGACATAAATTAAAGTAAGCCAGTGCCAACACCCCTATTTACTTCCGGATTCCATAACTTTGTTATACTTTTAACTATGTTTGCCTCTTACTTTTTCAAGGAAACAAAAATTTTTGACGCGCTTAAGGTTTTGGCCTGTGTAAAACACCGTTCGTCCTTAGGTAACTACCTATAAAGAGGAGTTAAACCTAGGGACCATTTGAAAAAAAAAAACAATTTTTATTTGGCTGTGGGGAAAAATGGGTTAATTTTTTCTGCTACAGTTAATCTTTATTTAAATCTTACGTAATGCTACCAAAACTTCTTTTTTGTTTAAAAATGGGCATTTTTAGCAAGACTTCAGTTGAGCACTCTCTCCTACATATTGGAACACAGTTTGACAAAAAAAATTTACCATATAATTTAAGGTAATTTTTTCACAAAATAAAAATTTTCAATAAGACTCCTAGCCTATACGTTCCTAAAATATAGAAGCTTAATTTTGTGTCAAACCCTAAAAGATGAAAAATTTTCTCCATCTTTTATTTTGATGTGAACCTCCTGTAAAGAAAGTTATCTAAAAATTAATAATATTTGATTTGTAACCTATATGGATCAGCAAGATATTCAACTAAAAATTAAGTTAATAAGGTTTAAAATGGAATTACCCCCATCAATCTTGTACTTGCTAAAAAGTATATAAAAGTAATTAATGTTTTAACATTATTATATTCTCAAGGTTTAATGAAGGTTTTAGATTTTTTACTCTGCTCTCCTGTAATTTATTTTAATTGGACATTATAAAAACGTTCTACCTATTTGTAATGAGATAATTTACGTAGTATATTTAAAAATTTATAGAAAAGATTTATGGCGTAGAGGGCAAAAGGCGAGGGAGTAAAACGGAAAAAAGTTTTTCCCCGACCAGGATTTGAATCCGGGATAGCGAATAATCAGTACTCCCTCATCCTTTGCTCTCTACGCCACAAATCTTTCCTGTAAATTTATTAGGGCGCTAAATTTTTCCTTCATTTTAAAATTTATATTTAGCGGGCCAAAAAGTCACAAAGCTTGCATTTCTAAACGATTTTAAATCAAGGTGATCATCTCTTAAAAGTGAAGATCCGAGACATCCTTTTCTATGTGTCGACGCAGGGGCGGTTCCAGGTTTTTTTGAATGAGGGAGCGACGGTACTTTGATATATTTAAAACAAGAGCGGGAGTCTTTGGACGGATCTAGTCTCATCAACCCAAAGAAATCTGCTATTTTCTTATGAGGTTCCAATGAGCAATTTTTGTCAAACGCATTTACTCCAATCTGTACAAGGTGTGCAAGAAAATAGAGGTGGAAAATGGCCGTGGGTAAAATTTCTTGCTCCTTATTGTAAAAGTTAAAACAAAACCGTGCGGAAATGCATCGTTTTCGAAAAAACTTAAAAAAAAAAACAGTAGCACACAGGGAAAAGTAATAATAAGTCCTTGCGATAATGTACCGTTTTCAAAAAATGATAATGGTTTTACAATCTAAGTAACCATAGAGAGCGTTCTAGGAATAAGTGGATAAATTTAGTGGAAGGTACCAATATTTCACCTTCGAAAACGCTTACTGGGAGGTTTTTTATTATTTTCTTGTGGAAATTAATTGAAAACGAAAATTTAACATCGATGTATGTATCTTTTCGAAATAATTTTAATTTGATTTAATAATAATTTAGATCGGTCAATCCGATAACGCCATCGAGAAAATCATGAAAATCGAAAAGACTAAGAAGTTGGTAGTAACTATGAAATTGATTCCATAATTAATACCAAATTCTAAAAATAAAGGTATTGTAGCTGTTTTTAACACGTAAATGAAATTTCTGTTTTTAAAATGTATTTATGTTACTGTGTTATATACCGCACTTTGTAAATGTGTTAGGTAAGTTTTTTTTAAATTAAATATTTTTAGCATGTTTTTATTTCGGTTTTACTTTGACAGATTTGTGATCCCCCCTGGACAATGACGTTTTAGTCGAAACCGGTCGGGGATTTCAAATAAAATTTGTGAAGAATTAATAGGACTTTTCCTTGCCGTAATATGAATAATCTTCACTCTGGAGACCTCAGTCAACTCACTCAACTTACATATAAGTGTTTTAATTATATTTTTATTATTATAAATGCAGGTCGGAAAGTGTTGCTCGGCAATGGTTTGTTTTAATATGGATCGGTTAGTACCAGTGTCAATCAATAATATAATATTTTATTAATTGATTTGTAAATAAGGAAGGGCGTTATAGGAAGATAGTTATTTCTACTATGTTAGGGTTTCCGTTTGGTTATGTTCGGAAAAATTTTAGGGCGTGTCTAAATTTTGATCGACTTGATTTTCTGATTAGTTTAGAATCGATTGATCGATTGTTTCAAAATATTCTTGGGCGTAAGTGTTTTGATCGGATCGTAATAATCGAGAGATTTATCACGGATTGTTAAATTGTGCAGGGTTGCCAAATTGCTCATTTGGGAACGAATTTTGTGGTACAAACGCATTATTAACAAAGCCTCTCATAAAAATTTGGGAGATTTTGATTTTTATGTGACTCGTTTAAGAGTCTCGTACAATCTTTCGAAATTTTAATATTCATTTGCGTATGCCATTTCGTCTTCCAAACTGCTACGCATTTTTAGATGCATATTATTTTTTAAAACCTTGTGCAACCCGCGATGAAGATATTTAATGCGGTTTTGTAAAAATGTTTGAGTTGGCATACTTTTTCGGCCGCCGAAGACCTTACATCATTGCCATCGGGCGATAGCGCTTTTAAAAAGCTGGAGCCTAGTCCCAAAATCATTAAAAGTAGCATAACCTGCAATTAAACTTTCAGATCTATTGATGGACTTCTTTAAAGTATTGCTGTCGCTTTCATATGGCTTAATATTTTCCAATTGTGATTGAAAAAGGCTTTAGTTCACTTTGTCTTTGACTTTTCTTTTTAACAAATAATTTTTGTACTCCTTTGTGCTCTGAAGTATTCTTTATTTTCTATTTCTACTTCGGTATCTGACATTAACTTTTATCGATTCAAAATATTGATGACTTTTATTTTTCCTATAGCTAATTTACGTCCAATACGTTTGACTAAAATTATCTCTATTAAAAGCCTTAAGCAGAGGGGCGAAAGGAAAAAGCATTATTTTTTTCTTTCCTGATTCTTGGTTGTACACTACCCTACAAGGATCGCCTCTGATGGATGTCGTCAACCAGGTTTTTGGATTGCGCTTTCAAGCAGTTGATACTACTCCTCGGGTTAATTCTTTAAGCACACTAGTTCGGTAAATGTCTATTTTGTGCATGATGCGATTTTCGACACACACGAGTTTCCTATGTTTGCTGTTTGACTACCGGGGGCGCAATCCTACCTGCGACAATTGCTATTGAGATTTTTTTTAAAGTTATTTTAAATATAAGATAAGTTGATGCAAAAGTTATTTTAAATATAAGCTAAGTTGATGCAGCAACAGATGCAAATAGAATGAATTATTACCTGAAACTAGGATTTATATAAACTTAAAAAATACTCTGAGTGTGTAGATCTCACAGTCTTTTTCTTGGTACTCCTGTGGGAAGCTGGTGAACATAACTATCTTAAACCAAAAACTCGTTTAAATACCATATAATTATTTTATATATTTATATTCAACGAATAAAGTATAACATTTTAAAGAAAGCTGTCTCTATTGTTTGTAGAATATGCATGGACACTCAGCAGTCTACGTTAAAGATGTGGTGAAGTGCTATGGACACAACAAAATTTTGGACAGTCTTTGCATGAGCGTTGAAAGAGGTTCCATGTAAGTAAAACAAATAATTTTAAAAAAAGAACGACTGTACGTGATCGTCTTGTATACTTCCCTTGTCAGCGAATCCAAGGTATGTTTTTAAATATTTTATCCTTTGATTATATAAAGAAAAATAAATGGCACCAACAGGTGCGTGTAGCTATTTACAAAATCTGCAAAAAAAAATCGGTAAAGCGGTTTTTGAGTGACCGTGTTACAGACAGACAGACACCATGACAAAATTTTCTAATTAGGTCTTTTTTGCCCAAACAACGTATTTTTAGTGGAAATAAGCAAACTTTTTTTTACGATCCCAATAGCTTCAATATTATATATGGATGGCTAAAAATGGAAACCTAATGCTAATAAACTACATACCTCAACTCTGATGTGCTCTCTATGGCGACACCATCGTTTTTATGCCCTCAGCCTTGCTCTGAATAGTTTGGTCCGGCCACTCTCACAAGTTTTTGGCCTAGCTTAACATAGTTAAGAGAGAGAGAGATCCAGCATACTTCACCATACTAGGAAAATACCCGCCTGTACACCTTTCGATCCTGCATATCTGTCAGGGACATCTACCCAACACCGTTCTTAACTAAAAAGCCTGTTAACTCCTACCGCCTCAGTGCCCTTTAGCCTAATGTGGCTGCCATTTTTATAACCAAATTGACAAGTAAAACATGGATTTTCTGTCAGTTTGGTGTCAATATGGCACCGATCATAGGTCAAAGGATACTAAAATGAAAACGAGTTAACTGGCTTTTTAGTTGAGAACGGTACACCGTACCGTTTTACTACCTTAAGGTAGCAGTGTCAGTTCTTTCCGTTTATGGTTGCGCTAATTTTCTATCTCTCTCTCTCTCTTCGAGTGAGAATAGTTTGGCTCTTTTCAAAAGTTTCTGGACTGATTTTTATTAAATAAAAAATATCTAACACCCAAAAAAAAATTCGGTGGTTAAATTATATATGCATCAAGCGTCACATGATCTCAATATGCAATGTTATGACAGTCATGTGACGCGTGAGCGGGTACGCACGAAAAAGTCGTAAGTAGGAACCGGGTGTTATACATGCGCGCCTAACAAATTACCATTCAATTTTCGACAACGCCGATTGGCGTCGTGGGTTTGGTTCTTGCTTCTTGACCCAAGTAGGAGCGAAGGCCGAAAGTTCGAGTCCCGCCGAGAGAAGTTTTTAAATTAACTTTCTTCTAAAACTTCCCACCACCTGTTCCTCCCACCCACAAATATACCAAAATTTGATAACGTGTGCCTCCTGCAAACTAGAAAGAACCAACTTTGATTCAGTTTTATATTCATAATTCCTGATGAGAAAACGATTAAATTAAAATTCATCCCCCAAATATTGGAAATAATTAATTTTTGTCATCTTGCTAAATGAGAAGGAGAGAGAAAAATCAGCGGAGAAGTTCAAATCGATCTCTCCTCTTCCTATAAAGATAATTAAATTGATGCAGTTTTGAAAGTCACCAACAGATGGATTGGAAAGTTGTACAAGAAGGTTTATAAAAAAAGTTAAAAAAAATAGTCCTTAATGGGAGTCGAACCTTCGACTTTTAGGTCAAGAAGCTTAATTTTAATTGCTTTTCTCGACGAAACGCCAACGTGAAAGATGACAAAAATTAAATAATAATTTAGTTGTTTTTGTTTCAAAATTCTTTTTAGTTCGCAAGAGCCACACTGCATCAAATTTTGGTACCTTTGTGAGGGAGGGGATAAACGAAAATTTTCTGCCAACCTTAGACGAAAAATCTCAAGTTGATATACAAGTAATTGTATTGAATTCTGCATAGGTCAAAAGACTGTTTGACTGATGACTCGTTTGATATGAAATTTTGCACTATTTACCCCAGCCGCTTATAACCCACCAAATACTAGATAGTAGCTTAAAATAAAATTAAATTAAATTTTTTTCTTCATTGCAAAAATTAATAATTTTTTCTTGTTTTTTTTTTGTAATTTCAATTAATGGGTTGTTTGCTCCTTTCAATTTTAATCCATTATCGCAAAACACCTTGTGATATAAAGCGTCTAAAACAAGCTAAAAAATTTTCATATGGATAGATTTAACAAAAAAACATACTACGTTTTGAAAAACTCGTGCAGGACAAACTCTTGGTTGCGGTAGAGAACCCATTAGTTATTCTTTAAATTTGAAACAAAGGAAGCACTTCAGGCAGACAGCGCGTGGCCTAATTCATGACACCTTAGCGTTTGCTGGTACGGGCCAGAGATGGCGCGCGCCGGTGCGAAGCCTAAAAACTGTAATCATTTAATTTTTAAAAATTGGAAACTTAAATTGGAAAAATTTGCAAATTGGAGATTTTACAATGTAAAAAATTTAAAGTTAAAAACTTGTTTGGTCAAGGTGCAAAGCGTTTGTAAATTAAAAAATTGATGGCTGAAATTAAAAATTATTTAGTAATATTAAAAAATTGGAAATTTAAAGTGAAAAATTTGCAAATTTAACATTGAAAAATTTGCAAATTTAACATTTAAAAATTTGAAAAATTTAATTCCTGGAAGTTGTGACGTCATAGCGTCACCTAAATGGCGCTACGCTGGTGCGAAGCGTAAAAAGCCTTTGAAAATTTTTGAATGATGCATATTTAAATTGAAAAAACTTGCAAATTAAAAACTTTAAAACGTAAAAAATTTAAATACAAACGCTTTTTTCGTAATACTGCAAAGCGTGTATGAATTAAAAAATTGATGGCTAAGCAGTGATTTTTTTTAATTCGTCATGTGACAATTAAAAATATCGTTAAATTTTTGAAACTTGAAAATTTAAATTGGGAAAATTTGCGAAATGAAGAAATTCGTGACGTCATTGCGCCTATTCGTACGAAGATGGAGCTGGTGCGAAGTGTAAAAAAGATAATCCTTTTAAATTTAAAGTTAAAGGTCTTTTTGGTCATGGTGTAAGACGTTTGTAAATTAAAACATTGATGGCTGACAATTAAAAATTAGCGTTAAATTTTTTAAAATTGGAAATTTAATTCGAAAAAATTTGCCAAATGTTGGTACGGACCAGAGATGGCACTGGTGCTGACGTTTGCACATTCCTATTTACATTTTATTATCATTGTCAATCTGTTATCATTTTTTATTTTCTCCAAAAAACCCTCAAAATCGATAATAAATGCAATAGGGATATTTTCTTTAGTTTTTAAGATATTGGTCTTTGAAAACTGAATTTTTGACATTTTGAAAGCCAATATTTTGAAAACTAGAAAAATAGCCCTCAGAAAAGGAAGTCTAGACCAACTGTGTTCTATCTGAACACTGGACATTTAAAACTATGACTATTTCAAAAAAGTGAAATTTAAAGTGGGAGCAAAGCGTTATTTGCTCAGTAAAAAATTATCACCGGGCTTTAAAATTTTAACATGTAAAATGACTTACTCCACCTATAAAAAGATTTTATTTTTACGGAGATAAATAAAATTATAGGTATCTATTTTTTGCCCACATTAAAAATAATTAGTTTTGACCTTGATGGTTTTTTTATAACCTTGAAGTACAGACATTCCGTAGTAACCAAATAATTTTGTCACACTCTATGGACTTCAAACCACCGCTGTTTGTTTTTTCAAAAGACGTGTGTTTTAAAATTACAACCAGGATAACTGACGCGACATTTAGTTTCACATTTCGTGGAATAGATAAGTACGTATAGGTGCAAAGGTAATTGTCCTGTACTACGATTAACCGTTTGAAAAAATTCAAACGTTTAGTTAAAAAAGCTTTTTACATCAAAATTCTACCCACAATATTTTAAACCTAATATTTAGTGAATCTAAGTAGGTTTTTAGTAGGTATTAAAGACATAAAGCAGTAAAATCACTTATACGCATCAGTATGCTTCGATACGTTACGTGAAACTTATTGATTCGGTACACGTATCATACGTTTCCCAATTCGTAATCTATGGTCTCATTCGAAATAATTGGTCGGTTGAATAAAGTGCTTTATACCTTTTTTGATAGGTCACTAATCCTACGTATACGGATAGCGATAAGTGTTGAAATATATGATAATGCTTAATGTATCTATTATTTGAGGGCTGATTTTTATCAATTTGCATTATATATATATATATATATATATCATTATGCGTCTTAGAAAATAACCAGATCTAAGTCAGAAAGTTGATTTCAGTGTAGTATTATGAGTTGGGAATAAATTTGTTGGTTTGTTTTCATCATCTCATCATCACCATCATCTCCTAATTCCTAGCACCGTACTGATGAGAACCACAAGTGCGAAATCCGGATCTACGGTTACCATTACCTTTTTTGAGAGAAAGCTCGCTATTCATTGATTTTGTAATTTATTCACCCTCGCTATATCCTTTTTCAAATAAATTTGTTGTTTTAGAAAAATGTACCTACCTAATTAGAGAATGTTGGGAAAACATAAAATAAAATTAGGTATGTTCAAATAAATTTAGTTTTAAAGCACCACAATAAGGTTTTTCTAAATATATCCAAAAGTAAAGACTGTTTGTTTTTTTTAATTATCCTTTTAAGATTTCCGACCAATTAAAGCTAAAGCAAAGGATATAAACTTAAAGATCTATCTTCCAAATATGCATAAAATTAAAAGATTGATCAACGTTTTAAAATGTGGGCAAATGGTACATCATTCGATTTTTTTAATCAGTGCTCATACTTGCAGTGCGTACCGGTGCAGAGTTAATTGTCCTGAATATACTTACTTAACTTTCCCGAAAAAAAATTTTCATCTTCTGTACTAGTTTCCATTGCTTTTAAAGAGTTCATTGATTATAATTGGATCTGCGGCTGATAAAAGTCGTCGTCCAATTAAGAAATGTCCGGGTGTCAAGACTAGGTCGTCATCAACATCGTCACTTAATGGGCATAGTAGACGTGTATTCAGACTTCTTTCTGCTGAACCAGCCTTGTTAGTTTTTCAAATGTTAACATTTTGTCTCCTATTACTCTTCGTAGATGATGTTTGGTTGATTTTACCCCGGCTTTCCATAATCCTCCGAAGTGCGGGGCTGCAGGGGAGATGAATAGTCATTTGATTCTAGCTGAGCTGAGTATATCTCGTCTTTCGGGCTTTTTTTGGTACTCAGACTTTTTTGTCTAAAAGGGGTACACTTTTAAATGCTTCAAAAAACGTTTCCTCTGTCATGTGGCTTACAATTTCTAAGTGAATTGCTTTTGTGGAAAGATATACAAAATGACTTGGTGGTTCTGATTTGGATTGGGCATGCGTATTCAACTCCGGTGTGTGTGCCGAATGTGAGTTTGCCATAAGCTGTGTTGCCTTCTTTTTCTTCTTCTTCGTCTTAACCCTTCGTGGGTTTTAGCAGCATCTACGACTCGTCTCTATCTATCCCTGTCCAACAGAACCTCCTTCCAGTCCCTTACTCCCAAGACTTTTACATCATCTCCAATATTGTCTCTCCATCTGAGGCTTGGTCTTCCTAAAGGTCTCTTTCCTACTGGCTTTCCTTCCCATATCCTATTGATAAGACGTTTATTCGACGATCTCTGTACGTAACCGGCCCATCTGAGCCTTTGTGCTTTTATTTCGTTTATTAAACTCGGTAATTTGTACATGTTCTTGAGCTCCTTATTCATTCTTATTCGATATTGACCGTTTTTTCATCTACCATAGGCCCAAAGATTTACCGCAACATCTTTCGTTCAAAGCGTCTTAGTACTCATTCGTTCTGCTTCGTTATTGTCCATGTTTCCGAACCGTACATAATAATTAACTTGATTACTGCTGATTATATCCATATTTTAGAATTCCCAGATATCACTCGAGAACTAAACAGGTCTTGTAAGGCGAAAAACCATTTATTGCCCTTTTGTATTCTTGCTTCTATTTCGCTACTGATATCGCATTCGAAATTGTAGGCCCCTTCCTGCTCTCCGTCTGACATGCATATACTTGGATGGTTAATGAACATTTCTTTTGTTTTAATCGTACTACTTCCTACCGTGTCAATGTCGTCGGCATATGTCAAGATCATTTCTGGCCATTTATTTGTAAATATTTGTGAAAGAGCAATGGTGACATGCCATCGCCTTGTTTTAGGCCATTGTTGATGGAGAATGTTTCAGTGTGCTTCTTTCCTATTCTACCTTTGGCTTTAGAGTTTTCTACGCATATCTTTTCTGGTACCCTATGCCTTCCAACGCTTACCAGATACTTTCCCTGGTGATGCTATCGTATGCCTGGCGGAAATCTACAAACAGTTGGGTAGGAGCTGTCTTATGGTGAATATTTGAACTCTTGTTGGTCTCTTGGATCGAAACTCACTTTGGTAGTCCCATAAGTTGTCTTCTGCATATGGAGGTATGCATCTTCTTAGTAGATTTAATAGCACCTTTTATTTTATATCGTTGTATGAACAGCCGTTGTATGAATAGTACCTCCATGAGCTAGAGAGAGAACCATCATTTGCTAAAAAATATTAAAAATAATAAAACTTAAATAAAATATGTTATGTTTGGCAACATCGCCTTCTAAGAAACCGTCACAATCAGCTGTTTTATTGACGTTTGCACCAAAAATGTAAATAAATAGTAACTCAATAAAAAAATAGAAAAATGTACTTTTGATTGATTTATTTTACAGCTATTCTACTTAGTTATTAAAATATATTTTTATAAGCTGCTATACAAGCGCCAAGAAAAATATAGAAGTAACTAAAACGAAAAAAAAAATGTTTTTATTTTGATGATTATTGTGTGTAAATGCATTTATTCTTCATCGATAATGCAAAGACTTAAGCTTCAGAGTTCTGTAATGCCGGATTCATGGTTTTACTTCTTGCTGCTAGCTTTAAAAGAAATAAACCAAATTTGGAAATAAAACGTGAGGTTAATTTTTCAGTATCTTCATAAAAAAAGCAAAAAAATGGGCAAGATTCTATTTTTTTGGCAGCTAAAGAATTTGGAAATAGAAAGTGGCAACGAAAAGCCGTCAAATTAAAACGTAAATTTCATTGGATGGAGGGAAATGGAAGTGGACTTGCATCCTGTTGTTCATGGTTCACAATAAGAAGTAAGAAAAGTATAATTTTTTTCTGAATCCAGCTTTACCTCCTATTCAGTAAAAGGAAACGAAGAGAGATGAGCCATGTCAAATTTTTAGGATTGATTGGCTATTTTCATTTTTTAGTAGTCTTGGATATAGACTATACTATACTATACTATATTAATTACAATCCACAAATTGTGTTTTAAATCCCAACCCAAAAAAGAAGATACAAAACATGAACCTGACAAATGGCAATAATAGCTCTAAAATTTAACACTGCTATATGGACAAATAGAAATATGAAAAAATTCCTCTGTTTTGCAGTGGTTGGTCGGACATTGATTTTAAAACTCTGCCACTGTCCCAATTTCATTCATAATCCCACTCTTACTACCCGCTTGACATATATCAATGAAACAAGAATTGCATAGACGTCGTCTTTTCTCATCTTACTTTAGCAGTACCAGTAAAGCAAGATGAGAAAAGAAGAATTGCATACAATTCACAAGTTATTGCACTATGTCAAATATGCTTAACGCCTGAGTGGCATGAAGAAGTAAAATAAGAATTGCATGCAAGTCTTCTATTTTCATCTCGCTTTACTGGTACTACTAAAGCGAGCTAGACTTGCATTTTTAAAGTTATAAAACATTTGTTTACTACCAGCATTTTAGTAAAGCTGTCATTTTTATATGCTATGGACGTTGTTGGATCAGCTTGCTATAACTAGTAATTTCCAATTTTTTTTTTAGATTTAAAACTATTTTACAGTTTAAGGTGTTTGTCGAAGGGTATATAGGTACAGGGCGATCTTTTTATAAATGTACCTAACCAAAACTTTTCAAAGGTTTCATCATATAGCATGTTTTCATATATCACGCTCTTTGCCAGAACAGAGAACATGCTCTATGAAAGAACAAAAAAAGACAATCTTTCCAATACGTATTGAGTTCAATGTGAAAATGAAATAAATACTGAAATAATTGTTAGGTCACGCACACTAGGGTTGACATAAAGCATAATACTTATATGATGAAGCTTCAAAGGTGGCATTCGAATAATATAATAATAATAAAATTTCTTAAAAAATCATTGATCCTAATTAAGAATTTCAACAACAAGTTTTAATTTTTATGGTTTATTTGTAAAATTATTAAGTGCCAATATCTTACTATCAATTATGGACCTAAAGTGTATGTTTTAAAGGTAATTTTTCGTTGAATTGAATTGTAGAACTTAAAAATTAAATTAAAAATATATGTATGTTGGTGTATGCCATACCTTGTAACGGTTCTAAAAATCACCTCGACAGTTATTCAAAAAAGCGCTATTTTACGATCCTTTCCTTAATACTAACGCCCTCTATCGAAATTAAAGTAAACCCACATGATAAAGGATAAATTAAATTTTTAAAATTAATTCGATTGGGCTCGCAAGTTCACGACTACAAATTATGGAATATTATTAAGGCTTCTTTCTACACAACTTAAAAGTTGATTTTTATTTAAAAAGGAAAACAATAATTGAGCTCAATCATAATAAAATAATGCCATAAATTTGACTATCTGCTTTATTAAAATCTGTTTGTAAGAAGCTACATACCATGTATTTCTGTCTTTACATTAAAGAATAGAACAAATATTAATTAATAATAATTTACTATCAGTTATGTTATTTGACGAATACACTAAATAATTACAGTTATTGTCATTGTTCCCCCGTAACTCAAAAACCTAACATCTCTTTTTGTAAGGAACAACATACCATTTACTTTGGTCTTAACACTGACAAAGAATTAATAATAAATTACTGTCAGTTGTTTTATGACAAATATGCTTAATAATTACAGTTAAGGTCATTATTTGCACTCATAAACAACCCTCTGTCATTTGCGAGTTGGGAAGTTGACTACAGTTTCTCACTTTAACGATAGGTCTCTGTGCAGCTCCTGCAAAAGAAAAGATAAACAAAACATTATAGGTTATTCGATAATTAGCAATATCCCTTATTAGTCATAAAAGCACTTTCATGAGTTTTCGCGGAAATAAGAATAACTTGCACTTTTATCTAACAAGTGAGGTGAGTACCAACCGGTCTTATTTGAGTCTATCCTGATTTGGTCTCTACGTTTGTTGTCTTTGTCCCTTGGGCGCTGTTACTGCAGCTTGAGGACTGTTTTCTGGGTTCGGCGGGGCCAAATATTACATGTTCATATTCTGTCTGAGGGCACCATATTCTGGGTCAATCCGGGTAGCTGAGTGATTATGTGACCTCCAGTGTCTTTAAGAAACTGTGGCTGTTTCATTCTCTTTCGTTTTGTCTGTTTTGGACTCCTAAAAAAATTCAATTTCAGGTCACAGATTTCCTATGTAAACAAACCCTGGACGTATCCTAATATTTTGAACAAACATAGTGGGTGAATATCGATTATGCGAATGCTTTTTGTAGTTACCTGCGTAGTACAGCCTAATTTTTCCATGGTTTTTGTTGTTGGGAATAGTTTTGACACCTAAGAACAGATGGCTGTCACAGGTGACCTGTCATTGCCTCTTTAACATTGTGTTACTGACCGGGTTGTGTCTCTCTCTACACCATCTTCGTCATATACTTCCCTCTCCCTTGGGAGATGGGTGTGTGAAATTGGGTTAAATTCTGATGTAAAACGAATGGGCCGTGTCAGTAATTACAGCCGGCTGCTCTGGGGTGATGAACGCCAGGATTTAATAAACGAACAACACTTGGAAAATTTTGGCGTGTCGAGGCAGCCTATTATTTTGAGGGTTTTTTTTGTCGAGTTTTTTTTTGATAATGAAAAATCGTGCCCAAATAAGGTGATGAAGACAATCCGTGGTTCTGATTGATTAAATCCCCGGGGATTTGCGGGTGACGCTAAGGTTGACGTTTGTTTTCAGTTTTACGGCAGGGCACTGGTTCAAGAAATTTCACGGCGTACGCCATCTAAAAAAGTTCACGAGTGAAAGTAGAGATTTGAGCTGATTAATACCCGAGAATCGTTTTATAATAAAAATTACTAGTGGTATGATTTCCTTAGGGATAGTTCGGGACCCAGGCCTTTGAGGCAGAGTGATCCAAGGACTTTCTAGTTTTTTTATTTAGTCTTTCGACGATTAATATGGTGGCCTAAAAGCCCAAAACTTCCACTAAGGCTTATTACAACATGTAAACTATTTTCTACTTTATTATCAGTCAAACGTGTTTTCAATTACTTACCAATTTTTTCCTGTCGTTCACTGAGGCATTTTTTTTTCTACTTTTTTTCTTGTTCCCTTGTCGTGGGCTGAAGAATCTCCCTGCCTCCTGACACCGGGCAGCCATGCCATCAGGATAATGACGACTGTGGTTCCCTCGTTAATTTCGAGGTAAGATGAGGTTCCCTATTTTGACTGTTTCTTTGTTTCCTTTAATGATTGCCCGTGCTAAGTATGTCATTTTTGTTTAGTTAGTAATTGCTGAGCCGTCTCTGTACTCGTTGGTAGTTTTAGTTTTTACAGAATATTATTCCCCTATGCTACTCCGAAAAACTATCAAAATATATGACTTGACATCTCATGACCAAAAGAACCATTGGCTCAATGTATTTTTTTAAAGGAAACGGTGCCTTTTTTGGTTCAGTGCAACAGGTTATTGTGGATAGTTCTGTGAACAAATAAAGTATAAATAATAAAAAATAACCAAAAGCCATTTCTATTGCCTCTCTTGTTCTGAACCCAGCTGGCAGGCTAAACATAACCAGAGCCACCAACCAATTTGTACGATGCACGATTTGTACGATTTTTAATTTGTATGTTGTGCATTTGTCAAATTTCGATTTGGACGATTTCTGTTTTGGCTGATTTTTGTTTTGTCGGTTTTACGGATTGTTCAGAAGAACTGTGTGCTAATTTTTCGATTTGTATGTTGCCCGATTTGACAAAAAAAAAAAAACAAAATCGAAAACACTCAAACAAATATAATTTTGATTTTAAATTTTACTAAATTCACCCAATACCTTGTTGGCTACTATCGACGCACCAAACTGTCAAGTTAATATTTGAAATATATATCAGTCAAAAGTCAGTCAGTTGTATGACAACAGACAGATATTTTAAAAAAGAATCGAAAAAAGTTTTTGAAAAGGATAAAATTCTTTGATAACGGCAGTAGAATTTCTGCCGAAACGTCAGATAAGTACTTAGATTCTAGTTAGGATTTGCGTGTGTGTAGACAAATTTTTTATCTTATTTAAAAACCACTGACAAACGAACAAATTTTTTTAGGAATTTACGCAGTGGGTTTTAACATATTTTTGAAAAAATTTCCTTAACTTAGTGGCGAAAAACCCAAAAAAAGTAGTTTCGACATTATGAATCCGCCACAAACATATAGATTTTATGGTTTAGGAAGACAGAGAAGTAGTCGTATGCAAATATTTTCGTATGGTTTTGAAAATAGGACTCTTAAGAGACGCTGTTTATTAGTGTCTCTTTTAATTTCTTGTCTCCCTGGCATTCGGAGCGCTCCTCTTGCATGCAGGTGTGCAATTTTGACGTGCTTTTACATTTTTTGAAAAAAGTTTATTATAACTAGGTAGCTGAGGTGCTCCATTTAAAGTCGTAACCCTGTATATACTTTAGTATGTGTTTGGGAGCCGTAGCGAAATTAATTAAAAGGCGATTTATTCGGGCGTTGCACCGTATATTGATCGACAATAAAAGACTTGTTACATAACGATTCTAACCTAACTACATTCGCTAAACCCTAACCTTCCGGACAACGACATTTACATCTAGACAAACTTTTTATTTCATTTAAGACGCGGACTCAAGCATAGAAAAAAAATTGGGTTCGGTCTGTCTGGAGTAGTTTGTCTATGGAAGACCGACTGTCTCGCGTTTTTCCTTTTTCATCCTTCCCTGTTCTCTGCGGAAGTCATTACTGCGCCTGTGCACCAATCGGTGATGCCAACTATAAATGTTCTGATATTTATCCAGTTTACGGTTTTGTTTCACGAACGAAACCCAATATATACACCCTTGTTTATTGCTTGTGAGTTTGATAATATTGTTTGACTATTTTTTATTTTTAGATATGGTTTGTTGGGTGCCAGTGGATGTGGAAAAACAACACTTTTAAGTTGTATAGTTGGAAGAAAAAGCATCAATTCCGGAGAAATATGCTGTTTGGGTGGAAAACCAGGAGAAAAAGGAAGCGGAGTGCCAGGTCCCAGGGTTGGATATATGCCTCAGGTAGGTGCTGTACAACTATCGTCTAAAATAGTGTTTTTTTTTACGATCGTTGGCTTACATAACTAGCGCAGCGATTTTAATAACGAACGTAGCGAGGGATTGACAAAAAAAACATTGTTTTGCCTCGATTTGTTAGCACTATTTTCATATACAGGGTTCCTAAGCAAATCCTTAGGGGGCCAAGCAGCCGTGTATAAGACGCAGACAAACGGAAAAGCACATTAGGCAGAAAAGGATGGGCATGTTGTCACTACATCTTACACGTAGTAAATCCATTCCAGGTTGTTGTTTTCTAATGTTTTCCATTTTCATACCTTTAGGACTGGAATAAAAATTGTTTTTGCTCGACTTTAATACCAAACTGATGAAAGATATCGTAAAAAAAATATTTTTCGGCTTTTCATTTTGTAACCATTGTCCTTACGCACTGTTTACAGGCTGGGGACTGAGATACATGCAAATGCCTAACCTAAAGCGTTCATACACGGTCGGAGAAATCGACTGAGATATTTCCGTAGAAACTTTATCAAGCAAATAGGACGGGTTGACGCCTTCGAACGTGCAACCCGGGTTTTGCACTTTGATTCGAAATCAAAAAGGAGGAACAGTCAGATGTGGAGCCGTGCACAAATTACGTAACGGTGATTTTACCAATTTTTGACCCCCTCCCTATGTAATGTTTTGTAACGGTTTGGCACGCCACTCCCCTAATATTACGTAACGATTTCAAGACCACTACCTCCCCCCCACAAAAAAAAAACTTTTAACTTATTTTCATTCCAAATTTTCTTAGTTGCACACAAATGCAAACGCTGTCGAAAACCCCCCTCCCCCCTACGTAACGTTTTATAACTCCCCTCCCCCCTATGACCATTACGTAATTTGTGCACGGCCCCTGTAGTCCCAGTGGAGGAGGGCGAGAAAATTGATATTTTTTTCTTAAAAATTATACTCTTTAGACCTATTTCTTTGCGTTCCCGAAATTACGTAATTTTTGAAAAAAAATTGTAAGCGGCGCCATTTTTATTTCGTGCTTTGTTTTTCTAACATTTTTGCGTTCGGCTAATTTAATTGAAAAATTTTTGCCTGCGGCGCCGTTTATCTTCTCACTCGAAACCAAGATCCCCCGTTTTAGGAAAACTGATCCCGTCTCTGTTTCTAAATTTTTTCGAATAAAAGTAGAGTATGACCATGGGGGAAATAATTTTTTTCTACGGTATGACGAAAATTTCGAGAAAGTTGAAGAAAAAAATAAAAAAAAGTGGCAGAGCTCAGGTTTTTCGTAAAAAAAACTTTTTTTGTAAAGAAACAGAGCAAAATAAATCTTTTCACCCCTTTTTGGGTGTTACAAATATTGGCAGCCCCTTATTTTTCGCTTTTACCCTCCCGCTAGTTTTGAAGAATTGGTTCGCTACATGTTTCGAGATCATGTCATAAAACACCTCGAAAATATCAAATGTAGTGTAGGGCCAGCTTTATTTAAAATCAATAATATCGCAAGCAAAAGGCTCTGCAGGAAAAACAGCGCCGTTTATTGATTTCTTTGGCTGCTAGTGCTAGCTGCATGGTTAGGCCGTTTCCAGATAGATGTCACTAGTAGAACAGAATGGAAAGAAATTTAATTAAAAGCGAAGATATTTCTTTCTAATATTAACAACCTCACGAGTTTATCGCTCAGTATCGTAAATAATGGACCCTGCCGCCTCCTTTAAGCAAGAAAAAGCTGTGGTTTGGACCTGAAAACATCTAATTTTTAATTAGATTAGATGTTCAAATGTAAAACTCTTGGCGCGTAGCAGCCAACATTTCAGGGGTGATAGAGTTGCCCGCCTCCAAAATTTTCACCCTCAACTCCTGTATAGTCGTGGGCCGTAAGTGATGGTGTTGGAAAATTTTGTCGTGCCAACAACCCCATAGGAAAAAGTCATTTGGCGCAAGATCTGGTGATCGAGGAGGCCATCGGATATTTCCATACGTGGAAATAATTCTATCACCAAATATCTGACGAAGGCAATTTGTTGCCTGGCGTGAATTGTGGGATGAACAGCCATCTTGCTGAAACCACAATTTGTCCAAATTTATGTTGAGTTCCCTCAACCGTAGTAAAACCTGGTGTTGGAGAAGATCAACATATTTTTGGCTATTCAAATTCCCTTCAATGAAAAAGGGTCCAATAATGTGATCCCCGACAATACCGCTCCAAACATTTAATTTTTGAGGATGTTGCATTCTAACACTTGCGTGCAGATTTTTATTTTCGCGAGACCAATAGCGGTTATTTTGTGGATTGTGAGAGCTATGAAGTTCAAATGTCTTCTCGTCACTAAACAAAACTTTTGATAGGAAATTTTCGTTCCTGTCACATTTATCCCTCATAACCTCACAATATTCTAACCGGCGAAAATAATCACCTGGTTGCAATTCCTGCGACTTCCCAATCTTAAACGACTTGTAGCCGTATTTTTTTAGGATCCATTGGCAAGTACTGTTGGGAATATCCAGTGCCTCCGCAATCGGTTTCGTCGAACATGGTTCATGTGCCTCAACGTAAGCGCATACCATTTCGTCTCGTTCCACCCTGTGTGGAAGAACGGGATGCTCTGGTATTTCGCCGTCATGGTAACACTTTCTACAACCATTTATGCACCCGTACCTTTCAAAACGATGATAAATGTTGTAGACAGTTTGAGCCACAGGAACCGGTCGATCTGGAAACGCAAAAACAAAAAGCCCAATGACCTCGTCCGCACTGTCACTTTTTATGTAGTTTTTAATAATAAAAATCTTTTCTTCTCGAGTATACGGCATTTTAAAAACACAAAATTTACGAAACTGAAGCGACTCGAAAGGAAATAAAAATGCAATGCCTGTGAATCCCAGTTTTTCCTCGATTATCTCATGGTGTGGCCGCCATCTAGCGGAATTTGCAGACGTCTTGTCAACGGTTATTATTGCAACTATGATTTATGCTCACAATGAAAGAGTGGCGACAATTTTTTCTCATGAAAGCAGTCCGGAGATAATAACAAACTGGCACCATTGCTCAATATACCTCTTTCTTTTGTGCGCGCAGAACTTTCTATGCCATTTCTGTTTGATTTATTGAAATCCTATCCCTAAGGAAAATCTTAGGAATCCTGTATATATATTAAAAAATTCTCAACTCAAACACATCATATATATACAAAAACATTTTAATAACGTTAAAAACAACCCAACCCAACGCCACCGTGTTTTATCCTAAAATATAAGTAATTGGTTTTTCATACATTTTAAAGCAATTATTTGACGAGTTTTAATAGTTTTTTTTATACATACGATCATACAGCGACGTACTGAGAAAAAGTGGGGCCCGGGGCGGTATCTTCAGATGGGGGCCCCCTCTCTCATTTTTCTATGTACTTATATTAGTTTTATTTGACAAAACACAATATTAAATCCTAAAATTTAAATATGATATTTACAGGTACCTATTTACAAAAAAGAAATTTAAGCCAACTAAAAAAGCTAAAAAAAAATAATTTAAATAAATCTTTTTTTTCATACCATCATCAAAAACATGATTTTAGTAACAAAATAGTAATATTGAAAAAATCTAATTATTCTTGCCTAAAAATTAAGCCATTTCCGCCAGTTTTCAAAATATCAAACCGTCAAAGATTAAAATGTCGCATCAATGAACGTTACCGAGTAAAAAGGCACATAGCTATGGAAACCATTGTTATTTCATTTACCGTGCGCCGTCATTTTTAGTGCAAAGATGGTGTCTTGTGAGAAGTGTTCTTTATTCGAGGTTTTTGAAAGTATTTTCCTGTTTTTCTTGGATTTTTTGATGAACTGTGCTTTTTTTACTCCCGTTTTTATATACCTCGATGCGCTCATTATTTAAACCAATGCTTGGTAAAAAGAAAGCACTATTTTAGCCATTAGTTGTAACAACTACTATTTTTCTACCATTTACCGTTGCAAACGTTTGCATAACTTCATTAAATTCGATGTTTTTAGCCACTTCTATCTCAATGGATAAAATCGCCATCACCGTTCTTGGCTCATAAGCTCATTGTGGAGCGCAAATAATTTTTAATCAATTTTAATTTCGAAAAATTGTAGCGTTTGAAATGCATAATGTAATAAATAGTTTCAGATTTTAAAAAAGGATTGAAACTGAATCGTAAAATTCATATTTATTAATAAATTTAAGAAAATCTAAACAACTCCAAAACGATAATTTTTATTACCGAAGAATCAAGAATATGGTTAATTTAAACAAAGGGATGGTAAAACCAATAAAATCATTTAAAAGTATATTTTTTAGGGTTTCAACCTTGGGAACAATAACTTTCGTCGAGTAATGAAATAAGCAAGTGTAAAATTTTTATGTCTTTGACAATTTTGTCAGTTTTTTTACTACACATATTGTTTCAAATTATTTAACCAAAATTAAACTATAACGTGGACCTTTTTTTTGAAATAGTTTTGACCAGAAAGACAGCTTGGCTCGTAGAATCTTATAAAACCCTTCAAACAGCATAAAAACTTACCAACTTTCATAAGAACCTATGCGGTTTTCGTAACTGGGATAACTTAGAGTAGGTTTTTGGATAATTGTGTACATGTGTGATCCCAAAGGGACCTCCTGTAACCCGGGAGCCGGGGCGGACCGCCCCCCTGCTCCCAATTCAGTACGCCACTGCGATCATACGATACCCGCTGACGATATCTCTTAGAATTCGGCGCCGAGAATTACGAACTTCCAAAAAAATGGTCGTTCAATGAAAATTATGATAACTTTTTGTTGGGGGCTACAACTATGAATTTAGGGTCATTTAATTCTACTAAATTGTTTCACAACTTTGCTTGTCAAAACTAATAGTTTTTATATGTATTGTTCCCTGCTTGTAAACTTAACTTTTATGCAATTTCTAATATTTGTAAAGTTACTTTACTTTAAATATTATAGTTTAGCCTCTGCTTTGACGTTATGTTTGACAGGGTTGACATACAAAGCTGTCACAAATTTGAGTAGGAATATATGACCTCAAACTTATAGTTGTACCCACCTAGAAATTTGTCATTCTTAGCTGGTGCATGGAATATCCCTATTAAAGAAAAGGATATGCTAAGGAGGTTCTATTTCCTACTGTTTTATTTAATTTAAAAAAAAAATAATTTTTTTTGACAAAATGTCATGTAATTTATATTTGTTTCAACAATTACTTTACAATTTTCCATCAAATTATTGTCAAAATTTTGAAGTCCAGTCATCTTTTAATTGGTTGCTAACAGAAACAAAATAAAGTTTATTTGTTTCTGTCAAGTAGAGCAGTGAAAATGGACGCAATTTTGAAAAAAAGTTCAGCCGCAACAGAAAAACCGATTCCAGCCAAATCTTCAGTAAGGTATAAAAAAGAATATGAAACATTTTGCGAATGGAGAAAGATTTTTAATGTGGAACATACCGTCAACGAAAATGTTATGTTGGTCTATTTCTTAGATGTGGTAAGTGTTAAATTAGTTTTGTAAAAATACGTCGTATTTTCGTAATTTTTAATTTCCTTACTTTTTCAGTCACAAAAATCCAGCAGTTCAACGCTATGGGCAAAATATTCGATGGTGAAATCTATGTTGGTAGTAAATGAGAATGTGGATATATCCAGATTTCCCAAATTGATAGCATTTTTAAAGAAAGAATCTGTAGGCCACCAACCGACCCAATGTATGAAAAGGAAAATGTATTAACAAAAGAGTGGGCATCCATACAATTGGGGGAGCGCCTTGAAAAATTGCGGAATATTTGAATTCGTCCAATCCCGAAAGGTACACGGGACACTGCTTCCGCAGAACGTCTGCCACGCTATTAGCAAACGCGGGAGCAGATGTTAATGTGCTAAAACGTAACGGCGGCTGGAAGAGCACCTCTGTGGCCGAAAATATGACGAAAAGTCTTTAGAGACAAAAACAAAAGTAGCTAGAATGATCCCGGGAAGAGAAAACTTTGTTCAAGTTCTACACCAACAACACCAAACCCAAAGTTACTCTTCCTGGCGGAAAGGTAACCCCGAAAAAGATTGCTCGGCTGCTGCTCATGTAATTTCAAATAATTCCAAGTGCACAATTAATGTGAATATTTATAAGTAATTTTGAGTAGTTTATTGTGTAAAATATTTGTTTTTCATTAATAATAAAGATTTGTTCAAAAATATACCAGTTTGCTCATAAAAATTCAGAAATTTAGTTTGAATCCGGTAATGTTATTTTACCGGACTAGTGATGTAATAGGTCATTTCCCGGACTCAAATTAATTCCGTAAGAGGGAACATTACAATACAGTATGGAATAAAAATAATTATTTATAACAAAAAATAACCCGTACGTCGTTGTAGGTTTGAAGTTTTACTTATACAAAATCACTTTCTATGTATTCTTGGATCGTCGTATAAAATAATTATTAATTTTTTAAATTTTCTGTTGAAAGACTTTTTATGGATTCCGGTGGTTTATTCTACAAATGATAGTTTAATGAATTTGAACTTCCACTTTGTTAATTTGTGAAGAGGACTAGTAATTAAATTGACCAGAGATTATGTAAGTGATTTTTACTAGTCGAAAGAGGTTCACGTTTTTTTATGATGAATTTCTATAAGAGTGTGTAATTGGTTTGAGTGCAAATATTTTAAGTGGTGACTGGAAACATCAAAACCAACAAAAATGTTCCTATAATGCATAATGCATATTTATGGAGAAAAAAAGGGTTAAAGTTTTACCCTATAATCTTCATTTTCTAGACTACTAAAAATAATTTTTGAAGAAAACGTTATTGTCGCTGTGCAAAAACATGTACTAATGTATAACCAGGTAAATGTATCTTTTTTAAATAGTGATTTTTTAAAAAATGTTCGGATATACAAACCAAGTCACATGGATAATCATTTAAAAATAAAGTCAATTGATCAACTTTTTCACATAAACTCTGTATATTTATGTGAAACGCACTTACATTGTTTTTAAAACTTAGAATCGGGTATTTTTCTACATCCAAATTTACATAAAAAGTCAGGAGTCTTTTACAATATTTATCGCGTTGTTACTGTTCGGTCATATAGAAGAATTTGTAACTTGGCTTAAATGGTCTTTGATAACAGTCACCTTAAAAGATGAATAGTAGTTGGGGTATTGTGAATTTAGCTTTTCACACTGACCTTCTGGAAATATTTGTGACAGGTAACTTTTGAGATCATCCACTGTGGTGTCACGATAATGCCTTAAAATATGGAGAAACGCCACGGGATCTGGCATTTTTAATAGGCATCCAGATTTGCTGTTATTTCCAATAATGTCCCTAGTGCCTCGTTTTTTGTGCACTACCTCGGTAAAACCATCATCTTTGCTGGACACAACAGTAGTACCGTGTAAGTTTAATTTCGTTTGAATCTCAGAAATGACTTTGGTAGGATTGTAAGGACTGGTTGTCTGCTCTCCTCACTGCCCACTAGTGGGTGAAACAGAATTCGGCAAAGGTTGGTGTTCGTTTACGGTGCTACCAGAGGGAGCACCTGTTGCTAATTTTGAGCTAATTTTAAGTTTCATGTAGCCGGAGCCTGACTCAGCATTTTTCTTTCTAGCACGCAATATCCTATATGCTGCACGTAAAAAAATAATTACTATCATATCTCACCCATGCTGCCGCTGCATGGTTTACTCTACCGGGCGTCCAATTTTTGAAGGCTCTTATAGTCGGTCAACCTGTCGTCTATTCACGTCCTCGTAAAGACTCGCCAGCTGAAACATAATAAAACACGAATTTTGATCTGAGCCACTCTCATCTGAAGAAACCATCGTAACAAAAAGTTTTATTCTTTCAGATGGACATATTCCCAAATATGATTTCCTGCACCGTTTAGAGCCAGTAAGTTCCTCAACCACGTAACGGTCGTTTTTGAGCACTTTCGTAATAACAAAAGATCTCTTATATTTCGAATCGAGTTTTCGACTTTGGCTATCATTTAGACCTTTTGCCTTCTGAACCAACACGTGTTGTCCAACCTCATACGCAATTTGATGAGCATGCTTTCTACATAAGATTCTTTTTGGTACCTTTGTTTATCATTTATCTCTTTAGATGCCTCCTCTTGTAAATCCGTTAAATTATTTACTTCGTCAAAGCACACTTTAACCGTCAAAAAGGAATCGTGAACTCCTCTAGGACCATAGCCGAAAAAAAGCTCATATGGAGACTTTCCTGTAGTGGCTTTAACAGTAGAATTCATTCCCCATCTAATTTTACTAAAAGAGTTATCCCAGTATTTTTCGTCTATCACGATTCATGCCTTGGCCGTTAGCGTTTGGTGTAGCAGTTGCGCATAAAACATGTTTGATAGCTAACTCTAGACAAAAATTCTTAAAATTTTTGCTTGTGAAGGCAGTACCACGATCCGATATTATTCTGCGCGGTACTCCAAACATTTCAAATGTTTCCGTAAGAAACTTTACCACTGGTGCCGTTTTCGTATTGGAAACTGCTTTTAAGAAGACAAATTTAATAAAACCGTCAACTGCCATTAATAAATAGGATTTTTTTAACACTAGCTACGAACGGACCCAAATGGTCAATGTGTAAAGTATCTATTGGTGTCGGTTGCTTTTCAATAGGATTTAGTCTTCCTGGGGTTTTTCCACCTGCCGATTTGTTATAAAGTCATCCCAAACAAGACTTTATGTAATTTTTAAGGCAAATTTAATAAAACCGTCAACTGCCATTAATAAATAGAATTTTTTTAACACTAGCTACGAACGGACCCAAATGGTCAATGTGTAAAGTATCTATTGGTGTCGGTTGCTTTTCAATAGGATTTAGTCTTCCTGGGGTTTTTCCACCTGCCGATTTGTTATAAAGTCATCCCAAACAAGACTTTATGTAATTTTTAATGTACTTTCTCATAGATGGAAATCTATATCGTTCACCCATAGATTCTGTTTTATCGACAGCAAAGTGTCCAGCTTCCTCGTGATAATATAATAAAATTATTCTTCGTGCAGTTTTTGGTATGACCCACTTTATATCTTCTTTAGTTTTTCGATACAAATGCTTATCTTTTAAATAAAAATCTTTGTATATTTTTCGTTCTTCTCCGTCAGACGGTGTCTTACTCAAAACTTCAATTAAGTACATTTCTCATCCTGGAGCTGAGCTGATAGGATCCAATCGCCTTTTTCGATATTGACAATTAGAATATCGATTGATTTTTCAACATTCTCTATGGGATTTCGACTTAGGCATCGACTTGGCTCATCTCAGTTCCCGAACGATATTCAATGTCAAAGTCGAACTCTTGAATGGACATCCACCATCTGGCAATTCGAGGTACTAAATCCCGATTAACAAAACTATGTCGTAATGAATTGCAGTCGGTCATAACTTTAAAATTGATCACCAAAAGGTAGACTCGAAATTTTTTTAATGCATTTACTATCCTACCCCTAGTCCTAACTTGTTAGTGTCACAATGAACTTCTGTTTCCACATTACGATTATAAGTTGCCAAAACCGCTCTATCAGTAAGCTTTTTCTTTAGATCTTCAAAAGCAATGATTTGTAAAACTTGCATCTTTTCGGATAAGACTTGTTAAAGGTTTACTAATGTTAGCAAAATCCTTAATAAATTTTCTAAAATAGCTCGTTAAACCTAAAAATTGCCTAACTTCTTGAACATTTTTGAGTCTGGGAAAATTAGTTACAGCTTTATTTAAGCATGAGCAGGTCTAATTCCTTCCTTGGAAATTTCGTGACCTAAATACTCAATGGTTGTCTGTAAAAAACGCCATTTATTCAACCTTAAAGTCATCGATGCCTGCCTAAACAGCCTTAAAACTGCCTCAAGTTTTTGCAGGCCTTCATCCACTGATACTGATGATATTAAAACATCATCAATATATGCCATAGCATTTTGATGATGTAATTGACCTAATATTCTATTTATCGCTCTTTGGAAAACCGCGGGAGCATTTACTAGACCAAATAGCATCCGTAACTATTCTTAATGTCCATCAGGCGTTATGAAAGCGGTTTTATTAACGGATTCTTTTTGAACAGGAATTTGATGGTAGCAAGATCGAGCGTCGTGAAAAATCGTCTAAAAGATCGTCAATTCTCGGCAATGGGTATTTGTCCTTAATTGTTTTTCTGTTAAGAGCTCTAAAATCAACGCACATTCTTTTCCGTTTTTCTTTTTCACAAATAATATGGGACTTGCATAGTGCGACTCGGATTCTTGAATTATTTCATTAAACATTAAATTGTGTACAATACTGCGAACCTTTTCTCGATCTGAAAATTCTATATGATAAGGCCTATATGTAACCGGTTAATTATCAGAAAGCCTAATTGCCATTTCTCTAACATTGGTTTTACCCAGTTCTTAGTAGAGCAAGTCAGTAGCAAAACAATCTCGATACTCGTTAAGTAAATTAAATAATTTGTTTTGTTGATCAAGGTTTAGATCCGAACAAATTAAACGTTCTAGTTCCTCTCTGGTAAAAGATTTTATATTGGAAATGTTGGTTTTTAAACATGGTGAAGAAACAATTACGTCATTATTTTCATAACACGTCCAACCTCTGGTAACAACTTTGCCTTTTTCGTAACAGACAGGTTTATCAGACATGTTAACAATCGGAAGATAACACGACTCTTTTAGTTTTACAATGTAATGCATGCACAGATTAACCTTTTTGGAAAGAATATCATCAGTTTCTCTTCCAGACAAATTCGTTTTGACTAAAAAGGCGTATTTGATCACCTCTGACTAAAACCGTAACATTTATTATTGACAAAAGGTTGTCCGACAATTATTGGCACTTCAATTTAACGTTAACTTTAAAATAAGAAACTACTGATCCCCCGGCAAAACCGTACAAGCGTACCATTGTAGGTTCAAATTTTAAATTAAGCTTTTTGGCGTTGGATTCTCGATACAATCGCTAAAATAACAAGTACCAAAGGGTTGATTAGTAGACATGCCTAAAATTGGTTGTGTCTTACCCTTATTTTGTTGTTCAAAACGTTTACCATGTGCAACTCTGCAGTTCGTCGCTTCAAGTAAATCAAATTTCGCGTAGCTAACTCGTGTTTTGGGACAGGAAGATTGGTAATGTTCTTTTTTCTTGCAATTAAAACACGTGACATTATTAAGGTCTGGTTTGTTATACGGATTATTACGCTTTAAAATTTGTTTTGTTTTTCAAACGACCGGAAAATAGCCACTTTCCGTACGATTTTTCATACGGAAAGTTCTACATTACAAGGCATGTTCTTTCGAAATATTTCCACTCTCCAGAAAGGACCTTTTTGTTCAATTTTCCGGTCCCTTGATCCTTTTCCGGTCCCATTTTTGGCCAAGTTGGCTATGACTTCTTGTTGACAGCTTTTAGCTTGTTTTTTTGGGCAGTTTTGACACTTCAAAAAAAGCTATTTTAAATTTGTTTCAAAAGTTTTGTTTACAAAAATGGACTCAGATCTAGAAAATGAGTTGAATTCGGAGGAAATAATAAAAGCTGCTTCAAGAGTCACATACACCGAAAAATCGACCACACTTTTTTAATTCTCAAAGTAAGAGTATACTATAAATATAGGTAAATAAAGAACACACCTAGAAATCTACCTTTTATGGGCTCTTTTATCATTATTGTGCTTGATAAGTTGGCCATGGTTGGCCATAACTGGTCGTCAGTCATCACTGACTGAATTTTTCTAATGTTTTATACAATTTTGCACAAGTTAAAAATACAAAAATCATTTATAACCACAAAACTTTACTTGTTTTTCTTAGTTTTCATCTTAAAAACTACCGGCCTTAGCGGCAATGGCTATCTAGCCAACAAGAAGCAGAAAATATCAGGCGACTGTTCATAAATTACGTAACACGGCTAGGCGTCGACGAAAGTGATAGATACTAAAATGTTTTTTCTGATCGTTTGAAAAGAAAAAGAACGTACGATACACGACCGGAAAGTGTCTTTACAAGTCTCCGCAGGTTTACAGGACTCGCCTGCGGCTCGTCCTGTAAATTTCCTGCGTCGATCTGTAAAGACCAATTTTCCGGTCTAGTGACGTAAATACCTATTACGTAGGTGGGACTTAAACGAACGTTTCGTAACCGTTTGAGACTCATTTGTGTTTTCAAAGTCAGAATATACATCATCGCATAACATTGACAAATATTCCCGAAATAATGTCTCGGGTGTCGTGTAACGACCTGCACGTGATGCATTTTGACTCGTTAAGTCTGGAGTTCTATCAATAAGAGAAGATACTGCATTTTTACCGGTGATTTCGCAAGTTCTTATTAGTTTGCTGAAATAATACGCTGCCATTGTTTCATCTTACGTCTTTCAAGCATTTTTCTTAATGCATTAGAATAATCAATGTGATCTGGAAACGTCTTGGCTATCAATGAATTCCATTCTTTCATATACAATTAAGCGAATTTAAGCTATGGTACCATTTCTTTGCCATTCCGGCCAGTCGTGATTGCATATGGTAAATGGTCGTAATGTCATTTCACCTATTTATGCCTTTGATTTGACAAATTATCATTTTAGGGATGAAACACAGGAATAGAATCTGTACGTAACGTCAATTGAAAGTTCTCACTACCAGCACTGTTGCTACTAGCGATGGTTTCGACCAGAGTTTCCAGTCGTTTAATTATTTTTTCGTAGCAGATTTTTCAGACTTCGGCAAATTAGATTCAACTTGAGTTGCAGAAGTTGAGGGTTGAGTATAGGGCACAAAATTACTAGTATCAGTCACTTTACTGCTAACCTCTGCCGTTTTATTTTGGACGTTATCTGATCGGTAATCAGAGGCACCGGCTTTTCTTTGGGGTGAACGACTACGACGACGTTGAATTATTTGACGTGGTGTGTGACTTCTTTATGTCGCCCCCTTATATCTATCTCTATGAGGAAGAGTTCTAGACAGATCACTATCGTCGTTACTTTTTGACTCAGGACCTCTACGTCTTGTTTCACGTAACAAATATATTCGCACGAAACAAAAAAGACTAAGTAGCTGTTCTAATAAACAACAAAAAAAAACAGTATTTTAAAAGTCGATATGAGTTTATTCTACTTGCGTATTATCCTCTACAGGCGTATCTGTAACACATAATATATCACATAATAATAAAAAAATGTTCAACAAAGTTGTGGTTTTTCGTAACAACTCTCTCACTTAAGTTCATTATATATACGTAACAGAATAAAACCAAACACAACTCGTCTATACACACACATGAACATCATTCTCTAAATTTTCTTTTGGAAGCGATATGAATTGCCCCCGCACCTCAACTGTTAATTCAAAAACCCCGGAATAATATCCAAAATATTATATTTTAATTTCCAATAGTAATTATTATAACAAAAACCCTTCACATTCGTAATTTACCAAAAACTATCGAACTGAATATTTTCATGTAGCCGGAGCCTGACTCAGCATTTTTCTTCCTAGCACGCAATATCCTATATGCTGCACTTTAAGAAAAAACAATTACTATCATAGCTCACCCATGCTGCCGCTGCATGGTTTACTCTACCGGGCGTCCAATTTTTGAAGTAAATTATAATCCTTAGTTTTTGAGGTATTTGCAAAAGTTATTACATAGTAAAAAAATACTTTTAAAAGAACCTTTGCCAGGGCTAAATGGGTCGTAGATCCTTTATAATTGAGGAGAATTTGTTTGCTTACTCATTTCGATGTTTTCTTTCCCACTGTCGCGTTCATATTTTATCAAAATACACGATACATTTTGTTGTTTCAAAATTGAAACAGTCCACTGGACTTAAAAGTTATAGGTTTAAAATAAATTTGGTGATGCAAAATAAAAGATTTTGGTTTGAACACAAATAAACAATGTATTACCAGGGTTCCGATTTATCCACATTTACAACTTTTTTTCTAACTTTTGAAATCTAGTAGGCTTTGCGTTTTAAAGCTTTTTTGACGTTTGGTACGTCCAGGATTTAAAGAAATTCCAAAAAAGTGGCAACACCGCATGAATCCTCCTAGCCACGCCCGCCCTCGCTAGAAGCGGTTTTCAACAAATCAAATTTAAAGCGGGTTTAGTAAAGGCGAATTTAAGGAAGTAAGCAAATTTCATATGGAAATATGTCAAGCGAAGTGACATATGACTGCGAGCGTAAACACCTGTGCCCATTCCCATTGTCTATCTGCTAGCATATATCCGCCTTAAAGCTTGCACAAAAAAGGCTTATGGAAGTCCGGTGTTACAGAAGGTCCGTTTCTGAGAGCTTAAAATAGTTACTATTGTTCTCTTTTTCTAAATGCATTCGTCTGAGGGAGATCCAGCATACCAGAGAAATACCCGCCTGTACACCCTTCGACCCTGCAATCTAACTATCTTCTTAAGTTACCTCTGACAGTTATGCAGGGTTAAAGGGTGTGCAGGCGGATATTTTTCGTGGATTGGGTAGTATATCAAGGGAGGGGTGGTGGCTAATCAGATTTCATGTTGTTTGTTTACCAATAATTTTTGCGCTTCCGGTGAAAATTTTAGTCATGTCACTTTTAAGTTGTTCTGAATGCTGCTGAAATAAGCCAGTGTCAACTGACGTCAGACGCAAAACAATTGAACGTCGGGTCACGTGGTACATCGAACCATAGCTTAGACTTTTGGTTGGTTGGCCCAAAAAAACTTTCTATGTACCATGTGACTCGTTTGCGTCAAGTAGACCATGAACACGTCCTTGAAGTTAGTTTGGTATATTGGGATTGAGATTGAGAAATATTACAGCAGATCGAACAATTATTGATAAAAAAAAAATCAATTGAGTTCAAATTTGGTACATGGGGATTTTGGGGCCAAGGATTACGAATTTTTGATCAGATTTTCATAAAGTTGATAGCTTTTTGGATTGGTATACAAGGGGTTTCTAAAGTCGAGGATTACGAATTTTGGATCAGATTTTAATAAAGTTTTCATAAAACATTGATTTTATAAGGTGTTCCGATATCTGCCTTGGCTATTGAGTTGAGAATTTGTTAAAAAAAAGTATCAATTGATTGATTTTTGTTTGTTTCGTTTTTTGATGACCGATAAAAAAAAGTGGTTAAACAAAAATTAAACAAGAATTAAATTCTATAAATTTTTGTGCAAGGTGGTTTTTCCTGCAACAAACAATTTTCGCTCTGGTGCAGCTGGAATATAACAATGTTTAAAAATTATGCACACAAATTAAATGCATACAGCAGAATTTAAATGATTTAAATTAGTGTGGGTTTGGAATAAGATTTAAAACTACACTCTCTACTTCTCTTAATTTGTAGTTTGCGTTTTTATTAATTTTTATTAATTGATTTCATATTATGAAAGAATAATTTTAGGTAGTTTACATTACATCTACAATAAACTGTTTGTTTTTAATTTTGTTGGCCGTAGAGGGTTAAAAAATTAATTTTTAGAAAAATCCAAAAATACGGAAACTAAGATTTTAAGCAGCTAAAATTTTGGGCAAAAAATTTTTGTGAAGGGGTCTATTTACATACAACTTTCTTTGTGGCAGCTTGGCTTATGGAAAAAGAAAAATGCTCGTGTAATATTTTTTAACATTTATCAATCTATTTGTCAAAAAACTTTAAAAAATAATTGTGTAAGACTTTAAAATTGATCATTGCCCCTAGCGGATTAGAAATTTGTCTCTAGAAAAAGTCAAAAACACAATAACTAATATTTTTAGCAATAAAAATTTTCGACCCATTCACATACAACTTTTTTTGGTCTATATATCCATTAACAAACGCATATTAGAGGACAATAAGAGATTAAGATAAGAGATTAAGATAAAAAATTATGAAAGTTTAAATAATTTTCATTCGCAATTTTATTAATTCATATTGTGTTTATTGCTTAAAAGTAAGAATTTTTAATTTTCTACTCTTATCTCGTGGCCTAGAAAATAGTTATTATAAAAAATAATACACCTTGTACTTATGTTAACTATATACATGAGATTTTAATGAAAAAAGCTTAAAATTTATTTGCATGTAAATTCTTAGTAATTTTTGTTCCGCTTTATTATTTTAGTTACAATTTGTAAACATTGTTATGTTCCAGCTTCATTGAAGCGAAAATTGTGTGTGACAGAAAAAACTCACTTGTACCAGAATTATAGAGAATTCAATTGTCTACAATTTTTGCAAAACCATTTTTTTGATTGGGGAACAAAAAAAAACGAAACCGCCAACGAATAAAAAAAAATAATTAACATTTTTTTAAACAAATTCTATAACCAAGGCAGATATCAGAACAACTTATAAAATCAATGTTGTAAAGAAATCAATTCCCTGCAAAACGGCGTGCCAAATTTTTTTGTAGGTTAGAGAATAAACGAGAAATTTAAAAATAAATTTTAAAATACCCTAAAATAGCTTGGTTTTCGACACTACTTGATTACTACAGATTATTATTGGACTATTTTTTCAAAATTTGTAGGTAGAGGTTTTTGGGCTCAAGAATTACGAATTTACAATCTTATATCAAAAATTATCAAGTTGACAACTCCTGGAAAGGGGAGAGGGGGGGGGGTAACCATCTAATAAGGATGTCTAGAAATCAATTGGGCAAAAATCATCATACTTGGGTCTAGGTAACAACTCCCCACTCTTACTATGTTAAAGTTAGCTCGAGGAGACCATCAGCTATAGTCGATAGCAAAAAATAGGACATTTTTTTGAAAAAGTTGAGTTGATCTTGCACTGAATAGAAATTAAGATCAATATTTGGTAATCGATTCTGTCAAAAAACCCATCGGATGAGTTAGGGTTAGTTCGAACTCGGGGTTCAGAAGTTAGGATATGTAGTTGTTATTTTTCTTGTTTTGGAACCTATTTTTTTGTATTTGTGTTTTGGCAGGGATTTTTGGGAGAGTGAATATTTTATTATTTAGAAGGCCAGACTTGTTTTGAAAAATCTGATTGCAAATTTAAAACTATTTTTGTTGGTTTTGTTTAAAGTTTTTTTTTTTTTTTTTTGATTTTTTCATTAATGATGAGCCTTTTCACTAAAAAAATGCATAAATGCAACCTACGGCAAAAATAATGTAAATGGATACTTAATTTGGAACAAAAGGAAAGAAATGATGAGCAAATACAATGTTTATTACAAAAACTTCTGCAAAAATAACATAGGTTAAAAAAAAAACAGAATCGCAACTGGACATCATCTGCATACTGATGAGATGACATATTTTCAAGACTTTTTTCAAATCGGCTGTATAAAGGCTAAAAAGTAAAGGCCCTAAGGGCTACTCCTCTGGCAAGTTCGGCACTCGATAACACTGATGTGGATAGTTTTACTTGTTGGTGACGTTTGATAGAGTAATGCCGAAGAAGTTCCGAATATTTTAGTTTTGGATTAAGTGTGTCAAAAGCCTTACTATAGTCAAGCAAGACCAGACAGGTACTGAGCTTCTAATCATAAGCTGAGTAAATCGTATCAGCCTCATGCAACAATACAATTGTTGTACTGTTTTGTACATATTGACAAAATTCTGACTGAGTGGTAGGAATAATTTTATTGTCGAACAGATAAGAACTAAGTTGTTTGTATATAATTTTCTCAAATGTTTTAGATAATGTAGGTAAAATGCTTATTGGACGAAAATGTTGAAGTTCAGTAGGATTACTTGTTTTGGGTACGAGTATTGTATGATCATTCTTCCAGGCACTTAGAAACTAACTTAGCCTTATGCATGAGTTTACTATAAAAGTGACATGAGGGCTTAGGTAAGGAATTAAAAAAGTTAACATTTTTAGTGATACTCCGTTAGAACCCATAGCATTAGACCATACTAAGAAATCACTCTCTCAACTTGGAACGCCCACTTCGCGAAATTTTAAGACATGATTTTCTGAACAAAATGTATTCTCACAATAACATCTGTTAGTTTTTTCCTCAGCTGATGAGCGAGGAACACTGTCAAGAAAGTACTCGTTAAAGTCTTCAGATGTACCTATTTTCCCAGATGTACACACAGGTTTTGAGTTAATATTGAGCCACTTGAGGGAGCTTCAGAATCTTTGTGGTTCTTTTTTAAATTTATCATTTAGAAACATCATCTTTTAAGTACGAACCGCAGTACATATATTATTTCTTAGTGGTTTATAAGCAACCCAACTTGGCTCAGTTTTTTTCCTTTTGTATTGAAGAATTCAATCATCTCATCTACTGTATTAAGAAAAAATAATCGGTTCCATTCCATGAGATATAAATCTGGAATGAAAGTATTGTAGTCAAAATAGTTAAAATCCCGATAGGTTTTAAATTTAATTTGAAATTAATCTGTGGTCAGTTATGCCATCCATGGGAATGACCTGTGTGTTGGGTATAAAATCAACATTGCTTGTTACCAACAAGTGAATAAGTTTTGAAGAATTTTCCGTTACTCGAGTTGTTTAACTGATTACTTGGGTTAAACTGTATTTGGCAAAGAGTTCATGCACCCTTTCACGTCCTGCGTTATCAGAAAAAAAATCGACATTTAAGTCACCTCCTAGAGTTATATAATCAAAATTCGGAATAAAATCTACCAAGGTGTTCTCCAATTCATCGAGACAAGATAAGAGATTAATATCCGACGGCCTGTAAAACTACCAAAACACAAAGATTTACCTTAGATTTTAACTTTTATCCATATCTGTTCAAACAGAGATTGACATGGAAATTTAATATATTTAAATTTGGATTTTATATAAAAAGCCACATCCCCTAAGCGAGTTGCTGGATCAGCTCGTACCAAATTATATCCCGAAATGTTGGCCAAGTCAACTGACACCGTCTCATGAAGCCAGGTTTCCGATAAACCTACAATATCGAGGTCCTCTGCAATTACAAAGTCCGAAAATACTAATAAAACGGAGATAACTAGGTATTCATAAATATAGTTTTAATAACCTTGCATCGATTTTACTATCGTTACTATTAGACAAAAAAATATACACACACACAATCACACAAAATCACAGACAATGACCGCAAAGATGATAAAAAAAATAAAACAATACCCCTACCCAAAATACCTGTCTGCAATTTATTTTAATAATGAATTAAAATATTTTATTTTATTTCAAGAAAGAAAAGAACAATCTTATTTTCATTTCGCACCTAGCCAACAAAAAATTAAAGAATGAATCTCTGACTAAACTGCTGATAAGTAAATAAACAGAATACGAACAAGACCAATACGGTAAAACGTAGTTGTGGCTATATCATCGAACAAATAGAGTGAGCAGACTAAATCGTATGTTGTATGATCTTAAGAAAGCTCCCCGTTGTTGGAACAAAAAGTTCAACGACTACTTGTTGAAATTAAAAAAAAAAAGGCAACAAGAATATTCCACATGCACTGTATGTGGACGATGGACGACTCGCGGCCACATCTGAGGTTGTTTTAGAAAAGCTACTTGAAGACTTGCAGAAATAATTCAAAGTTACTGCAAAACCAGCAAATTTTTATTTGAGACTAAAAATAATAAGGTCGGAAGAAGGAATCAAAAAAAAGCTACACAGAAAAAATTTTGCAAAAATTTGGATTTTCTTAGAACAGACCCGTTTTACCACCAATTAAAACATTCAGAAACAATTAAACCAGTGAAAGAAATCAAAGTAAATGTTTCCTATAGACAAGCAATTTGAGCTTTGATTTATCTTATGGTAAAAACCAGACCAGACCTAGCCTATAGCATAGGTTATTTTTCAAGATTTTGAGAATATTCCACTCAAGAAAATATTATTTAAATGAAGAGAATTTTCAGATATCTTTCTGGGACCAGGGATTTTAGCATAAACTACAGTACTTCAAGAAAACCTAAATTGGAGTGTTACAGTGCTACAGGTGAAGGCTGTGCAAAAACAGGCAGATCAAGATATGGAGCAGTCTTCATATTTATACAGGGAGCTATATCATCGTTGAGCTAAGGCCAAGCTACAGTTGCAACCTCTATAACCAAAGCTGAAGTTATTGCAGCTAGTGAAGCAGCGAAAAAAATTGATTTGGCTGATTAGACTGCATAAGGAGATCTGGAGGCTAGATCAAGTTTTTTTGATACAAGTTGATAATTCAGCAGCAGTTAGCTCACAATCCAGAGGTAGACCGAAAAACAAAACATATAAGCATTTTTTCGTCAAAAAAAAGTTTTAGAAGGCTTGATAGCTGTGCAACAAATTCCCACAAGAAAATAGCTGGCAGACGTTACGACAAAACCATTAGCGAAGTCTGAGCTAGAAATTTCTAGAAGTCAAGTAGGATGTTTTATAACTTTGGTTGACAAGGAAAAGTATTGAAGAGACCTTAGTGGGTCAATCAAGTTACAAAATAAAAAAATACATTTTTAGATTCATGTTGTCAAGTTAAAATAGTTTTGTGTGCATGTTTATATCCAAGTTTATAAGAATAAGAATTTCCCATAACTTGAAATCAATTCCATAAATGGAAGTGACACTGAAAATTATTTCCTTACAATCAAAACTTCAAAATCAAATTGTCTTAATATCGATTTTGTTTCAATTTATAAGGCGAATCCCGCAAATTTCCGATCGTTTCCAAACCGGAAAATATCGGGATTAGCATTCGGCAAGAAAAATTAACAGAAAACAGCTGATGATCATAGGGCGGGGGGGTCCATAATGTTTAAAAAAAGCACAATATACAAAACGTATTTTAAGCAAACTGGCAGTTTTTGCCGAATCATATATCATACAAATCAAAAAAAACCGCAAACAGCTTCCTCAGCAAATTGTATTTTGAATAAACCGTCCAATGTACAAAATGGTTGCCTGCAAAATTATTTTCTACTTGACAGCTTGGCTCAGAATGAGAAAGGTAATAGATAAAACTAAACAGTTTATTTTAATGTTCACGAAAAACATTTTTTAATATTACTTAGCTCCGGTTGGTTTGGCTAGTATTTGATTGGGTTAGTTTTGGTTTGGTTGAGATTGATTCTATCTAGCCCCATTGGGGGCCTTTATAGTCGGGCAGTAGAGAATGAAGTTTTTGTGATTTTGATACAAATTGGCATAGTTGTAAAATAGACCAAAACTAATTTAAAAAATATATTTTTTAATTTGGCGTCACATTACAGATCGCGGCGCCCTAAATTACTTAAATGTCCCTATATTAGTTTTTATACATATCTCAAAAACTAAAGAGCTCGACACAATTTTTTTGCAGATTTTGTCGACCAATAAAATTACCTTTTTATCCCTGTGTCACACTTTATTCGTGCTCTTCGCCGCTGTGTATAATATTGGATCAAAATGCAATATATGTAAAATTCCGTCTTTTCACTTTTTCTTGATATCCAGTAAATTGATCTTTTTGAATCCATTTTAGGGATGATTTTGGTTTCCCATCAAAGTTATTTTTTCTTTTGAGTTTCTGGAAATTAATCGTTTTTAGCAAAGATCATATCTCATCAGATAAAGTGATCACAAAATCGCGAAGTTGCCAATGTCGCATTTTTACTAATTATCGTAGTTTTTATCACTATTTCGTTTTTTTTTGTAACATTTTATTCTAGCTTAAATAGTGCAAAAAAATTAACTTAGATCATCTTTGTCATTTAAGCGTTCAAATTTAGTTTTTATATATCTTCAAAATTAAAAAAAATATGAAAGGGAAAAGCGATTTTTGGCTTGACATACTTTTACTTTTGTCCCTGGAACTTTTATATTTTTCATCTGATTATAATGCCCCGATCAAAACACTGCTTCTTAGAGTACTAGTATTTAAGCTGTATAAAAAAAAAATCAATTAAAATTGAATTTCATACAACCGGAGGGGTTTTGTAAAATGTATAGGTTTTTGTCTTAATTGTGGTACAAATGTAACTAAAAATTAGTATTAACATTTTAAAAAGTAAAACCAAAGTATAACTTAAAGTAGGTATTGCATTTATTGTATTAGTATAGGTGCAAACGTCAATTTCATAATTTTCTTTATTAATTTCGAATTAAAATGTTATTAAAATGAATACGTTACCAATTATTTATAAACATGATTAAACTTTAGTAGGAATGACTGTATTATTTTAATTTTCTTTACTTTCAAACAATTCAGACCGGGGCTTGTTATGAGAAAAATTTTTTTGCTTAAAATTTAAAATTAAAATAAAATATTTCACATATTTTTTGCACGAAAACTAAAGCTGCTTAAAATAGAAAGTTACTATAGGCAGGTACATCGAAATCGTCTTAGTAAACGCAAGGGCTCTTGTAACAACACATGTGGCTTTCTTTTGGGTTTCATACGAATGGCAAACCAACTAAAAGGAAACATAAAGGTGGGTTTTGCATGAAGATAGAATCTTCATTTTTGTATAAAAACCAAAGCTCACATGTGCGGGGGCTCAAAACAAAAGTAGAGGCTAACAGATCATTATACTTCTTGTTGCCCTATTTTTATTAAATTTTTAGTTTTTTCTTTTAAAGGGAAAAGGGTAAAGGGAAATTCTATTAACCGACGCTCCAACAGGTTACACCAAATCCGAGATGCGTTGATCTTGTTTTTCGAACGGGCTACACCAAGTCCGACAAAGACAAGATATATTTGTTTTTTTGTTAGACTTAAAAATGGGAAATTTCGCTAACCGACGCTCCAACGGGTTACCCCAAATCCGAGATGCGTTGATCTTATTTTTCCAACGGGCTACCCCAAGTCCGACAAAAACAAGATAATTAAAAGGGAAGGGGGTACATAATTATATTTACCGTAAGCACCAATAGAGAGCACTAAGAAGTTCAAATTATTTTCTTAAGGCATTCTAAGTTTTAAATTATCCTGACCTCAATTAGAAATAGAAACAATGCAGCCCCGACAATTACGTCGAAAACCATTTTTAGGTAAGCGAATTTCAAGGGGGGAAGGCATAGGGGAATAAGACCATTGATTAATCTAATTCTATACACATTTCCAGGGTAGTTTATGATTGTACGTATCTTGGTTATTGTTTTATATAAATTATGCAGGGATAAAATATTTATGCTCTGTATAAAGATAGTTTTGCAGGTAACATTCATATTATTATTCGAATCATAAGAACTGTAGAGTGAGTTGACCGATGTTTTTTGATGGATTAGAAAGAGGGAGGAAATCGAGCTTTGTCAACAGAGGGTGTAATGATGTGGCCATAAACTAACCTCATTACGATATAATGTGTAAGTTGGTGGAGGTCGTGCTTTGGTTGTTGTATATTGTACCTATACTAATATAATAAAGCTTGTCACTGATAAAGTTATGGTCGGCTGTCGTGTAATGCAATTGGCGGGCGACAGTGCGGATTGCTAAACAGGTAGTTTTTATCCCATGATAACATATTCTTAATATGACTTTGTAACTTTGCCACAGCAAGGTTACCTAGGGCTTGTTATATTCGTCAATTTATATAATATCCAAATCCATTGGATCGTTCTAGGGTGGCCTATCGTGTCATTTGCCTAGGCGGTTCAAACAAGAAGCTCGATACTCACCTCTATTGGATCTCAAATCAGACATAGACAGGTAAAATTTGATTCAGAGAATATGAAGAAATCTCTCTCTCTCTTGTCGATTATTAAATATTGGTCTTCTCGAAGGACAGTTTTCTTATTTTTGTTGTAAATATTTTTGGTATTTTTTGTGTATATATTTTAAGTAATATTGTTAAATGGATTTTCTTGATTTTTCCTTAATTTTTATATATTAATTTAATTTTTGGTACTATTTTTTCTAATAAAAGAAAAATCGATTGTATTTTAATGGTGTGCTTTTATTTGACTTCTGGTAGGAGGTCAACTGTGTCAAACTGTTTAGAACTGTAAAAGCAAAGATAAAAAAAACAAACACAAGGTAGGGACTTGGGACACTTGTTAATGTATGAAAGCAACACCTGGCCAGTGGGGTTTTCATAATTTAACAAGACCCGGGTAAGAAATGTCTCAACTTAGAGCAACCAAATATCAGCATTTAAAAGCCACATAAAATAACTACCTCAAACCCTTCTCCTCATAAAATCTGACAGTACCAGAGGCGTATAAATACTAGATCTTTTTTTCTTAAAATTATGATGTCTACATTTACTGCAATATTACTGGAAAAGAAAAATTACCGTAAATAACCCTAAACTGCGTTACTATTTTTAATTCATAATACCATAAAAGTGGAATTTTACATAAATATATTGATTTTGTGTGTTGCATTGTACTTAATTATTAAAAAGTCCAGGTTTATAAAGTTTCTATTTCAATTTGAATACCTAATATGCTTAGTATATTATATTGGGCCTTAAATAGAACACTTCAGATACAGGATGACAATAAGACCAGTCACCAAATTTTTTTCGGGAAAAAAATAAGCTCTATAAGGCACAAAAATATTATTAATGAAAATGCAGGCCCCCAATGAAAAAATGGAGGTGGCTGGTCTTATTGGACAAAAGAAGTGTTGCTTATTTTAATTTTAAATTGTTCCAAAAATCATAAAAGAACGCTATTTTTTATATTTTAGTAGGCCCATTATTCCATATTTGTCACATAAAATAAGGTTGGACATGACAATTGCTGTCCAAATTGATAACTTTTTTGGAAGATAACGTGGTTTCGCCTGTTAAATTAAAAAATAAAAATAAATAAATAAATAAAAAAATTAAGTAAAATAAAATAAATAAAATGTCACTTTACCTCCCTAGGGAGTTTTGCATATTTTACTTCTCTCCAGAAGTTTTGCTTACTTTACATCACCATACCACATATAGATCCTTGCAAAATGAAAATAATTAAAAAACGGTGCTGAAATTTTTGTTACTGTAAGTATTATTAGGTGGTAGATAAAATCAGATACATGCCTCTGGGGAAAAGTGCACCTCCTCCCTTAATTTTTTTTTGTCCTCCTTACGTCGAGCACCAAACAAACCGCGGGAGGAACCGAGGAAATTTGGCACTTCCCTCCCTTGGTATGTAAATAACTATTATTATTTTTAGATTTCGACATTTGTAGCATATGTGCATTCAAAAGCTTTGTTTCAGATTTGAACCAAACTTTACAAACTAAACATGTATTCCTTTATCAAGATTCCATTGCCTTAAATTTACTTTAATCATTTTTCATGTAGATAGTTTCAGGGTTTTTAAAATTAATAGATGAGGAAAAATTTGTAAGAAACTAAATAGCTAAATAAAACTACAAAAAAGTAAAATAAAATAAAATTTACAAATCTTTGGACTGGACGCTTATTCTTGAACGACCGTGAGGTTAGGTGAGCTTTTTTCAGCACCTTTTTCCACGTGGAATTTAACTTACTCACCTCACGGTCGGTCAAGAATATGCGTCCAGGGCAAAAATGGCGTGTTACTAAAGTAGGGTTTATTGAGGAGCGCTTTTTATGTTCAAATTACGTCGAAACATTAGCTAACTAAAAAATAAGGTAGGAACTCGATTTCAACCTTTACTTCATTCGTATTATATTATTTTAAAGTAATATATTTTTTGTATGCACTTAAATTAAAGTATAGTTGATAAGAATAAAATAGTCACTTTATATTCTGTACATAAAAGCATAATACTGTACTATTATTATCTTATATAATGTAAAAACGAAAGTTTAAGCAACTTTATGTTTTTTTGCAGACCAAACTAAGTGATGCTAAAATAAAAGTAACTAGATATTTAATTGAAAATTGTTATTGCTCCACTTGGTAGTCTGCTTTTGTTGCCTGTGTTTTTTTTTATTAGGAAGCAAAGTTGACATTGTAGTCGGAACCCCAACTAAAGTTCAATTATGTTTAAAAATAATTGGCAGCCTAATATAAATCAATCAATCAATATAATAACATTTTGCTTCCAAATTAATATAAAAATTATAAAATTGACGTTTGCACTCATACTAATATAATAAATGCAATACTTTAGGTTAAACTTTGGCTTTACTTTTTAAAATGTTAATACTAATTTACAAAATTTTGTTATGATGTTGTGATAAATTTAGAGAAATCTGCAAAAACACCAACTTTCGCACCCGTCCGGTTGAATAAAATTCATTTTAATTTAATATTTTTTTATATAGTACTAGTACTAGTACTTTAAGGAGCAGATTTTTGAAGAGGGCATCATAATCAGATGAAAAATGTAAAAGTTCGAGGGACAAAAGTAAAAGTATATCAATTTGGAGCCAAAAATCGTTTTTCTCTTCCTTATTTTTTTATGTTTAAAGATGTATAAAAACAAAATTTGAAGACTTAAATGACAAAGATATCTAAGTTAATTTTTTTGCGCTATTTTCTCTTACGGTAATAAAAAGTTTAAAAAAATTATCCTAGAGTAAAATGTTACAAAAAAAATAAGAAATTATGACACATAATTTGTAAATAATGAGTAAAAATGCGACATTGGCAACTTTGCGATTTTGTCACTTTATTTGATGAGATGAACTTAAAAGAAAAAAATATTTTTATGGTAAACCAAAATCACTGTTAAAATGGCTTTAAAAAAATCTATTTACTGAATTTCAAGAAAAACTGAAAAGACGACACACACAGTGGTGAAAAGCACGTATTAAAGGGTATACATGAATGAAAAGGTAATTTTATTGGTCAAAAAAATTTTCAAAAAAAATTGTGTCGGGAGGTTTAGTTTTTGAGACACATACAAAAACTAATATAATGGGACGCCGAACTAAAAAATGGTATTTTCGGATTTTTTTGGTCTACTATCTTATCGTACCAAAATATATCAAAATCACCACATAAATAAAGAAAATAGGTTTCTACTGCCAAGGACAACTACACAAGGACTTAACTGCGACCGCATATTTTTCATGAATTGGGTTACACTTTTTCAGGACATCGAAAAGCATTTTAAGTGGAACTGTATCACAAATATTTAATGTGTTTCTTGGTTCTTTACTCTTTTTTTTCTCGATTTCCTGTCTAAGGCTAAGTATGTTATCTACAAATGACCTTTCTCCTGCAAATCCATTTTGTTCTTCTCCTACGGTCACGTCTTTTTTGATACTTTCTTTTATTACCCTCTGTGTGGTGGGACTTGTTCTTCTAATATGCGTTTGTGGCACATAGTTTTTAGGGCTTCTAATGCTGAGATTGGAGTATTTTTTAGTAACTCAACTGGACCTAGAAATTTTCCGTTTTTCATTTTCCTCATGGAATGTCATTCCTTCTCTTTTATAGTTATCTCTTGAACATTGCCGAGGATTTATGTATTTGTATTTTCGTATTTAAACTCTTCTCTTTTTCTGTTATCATGTCCTCAAAATATGCGTCCCACTGACCTAATTTGATCATCTGAAGATTGAGTTTGCTTTTGTTGTTCTGTGTCAGGTACCTTTTTGGTTCTGGTTTCGCCTATGTACTTTTCTACTTTTGGACATTTTCTCTTCCAAAGCTTATTTTTATTCCCCTCATTTTTTTTCCGAATGATTCAAAAGTTGCTCTGTGAACTTTTATTTATTTGTTTTGCTTTGGTTGCTAAACGCAGCTTGTAAAGGAATTTAACTTAATCCTGTTCTAGGTCCTCTTTTTTAGTTCTGTAGTTGAACATCACTAGTACCGTGGCTTTAACTAATAAATGGTCACTTCCATAGGCGCAACCAAGGGAAAGAAGTTTTTTTTCAGAAATTATAAATGAAGCTATGTGCCTCCTGCATAACTAAGTGTTTTTTGAAAATTGGTTTTAAAATTTAGTACCCCATAGTATATTCTTACACACAATTTAAGTGTTAGTAAATCGGTTCTCTGGGTCGGCATTAATAGTGGCAGGCTGTATTTCAATAAGTCCCTATTGTTTTCGAACACAGCAAAAGCCTGCGTTCTATTTTGGGGTATATAGGCTTAATAGGCAATGCACCCTTTATCCCGTATGTATTAACTTTGTAATTAACGCCCGCATACGACTAGGGTCGGGTTTATCATGTTCATGAAGAAAACTACTATCTTTGTTTTCTCAAATTTTATTGAGCTATTTAAAAGAACATGTAAAATATCGCCCTGACCGGTTTCGGCTCTGTTCCATTATCAAAAAGGGTACTAGATTTCTTCATGAACATGTTAAACTATCCACATCCTGGAAATCAAATCAATCATTATAGGGTCGGCTTGCTTAAACAATCTTACGCCAAAATATAGACTTACAGGCTCCACCACAACCGGAGCTGGTTTTGGTAAAATGCACTCTACTATTCCGAGTAGGTATTTTTACAGAAAACTTATAGTAAATTACCATCATGACAAACCATTTAATTTAGTTTTTTTTTGCTTTTAGGATATCGCCTTAGTTGGAGAATTCACGGTGAAGGATGCAGTATTTTATTTTGGAAGAATATTTAGTATGAAAGACAGTGTAATTAGCGAAAGGTTTCAAAAGCTGTCCGAATTGTTAGAGCTACCTCCAGAGGATAGGTAAGAATAAAACCACAATTTAATATTTCCTACCGTAATCGCTTTACTTGACAATACTTAACAATACCTGACAATAGTCGAGACAATACCTTCAAAAAATCGAAAATATGAACAAAAATTCGAAAACCATTGCAACAGAAGGAAACTAATAGCGTATTCTATTAAGACAATTACTCCAACATTGAGATATTTCTCTGTTTCTTGTTTTTACCGCGGTTTTTATCAAAAAATAAAACATTCGAGTGCTGCCCTAACTGACGCAATAATGCCGAAGTGACCAATCCGGACCGACCTAGTTTCCCGCCAATATTTGTTATGTAGTTTGAGTTGACACCCCAAGCCCAGAGGTACTCTCTATATTTGTTTACAATGGCCTTGCATTGTAAACAGAGGGAGAGAGAGAGAGAGAGAGAGAGAGCACTTGGGGTGTCAACTCAAATGCACTCTTTATTTACCATGCATAGCGCGCGCAACAGAATCGCCGCCGAATATAGTCGAGTTTACCGCCAATATTATGTTATTATGGTCGATTTTTATTTACCGAATTGACCGCGCAGCTAATGTGACTTTTATATGATGTACAATATTTTTAGATAATTTTTTGTAATAATAGAGGTTGAGTTTAAACAAACACAATTAGCGCATTTCTCTCCGGTAAATACATAGACTAGCTGTTAAGCAATTACTCCTTTGCCTCAACAGGTAGATATTTAAATACAAACAGCACAATTCAAAAATGTCGAAGCATTAGCCAGAGGAGTAGTTGTTAGATCAAGGAGCAGATAATCTTCATTATCTTCTGTCTTTACTTTTATTGATTGCAATTTTTCAAAAATTATAAAAAATATTATGGCAATACCTTAAACCACTTTTCAATACAGGGCAATACTTGACAATACTGGAGACAATACTTAACAATACTGGACAATACTTAACAATTTCGGACAATACTTGACAATATTTCAGTTCTTGACAGTAGGTGTATACATTTTTGGCCAGCTGTTGACCCCTCGGAGCTATAACTAGGTTTGTGGAGCAGAGTAGAGCAGTATGAAAGATTGTTTTGTTAAAACAATCTCATTTACCTGTCATAGATCTTAGAAGAATTCTAACATCAACTTTAAATTTTAATTATTAATTTAGTTAAATTCCGAATTGCAATATCTGAAAAACTATCAATGACTTGATTAAAGTATTTTTTCTTCACACTAAGTTTTTTTAAAAAAAAGTGATAAAAGATACATTTTTTGCTTTTAGTAGGCATTCTCAAAACTTAAATAAATTGAAATCTCCCTAACTCTGTCAGCTTTTATCAAAATTTTTTTTGAAAGCATACAAAACATAGATACATATTGATCGAGGTCTCATGATTTTGTCATAGACTTGAGGGCAGAAAGAAAACGAAAAATGGCCATAAATAAAACACTTACTCACTTATCTTTGAATCAAGACCAGAACTTGAAGAATATAAAATCTAAATTGCGGATGCATATACTTTAACTTAAAATAAAGACTTTAACAGATGTAAAGTGTACAGACTGAGAAACAGCCTTACACAGCAGTTACGTTTTTCAGGTATAAAAAACCAACCCAAGTATAACCAGGTACCTAAGAGTCCATAAAAAGAAAAATCGATCTTACAAGAAGACCGCTGTTATTTTGATCTAATTAATCTTATTAACTTTGGTATAGATGGCGAACTAATTTGTACTTTTAAATCAAAATGAAGGAATTGCAACCATAAGGAATACTAATCTGGGTTGAAATTTTGCATAACTATCAACAAAAAAATTAAGAACCAGTAAATCGGTCAATTCGATCACAAATCTAAACCAACCTAATCCTAAGTTGATTACCTAAAGTTCTTGCCACTGTTTTGGAAATTGTTGTCATCTAATCATGCTCATTTCAGGCCATCTATAAAGTTGACAAAATTAAAGTTAATCCCATCCTTTATTAAATGTTGGCACAAACCTTGGCACAAACATTATAAAAGTCGACATTATTTCTACAGCATTTCGCCCAAAAAAAATCTGGCCGGATAAAAATAGCAGTGTTTTCTTCCTTATAGTTTGATAGTTTGTAATAGTTGTTTAACCTACATACCGAACTGTAAAAAATAGTGCCGATTTTATTAAAGTAAGGCTATGCCAAATTTATGTACCCATAAATCTCTATTAAATTGACGCTTATGTGTTAAAAATTAAACGCAAAATACCCAATGTTTTTTAGCTTTAACCCTCCGTCGATCACGTAGCGGCACTCCGTGCCGCAATTTATAATTAATTGAAATTTCTCTTAGTACATTCACTCTACGCCTCTGACCGACTAGGTATGTAATGATAACCGTTCTGCCTTCCATTCACAGTTTTTATTGCTTTATTTCGGTTAGTGTGTTTTGAGTCTTCGAAGTGACCTGTGCTGCTCGGCGGTATTCCGTGCCGCGTCGCGACCGATCATGTAAGTAATAGTTTTTGCGAATACGTGTTGTATTTTTATGTAATTTTTATATAATATCTGTTCTGTGAAAATATTATATTGTTAGTTATGCAAAAAAATTCTCGCGTTTTTGTAAATACCTTTGGATAGTAACTAAGCACTTGATATTTTAGGGATAGAAGAGCCTTAAGAAAACCACTTACCGAGGAAGAGTTACAGATTATTGCAGAGAACTTGTCTGATGTTGACGATGATATTGCCGACTTTAATTATGAAAATGAAGGGGAAGAAGAACTCATTCAAGTCGATTGCCATGACAGTGAATCTGAGCAGTCCGCTGATGAATTTTCCGAAGACACCCAATCACCCATTTTAGGGTCGGATGAAAATGCGGCTAAAAATGTGTCAAATTCTTTAAAGTCGTTTCTTATTTTCTTGACCAGAGATATGATAGACCACATAGTACTATGCACTAATATATATATATATATATATATATATATAGAAAATAAACGTCCAAACTTTACGTACGAAAGAGAACGAGGCCGCAAATTAACTTCTTCCGACGAAATTTTGGGATTATTTGGAGCACTTTTCATGATTTCGGTAAAAAAAGGAAACCACGTAAATGTTGAAGAACTTTGGGCTAAAGATGGGACCGGAATGATTCTGCTAAGAGCTGCCTCTAGTTACAAAAGGTTTTTGTTTCTTCTTCGTGCCCTTCGTTTCGATGACATTAAAACAAAAAAAGAACGCGAGAAATCTGATAAATTAGCAGCGATAAGAACGATATATGATAGTTTTGTGAAAAGCTGCATGGATAATTATAGCTTGGGGGAGTTCATAACAATAGACGAGATGTTACATCCATTTCGAGGCCGTTGCGGGTTTGTGCAGTATATGCCACTAAAACCTGCAAAATATGGCATAAAATTAAATTCTTTTTGTGACAGTAAAACGTATTACACTTGGAAATTTGAAATATATTGTGGAACTCAACGTGAGGGACGTTTTAAAACGTTAAATAAGAGATTAGTAGAGTAATAAAACATACGAAAAGAAATCTGACTACTGACTAATTTTTTTTAGAATGTTGGCATTGCAGGGATAAACGAGATTATATTCAATTACCCTAAACCAGGGTTTATGCCGCCCAGAAGAAGAAGGTATCTGACATGTCTAGGTTTACCCCTCATAGAGAGACAACTAAAGCAATGCGCAAAAATACAAACACTTCCTAAAGACATAAGAGAATTTCTACCTCCCTATAAGACCCTCGCTGATGTGCCTGTTGCACTGAACCAAACACGGACTGGTCCCTGTCATATATGCAGTGCACACAAAAATAACAAGACCACAGTTACCTGTAATCAATGTAAGAAATTTGTATGTAAATCTCAAAGCGAAAAATTGGTCCAATGTAATAATTGCCTTTATCCAGCAATGGAGGATGATTAATTTTTACTTAGCTTTTATTCTTTATTAGATTGGTTTTTTCCCTATTTGGTGTAATATTTACAGAATTGCAATTACAATTATTTCTATATATTTGTTGTTAAATTTGATTATTCCTTTTATAAATATAATCATGGGTGTAGAAAGTATTTTTTTCAAGGGGGGGGGGCTACTGTATTAGGGGGGGGGGCGTAATGCCAAAATTTCATCAAATATTGTCTGACTGATGGATATCAATTTGCCCAAAAAAGTGCTTTCTTAAGACTCCAGGGGAAAGCCTTGTCCCCTTCCGCTGCCCCTGCTCCTCACCCCCATAAAAATAATAGATATCTGCGATCGTAATAGTTTGGTTTTTTAAATTTTTTTCACTTATAAGTAATTTTTCTAGCAAGAGTTAAATTATTTTGATTGCGACATAGAGTACCGCGATGCGACCGCTGATGGGGTATTAAAAGGCGCGCCTACCGAAGGGTCAAAGTGGAGAAACTTCTTTCGGCGTTAGAAACCGAAACAGGAAGAGGAGAACCAATTTTTAATGCGTTATAGATATTGGGTTAATCATGTTTACTACACAGTGTCAACGCTGTTACGGCATCGTCACATTTACTATTTAAAGTTTCGTTTTTAAACAGTGTTGAATCTCCTATTACCACTGTGTGAGGAAGGTTGTTGAAAACTGCTCCAAATTGTTCTATAATTTTTATTACCAAGGGGTCTATTCTTGAATCGAGAGAAAATTTGCTCCCAGGGAGTCAAATTCTCTCTCTACTATGCAACTCATTGGTTCAAATCTTCGGATTAAATCGGTTTCTCTCACTTTTGCCCGATATTGATCGAAAGTTATTCCATCGGTCTTGACTAACAGAATTACTTTCGATCAATATCGGGCAAAAGTGAGAGAAACCGATTTAAACCGAAGATTTGGACCAAAATTTTCTCTCGATTCAAGAGTAGACACATATCGTCGTTGGAATGCATAAATTTAATAGAGAGATATCTTGGATCGCCCTCTGAATGCAACTCAAATATGAAAGATGGCAGACAGTTGCATGAAGGCTGCAAATTACGATATTTAAGTGATTTCACAACAAATACAACGTGGTTTGGACGCTAGCGCATCTCTTACAATTTTTCGGAAGCCAGCTGGCGATGGCGGCTCGACAACTTGGAGCGTCGTGGGATGTATACCGCCCATGACCGCTTAGGCACGTGTCGCCAGGTGCGGGTGGGCGCGAGTATTTTACCTGTAATTAAAAAAAAAGTTTTGGAGGCAATCGGGATCCGAACCTGCGCGTCCCGGGTGGGAGTCTGATACTCTACCACTACGCCACGAGCATAGAAAGGTTGCGTAGAGCTGTTTCAGCAAGCAAAGAACCTACTCGTTAGAAAGCGCAAAATAGCTTGAAACAGAAATTCGAAAATTAGCAAAAATGCTTTATTTTTTTTGACTGTTCCCCGCATAAAAACTAAGGCATCCGCCAACATTATCAATCGAGTAGAGTAGCAATTTTAGCCATTTTCTTTTCATTTATTCTAGAGAGACCCGTATTTTCTTAATTGAAACAGAACAGTGGCTATTTTTCTCACTTTGATAGATCTCAGAAACTGGTCATAGAAACAAAATAAAAATTACCCATTTTTAACTAGCACTAGTTATACAACATATTCAAAATGAGTTGAAATCGACTGAGATATGTTTTATAGGAGTGTCCAGTGCGTGGTTCTTCAATTTTTTTAAAACTTTGATAATGTTCAGGGGCCCCCCCGCCCCCCCCTGGATCCGCCATTGTTGTAGGCTCTATTATTAAACATATAGACAGCAAAATTGTTTAAGCTATGAACTTTATAATTAAATTATAATTAAGAAGTATTAATGAAAATTATGGAGATATATCTGACATCCATATTGTCCTGAAATTCATTTGTGGGGATATTTCCAGATGTCTTTATTTGGATATTCTAAGAATGTCCTCATTATACATCCCTGGCATGTCCTTTCTGGACATTTTTGGAATGTTCTCTTTGGAAATTTCAAAGATGTCTATTTTGCTGATATGGAACATCTCCGCGACAGATTAGATAGTATATGCAAAGAATATTCTTGGGATATCTTAACGATTATGAATATTTTAAGTACATAATAAAGGATTTGTCTATTTTGTTGACATCGGACATCCCTGGTTCTCCCGCGACAGATTAGTTAGTATATGCAAAGAATATACTTGGGATAACTTAACGATTGTGAATGTGTTAAGTACATGATAAGCATTTAAAATATTCTTAGCATATCCCATTTCGTTAAGGATTTTTTACTTACATGCTAAGGACAAGAAAAAGTACCATTTTTTAAATATTCTGTGAACCTGTCATGGCATGTGGCGAGGGGGGAATGTAATCTATTCTTAGCATGTGCTTCGAATATTTTAGTGCTAATTTAGAATTTCCTTAGCCAATCCTTTTTCTTCTTAGGGATATTCTACGAACTCGCTAAGGATGACAAATTGATATGTGGGTAATAATGGTTTTTAGAGATTATTTTCAGATTCTTAAACATATTTCTAGGAAAATTTTAAACTATATGTACAAATTATTCCCTAACCTATGATTTTAAACCAGTAGGTCGAGATGGCGGAGAGACGAAGTTTGGATGAGAGGAAAAGATGGTATTTTTATTTGTTTAATACATCACATTAGTTGTGCTCGTTTTATAAAATAAAGGGAAAATTTAGCGCCCTAATAAATAAAAGATTTGTGGCGTAGAGGGCAAAGGGTAAGGGAATATATCGGAAAAAAGTTTTTCCTCGACCAGGATTATTTATTCCCTTACCCTTTGCCCTCTACGCCACAAATCTTTTCTGTACTCGTTTTGTCTCATAAGAGGTCTCAGAAGTAAAATAAATTTAAATTATAACACCTTGCGAGCATCTAGCTACCTCCGAAAGATAGTCGGATAGTATTATATGTAAAAATACGATACAAAAATGTACTTTTTTTCAAGTTCAATATTTTTTGTATTTTTGCCAAAAAAAGTATGTGTCTTGGCATTGCCTCTTTAAAATAAAATGTAAATTCATATATATTTATAACATACCACCTGATTTTTAAAATTGTATTATTTTTTCTGTTTTTTTTTTGTTTTTGGGTTGGCAACATTACCAAATATGTCACGTGACTTCCATAACTGTAATCATGTTTTTAAAATTAACCTTGCAAATGTAAAATAAAAATTTCCAATTTAAACTATAGGCCGCCTTTATTTCAACTAAACGCCTTTTAATAAAAACAGTTTCTAATATTTATTGTGCAATGTAGCAACCTAGGAAAAACGCAACTAATGTTTTAATATAAACAAAGATCAAAAGATCTTGGGTGGAAAAAACGAAAATTCAAACTTGGATGAGTATCCCACAAGGAACACACAACAGACCAAAGCGAAAAGAGAAATGATTAAACGATGTTTCGCCCTCGATCTTTTGATCTTTGTTTTTAGAATCTTTTCGGTTGAAGTAACTGATTTGGAGGTTTTCTTTTGTTTTTAATGTTTTAATTTAAGTAATCTTATGTATTTAAAATTAATAACTTACTTAATTTAATATATGTATTAGCTTGATTTTTTTGCGAATTTGTAAAGAAAAGAGAGAGTTCTGGACAAGACCTTTAGTGAACTTTTTGCGCATGTTCTTTACAATTTGTAAACTATTGTTTGTAATTATTGTGTCAATAAAAATAAAAAATAAAATAACATCCCTAAATATTTTTTTTTAGGTTTATAAAAAATTGCAGCGGCGGCCAACAGAGAAGGGTGTCTTTTGCTGCGGCTATGGTTCACAAACCTGAGCTTTTAATTTTAGATGAACCCACGGTGGGAGTTGACCCGGTTCTAAGAGATAGGCAAGTAACAGTCTTAGAAATAATTAAAGAGCATTTCAAGTTTCAAATTTATTTTTGCATGCTATTTTACATAGAATAATACTTACATAATTCAGTACATTATTGTACATTAAAAGTTAAGGTATAAAGGAAAAACGTCAAATTAAAATTTTAGTTGCGTCGCGCAATTAAAAATTTTTTTTCGTTTAATTTGTCGGTCGGTCGTTTCGTTTATTATGATTAAAATTTATTATGGCCTACGAACAAAATTACAAAGAATTACAAATGAGCTTAGGAAAAAATAATAATAAAAACAGTCATTCTTTGAAATCGATTAAAAAAAAAACTCAAAAATAGAGAAATAGAATTTTGTTTTTGTAAATATTAAAAAAACAATAATGTTTTCAGTGTTTTAGTGTTAAAATATTAAAACTAAAGTACATACCTTAATTAGTAATTCATATTAGGGAATTATTGAAATACGGCCGCACTGGATAGTGCCTACTTAGCGCCGACCTTAATATAGGCTGTGCTTGACTCTAAAAGGTGCAAATTATAGAATTATTAAACGCGCCTCTAGCAAAACGGTGACGATACGACTTTATTTCTAACCTACAAATATATGCTGCCTGTTTTAGAAATTCTGTGTTTTTTTTTTATATTTTGAGTGATCAAAAGCACGGGTGATGTGTTGGAAGCAGAGGTCTTTGTGGAGGGTGGAGAGAAGGACCATTTAGAGTTCTGAAGGGATTTTGTTGAACTACTTCTCGTAGCAAACAAATATTGTCTTCAAAAGATCAAAAGATCTTGGGTGGAAATAACGAAAATTCAAACTTGGATGAGTATTCCACAAGGAACACACAAAAGATCAAAGCGAAAAGAGAAATGAACAAACGATGTTTCGCCCTGGGTAACCAGCGTGGGCTCATCAATAGTTTCACTGGTCACCCTCCACTATACATCATTAAACACCATCATACACTTAGATTTCCAACCTTGAACCACTCACAAATAGGCATCGTTCCGCACTGGCACTTACTTATCCAAGTTACCTAATACGAATTCGTCCTGGCGTGTTAATATTTCCAGTAGGATTATGCTCCTAAGGCAATTAAAAACAAAGAAGAAGTTAAAAAACCTCCAAATCAGTTACTTCAACCGAAAAGAAACCAAAAAACAAATTTGTAACTGATTTGGAGGTTTTTTAACTTCTTCTTTGTTTTTAAATATTGTCTTCATCGGTAAAACGGAATATTTGAACCTTGCTTTTTTTAATTTTCTTGTGCTATGTCATCCGATTTCATAAAAATATAACTATTTTGTCCGAATTTTTGCTTTTTTGGCCGTCACAACACAAAAAATTCCCGAAAGTAGGGTTAAGGTAAAAAAATGGCGAATAGTTGTCAAAAACGTCAAATACGGCTAGACACAGCCAAGATGCGGCCCAGTATAATTCCTCCACAAATAAGGGCAGGTCCTAACCTTATTAGTGTCGACACTAAATGTGGTCGTTCTTGCGCATGCGTATCTGTCAACAGCGTCAAAATAGTGCCTGGCCTTATTAGTGCCGGGCCCTAACTTCGTTTCAATAATTCCCTATTAAAACAATAAACGCCTGATCCATAGCTTAACTTCTAGCCGCTACTTCTATTTATCTCTTTATCGAAAAGAGTGAGATGGCAATAGAATGTATATTTTCCTCTTTCTCTAAACGACGAAGAAAGAAATAGAAGTGAGCTCGAAGAAGTGAAACTGTGGATCAGGCATAACTGACAATGTGTGTCTATGTTCGTAGTGCGGTGGTACCACTGTATCTTTCGTGTTAAACAAGAAGGTCCGAATTAGAAAGAAATGGCTATATTATAATATACTGGGTGTTATTTTATTTAAATAGGTAAAATTAAATTTTTAGTATTAATCTAAAATTTACTAAGTCGTTCTTGGATTTCTTTTTATATATCATTTCTGCTATGGGTAGTTTTTTAGAGTTGGACTCCCTGTGAAGGATTTTCAAACATTCAAAATTAAATTTATGACTAGTAGAAAAATGATGGCAATAAAGCGCTGTTTTTTCCAATCTTCCCATGTTCGTAAAACTACAATCACTTTTATGTTGGCTTAGCTGCTTTTTAAGTTTTTGAAACCAATATATTTTTTTTCACATTTACCATTTACCATTTAGGGTATTTTAAGTTAAAAAAATAAGTTTCCAACAGTTTTTTTACGTAACACGCTATTTTAATATTTTCATGTTTTAACGTGGGATTAAGTGGTCCACTAAGTCCTTTGATTAAGAGTATCTTAAAATAACTTAAAATTACTTAATATTTTTCTGGGGGCGGGTCTTCATTAAAAATTCTATTTAAAATAGCCATTATCTTTTCCCAATTTTTAAAGAAATTTTAGTTTCCTTGTTTAAATTGAGAATGGCCTATTTGCTCTAAATTTAAGTGATTAAAGTGCCGCTTATTTTGATAAAGAGGGCGTCCCGATTTATAATTAATAATCCGACCGGGACTTATCGGTTTTTGACACAATTCCGTTATTATTTGGTTCTGTGGGTACCTATTACTAAAGTATCCAAAAAAGGTATGCTGCGGTTATTTTCGTAAACTGTAGATGTGAATTAAAGGAGTTAGAAATAGATAAAATAAATAAAAAGAAAAGGTAGATTAAAGGATTTTCCATTGCACCAGCAAATGTTTGACTATACACCTTTTCTTGAAAAAATAAGTTCAATAATTACAATAAATTTTTGTTTATTAATTTTTGTGTCATCACTGATTTTTAAACAATTTTTTTAAATCAATGACAAGACGAGTCCTTTAAGTATGTTTGTGAACTAGGAAGTTTAAATTTGACAAAATATTATTAATAAATTTTGATAAGTTATAAGTGGAGATTGGATACAAGACACTACTGGTCTAATGATATCTCTTTTATGTGTTTTAGGGAGTCCATATATTTTGGGTGGGAGGAACGTATAAGACATAAGTTTATTATGTGTAATTTGATCAATACTATTTTCCGCTAAAAGTTCTTTTAGATAATGTCGGGGGTTATTTTTTCTTTAATTCTTTATGATTCCAAACTCTTTGACAAATAGATCAGTTGACCTGTTATTCTTTAAAATATTCATATGATTAGTAATTATATTGGTGCACTTACCTCTAACCTCACTTTTATTCACACTTTCATCTGGTAAGTTTTCAATTATATCCTTTAGAACATCAGCCAAAGGATAATCTTTGTTTTGTATAATTTACGGCAAACCCAACCCAACCCAACCCAAAGATAGTATATGTATATGTTCCACTTCAGTTAAAAGCGTTCTCCCAATTAAGTTTACCAGCAAACCTTTGGGTGTAATCTGGTCATTAATATTTATATCACGAAATTTAAATTTTCAATTTTAAAACGGTGCCTATTTTTTGTTTCAATCACAATCTTATTGTGTCTTGAAGTTGTATTCGGCGATTTGAGAGAGTAACCACAGTGCCACGCGCTCTTAACAAATTAGCAAATTACTGGTATACTTGGCGCAAAATAATAAATTAAAAGTAAATATTTGGAAAGTAGAGACTACCACTATTGCACAAGTGACGTAAAATATACCAAGAAGGCGCTAGAAAGCATTAAAAATTACATTTTTCTTTAGTACAGTGACGATAAGAACATATTCCTTTTACATACTTGGGAACTAAGCGGTAGGTATTACAGTAAAATTAGTACTATACTAGTACAAATAAGCAGTGAAATAAGTAAGTGGAGTAAAGATAACGCAATCGAGTCAGCAAATTCAGAGCAAAGACACTTATAACTGAGTTAACCAACGTAACCATGAAATACACTCTCTAAAAGCAACTTTAGATATTCAAGCTGAAAAAGTTCAAGACATTAAAACTCAACAACTACAAGTGGAAACAAAGCAAATTAAACACGACATGTCGATGCGCAAAAACAACATCCTGGTTTTTGGCCTTACTCCACCAGAAGCAGCTATTCTAGCCGATTTTACCATAACAAATATCAACCAACTACTAGGATTGGAAGACAGGGAAGCACAAAGAAAACAGTACTTATCCAGCTGGTTTTTATTTTAACAAAAAATAGATAGATATATAGATATTCTCAAATCCTGCAAAAAACTGAAAGAGACAGGAATCATTATTGCGAAAGACCTAGATCTACAGGAACGCCATGAACGACAATGTGATAAGAAATGATATGAGAGAGGTACATAGAAAAGGCCTAAAAGCGTACATAAAAAGCAACAAGTTATACATAAACAACAAAGTATACACTGCATAAGAATTGGATGATCTGGAAGTTTTCACTGTCGAAGAAGATAGGAAAGCTAGCAGCAAGCCACCTACTTCCACACCTTCAAGAAATAAGGAGTTAGAAGGTTTAAGAAGCCCATTAGGAGAACAAACTGAAATAGAAACAAATCCAGAAGCAGCTGAAATATAAAAAATTAAAGGAAATTAAAATAAACTTTGATTGAAAAACTAAAGCAAAGGATAAAAAACACGAACTAAACAAGGCAGAGTAACCAAGAGTTCTTAGGAAAAAAACAACCTTTGGAAATGCGGAAGGCCAAATCTAGATCCGCAAGTTCAACTACTACCCCAACCGGAAGAAGACAATATTACAAAAAACTCAACAAAAGCCTTTGTTTTAAATAAAAATTTGTTTACTAAATTTGTTCTAATAAAATATTGAATAAGTTACCTGGGGTATTTAGCCACTTTATTTAGAGATTCAGATACACTCAGTTTTTAAGCAAAAAAATCCATTGTCTTTTATTGGTATTGCGGTATTAGAGCAACCATAAAATAAAGATTTAATTTATTAACTAATTAATAAATAAAATAAATAAATAGGTAGATTTGTATAAAAAAATATAGTGGTATGTATTGCCTAATTGTATAAATTGTTAAACTAGAAGTGTGTATATACAGAATAAATAATAAATATATAACAACAATAAATAAAAAGAAACACACAAACATAATAACTCGAATAATTATAAAATAAATAGATATATAGGTATACAAGAAAAAAATAACGTACATAGGTATAACGTATTAATAAAAAATTAATGAAATACTAGACGACTATAAAATCCATAATTCAATTATAACAGGCGACCCAAAAAAAATTGAATTTTTGAAACAAAATAAAAACAACTGTGATTGAAACATAATTCACGTAAATATCCGAACGATTCCTGAGAATTTTGACATGATACTTTTTAGCATTAAGGCAGATTTTGATGTAATAATGATCTCGGAGACACATAAAGTGCTGAACACAGATTAGTACAGCATTTAGGGCAAGTACAATAAATAAATGCGATGGGTGCATTGTTTATATAAGACAAAATCTCTTTAAAAATACAGAAATTATTAACATAAAAAAGTGTAAATAAATAAATAAAAAATAACATGAGAATTGGCCTTAAGGCCATATATCGATCACATGAAATTGATAAAAAAAAATATATATTTATAACCTGGAAACATTACAAAAAAATGACAAGAAAGAAAACATTGATTTTGATATTTACAGAGGAGATATAAATATTGATCTCTTAAAGCAAGATTAAGATGCCAATCAATACTTGAATACTCTCTATCAATATGGTTATTTTTCATTTATCAATGATGTTACTAGACATGAAACTCGTGTTCATCGGAAAACCGTCTCCTGTCTTGATCACTACTTTATAAAGGACAACACGCAAGGAAAATATCCAATTAACCATACTACACGGCGAACCTAGTGATCATTACACTATGTTACTAAATATTGACATACCACAAATAAGTACAAAAATCAAACAAATAAAATATGTAAGAAAATAGACTATGCAAAATTAAACACGCAACTAGGTCGTGTTAGCTGGAGAAATATTTTACAATGTCCAATATCTGTGCTACGTGAATGCTAATACAACAAAAAAATGTCATCTAAGAAATACCGCATAAAATCATGGATAATGAATGAATACAAAAAATTCTATAACGAATGACAATATATAAAAAAAAATTAATGAAATACGAGATATAACAGGACAACTATTTTTTCTCTAATGTTGGGAAAAATTTAGCAAAAAAATTAAAACTACCACAAAAGTAACTGGTGAAATACAAAACTGCAATTGACTCCATCTACCCGAATGAAATTCACATTCACATAACTTCACTAAAAAACAACTCGGCTCCTGGAGACGACTTGATCACGAGTGAAATTCTTAAAAATAATCAAACATCCCTAGCAAGCCCGATCACACACATTACAAACTTTCCCGACAATTTTTAAGAACAGTACAGGAAACAGGGTGACAAACACGACACAACCAACTACAGGTCAATGGCTCTTAATAGCTCAGTAGGTAAAATAATAAAGAAATGTATTAAAGAAAGATTAGTAAAATACCTAGATAACAACAACCTAGAAGTTAAACTTCCAAATCAGTTACATACAACCGAAAAGAATCTAAAAAAGAGAAGTTCAAAAGATCTTGGGAGGAAAGAAGGAAAATTCCCACAAGGAACACACAAAAGACCAAAGGGCTTTGTTTTAATTGTCTTAGGAGCATATTCCTATATATATATTGTTACGTCTCCACATTCTTTACCCATAAGTAGATAATTACACATTCACTGATATGTTTTTGAAAGTAAACGTTCTAATCATTATTTTAACATTAAGCATTAACCTTTCTAATGTAAACATCTTAATATAAAAACAAACGCACTTTTTCTTTCAGCATAGTCGTATAGATATACCAGTCAGTCTGTTCTTAGGTTTAGAAGTAGCAAGAGCTACATAGTTGTAAGCCGTAGTAATAAATAAAGTTTTTTAAAAAAGTGATTTTCTGGTGGTGATCATTTAACTGGCGCTGCGAACAGGATAGCTACAGCTCTTCTTTATTGGGATACCATTGCAAGAGTGTGGTTCTCAAGCCTTTAGTAGCTATCCTACGGGAACTGGTTCATCAAGAGACCGCAGTAGTGAAAACGATCCTCCTTTATTGGGCAACCATTGTGACGGATCCCACGCTGTTTCCCATTTTCCAGAGGAAAAATAGGCCAATTTTCCTCAACGAACCCGACGCACCAGAAGACACGAAGAATACAGCCTACGCTTACCTTTTGCGGAGAAAACCACATGAAGATCTTTATCGGAAGCCCGTTGCTCTTCCTGTAAGTTTTTTGCTGATTATTCGTTAAAAAACTTCTTAGATTAGGTAGTTATTAAGAAAACAATTTTTCATGACTGATGAAAATATTGAAAATTTAGCAAGTTTTCTAACTCAATTAAAACTAGAAACCCCTTCAAATAATAATCAAGTAGTTTGTAAGAGTACAAAAATGGAAGAATTTAAATTATTAGCCTCATACCTCCCAACATTTGACGGAAAACCGGAACATTTAGAGTCTTTTATTTTAAAAATAGATAGGTTTTATAATAAGTTTAAAGTACAACACTCAGAATTAACAGAATATTGCATAGGCTCGCGAATTGTAAAAGATGCGCAAGACTTTTTACTTTCACGACCAGACCTGACCACCTGGCCAACAATTAAAACTGCTCTCAGAGAAAAATACGGAGATCCCATCTCTTATCAAGTTCTCATGCAGGAAATAAATTATTTTTCTAAACTTAAAAACGAAAATAACATGGACTTTTTCGGTAGACTAAAATCATTTTTAAACCGAGTTCATTTAAAAATCCATGCTGAAGTTAGCGACGAAAACATTAAAACAGCTTTTATTTCTCAAACAAGTTATCAAGCAGTAATAACTTTTATGGCAAATGTACCACCAAATTTACAAAATATTCTTATTCAACAAAAACCAACTACTCTCGATTCGGTGTACACACTCTTAACCGAATTTAATTTACTCGAATCACAACTTAGATTTACAACTCAACACACCCCATTAATTAAAAACCACAATCAAAACGTTATACAACCTGCAAAACTTAATGTACCACACAGATTTCAGCAAAACCAACCATCATTTTTCCAGCAACCATCATTTTCACAATTCTTACCCAGACCTACATTTGCACAACAACTAAACCCAAATGTTAGACCCCAACAGTTTCCGCAACAAAATAATAACAATAATGTATGGAAATCTCAACCAATACCAATTCAACCCCGACAATTACCTCCCAGACAATTCCCTACTAATGCACAAGTTTTCGGCAAACCCCAAAATGTTTTTCACCCCAGAAATGCAATTCCAGCGAGAGACACCCCACAACCTATGTCCACATCCACTATTCTAACAAATCGACAACGTCAAATGCATAATATTGAAGTACAAGATAATAATCTTTCCTTCCCTACATGTGAAAATTTTGAAAATTACCAGTACGAAAACCAAAACTTTTCACAAGAAAATTTAGAAGACAGTTTCTCAACACAAAATGAATTAGACCCAAATTTTTACGAAATCCAAAACGAACCTCAATCAGACGAAATACAAAATTTTTCCAACCTGCCTCACGATCCACCATTGACTTAAATAACATTTGTTTAAAAACAGAACTTCCTTATCTTTATTTACCGCAAAAACAAATTACAGTTTTAATAGACTCTGGAGCATCCGACTCAATAATAACTCCAAAAATTGCAAGCCTTTATCAAAATCAAATTTTTGAAGAACCCTTTCAAGTAATAGCATGCCAACAAAAATTCGAAGCAAACAAAAATCTAAATTTGCAACTCTTATCTGACTTTGGAATAAAGAAAAATTTTAAAATGAGAATCTTGGATTGGCATAAACATTTTGACGCCCTTATAGGAACTAGCGATTTAGAAGACTTAAAAGCCATAGTAAATTACCAAGAAAAAAACTTAATAATAAATAATATAAAAATCCCCTTTGCTAATATGTATAATCAACCCCTTGAAAAATCTATAAGAAACTACAATAATTTATTAACTATTCCTGTTGACTATTATAATGGCGATGCAATTCTCCCATCTTTTCAAATCGGAGATTATATAATTCCCGACACTCTAATCAAAGTGCAAAATGGCCTTTGCCATTTACCAAAACCCCATTCAGAAATTGAAGTAAATTTTCTTGAACGAATGCATGTAATTCCCCAAGAACATTTTGAACTTAAAAATCCGCCAAAATCTTTCCAAAAAAAGGAAGTAATCCAACAGTTAAGATTAAATCATTTGTCAGAACTAGAAAAAATCCATATCACCAAATTGTGCAAAGAATTTTATGATGTCATGTATTCAGAAAATTCTGATCTAACATTTACAAATCAGATTAAACATTTTATTAGGACCACCAACGATCGCCCTATTTACGTAAAATCTTTTAGACACCCACCTACAATGAATATAGAAATACAGAAACAAATACAAAAATTACTCGATAATAAAATAATACGACCCTCTATTTCCCCTTATTCAGCCCCTGTATGGATTGTACCAAAAAAAACTGACGCATCTGGCATAAAAAAATATCGAATGGTCATAGACTATCGACAATTAAATACACAAACAGTTGAAGACAAATATCCTTTACCCCGAATTGACGAAATCTTGGATAATTTAGGCAAATGCAGATATTTTACAACCCTTGATTTAGCCCAAGGATTCCATCAAATTGAAGTTGATCCCCAATCAATAGAAAAAACTGCTTTTACTGTTAATCATGGTCATTTTGAATACTTAAGAATGCCTTTTGGTTTAAAAAATGCCCCGGCTACATTTCAACGCATGATGGATGAGATTTTACGCGATTACCTTTACAAATTTTGTTTTGTTTACATGGATGACGTCGTTATATTTTCAAAATCCCTTGAAGAACATTTAGTTCACTTAAGAAAAATATTTCAAAAATTCCGTGACGTAAATCTTAAGGTACAACTTGATAAATCTGAATTTTTGCAACAAGAAGTTCAATTTTTAGGACACATAATCACACCCGAAGGAATTAAACCAAACCCCAATAAAATCGAAGCTATAACCAAATATCCATTGCCCAAAACAAGAACCGAAATTAAATCTTTTCTCGGATTAATTGGTTATTACCGAAAATTTATTAGAAATTTTGCAAAAATAACAATACCATTTACAAAATGTCTACGAAAAGATACGAAAATAAACCTTAATGATCCCCAATACCTAGAAGCTTTCGAAAAATGCAAAGAACTAATTACGAACTCTCCCGTACTCCAGTACCCTGACTATTCAAAACCTTTTAAATTAACGACCGATGCTTCCAACGTTGCCATAGGTAGCGTCTTATCTCAAAATGAAAAACCGATTGCTTACTATTCTCGAACACTTAACACCGCCGAACGCAATTATTCCACAATTGAAAAAGAGCTCTTAGCCATTATCGATTCAACCAAACATTTTAGACCCTATCTCTACGGACAAAAATTTATTGTTGAAACTGATCATAGCCCCCTTGTTTGGCTCTCGAAAATAAAAGAACCAAATTCGCGTTTAATTAGATGGAAATTAAAATTAGAAGAATTTAATTTTGAAATAAAATATAAAAAGGGAAAAGAAAATCTTGTTGCTGACGCGCTTTCTAGAATCGAAATAAACAATGACGAAACCGAATCAATTGCTCCCAACATAGGTGACGATGTTGCCAATCCCGATGATTTTATACTTCCTGAATTAAACGAAGATAACCAATCAGACATAACTGTCCATTCAAATCAAGACAACACCGGAAAATATTTACCGATTTCTGAAAGTCCTTTAAATTTTGCACAAAATCGCTTAGTTATCGATTATGGAAAAAATTATTATTGTTACCACTCTAAACCCTTTAATAAAAATCATTATTCTTGTCGTGTCCAAAAAGAAAGGGAACTAGAGCACTTAAACAAAATTTTATTAGAAATTATACGACCCGACACTACCTTCGTAGTATTTATCCCCAAAGAAGATCTAAAACAAAAGTTTCAAGATATCGTAAATTGTCAGTTAAACCCTACAGCTAAATTAATTTTTGCCACTAAATACCTTGAAGACATCATTAACACAGAACAACAAAAACAAAAAATTGAAAATTATCACACTAAAAATCATAATGGCATAAATGAAACTTATCAAACACTTAAAGAAAAATATTACTGGCCAAAAATGCGAGATACTATTCAGGAATACATAAATCAATGTGATATTTGTTTACAATCAAAATACGAAAGAAATCCCTACCACATATCTTACCAAGGACCCCTACTAAGCGAAAAACCATTTAAAACTATTTTCCTAGATACCTTTTCCACTCAAAGCTGCAACTTTTTAACAATAATTGACTCATTTTCAAAATATGCTCAGGCTTATCACATTCAAGACAAAAATGGAATTTCTGTCTTAAATAAACTTAGACATTATTTTTCGCACCATAATACTCCAGAAAAAATAGTAGCTGATTCTGGTTTAGAATTCAAAAATAAGACAGTACAAGAATATTGTAAACTTTTTAACATTGAGATACATTTTACTACCCCCTACAACCCTACCTCAAACAGCTTAGTTGAAAGACTACATTCTACTCTTGTTGAAAAATTAAGAATATTAAAATTGCAAAACCCTCACGAACCAATACCAAACTTAATGACATCAGCCATCTTGATATACAATCAAAGCAAACATTCAACCACTGGTTTTACACCTTTTAATCTAATTTATGGACCCTACATGAATGAACCCATAATTAACCATGACTTAACTCTTTACGAGCAATATAATGAAAAACGGAAAAACGAAGTTTTACCCTTTATAAACGAAGTGTACCAAAATACCCTTCGAAAACAACAAGAAAATACAGAGAAAAGAAATAATAAACCTAATGAGACATTAGAATTGGCTCAAGAACAAATTGTTTATAAAAAACAAACGAAACCAAGTAAAATTAACCCCAAATACATTCCCTTAAAAATTACTAAAATAAAAAATAACACTTTAACTGGAAAAACACCAAACAGGCAAAAAGCGAAAATTCATGTCAGAAATATTAAAAGAATAAGAAAGAAACCTAAAAAAGATGTTTCATTACAGGAGCCTCCTGACCCTTCTGACAACCCTCAACCAGGCCCTTCAAGTACATGAAGTTCCTACTACAGGGTATTACAATGAAAAAATCGATCAAGCCTTAGTTTTTGATCATAATCATAAGACATTTATTTATTTTAATCTTACACAAATTAAGTTTACTATAGCCCAACTAACAGTTACAAACGAAGTAATATTAAAATCAATCATATCTCAAAAATTAAACAATACTATTTTTCATAACAAACTAAATCATCTTAACAACCTTTTATATGACAGCTATGACATATACTCGCGTATTACGTCAGTTAACAAAAACGAAAGATACAAAAGAGGACTTTTTAACTTTCTTGGTTCAGGCGTAAAATTTATCACAGGCAACTTAGATAACGAAGATCTAGAACTAATAAACAAAAACATAAACATTTTAAAAAGCAACGAATACAAAATAATTCAAAAAATTAATGATTTCTCTTCATATGCAGGAAATATTACTCACACACTTAGCCGTGCTATTCAATCAATTAATGTTAACACCTTACAAATACACAACGAATTTGAGATAGTGAACACAGAGATTCAACTATTATTTAGCCTTCTTAATCAACAAACACAATTGGAAAATTTGCATAATTATTTGGAAAAAATATTGCGAACTATTTCTTTTGCCCATTTAGAAACTGTTAATCTCGAATTATTTTCAACTCAACAAATTACTGAACTTTGGTCATTTTTGCAACACCATTATGACGATAAAACCTTATGGTCCTTGCAGCATCTTTCGGAACTAACCTTAGTATGTAAGTCAGGAATTGTATTTTACGACGATATGATTGTATTAGTTCTTAAGATACCTATATTCACTAACCAAAAATGTAATCTAGAATTTATTTATCCTCTGCCAAACGAGCAAAATCAATTGTTAATTATACCTAGCAAATACTATTGTTCCTCTTGGTATTCAAATTGTATTGAAATTTCAAGAAAATGGATTTGCTATTCAAATATACAGTCAAACTGCACACTTAAAAATTGCACATCAGTACAAGTTCAAAACAATTTTGAAATTTCTCTTTTAACTTTCCAAAATAATCTTTTATTATGCTCTAAACAAACTCATGAAGTTTTTGAGAATTGTCAACAATTTAAGAAATTCAAAATTCCCAAATGCGCTTTACTAAATAGCAATTGCGAAATTATCTATAAAAATCAAAAATTTCTTACAAAAGATAATTTAATTGATTTTAGCACAACACTTAATACTAGCATTTTGCCAATCAGCTCTACAATTAATTTAAAACTTGAACACATAAAAAGCCCAGAACTTATTTCACGGGATCTAAGTGAACCCATTTTTCTTGAAAATAGGTTTGCACATCATTCCTCCTATTTGGTTACAGTTATTATTTTAAGCATAATAAGCCTTTGTATAATATGTGCTATTTTTCTAATTAGGAAAAGAATTTATACAAAACTTTCACAACATGTAGAAAATTTTGTAACTTTTGAAAAAGTTAAGAAATATGTTCATGAGGACATGAACTTTTCTAAGGAGGGAGATGTTACGTCTCCACATTCTTTACCCATAAGTAGATAATTACACATTCACTGATATGTTTTTGAAAGTAAACGTTCTAATCATTATTTTAACATTAAGCATTAACCTTTCTAATGTAAACATCTTAATATAAAAACAAACGCACTTTTTCTTTCAGCATAGTCGTATAGATATACCAGTCAGTCTGTTCTTAGGTTTAGAAGTAGCAAGAGCTACATAGTTGTAAGCCGTAGTAATAAATAAAGTTTTTTAAAAAAGTGATTTTCTGGTGGTGATCATTTAACTATATATATATATATATATATAGGACGAACCCGTATCAGGTGGCTTATAATAAGTACCATACGGAACGATGCCTATTTGTGAGTGATTCAGAGTTGGAAGTCAGAGCGTGTTCACTGACGAGCCCACACTGGTCACCCCGGGCGTTTAATGGTTTCTCCTTTCGCTTTGGTCTTTTGTGTGTTCCTTGTGGGACACTCATCCAATTTTGAATTTTCGTTCTTTCTTCCCAAGATCTTTTGATTTTCTCTTTTTTAACAACAACCTACTCTCAACACATCAGTATCGATTCCGCCAGAAACTTAACACTGAAGACGCAATGCTGAGAGCTAAAGAAAAAAATCCAAGTGTATTGGAATATTTCTGGACCTAGCCAAAGCGTTTGATAGTGTGACATGTATTCAACAATTTTTTTTCTAATGTGGAAAAATTTAGCAAAAGAGAATAAAACTACCACAGAAGTAACTGGTGAAATACCAAACTGCAATTTTGTATTGACCCCTGTCTACCCGAATGAAATTCACATAACTTCACTAAAAACAACTCGGCTCTGAAGACGACTCGATTACAAGTGAAATTCTTAAAAATAATCAAACATCCCTAGAGAGACCAATCAGACACACTACAAACTTTCCCGACAATTTTTAAGAACAGTACAGTAACTCCGATATTTAAACAGGGTGAAAAACACGACATAACCAATTACAGGTCAATGGCTCTTACTAGCTCAGTGGGTAAAATAATAGAGAACAACCTACTCTCAACACATCAATATGGATTTCGCCAGAAACGCTACAGAAAAAACAACAGATTGTTTTAATAAGAAATCCAAGTATATTGGTATATTTCTGGACCTCGCCAAAGTGTTTGACACGGTGACACATCATATTCTTCTAAAGAAGCTAGAAAACATCGGTATACAATGTTTCGAAAATAAACTCTTTCATACTTCACAAAAAGAACACAGCAAGTTAAAATAGGAGACAATCTTAGTAACAAAGTTGAGATAAAATATGGTGTGCCGCAGGGGACGCTGCTTGGTCCCGTGCTTTTTCTGATCTACTTGCATCATTGCGTCTGTCCTGAACAACGTAACCATAATATGTTTTGCTGATGATACGCTTATCCATTATGGTGGAGGGAGAGAGCTGGGATGATGGACATTGCAGAGCACAAAAATTAAACATTGGCTTGACGCCAATAAACTCACCTTAAACTCAGATAAAATAAAATTCATCTGCTTTGCAATGAGCAAACGAGGCGCACCAGCATCTTATAATTCATCAGCAAAACTGTGAACAGAAAAAATGTCAATGTAGCGACAGAGTCCTTCAAGCTAGCAAGATTAAATACATTGGTATCATGTTTGATGAACCTTTGAACTGGCAGAAATACATCAATTACATAAATAATAAAATAAGGAAAATAATATATAAATTCTACCAACTTCGACAAATTTAAAAATAATGAAAATGATATACATCACCTTAGTGCAGTCAATCTTGTGTTACAGGATAATTATTTGGGGAAATGCATACGATAATGCACTTCACTCATTAAAAATCACAAAAAAGTACATCATCAAAATCATCTTACACAAAAATAAATATTACCGTTCGCATTTAGTTTTTGCAGAAAGTGGTTTACTGGATTTGGTACTGCTGTACACAAAAATGAAGAAGAAGCTACTATAAGAATATTATAGAACATAACAACGGTACGAGAAACATATCTTATCCAAAAATAAAAAAAAAACAAATTGGATAACAGTTAATTACGTAAAAATTTCATAATAAATGCAAAGAAAAATATCAACTTTTGAAAAATATGAAAATTGTAGTTAATTTTAAAACTTTCAGAGTGGTAATTCGTACTTGTTTTATATTAATGTGTTTGTTTATGTGTGGGTAAATGTAGAATAATAATAGGTAGGTAATATTAAGTAATATTTGTAAAGTCGGTTCGCTGTATGAAGTCCGATATCGGATTAAATCTCCAAAAGATGTTATCGCTTTTTGAACAGTAAGTCAGTTAAGTTAGAATGCCCTCGTTGTACTTTATCGTACCAGACATTCCACTGGTTCACTGTATTCGAGTGGGCTAAATCAGCGGTCTTAAAACAAAATTATTTAAGAATTACGCGTTATACTTATACCACAATAAATATTTCTATTTTATTTTATTTTTCACTTATACTTTTGAAAAACTTTTTGCGTCAATAAGTTAAATGTTTCAACAGGTATTTTTTTTTCTGAGAATTTAATTATTTTGCGGTCATTATAGGTAAATCTGGAACTGTCGCAAATGCTAATAATCGCTATTTTCCAAGAAATAATTCAAATTTGCTCCAGTTGGGGATGGTATGTTCTATGTTAAATAAGTAGGTATGATTTTATTTGCTTTTAGTTTGTTTCTTATTGTATCTGAATTACGGAAGTTAAAGCAGTTATAAAGCAAAGTTATGGAAAATTTTCAGCAAGATGACACAACGCCTAGAAGGTTTTTATCTCCAGGTGAACGCCGTTTTGGTATTACAAGTGGAACATTATTTTACCTTAGAAAAAAATAACTCGGGCCCGTTAGTGATTGTTTTAACAGTGCAAAAACCAATTCCAAGAGATTGATGACAAACTTACCTGTAAAAATATCGGTGAGCCTAGCGTTATAAAGTTGTGGGAGGAGGCACTTAGCAAAGTGGGCAAAGAAGAATGGCGGAAATGCATTCAACACACGGAAAAAAATATTTTTGAATCTTATGAGACAGAACAGGTTATAGACGAAGTAAGACCGTTAATTATTACGGATGACGATAATGATTCTGAAAGCATGGATGATATTTCAGATGCAGAGGAAGACTATTTTTAGTATACATTTATAAGTAGGTGCGTTCTATCGCAAGACTGCAATATCAGTTCTTTTTAGAACCAAAACTTTATAAAAAAGAATTTGTGAAACTAATTTGCCTAAATACTATAAAAGCTAAGAAATAATATTTTTTACCTAATAATTTTTTATTAACTTTAAATGATTTAAGTACTGTTTACAAATGTCCAAGCCATGACTTTCCTAATTACCGATGCAAAAAAATAATTTTGTCTGCGGTCGTTATTTAAACCAACGCTTGTAAAAAAGCACTATTTCAGCCACTAGATGTAAAAACTACTATTATTTAGAAAATGTAAATTCATGTTCCAAAAATATAATTTATTGTTTGAGAACCACCGACTTACCTGCTCAAAAGGTTTTATTGCTTAGCGGACTTCTTACAACGAATTCACTATATTTGTAATTTTAAGGAACAAAAGATCCCTTCCACCAAACACAAGCTTTCTAAGGCTCACTTGGTTGAAAGAGGTTAATAGCTCCATTTACTAAAAATTGTATTTTATCTGTCTTGAAATAAATAAAAAAATGAAATAAATAAGTAAATCTATTATTAAAAATATCGAATATTAATACTAAAATATTTTGAGGTATGTTTACAGATAAATAATCCTTAATTATGTCCAGATGGGACTTAAGTTGTGCTATTTCCCAGTGAGTTATATTAATTTCCAAATTTAAAATGTTTTGTTGTAAAATATTAAAAATTTTAGTCGTGTTTGATGCATAAACGGGTGTTCATTATTAATGACAGATTATAACCCTTAAATATTTTTTTGAATGTGTGAAGGTGTCTTTAGCTTTGCCAATATCAAGTAGGCGTCAATTTCATCCAAAAAGTAATCGTAGTTGTATTCTCTGTACGATCTTCTTAACTCTTGGAAGAACCCCATGTTACAATCTGAGTAGTACAGAACTGTTAAATTAAAATTGTAATTGTATGTCCCGCAATTGATAATTTTCGTTTCTTTAATTGGTCGTCTTTTTAGATCAAAAAATCAAACATCTAATTTTTGGCTAACGTTTCGTTTAATATGATTAAATTTCATCAAGGCCCGTGAACAAAATTACAAAGAATTACAAATTGGCTTAGAAAATAACAATTATAAAAACAGTTATTCTTTGAAAACGATTTAAAATACCCTTCAAAAATCTTTGGATGCTAAATTTTTCGTAAAATATATAAACAAAGATTACCCTTGGTTGATGTCATAAAGGACACGGAATATATAAAAACTTACCGGATGAAAGTGTGAATAAAAGTGAGGTTAAAGGTAAGTGCACGAATATATTTACTAATCATACGAATTTTTTAAACAACAAAACAGAACAACTGATCTATTTGTCAAAGAGTTTGAAATCACAATTTTTTTTTTAACTAACCCAGATATTATTGTGACTAGGGCTGATAAAGGTAGTTCAACTGTACTTATGTTGATGTAATGAGCAGGTTGAGTTACCCAGAATTTTTAAATTAAAACATACTTTGTTGGCTCAGTTAAGTTTGCTCCCCCAGATCGATTTTCTTAAAAATTTTTATGACAAAATTTTGCACACATTTTGCACAATTTTGCCCACCACAAATCAAATTTTGCACACCTTCCTACGAGAAACTACAGCCCGTTTTCTGTGGGGGGGGGCAAACTTGACGTTGCCCCCCCCCCTCAGTCAATATTTTTCAAAAATTATGATGTCATTTGAAAGGTCTTATTTTGCACACCCATTTTAAAATTTTGCACACCCCCATGTAACCCACACGACGGTTCTGAAAATATCAAGTTTGCCCCCCTAGTCAATATTTTTCAAAAAATTTGGTGTCGTTAGAAAGGTCTTATTTTGCACAATTTTGCACACCCATTTTAAAATTTTGCATACCTCCCTGTAACCCACAAGAGGGTTCTGAAAATATCAAGTTTGCCGCCCCCCAGTCAATATTTTTCAAAAAGTTTGTTGTCGTTAGAAAGGTCTTATTTTGTACAATTTTACACACCCATTTTAAAATTTTGTACACCTCCCTGTAACCCACACGAGGGTTCTGAAAATATGAAGTTTGCCCCCCCCCCAATCAACATTTTTCAAAAAATTTGGTGTCGTTAAAAAGGTCTTATTTTGCACAATTTTGCACACCCATTTTAAAAATTTGGGGTCCTGAAAATATCAAGTTTGCCCCCCCAGTCAATATTTTTCAAAGAATTTAGTGTCGTTAGAAAGGTCTAATTTTGCACAATTTTGCACACCCATTTTAAAATTTTGCACACCTCTCTCTAACCCACACAAGGGTTCTGAAAATATTAAGTTTGCCCCCCCCCCAGTCAAAATTTTTCAAAAATTTTGGTGTCATTAGAAAGGTTTGATTTTGTACAATTTTGCACACCAATTTTAAAATTTTGCACACCTCTCTTTAACCCACCCGGGTTCTGAAAATATCAAGTTTTCCCTTCCCCCAAGTCAATATTTTTCAAAAATTTTGGTGTCATTAGAAACGTCTAGTTTTGCACCATTTTGCACACCCATTTTAAAATTTTGCACACCTCCCTCTAACCCACACGAAGGTTCTGAAAATATCAAGTTTTCGCCCCTCCCCACCGTCAATATTTTTCAAAAAATTTTGTGTCATTCGAAAGGTCTATTTTGCACAATTTTGCACACCCTTCAGTACCCCACAAGAGCGTTCTCAAAAAAGTTTGCCCCCCCCCATTTAATATTTTTCATTTTGTTTCATTCGAGAAGCCTAATTTTGCACTTATTTTCAAATTTTGCACACCTCCCATGCCGTTTTCTTTTTGTGGCGTTTACAGTTAAACTTGGTCCTAAAATTTCCCAGAAGTATAAGCAAACGAAGGAGACCTGGATTGTGTAATATCTTTGAATACTGTTTAAATTTACAGATAATTGTTTATGTTTACATTTGTATATAATCAAAAGTTTTTAATTTTTATGAATTTCCGGATTATACTCAAATTTTCATATCAAAAATGCAATGACGTCATGTATTAGCTGATATGAACAGAAAAAATCGATGTAGACAGCGAATCCTGTCATGTTCGATGCCTTGAGAATCGAAACCAGCCTATTTTGCCGGTTCAGAATGGTTGCGGTTCTCAAGGTATGGATCTTCACAGGATGTGCTATCTAGGTCTATTTGTTCTGTTCATGTCAGCTAGTAGATGTAGATGATGTCATAGCATGTGAAAAATTAAGTATAATCCGGAAATTCATAAAAATTAAAAACTTTTGATTATAGACACATGTAAGCATAAGCAATTATATGTAAATTTAAACAATATTCGAAGATATTACACAATCGAGGTCTCCTTATTTTGCTTATACTTCTGGGAAATTTTAGGACCAAGGTTAACCGTAACCGCTACAAAAAGAAAACAGCTCGGGTGTGATCCCACCATTATCCAGATGAAAATTTTCGGACGCACCCGTGAAATCGGAGGCGCGTTCGACCTCGGGTGCAACTTGCCCCAAAATGGGTTAGTGCAGCCCTCTAGAAATTTGTTAAGCCTTTGGTATTCTTGGTATGTAAAAGAGAGAGATAGAAATGCGGCGTTATCGGCGTTCTTAGTCATTTTCGGTAAGCCCTGTCTAAGCTTCATAGAAAGTGACAGTCTCCTCGTCCTTCACTCCCCAAATTTTTTTGCAGTGTGTATTTGTGGAAGAAATGAATTTAATGGACGAGGCTGGCAATAACTAATATTTTTTATTATTTCGCCAGAAGCACGAATCCGTCTGGGCGTCAAAAGAATTCTGTTTTTTTTTCAAGTTAACTATACAGCTGCCCAATTTTGACCTTAACTCCACTCTAAAATAACGTAAAGTTTTGCTGCCAGAGACCCCTTCTTTTTTTTCTTTTTCACTCGAAAAATCCAATAAGTTTTTTTATTTCACAATAATAATTTTAAAATTGCGTTACGTAACGGAACCGCGAAACTTCGCTCACCCCTACATAACCCCTATAAGCGTTACGCCTAGTTGCCACCTATGCGTGCTCACCCTGACACTAAAAACGCATCACACGACACTTTTAAAAAAACGTGATGCGTAGGTGGGAACCAGGCGTGACGTAATGTTATGTATTTTAAATAGAGGCGTTCACATTTAAAATACACGTTGCAAACTTCGGACACTTCACCCGAAGTCATTCTAAATCATGCTCACAACATTTCAATATATTACAATAAAAGGTCTTCGCGCGTGGTAGATGTAGGTACGCACGCATTCCACGCAACCTCCCGCCTCCCGCGGATACCTGTCCCGAATTCAGATACAGGTGCATATACCTACCTACTAGTTACTGGAGATGTTTTCTATTTGTAGCGGTTACGGTTAAACTTGGTCCTAAAATTTCCCAGAAGTATAAGCAATATAAGGAGACCTCGATTGTGTAATATCTTCGAATATTGTTTAAATTTACATATAATTGCTTATGCTTACATGTGTCTATAATCAAAAGTTTTTAATTTTTATGAATTTCCGGATTATACTTAATTTTTCACATGCTATGACATCATCTACATCTACTAGCTGACATGAACAGAACAAATGGACGTAGATAGCACATCCTGTGAAGATCCATACCTTGAGAACCGCAACCATTCTGAACCGGCAAAATAGGCTGGTTTCGATTCTCAAGGCATCGAACATGACAGGATGCTCTGTCTCGATTTTTTCTGTTCATATCAGCTAATACATGACGTAATTGCATTTTGGATATGAAAATTTAAGTATAATCCGGAAATTCATAAAAATTAAAAACTTTTGATTATATACAAATGTAAACATAAACAATTATCTGTAAATTTAAACAATATTCAAAGATATTACACAATCGAGGTCTCCTTCATTTGCTTATACTTCTGGTAAATTTTAGGAACAAAATAGATGTGCAAAATTAGGCTTCTCGAATGAAATAAATTTTTTGAAAAATATTCACTGGGGGGGGCAAACTTTTTTGAGAACGCTCTTGTGGGGTACTGAAGGGTGTGCAAAATTGTGCAAAATAGACCTTTAGAATGACACAAAATTTTTTGAAAAATATTGACTGTGGGGGGGGGCAAACTTGATATTTTCAGAACCTTCATGTGGGTTAGAGGGAGGTGTGCAAAATTTTAAAATGGGTGTGCAAAATGGTGAAAAATTAGACCTTTCTAATGACTCCAAAATTTTTGAAAAAAATTTTTAATTGGGGGCAAACTTGATATTTTCAGAACCCTCGTGTAGGTTAGAGAGAGGTGTGCATAATTTTCAAATGCGTGTACAAAATTGTACAAAATTAGACCTTTCTAACGACGTCAAATTTTTTGAAAAATATTGACTGGGGGGGGGGGCAAACTTGCTATTTTCAGAACTCTCGTGTGGGTTACAGGGAGGTGTGCAAAATTTTAAAATAGGTGTGCAAAATTGTGCAAAATAAGACCTCTCTAACGACACCAAATTTTTTGAAAAATATTGACTGGGGGGGGGGGCAAACATGATATTTTCAGAACCCTCGTGTGGGTTACAGGGAGGTGTGCAAAATTTTAAAATGGGGGTGCAAAATTGTGCAAAATAAGACCTTTCAAATGACATCATAATTTTTGAAAAATATTGACTGGGGGGGGGCAACGTCAAGTTTGCCCCCCCCCACAGAAAATGGGCTGTAGTTTCTCGTAGGAAGGTGTGCAAAATTTGATTTGTGGTGTGCAAAATGTGTGCAAAATTTTGGCATAAAATTTTTTGAGAAAATCGATCTTGGGGGGGGGGCCAAACTTAACTGAGCCTACTTTGTTTCAAATTTAATGACACTATTGAAATGAAAAACTCAAAAACTATGTGTAAATAATACCAGGAACACGCTGGCTGCGCACGGTATGCCTGAACGGAGTATAGGTTACATAAAAATGGAGAAAAAAAGTAAGTGTACTTTTTGAATAAGGACCCTTCCTTGACTAAAAAACCATGTTCATTAAAATCATAGCTGATCCTCTCCTCGAAATTTTATCAAATTTGGTAAAAATTTAACGCTTTGCTCTAGGTGATCTAAAATTACATGTATCTTTAAAGTCTTTGTCATTTCAGTTGCCTTAAAAGCGGCTTTTAACTCACCAATCTGTTTTTTTAATAAATTGACATCTACGCTTTAGTGGAAAAAGTGAGTTAAAGGCCGCTTTCATGGCAACTGAAATAACAAAGACTTTAAAGATACATGTAATTTTAGATCACCTAAAGCAAACCATTAAATTTTTAGATGGAGATGGAATAGAGACATGTAAAAACACATTTGCTGTAGTACTTTACTAATAAACTAAACTAAACTAAAAACTAAAACTAAACTAGGACTATGGTCCGAGCAGGTAGGTAAGGCAGTTCACCATGAGTTTACCTAATATTGGATAGATATAAGATAAATTCTATTGAAAATCCCAATTATGGTAAAAATTTAAAAAAGACTGTAGGTTACAGGATTTTAGTTGTTTTGAAAATATTAAAAGTTAAATAGGTAGTTAATAGCATTTTAAACTTGGAATATTTACTCTTAAAGTTTTAAGTCCATTTATTACTTTTTTATAAGATGTAGCTTTTAAACTTTATTCAAAAAAAATATTACTTAATATATAGAATATCGTGGTTGTTTTTACATGAATCTTTGAAAAGTTTGTGTTAAATGTAGTATATTTAAGTCAAATGAATTAAAAATTCTTTGCAAAACAAGGAAAATCCCCATTTTAAACGTTTTTTTTGGCTCACCCTTTCCATATTTATATATGGACAACCTTATGGTTCTGCCTTATACTGCAACATGGGCCTACGATTACTGTACAATATAGGGGTGGTTTAACGAAAACCACGGTGTACCAAACGACAATTTAAATTGCACAAGAAAATTAAAGAGGGCCCAATATTTACGCTAGACTCACCTGATGTCTCTTCAGTCCTAGTTTCCCTGGCCAGGGCTGATGATGCGTGATATTGGGGTTCTTTGGGGGTGAAATTCTTATGGCAAACTCCACCAAGACACTTGCGTGCGGTTCTTCACACAGATTTTAACCGAATGCCGTGATTCGTGTTTTTAAGTTGGCCACCTATGCTTTGGCTCACTGGCCATATGGTAGCTAACGCAATATTGGGCTTTGGGCATAAAACTGTAAATTAAGGCTAATGGAAAAAAGACACCCAATATTGAACATTCCGACCTCCTCAAAATTAAATAGTTAATTTTGACACTAACTCTAGCGTTAAATTTTGAAAATAGAAAAAAGAAAAAAAAATAAACAAAATTCCAGTTTTGAAAAAACCCAAAAAAATGCCTCATATCAAAGGCCACAGAATTAAAAAGAGAGAAAAAATTCTAACACAGTCACATTACACAAATAAGAGTAAGCCACCTTTTACTTGTTTGGCAGTGGGCATAATTTGACCACTGGGCGATCAAATATGCTTTTTGAAGTTTTAACCTGAGCTACACGAGCATGACCGTCAGGACTTGAATACACCTTTAAAACGCGCCCCAGTAACCACTTTAATGGGGGTAAGTTTTCATCGCGAATTAAAACCAAGCTACCGACCTCCAAAGGAGCACCGGAGGTATTAGCCTTATGCCGTTGCTGTAGCGTGCTCAAATATTCAGTGTGCCACCTTGACCAGAAATGCTGCTGCAACTGCTGCACCAATTGCCAACGGGTAAGCCTGCCAACCTTCTCAGTAATCAAGTCTTCATCGGGAGGCGCAGTAAGGGGGGCTTGTGTCAAGAAGTGACCTGGGGTCAAACTCTCTAGGTCATTAGGATCACTACTAACACTGCACAACGGTCTAGAATTTAATAAAGCTTCAATCTGACACAATACAGTTGCGAGCTCTTCATAAGTCAAAATCTGTAACCCTATTACCCGAAACAGGTGTGACTTGACCGCCTTCACGCCAGCCTCCCAGAGGCCACCAAAATTAGGCGTGGAAGGTGGATTGAGGTGAAAACTGATGGTACATTGATCAGCAGCCTGCTGGACATATTTAAGAAGAATGGTGTCCGTACCCTTGAAGTTTGAGCCTTGGTCACAATACAAGTCGGTGCAACGACCTCGACGAGCAACAAACCTTCTCAAAGTCGCCAGAAAAGCTTCTGATGTCATATCAGATACCACCTCCAAATGTAAGGCCTTTGTGGCCATACAAACAAAAATACAGATATATGCCTTTTGGCTAACTACACCCCGCCTTTTCCCCAGGGTAATATTTATTGGTCCAGCCAAATCTGTGCCAGTATGCAAGAAGGGTTTGATTTGCGACACTCGCACCTTAGATAAATCCCCTTGAAAAGGCTGAATATTTTTTGGGGACATTCTAAAACACCGATAGCATTTCGAGAGTGTATGCCGGATGGCCCTTCTGGCTGACAAAATCCAGAATTGTTGACATATTAGGAACAATAACGTTTGAAGACCTGGGTGACAGTTCCTAGAATGAACATCTTCAATCAATAATTTTGTAAATCTATGTTCTCTAGGCAAAAGCATAGAATGTTTGGCATCATAATCCAAGGCAGAATTCCTTATACGACCACCAACACGAATGACTCCCATCTTGTCAAGAAAAGGCGCCAATTTTTGGATTGGCTTAGGACAAGGAGACCCTTGTCTTAATTTTTGCAAGATGTCAGAGAAAACTTCGCCTTGTACAAATTTGACAATTAAAATGAGCGAGTGGTAAAGGTCCTTATAGGAAATACTTTCCTTGATTATCACCTTAGTTTTCAGGAAGTCTATAAAGCGCAAATAATACACGATAAAGCGCTGAATCTTTGGCAAACTGGAATATCTATCAAACAACAAAGATATAACATTTTTAGGGTGTTGAACAGTCAATAAGATCACCTTTTTTGCTTCACTTTCCACATCAGAAAGCTTGGGATTTGGATCGGGAGATTTAGGCCAATTTTCTCGACTCAATTTCAACCAGGAAGGTCCACAAAACCACATAGGATCAGTCAATAATTGGTCAGCAAACAAACCACGAGACAACACATCAGCCGGATTAGAAATCCCTTCCACATGAAACCAAGAACTTGGGGGCAATTTGGACTGAATGTGCGCCACACGATTTGCCACAAATGTCCTCCACTTGTGAGATGGTGACTTTATCCAACGCAAAGAAACTGCCGAATCGGTATAAGCAAAGACATCCTTAATATTAAGGTCAATATAAGAATTTAACACAAATTCAACCAAGTCTGCCAACACAACTGCAGAACACAACTCTAAACGTGGGATTGACACTGTTTTCAGAGGAGCAACTCTATTTTTACTGCACAATAAATTGACACAAACTTCACCAGAAAGCGTAGTTGACCTCATAAAAATAACGGCTCCATAGCCTACCTGCGAAGCATCACAAAATGCATGAAGTTGTAGCTCAGCTAGAGGGTCCAAGACCACTTGTCTTGGAATAGAGAATGACGAAAGGTCAGTAAGACCAGAGGCAAAACGTTGCCAATCTGACACTATATCACTAGGAGGGGTTTCATCCCAACCAACACCTTGGGCCCACAATCTTTGCATTAAAATCTTTGCCACTAGAATTGTGGGTGATACAAAACCAAGAGGATCATACACCTTTGTAAGTTCTGACAAAATATATCGCTTGGTACAAGGTACGTTGATGGACTGTATTTTATAGGAAAATAAATCTTGAGTAGGACACCACTGTAAACCTAATATTTTTAACCCAGCAGAATCTTTTTCATTAAAAGAAATGGGTTGTTGATGAGTCTCAGGCACTGAATCAAGTAATCTAGGTTCGTTACTTGCCCATTTTCTAAGCTCATTTTTCAGACTACTCGCTTCTTCAAGACAAGAAGCAGAACCAATGGCATCATCAATATAGGTCATTGACCTCAATATTTTTGCTGCTCTAGGAAACTGATCATTATAGTCATCAGCTAACTGAAGTAAAGTTCTAATACACAAATAAGGACTACTACTCACCCCATAGGTAATAGTATTTAAAGTGTATTCTTGGATAGGCTGTGAAGAATCAAAATGCCACAATATGCGTTGGAAGTCACGTTGATGTTCTGCAATTAAGATTTGCCTATATGCTTGCCTTATATCGCATGAGAAAACCACTGAGTGAACTCTAAACTTAAGGAGAAGGGTTGCAATATTTGGTTGTAATTTAGGTCCAATTAATAAGCAGCTATTTAGGGAAACATTTGTATCAGTTTTACTTGAAGCATCAAACACTACACGCAATTTAAAAGAGGGGGGCCTACCTTCGCAAGGAGTTGTGCTGCCTTTGACCACACAATGATGAGGTATAAAATAAGTTAAACCATTATTTTTAACAGATTTGGCCAAAGACATATGCCCTTGTTCTAGATAATCTCTTATAAACTCATGATAAGCTTCTTTTAAAACAACATCCCTATTTAATCTCGACTCTAGGTAGTTATACCTTTTTAGTGCGCCTTTATATGAATCACCTAAATCCACAGAATCAAAACGAAAAGGGTAACTAACCCCATATCTACCCTCTGGAGTTCTAAACAAAGTTTTGACAAAAATTTCCTCACAGCAAATATCCTCTGGAGACAAGTGTACCTTTTCTGGAACTGACTCCAACTGCCAAAACTTCTGTAGTGTCACATTAAGACTATTGCAATCAGAGGCGCTACCTAGAGAAGTACACAAACTTAGGGGCTGGTTCTCACTAGACCCAACACTGCCAATAATAACCCAGCCAAAAATAGTTTGAAACGCACTAGGTCTGCCACTTTGACCCTTACGAAGACCTGGCAATAAAATATCACTGTATATGTCAATACCCAAAAGGAGATCAATATCACCAGCTTCACAAAAATATGGATCTGCAAGACGTAAACCCTGAAGATGATTCCACTGTTTTGAATTAATCGTGACTGATGGCAACCTTTCACAAATTGAAGGAATTACTAGGGCCTCAAAAGACAAGCGAGGTTGCACTTGATGATAGGGTGTAACAATACAAGAAACTATACCTAGAGCAGTGAATGTTGACATGCCACTAATGCCCTGTATTGGGGTATTGTTGGGCAGTCGATTCAAAGAAAGTTTACTTGCCATATGCTCAGACACAAAATTTGCCTGGCTTGCTGAGTCTAATAACGCTCTACACTTTACAAAACTACCAGCACCATTCTGAATGAAGACTAGAGCAGTAGCAAATAACACAGACTGAGTCACAGCACGTGTGGATGCACAAAATTTTGTTTCACTATCATTTGAATCAACTTGGGCCGAGCCACTGCTTGGAGAATTTTGATTACTAGTTGATTCTGATACTTCACTTGAATTGTGACTGCTAGAAAAACATAAGAGAGTGTTATGCTTGCGTCCACAAATTTACACATAAAGGAACTAGTACATCTTTCTAGAGAGTGCGACTTGGCAAAACAATTAAAACATAAACGATGCCTTTTCACTATAGCATGTCGTTGATGAGGGTCAAGTTTCAAGAAATTATCACACTTTAATAATGATAAACATGTTTTTTGACAACAAACACACAAATTAGCTGTAGTCATAAATGATTTTTTTGATGGCATTGCCTTTTTTGACAAATTCTCACTTTTCTTAAAAACACTACAAGATTGGTTGGTTAAAGATGAATTTTCTAAAGCTCTACAATGTTGCTCCAAGTGTTTAGATAAATCCTCATATGTAGGCAATTGAGAAGAATTTTGCTTAAATTCAAAGCTTGTCTTTAACTCAGGACTTATTTTTTGAAGCAATAAGTTTAATTTTGTGAAGTCCTACAAGTCAACTTGAGTTAAACTTAAAGCTTGCAAGTTTTCAGAAAAAATACTTAAAATTTTTCTTAGCTCTTGCGCTGAATCATTTTTCATACATGGAGCACTAAAAATTGATGACCAATAATCAGTCAATAAGACTCTTTCATTTTGATAACGCTTAACCAATGCGTCAAAAGCTGTATTATAATTTACCTCAAGGAGGGGTATATGCTTAACTACCAATGCAGCATCCCCTTGTAAAAGAGAAACCAATATTTGGAATTTTCTTATATTAGAAAACCGAGGATTATCGTGTACAATTACTTTGTATAAGTCAAAAAAGGTAGGCCATTGTTTTATTTCACCTGTAAATTTGGGTATGCAAGCAAGAGCACTGTTATCTTCAGCGCTGGAGCATGGGGGGCTAGGTGCAGCAGCTGCACCAGCAGTTCTAGGGGGTGAAAAGAGCTGTACTGCAGCTGTTTTTATAGAATAAACCATTGAGTCCATCCTAAGTTGACGGCTATGTTCCTTATCTTTATCACCATCGGCCACAAGAGACACGATTTCAAGTTGGATGGAAGAATAGTGCTCACTCAAACGCGGCAGTTCCTCATACGCGCATTGAAACTCCAACTTTTTTGTCTTTGAGGCGTTCTGATCGGTTGCTTTTGTTGCTATATCGTAAATATTTTGAATTCGTTGTTTAGTCAAATCGCGTTTCCTAACTAAACCATCAATAATATCTTTTGTTTCCGACATGTTATGGAAGGTAGCTTTTTTAAAAACAACACCTTAAAAATCAAAAATTCAAAACAAAACAAACCGCCCACTGTCAAATAAGCAAGGTTATGTTCACTTCTAACTCGTGCTTTTGGGTATTATGGCCAAAACAATGTTGCCAACATAAGAAACGCGCTTTTAAGAGAGATGCACTTTTCAAAAGAGAGATCGCAATATGCGCGCAAAAAACTTTCGACTTCGAGAAATGCGCAAAAAAACGAGCGATATTTCTTATCACATTTATCGAAGTTTTTTCAATATTAACAAAATGGAACAAAACACACCTAAAATTTAAATTCAATTTTATTACAATGCATTAATTAAGAAAATAAAAATCCCAAAGGACTGGTTCAATTAATTTGGCGAGGAGAGACCAAATGTACAATATAGGGGTGGTTTAACGAAAACCACGGTGTACCAAACGACAATTTAAATTGCACAAGAAAATTAAAGAGGGCCCAATATTTACGCTAGACTCACCTGATGTCTCTTCAGTCCTAGTTTCCCTGGCCAGGGCTGATGATGCGTGATATTGGGGTTCTTTGGGGGTGAAATTCTTATGGCAAACTCCACCAAGACACTTGCGTGCGGTTCTTCACACAGATTTTAACCGAATGCCGTGATTCGTGTTTTTAAGTTGGCCACCTATGCTTTGGCTCACTGGCCATATGGTAGCTAACGCAATATTGGGCTTTGGGCATAAAACTGTAAATTAAGGCTAATAGAAAAAAGATACCCAATATTGAACAATTACCCATAGGCATATCCAACTATCCGAGCAAACACGGTTCCCTCGGGCGTTCGTCGGTCCGATGTCGATTGCCGAATTTGCCGTCATCGGCACGACGTCGATTTACGACATCGGACCAGCAGTATGTTTGCCGACGCAGCGTTAGACTATAACCCGCCGTCGGACCAATGGTAAATTTTACTTTTTGCTGACATCGGCATACCGTCGCCGTACGATTAAGGTCCGATATGGTTTAATCACATGGTACCACCATCCGCCCATAACTGCTTAATTTGGTCAGTCTAACGTAGGCAAGCTGGTCTCGGCCCGACATCGGCCATCAAGTCCGATATTGGTTTGCTAAAGCGGTCCAACGTCGATGATTGACGAAGGTCCGTCGGTGGTAGCTTAAAGCGTCCCGACATTTGCAAACTACAAAGTTTAAACTATTAAGCAGTTTAAAAATTTTAAGTTGACGTAATCGGACCATCATCAGTTGCCGATTCTTGACGAATCAAACAAAGTTCCAATCAGACCATCGTCGACCCTAAAGCAGATAAATGGTCATCGGCATAAAGTCGACTGTAGTAAATCGGGCCATCGTCAGTTGCCGATTCTCGACCGATTAAACAAAGTTTCAAACGGACCATCATCGGCCCCAAAGCAAATAAAGTTTGCGTTAGCATAATGTCGACTATAGTAAATCGGGTCATCGTCAGTTGCCGATTATCGTCCGATTAAACAAAGTTCCAATCGGACCGTCGTCGGCCCTAAAGCAGATAAAGTAGGCGTCAGCATAAAGTCGACTATAGTAAATCGGACCATCGTCAGTTGCCGATTCTCGACCGATTAAAGAAAGTTCCTATCGGACCATTATCGGCCCTAAAGCAGATAAGGTTTGCGTTGGCATAATGTCGACTATAGTAAATCGGGTCATCGTCAGTTGCCGATTCTCGTACGATTAACCAAAGTTTCAATCGGATCGACGTCGGCCCCAAAGCAGATAAAGTAGGCATCGACATAAAGTCGACTATAGTAAATCTAACCATCGTCAGTTGCCGATTCTCGACCGATTAAAGAAAGTTCCTTTCGGACCATCATCGGCCCTAAAGCAGATAAGGTTTGCGTTGGCATAATGTCGACTATAGTAAATCGGTCCATCGTCAGTTGTCGATTCTCGTCCGATTAAACAAAGTTCCAATCGGACCGTCGTCGGCCCTAACTCTGATCCACCATAAAATTGACCATCTGCATATCCACGTGCACCCACGTGTGTATTTAAGCATGAATAATTGTCCCTGCTATTATAGTCGTCCGGCTTAGGCAATTGTTCATTTTGTGCAGAAAGCATGAAATTTGGCACAATTATTCTTTGGATAAGTCTTTAAAATTTTAGTCGAGGAAATCAATGATCGGACGTATAGGAGCCAAGATGGCGGCGATTTTTCAAAATGGACGTCTATTTTTTTAAGGTAACCAACTCCTAAAGGGGCAAAACCGGGACACTCCGGCCATTCAATGTATTGCATATCATGTATTTTTTCTTATATGCACACCTAATAATATTAGGATGTATTTTCCGAAATACTTATTAAAGAAAAATAATTTAAGTAAGGTTTCAATTCAAATTTATAGATGGCAGAGAACATCCGCTTTTTTAATTGCAGTAATTTTAAAGTTACAAAATACAGTGTTATCAAAACCGGGGCGAACCGGAACTTTTGCTGAAAAACCGGGACTATCCGGGGCGGATTTTTTCCACGGGAAAAGTGGTTAAAAATCGGGACTGTCCCGGCCAAATCGGGGCGGTTGGTCACCTTAATTTTTTTTTAAATTGTAGGTTTGCCATCAAAACAAGATTATACTCGAATCCATATAATTCGATAGAGAAGAATTGAAAAAAATGGTTACATTGACGTATGTTCTTTATCGTCCTTGAAAAGTGACATTTTATTTGATAATTTTTTATAATTTAGTAAGCCGCGACAGGTTTCTTGTTGTAATTTTATAATTTAGAAAGAACATCAAAATAACTTTTCTAATTGACTTTTTGCTTACAGGGTGATTGGCTTAGTTATACCAGGCCAGTCAAAGTAAGATTTTTAAAAAAAGCTACATTATCATCCGTATCTTTTTTAGTGTTTGAAGAAAAAATGTCAAATTACAAATGTGAAAGTTAACTGATATTCAAAAAAAAATTTACACACCCAAATTTCCGATTTTAAATTTTTTTTAATAGCTTAGATAAGACATCCATATTTAATAAAATAATCGATTATGTATAACTAAAGTATGTAGATTTTTGTAAAAATAATTTTTGTTTGATATGGTCATTGGTCTAAATTTTTTTTTGAGTATGTAAAAAAACGGGTTTTTCAACGTTTTCTTCAATTCTTCCTAGCGAACAAAAATTTGGCTGGATATACACGTTGATAACTTTTGGTGAATTAGAAGGCCCCGACAAATCGACTCAGATATGAAATTCCAAATTCTATCGGGACGTTTTTACGCTATAGGCCAGTAAAGTTGACCTAACAGGTGTTTAGTCGCCCTGAATAGTATTCTAATGTACCCTATTGTTCATTTTTTGCGGAAAGCATCAAATTTGGTACGCTTACCTTTTTAAAAATTTTTTAGGATCGTGGTCAAGAAAATTTATGATTCTTCAAAATGGCGGCCTTAAATCGAAAGTTACTTATCAAAAAAAATTATGCTTGTTACTATAGAACTTAATGAAGAGAAATTTGACAATACTAGTTAAATTGACGTGCAACCTTCGATATTTTTATAAACGCACTATAACTTTTTTATTATTTATGGAAACCTAGCTAAACATCCGGTTGCTGCCTAACAAAATTTTATTAAATTTAATTAAAAAATATTTAATTAGATTTAATACTGGATGTTTCTATGGCACGTCGTCCCCAGCGCTACCTGTCCAAAAAAATTTTAGTTGATAAGGTACTATCTTAAAAAGTGAAAAAAAACAGATGATAATGTGGCTTTTTTTTAAATCTTACTAAACCAGTTACCCTGTAAGCAAAAAGTCACTTAGGAGAGATGTGTTGATGTCATGTTAAAATTATAAAACAAGACCTGTCGCCGTTTTCCAGAATTATAAAACATTAAAAAAAAAGGTTCTGGAAAAGTATTTTTCTGAGTAAAATGACATTTTTAAGGTAATCGAAGGGTGCACGTCAATTTAAATAGTATTGTCAAATTTCTCTTCATTACTTCTATAGATTCAAGTATAATTATTTTTTAAATTAACTATCGATTTAAGACCGCCATTTTGAAGAATTCGCCGCCAACTTGGTTTATGTACATCCGATCACAAATTTTCTTGACTACGATCCCAAGAAATTTTTAAAAAAGTAAGCGTACTAAATCTGAGGCTTTCCGCACCAAATGAACAATAGGGAACATTAGAGTATTACTATTCGGGGCGACTAAACACACGTTAGGTCAACTTAACTGGCCTATAACGTAAAAACGGCCCGACAGAATTTGGAATTTCATATCTGAATCGATTTGTTGGGGCCTTCTAATTCATCAAAAGTCATCCACGTGTATGTCCAGCCGAATTTTTGGTCCCTAGGAAGAATTGAAGAAAACGTTGAAAACCCAATTTTTTATATGTTCTCCAAAAAAAATTAAGGCGACCAACGACCATATCAAACTAAAATTATTTTTATAAAAATCTACATACTTCAGCTATATATAATCGTTTATTTTATTAAATATTCATATATTATCTAAGCTATTAAAAAAATAAGAACTTTTATCAAATTTAAAATCGGAAATTTGGGTGCCACGTCGAACGTAGCGCCACCTATCCAATTTTTTTTAGAATATCAGTTGACCGTGACAATTGTAATAATCGTACCAAATTGGACATTTTTTCCTCAAAAATTAAAAAAGATACGGATGATAATGTAGCTTTTTTTAAAAATCGTACCTTGACTAGCCTGGTATAACTAAACCACTCACTCTGTAAGCAAAAAGTCGATTAGAAAAGTTATTTTGATATTCTTTCTAAATTATAAAATTAGAACAAAAGATCTGTCGCAGCTTACTAAATTATGAAAAATTATCCATTTTGAAAAAATCGCCGCCATCTTAGATCCTATACATCCGATCATCGATTTCCTCGACCAAAATTTTGAAGAATTGTGTAAAGAATAATTATGCCAAATTTCATGCTTTCTGCACCAAAGGAACAATTGATTGCTATATGGGACTTAAGCCGGACGACTATTAAGAGCAGCGGTGGATTTAATTTATGGTCACTTTAATTCTGTTTTTGAGATGTTTATTATTTATATTGACCACCTGCTTGTCCACGTAACCGCAGCAATGAATTTAGCTTATGGACACTTGCACCTGACAATAATTTTGTTTTTGATATGTTTTATTGTTTTTTTTTTATCACCGGCATATACCCGTGTGCATAGATGTAGATCTAAGTATGGAGCCTTGCACCTGGCCCTAATTTTGATATAAAAAGGGGAAATCCTGGCTATGAGAAAACAGTTCACATCTGAATTTCGTTGAGTCAGTCTAATTATGAAGTTCGTTGCGTACAATTTTAATTCTGAATTTCGTTAATTAAAATCTAATTAAGAAGTTAGTTGCGTACAGTGTAAGTATGAATTTAGTTGAGTTCAGTCTAAATCAAACCATGAACGAGCGAAAAGTTAAAAATCGCGGTCTCGGGTGTTAAGACTTAAAAACAAGTAAAATTTAAAGAAATAACGTACGGAGAAGTAAAACGCGAAAAAAATGCGTCGTCATAGTTCAAAAATAACATTAAATTATCTAAGAAAAAGGCAAATAAAACTGTGCTAAATGAAACCTAGAAAATGTAGAACATAAAAACCATGTAGAAATTAAAAGTAACTTTGACATTAGAAAACACTGAAAGTGACTCAATAGTAACGTATGAAAGGTATTGGATCTGTTCCTAAATATGTAGATTATAACACTGATACATAAACATTCGTTTTTAAATAGTGTGGAAACTTGATTTTACCGATGTTATTATTGTTCATTCTTTGGAATGAATGCTAAGGAATCTTCTCTCTAAGTTGTAGAAAACTTGAAATGGAAATAATTCACTAAAAGAATTTAAGTTTGTAGGTCTGCAAATAAAAAGCATTTATAGTGAAATAAAATAAAAGATTCTTTTTCAAAAACATCTATGCTAACTAGTAGCTCTATACAAATTTATTTAAAACCTTTAATTTTTTGGACCAACGGATTATTGTATGTGTCTTTAAAACAGAAGTCAGAAATATCTTGTTTAATTTTCTCCTGAGGGTTGATCATAATTTTCAAAATGTCTCATTCAAAGCCTAAAAGAAAAGTTTTAAGTGGAGAGTGTCGGGAAATTGTTGCAAATGTCATTAGAGCTTGTAGCGAAGAAGCGCAAAGTAAGACCTATAAATATCCGGTAAAACAAATTTTAAATATTGTGGAATTTGATAGAAACGTTTCAAAAGGGACAGTACAAAGAATTAAACTAGAGGATTTAGAGAGAAAAAAAACTTAAAATAAAAGAAAGAATGAATTTTCCACGTGGAAGAAAAACGTTGAGAAAGATTGTTAAAGTAAAAGGCTTCTATTTCAAAAATGCTGCAACCACAAGTATGTAAGAGATATACAAAGGTACAGGGAACAGGGAAGGAACATCATTTATCTAGATGAAACATGGATAGACAACGACTTACGTGTTCAGAAATATTAGCAGAGTGATGTCCATTATATTATAGGAATCGTCAGTAGTGTTAGTGGATCGGGATGACTAATATTATTGCATGCCGGCTCAAAAAACGGATTTGTTAAAGATGGTGTGTTACTTTTTAAAGCTGGACTAACAAGTAGTAACTATCATATTCAAATGATCGAAGATAATTTAACAAAATGACTAACAGAAAAAACTGCCGTGAAATATTCGTGCAAACACTGTTGTGGTATTTGACAACGTTTCATACCACTCGGTATTGGAAGAAAAAGTGCCAAGAAAATCTTCTCTTAAGCAAGACATTATTAGGTGGCTAAATAAGAAAAGAACAAAGCACGATCCAGCAGCAAGCAAGATGGAACTGTATGAATTAGTAGCAATTAACCGCCCCCGATAAAAAGAGATAAAAAAAACCAAACTGACTTCTTGAATTCTTGAAAATCCCCCATATATGTGCAAATTTAATCCTATTAAAATGGTGTGGGCTAAAAAAAATATAGATAAAAATGTTGTAGGAGATCTAAGTATTTCTCGATTAACTGAGCTCACAAGAGAGGCTATTAATTTAGTAACTGCTGAAAGATGGGGAAGATATACAGAGCACGTAAACAGCATTGAGGATGAATATTGAGTGACAGGTCAATACATGGAAGACATTACGGAAACAATTATAATCGAAGTGGGAAGGTCAGAAAGCAGCGATTTAGATGAACATAATGAAAGTGAAGACGAAAGTAGCGATAGTGATGGCTAAATTTGTATATAAAAAACTGTGCACTGTACTATTATTTTTGTACTATATTACGTATTACTTTTAAGTTTTACTCTACCTATACACGTAAATATTTATAAGTTTTTGGACTAATTACTTTTGCGAAAAAACAGAAGTTTTTTGTACTTAGTGCAAAATGAATATCCTGATCTTCAACTTTTCACACATAAGGTGGAACCTAGGACGACGCCGTTTCGTCCTTATTAGGGACTCATCAGCTAGGTGTACCACAACGAAAAACAATTCGCTCGCGCTTTTGTGCAAAAAAAATCGGCAAAGCGGAGAGAACTTTCGTCGAGTACCGACCATTGCGCCCTCTGTGTGAACCTCCGAAAACCAAGAAGAGTAACCACTGCATAAGCAGTAGGTGCATAGCGTAGCATCGATCCTGCGAGAGACATATTACAATGCCATCTGTATGCAAGTTTGGTCTACAAGCAAAAGCAAAACAACCGAGGTGCCGTACTGCACATTTAAAAATCGAATAGGAGTTTTTTGTACTTAGTGCAAAATGAACATCCTGATCCTCAATTTTTCACACAAAGAGTGGAACCTAGGACGACGCCGTTTCATCTTTATTAGGGAGTCATCAGCTAGGTGTACCATCCTCTGTGTGAAAAGTCGAAGATCAGAATGTTCATTTTGCACTAAGTACAAAAAACTCCTGTTTTTTCGTTAGATTTAAAGTGCACGAAACCACTACCCATTCATTTTTTAAATGTACATTACGGAACCTCGGTTGTTTTGCTTTTGCTTGTAGATGAAACTTGCATATAGGATCTATGCTACGCCATACACCTACTGGTTATTCAGTGGGTACTCTTCTTGGTCGTCGGAGATTCACATAGAGGGCACCATGGTCGGTACTCGACGGAAGTTTTCTTCGTTATGGTACACCTAGCTGATGAGCCCCTAATAAGGACGAAACGGCGTCGTCCTAGATTCCACCCTCTGCCTCCGATGGTATTTCCGGTTTGTCGTACCGGTAGGACTTTATGATTTTATGATCCCGAGGTCAGAATGAGAAGCCATACTAAGAGAAATACCGAAGACCCTAAGATTAAGCTGTAATACCATCGCGCCGAAAAGGTGCATGGCAACTCGTGGGGACAAATGGAAAAAGATGATATAGTTTTAATTGAAGATGAAGAGCATCAACGATAAAAAGAGACTGCCAAATAAGTGGCTTTACTGAGATGGAGAAAAGTGGCGTCAAAACAATACCACCCACAGAACATCTAAAAACAAACCGTACAAAATGTAGCGATAAAGCATACAAACCCAATTTTCTTCAGATTCTCAGTCAACTTTGATACTCTTGAAGAAGCATCTAATTAATATAAGACTTCATAGAAGTGTTTCATCAAGTTCCAGAGACAAGAAGAGAAAAACCACTCTACGGCATACCAATGAGCCAGAGATTACAAAAAAATCTAAATTTCCAATAGCTTATGACCTAATAGAGACAACACAAATGATGAACAAATACACTATCTTAAGAAAAAAATCGACGAATTTAACAAAACAATCTGTGAATGTCTGGATTACAGAAAGAGAATACAAACCTATCAAAAATATGACTTATGATATAGAAATACAGACAGAGCCAACAACCCATATATGCAACCAAGAAACACAAGTTAGCAAAAACCTAAGTCCAACCAAGAATATAGCTACCGAAACATATGACCAACAAACACAAACGATGTCAGAAGAAGAGTTAAAAAAGATTTATATGACAAATATTAACAACTACGACGAGTATAAAAAACTGGAAAAAGAAATAAATTACGCATAAGACGAATATCTTAGAACTGAAATCAAAGTTGGCAACCCCTTAAACACAAAGGGCTTTACAGTAAAAGTAGTAATGGTGGATATAAGAAACCACAAAATGGAAAGAATCATACAATTTACAAAACTAGATGCCCTGAGTTCATGGAAATCAAGGAAGATTTTGCAGTACTCGAACAGACAACCAGCGACCCACAACAGGTCAAAAAGTAATCAAAAAGTAATCAAAGTCTATTCAGGAGACACAGAAAAAAAACTCTGGAAAATGATTGAAAAACTTGAATCGGAGACCAAAGATACAGACTGGATAGCCATGCACCATCTGGAACGAATTAGCATAAGCAAACTAAGAACTATCGTTGAAATAATTTTTAAACGTAGCAACACGAAAGTAGTTATTTACACAACACAGACTCAATTTGACAGTGGCACACAAAATAAAACAGTGACACACAACCCAACCAATAGAAAGAAGAACTACGCAATAATTTTTGAAGAAACAAGAAACTAGGATACAAAGAATCACTTACAGAAATACGTGCAAAAATGAAGAGACTCGCCAGCAAAAAAAATCCAAGCAATAAGACAAACCAAAGATGGAAATGTTTTGATAACTTTAGAAGAAGATGAGGCAGCTGCTAAAAAAATTAGAGAACCAATCAGAAACAATGGAAATCATGTCAAACTTAAAAGCCCAGAAAACAGAAACTTGAAAGTACTCCATATAAAAGGAATGGACGAAATAACCACTAAACAGGAAATAATAGATGCAATTCAAGAAGTAACTCAAGGGCTATTTAGTCCCTCTGGTGAACCTTTAGAAGAAAACTACAAGATAAGTGATCTAAAACCGAGCACTAGAAATTACTTAGAAGCAAGTGTAACGTCGAAATTAACTCTGTTTTTCGGACTTCCGTTGTCTATATTTTATTTATACACGACGTTTCGATCAGTACAATCTCTGATCGCAAACTTAGTAGTTTGCACCTGAAGACAATCAGATATTATACTGATCGCAAACTACTAAACTAGTAGTTGGCACCTGAAGACGATCAAAGATTGTACTGATCTAAATGTTGTGTATAAATAAAATATAGAAAATTGAAGTGCCAAGCACAGACTTAATTTCAAAAACATCATTATCTCAAACTTTCAAACTGTAACGTTACCAAAGTATATGGCAGAAAAAATCCTAACGAAAAATAAAATAAGAATTGAACTTGTTCTATGTAGTGTGAAGAGAAGAGTCCAATTAATAAAATGCTGGAAATGCTGGTCTTTTGAACATCGTCCGGAGGACTGCACTGGCCCATATAAAAGACAAATAATATACCCCGCTCTCTAAAGAAGAACACAAAATAGGAACGGGCAAGTATAAAAACTTTAGAAACGCCTTAACGGAAAAAGGGAAAATCCAACGACAACTTTCTAGACAAACATCATACCAAAACACCGATTTATTCATAGCGAGTAAACCAAACCGTAATTTAATGAAATCAAAAAGATGGATAACAGACAACCTCACAGACGTCGGAATATACCTCGTTATTATTATGAATATTAGGCATTGTAATGAGAGACTACGCAATTTTTGGATGCTACATTTCCCCAAATAAAACGCTGCCAATTTTTGAACAGTTTATAAACGTTTTAACAATAAACCAAGTGGGAAAAGAATCTGTAGTAGCGGGTGATTTTAACTCAAAGTCGACTGGATGGAAGTCACAGATCAAAGAGGAGTGATTCTATCAGAAACAGCAGCAGCACAGCTTAATATGATCCCAAAAAATAGAGGTAGTAAACCAACTTTCGTCAGAAGAAATCAAGAATCTTTTATTGACATAACTTTTGCGACTCATAGTCTATCAAGAAGGATATTTGACTGTAGAGTATTAGAAAATTAATCCCTATCCCCACAAAAACATTAATTTTCAACGTAAGAGATGATACGCCAAAGAAACAAGAATTTAAAGGAAAAGTCTACATTGACAAAACAAAAGCAAGGATAACAATAAGAGAGGAACTGACAAACATCAACAGACAAGTTATAACGCCATCTAAATAAGACAAAATACTCGCAGCAGCATATAGTAAATCGAAACAAGTCCAATACAACAACAAAAACAGCATGCCTTTCTGGTGGAATGAAGAAATACAAGAAGCACGTGAAACTTGCATTAGAGCCAGATGCACATACCCAAGAAATAGAAATCAAACGGAAAAAGTGACAAATCGCAACTGGGAAGAACACAAACTGAAGAAAAAACAATTAAATAACAAAATAAGTACAGAAAATAAAACGTACTGGACCAAACTCTGCAACGAACTCAACGAGAATATATGAAAATAAATAAAAGACAACGGATCACATTTTCGACTCGCAGAAAAAATATAGTTAGTACTTTAATACAAAAATAACAAACCAATTGATTCTCTAAATAGTTGTAGACCGTTATGCCTACTGAACATCATAGCAAAACTTTATGAACAACTGATAAGACAAAGACTGGAAAACGAAGTAAGAGAACATGAAGGAATAGCTGATAACCAATATGGATACGGGAAAGGAGTATCATGTATAGATGCGCGTAAAAAAGCATTGAAAATAATTAATTGAAGCAATTAAATTTGGAGGAACAGGCGACAGATGGTGCATGATGTTGACTGTGGATGTCAAAAATGCTTTTAATTCCGAATCGTGGCACAAAATTTTGAGACGATTATTAAGTCTGGGGATACCTCAGTCCCTAATCAAGCCCATAAGAGACTATTTAAATGGAAGACCCCGCTCTCTAAAGAAGAACACAAAATAGGAACGGGCAAGTATAAAAACTTTAGAAACGCCTTAACGGAAAAAGGGAAAATCCAACGACAACTTTCTAGACAAACATCATACCAAAACACCGATTTATTCATAGCGAGTAAACCAAACCGTAATTTAATGAAATCAAAAAGATGGATAACAGACAACCTCACAGACGTCGGAATATACCTCGTTATTATTATGAATATTAGGCATTGTAATGAGAGACTACGCAATTTTTGGATGCTACATTTCCCCAAATAAAACACTGCCAATTTTTGAACAGTTTATAAACGTTTTAACAATAAACCAAGTGGGAAAAGAATCTGTAGTAGCGGGTGATTTTAACTCAAAGTCGACTGGATGGAAGTCACAGATCAAAGAGGAGTGATTTTCTATGAAAGAAATGAAATAAAAACTTTATCGAAAATCTATTGTAACCCCATTCTTACTCTAGAATAACCAGAGGGAGTAGTATCTATAAGCTACTGTGATGATCTGGTCTTTATAATAAGTGCAAACAAAAAAGAAGAACTGATACAAAAAGGCAACAAATCACTAAAAACGGCAGATGATTGGATGAAAGCAAACAACTTGGCAATGGCTCCGGAAAAACAGAAGCAGTCATATTTAGTGTAAAAAAAAGACAGAGGAGATATTGTTTTCACTCTAAACGGAGCTATAATTAGACAACAAAAAACAGTACCCTATTTAGGCATAAGTTTTGGAGAAAACCTCAGTTTTGGAAAACACGTAGAAGAAGTTACGAAGAAAGCAACGAAAAAACTAGGCGAACTACAGAGTTTGATGCCAAATATCAAAGAGCCATCAACCTAGCAAGAGAACAATGTTTTACGGTATTTTACAATCAACCCTCCTATATGGCGCTTCCATTTGGGCAGGAACAACTGAAGTAAAGAAATATAAAAATCTTCTAATAAGCGCACAACGAAAGGTACTAATAAGAGTTACATGTTCCTATCGCACGGTGTCGAGCGAAGCCCTACAGAACATTTCAGGTATACCCCCAACCGAGTTGAGAGACTATAAATGAACAGAAATTCTTGTACAACAACAGAAATTAAAACGATAAAGGAAGAGCAAATACGAAAACACTCGAAATATGGCAGGAAAAATGGCAGGAAAACACTGGAAATGCAATTTGGACAAAACGTTTAATTCCAAATATCGAAAAATTGGTAACTTGCAAACATAGATAACTAAATTTCTATCTAAGTCAAATATTAACCAATCATGGATGTTTCAAGTCATACACAAAGAAAATCAAGAAAACACAGACAGATATTATATATAGCTCATATTGCATGGGTATCGATGATGCCCAACATACACTTATGGTTTGCTCTAAATTTAGAGATATTAGAAAAGAATTAATAAACAGTTTATCCATAAATAGAAACAATATAACGCCGGAAGAAATATTTAAAGAAATGTTAAATTATATAGCAAAATACGACCACGCGTCCAATTGCATACAGAAAATAGTGGAAACAAAAGAAACTGAAGAACACACAGATCAAGTCATTGAACTAGACTAAACATCAAATCAGCGTGATAGCGATGAAATATTCTAAGAATGCTACCACTATCACTGCTTTAAGAGAGAAGGGGGGGTTTTAGTGGGTATGCCAATTATTGGTGAGTCCACACTACCTTGTTTTGAAATGCCTTGGTGTGCATAAAGCATTTCCCCTTCGATGGAAAAAAAAGGTTCCACCCTCTGTGTGAAAAGTCCTTTTAGTTAATGTTATGTTCCTTCAGTACGTAGGTAGATCTTGTATATATATTTGTAAAGTTTACCTTACTATCTACATATACATTATTGTTTAATTTTTTACTGCTATGCACATAATTAAATTCATAAACATATTTAATGATGTCATTTAAAAAAAATACGTCTGTTTCGCCACTGATTTAAACTTCATGTGCTTCAGTTATGAGTTTAAAATAATATCAAGGTGTAAGGTCTATTTAAAAATAGTATAGAGGTATACGGCCGGACGTCACTGAAAATAAAATGATATGCCTTTTAAATTGGACTGAATATCCCCCTCGTACGGATACCCCGGACGCCTTCCTATGCTGATTGCACTTTGGATGACAAGGAAGACGTCAGACCCATTAAGGTAAGGTCTTACATAGTAATTAAGCATTGCAATTCAAATATATACTGATAGAAATCATGGATAAATAATGATACAAAAATACTATTTTAGGACTAGAAATAGATAAATAGACACGAAATAGCCAAATAAATTGAAGTTAAGAAAAAGAGCTCGAGAAGAGAAATATGGAGGTATATAATTACATGGATGCCATGACCTAAAGTAGGCAACCTAACAAGAATAGTTCCCAGCAACTATTTGACTATTTTTTTCTAGAACATAGAATTGGTTTTATTTGAGTTACTGGAAACTAGTTTTAGTTAAATTTATATAGTTTTATTTTAGTTGTTATGAAGTATTTTTTTATGTTTAAAGTTATTAATGTTTAGTTTACATTAGAAATTTTTGTTAATGAATTTAATTTATTTAATTTTGAATAAATTTTAAAAATATGAATTGGTAAGATAATTAGCACCAAGTTAAAATTTATCAAGGGTAAGTGATAATTTATGCATAAAACTTGAGGTTTTGGTGAATGAGCCAGAGCCAGAGCTTTCTTCATACTGACCTTATTTAAATAAAATGTTCGAATATTGCGATTGACCAGAGCTAAATAAAATGTCAAAACTTGGAAGTAAACTTAATTGCTAAATAAATTAAGATAGTTGTTTCTTATGAAATACTTGGTGTTTTAATAATAAGTAAGACTTTATGTTGATGGCAAAAACAAAATGTTACAAAATGTATTTCTTGGAATCCTTATTTCCAAAATATATAAAATCGACTATAATTATGCCTTAATAAACATCATTCAAAAGAATTGCTCTTATCAAAAATTACGTTTTTTTTAATAACTTCATTTTTTACACTGGAGAGCTGATTGTCACTGATGATAGTAAGTATTTTTTTGTAATTCTCGCACTCAATGTATATCAGGTAGACTACAACTATGAGCTAATAGCTATTTTTAAAATAATTAATCGATTCATAACAGAAATGACATGTTTTTAAACTTAAATAGCGTTTTTTAAGGTCATTGATCTACAAATTATATAAAATCGATTCCAATCATAACCTAATACCCTGTATGCAAAAAAAGTTAGTTTTATTATCAAAAATGACGTTTTTTTACCTTAGGTCATAGTGACTTAAAACTTTTTTTATTAATATCTCGTTTGATATATTTTTGACAGCCATTTTGAAAAGATGGCGATGTAGCGAGTCCCAATAAACTTTTTTTGGTCCATATATGTGTTTCTTAATAATGTGTTTCTTAATAATCGTACTAAATTTTATGCTCGTAGAATAATTTGGTAGGAAATAGAGGTTTCATTGGAAACTTTTGTGAAAATATATTTCCAGGGAGTTTCAAGGACGTCCATTGTACGACCTTTTTTTCGATTATTTTGGAAACCTTAATTCTGTTTTGCTTAAAAACTTACTGAAAAAAGAAGATCTAAGTAAAAACCTGAAAAATGAAAGCAAAACTTTCTAATCAGTTCAATCAATATTACTCTGAAAATATTTATTGCACAAAAAATGTTTTTCATAAAAGTTATAGAGAATCTTTCCCTCTACAGTTTTTGTCGTAACTATTTTTTACCTAGGGGTTGCTAAAAAGGAGATATGGCCAAAAATTGGTTTTAGGGGCCATTTTTAAAAGATTATTAGTTATTGGTTAGTTGGACATACAGTACACCAAATGTAGAAGTTTTTATTTCCAGGTAAAGCACAATGGATTTTTTTTTAACTGCTCTTAAATGAATTATGTAGGTTCTGGTATAATATTGTTTTGATGGGACCAACAATTAAAAATAAAAATAAATAATATGTGTGCCAAATTTTATGTTTCGATCTCAAAGTATTGGGCTGTATTTTAATGTTATTTCTTTTTTAGAATTTGGAACTATTTGGTGGAGATAGTTGCTCAGGAAAATATTGCTGTGATAATAACAACTCATTATATCGATGAATGTAAACAAGCTAACAGAGTAAGTATCTTAGTGCCCCTATCAAGTTCGCGCACTGCTGTGTCACCTTTTCTTACACAACTTAGCCTACATTCGACCTATCTATTACTCCTTCCTGAAATGAGCTAGAAAATTTTTTATCGCAGTCATAGATCCTTATTCAATTAGTAGTTCTTCTAAATTTTATCGATTTTCATGAAGTAAAAAAATCCCAATCAATTTTTTAACAGTAAAGCTCCAAGTCTAAAATGGGACAGTGTAAAAAATGTATACAAAGAAAGACTTAATGAAAAATTAAATGCACGTGTACGCTAACACCCGTACTAGTGGGATACTGATATTAAGGTAAAAATAGAGGGAAAAAGTAAACTATACCGAAATACAAGAATACGCAGGAAGAGCTGAGGAGAATTACTAGTGCAAGAAAAAACGAGACATGGACAAAAGAATGCCTGAAAATAGATTCATATCTCGGAGGTCAAAGAAGAAAAGAAAGTTGTAGAGATATTGGGAAAAAAAAAGTACAAAATCTATGAACGGAGGATAGAGCAGAGTTTCAGGACGAGGAAAGTGGAATGGCTCTCAAATACCGCTGACATTTTCCAAAATTAAAGAAGTCTGCACAACCTTAAAACTAAAGTAAAAAAAAGAAAAATAATATTGGCGACTAAAACATTCGTTTCTAAAATATCTAAATGAAGCCAAAGTACTAGATGAATGGAATATTTTTTACATATTCGAAATACATAAAAAAAGAAAGAAAACTTGCGACAATTATAGAGGTATCTCTGTAACCAGTATACTGCAATACAAGCAAGGTGGAACAGGGATACACAGACTTGATGGCAGAAAATCAAGTCGGATATGGAACGGTCAGTCCCATCTACTTTACGTAGATCTACAGAAGGTCTACGACAATGTACCCCTAAATTTACTTTGAATAACGTTAGAAAATATAGACAAAAGCAATTAAAGAACTGTACAACAATAGTAAAGGTAAAGTCAAAGTAAAACAGAGTTGAATAAGTGAAAAAGGCCCTTTTTTCTGCACAATATTTTTATTTTTTAAATTCAAATAGCATGCGCCTACCGGTTTCGTACTTCTTATTTATTAGTCCATCTTCAGGGCAATCTTGTAAGTAGATAACAACAATAAAAACAATCACACACATACACATATATGTCTAAAAAACATATTACAACAAAATTGTTTCAAATAATTATTTAAAAATTCGTCAGAAAACAGGGCCTTTTTCACTTATTCAATTATGGATTATCTGAACCCTGGAACTTATATTTAACGTAAACTTAACGAACTTAAAGTAAAACAGAGGTAAACTATTAATTAACTGCAGTATATGACAAGCAAAGTAATTCAAGAATATAAAAAGTGGGGACTCCATATGAGAAATTGAGAAAAAAACCAGAAGCTAGTTCTGAAACAGGGCAGCGAATTTAATCTTGAGATGAGTACAAATCATATAACTATGAGATACTATAACGGCCCAAGTGACGCAAAATGTGTAACGAAAATAACTTTGAAAAACAAAAAAGAAAATTTAAAATCGCGTTTGGCTTTGAAACTGCATACTGCGCATGCACTAAAAAATCCATTCCTGGTGTCGTAGTGACCTTACGATAATTTAATAACAAGGTATTAATTTAAGTGACAGTGACAACGACGTCTTCTGTCCAAAAACTTTGATTTTATTTAATTGAATTTATTATATTATGGATAAAATATCCCAACCGCAAGTTTAACCTTACTCGAGGGTTTTAATCCACAAAGTAAACCCGTTACACGGGAACATGGCCCCAAGTGCCGAACCCACTTCCTGAGAAAACTGGGTATTGTCGAAAAGTTTATATATTTGACGAGGTATGGTTTTGCCATTTTGTTTATGATTTTGTGTTTTAAAATGTTGTGGCGGTATTTTCTGTGACAACATTTTTTAAATTTTTTTACGGTAGTGTCCACTCTTTTAATAGATTTTTCAAAAGTAAACAAACATATTAAACATAAACCTACATTTTTGCTGTCAGATGGTTGTCAGTTGCTTTCACTACTGATTCAATCGACGCGCCTGCCCATTACACTCCTCGTCTATGGGTTTTTTCCAGGCCAACTTGATTGGGAGAGTTATTATCGGTAGGCATTTTTCTCGGGAAGCAAGGGGAGGGCCGTTATATTATCCCATAGTTATATGGTTCAAATACTTAGAGCTTAAAATAACAGCTGGCGGAACTCTGGACAAAGCTATTAAAGACTCAAATGTACAAGGCAGAAAAGCGATAACCCTAATGAATGGAATATATTAGACCAAAGTATAACGAAAAATCATAAGAAACTCATATACAATACTAAAAGAAATACTGATACAAGACCATCTCAACTAAACAGCCAGTTAACTCCTACCATCTCAGTGCCCTTTAGCCTATTGTGGCTGCCATTATTTTAACCAAATTGACAGGTAAAGCATGGGCTTTCTATCTGTTAGGTGTCAATGTGGCACCAACAGTAGGCCAAAGGATACTAAAACGAAAATGAGTTAACTGGCCGATACCTCAACTGGCCTTTTAGTTAAGAAGGGTGTTGACTGAAACTACCTTACGGAACTTGACATTATTTTGTTGTAATTAATTTCGTAGTCACTTTAATTTTGAAGTTGTTAGTTTTGATAAAAAGGTTTTTCTATAACTTTCCAAAGTTTAACAATAAATCCAAAAAGCACTAACTTGAAATACTGCTATAACAGGTCGTTATAGTGTATTCTTTTCATTTGGAAATCCCGAGAAGATTTCAATTCTCTTTGATAGGACTTTTGGTAACACGAAATATGGAGAAGTTGATACGAACTTTGGATCTTCATAGAACCTTATTTACGAAGATTCTCGATACAACAAAAGATTCGATAACTAAAGCAAACCCAGACATAAATCAAGTAAGAAACGGTGTGCAGATATTAGAAGAAATAATGCGCACTCTGACATAGTTAGAGCAAAAATACATCGACTCTTTACTTGATCAATAAATTGAAGACATTGACCTGGATTCTAAAATTTTATTAGAACGAAGCGCAAATTTAAATCGTTGAAACTAAAAGTTTAAACACAGGTTAGTACATTAGATAGTGTAGATAAAACTATCTCTAGTACTTCATTTTGTTGGCAATAAAACTGTTACAAAACAGTTTAGACGTTACCATGAAAATAACCGCATTTCTAATGAAGCAAAATTACAATTTTTGATTCAAGCAACTGTTCCAAAATGCCGCGCACGTCAAATTATTGAAAGGTATCTACCTGTAAGTGATAATTATGAAACGTTCATTGATTGTTTTACTCGACTTTTTGGAAGACAAGATCGACAGGTAGTTTAGTTATTAGTTTTGAGCAACGTCAATAAAGCAAACCAAACATGTTTGCTTGAAAGTTTGAGACAATGATGTATTTGAAATTATCTCTGTGTTACACGACGCCGACGTTTTGACCAAAATACAATCTCTGATCGTTTTCAGGTGAAAACTACAATCTATTCCTTAGGCTACGTACTTATATACTATGGGAAATCACTCAACCGTGAAGTTTAAGAAGTTAGCTCCGCCCAAGGAGGAGCCTCCAAGTATTTGGAATTTTAACACTTGGTTTACTGAAAACACTCTGATTCTGCCCATTAAAGGCAGCTTCAAGGAATTGTTCTTTTCTTTCTTTCTTCCAGTGTGACTCCTTGTGCAAAACCTTTGCTTCTGTCCACTTCATTCGGTGTTGTTTTGACCATGCGTGTTCGGCGATTCCTGATTTCGTTGTTTCACCTTTCTGGGTATTTGTCTGATGTTCCTTAAGCCTGACAGATAGTGGTCTCACTTATGTAAGATTCACCACACTCACAAAAAACTTGGTAAATGCATTCCTTATTTTGTTTGTTCTCCGGTTTTGTTTTACTAAGGAGGCTTGGAATTGTAGGTAAAAATTGTTCGCTACTCTTCGAATTTTCTCTGATACTTTTTTTAATGTATGGAATTGTAAGGAGTGCATTTTCCTGGTTTTGTTTTCGTAATCTCTGTCCTGTTTACTGAAATTTATAAATAGTATCTTTTATAAGTTTAAGGCTTTAACCATTCTGCTGCAGATCCTTCTTAATGTTTCTTATTTCGATTTCTAAGTCATGAGAATTGTTACAAATTTGAACGGCTCTATTATACAAAGTTCTTATTATGCCTCGTTTGGTTGTAGCAGAATGATTTGAACCTTGATTTAAATATTATCCTGTGTGAGTGGGTTTACGATAGACTATTATTCTGATGTCGATTTCTACTTGTTTTATAAGTACATCAAGAAGAGGAATTTCACAAACTATTCGAAAATCAAATAACACAATTGCTTTTTCACTTTTATTTCCAGTTACCAAGTTAATGGATCTATGGACACTAGATATATTAGTTAATGAAGATCCAGAAGAAAGGAAATCCAATCAAGAGCATGAACTGGGGATACTTGAAAACTTTAAGAAGACAGTAACATGTCAACTTGATAGAAGATAAAGCAACAAAGCAAAGGATGGTTAGATGAAGGCGTCATCGAAGAGGTTACAGATATAGAGAAGAAAGCTGCGACATATTACTTACTTCATCAGCATGTGATATTTATTAAAACTGTCAAGCATTATAACTAACTCACGAACTGTCATCAATGCATCAGCCAGAGAAAAAGCTTCTTTATTAATGAAAAGAAAATCCAAGACTAGGGTTACTTCAGACATCAAAAAAGCTTTCTTGCAAATAAGCTTACGTGAATCTGATAAAGATATTTTAAGATTTTTATGTTATGATAAAGACAGAAACCTTATAAAGTACCGACATCTCTGAGTAGTGTTTGGTGTCGCATGCAGCACTCTTTTACTAAACGCAGTCATCAATCACCACCTCAACACTGTACTAAAAGAACAGCAAAAAGATGTGTCAGAAGAAACTATTTTGAGGCTCTTGGACTCATTTTACATAGACAAATGCGTCACTAGCCTGGAAACAGAACAAAAATTGCAAACAATCAACAAAGAATCCACTGAAAACAAAGAAAATTGCATTTCTTCGGTGTTAGGAATGACTAAAACAAATAGATACTAGCTGCATCATAAAAAATTTAATTTTGTCCGTCACCTATAGAATTTTTGACACACTCGGTTTAATATCACCTGTTCTATTATTACCAAAAATGATTATCCAAAAAACCTGAATGATACAGTTGAATTAGATGTCTGAATTTCCTGGTGATATTAAACAGTCTTTTTTACAATGGCTCAACGAACTAAGTGGCCTTTCCCTGATTAGCATTCCAAGATGGTTCTTCACCCACAACAAATGTCAATAATTTGAGCTGTCATATTTTTTCTGACGCAAGTAATGACGCCTATGCTGTTGCTATCTCTATCAGACGTGAAACGAATACAGGTACCACTTTAAAACTTGTACAAGCTAAACTAAGAAGATGATTATATCAAGATTAGAGCTTTTAGCTGCTATCGCAACCAGGCTTTTTTAACTCTCAAGAAAGCGCTAAACTACGAAGATATAACTACTTATTTTTGGACGGTTTTAACAACAGTTTATGTTGGATCAAAATGAATAAAAGTTGTAAGCCATTTGTTCGGAATCGGATATCAGAAATTTGGAAGTTTACTGAATCCACTAACTGGAATTTCGTACCGGGAAATATGAACCCAGCTGATTTCCCATCGAGGGGTTGTACAGCAACACAGTTGATACAATATTGTTGGTGGGAAGGCCCTACCTGGTTAAAACAAAAAGAAATATTTGTTCCACAGCAAAGTTATGAGTGAGAAGAAGAAAACATTTTCAAAGAAAAAAAATGTTACAACTTTCTCGTTATCAGAAAAAATTGATTTTTCGTGGGCACACACGAAATTTTCTAAATTTGAAAAGATTGTGAGACTAATTGGTCGGATAAGAAGATTTTGTTACAATGCCCGGAATCCAGATAATAGAACAGAAGAACCAGTATTAAAAATTGCAGACTTAAAAGAAGCCGAATAAGAACTTTTCAAACGTTTACCACAAGAAAGTTTCAATAAAAACTGTTCCGAATAGATCTCTACCATAATACCATTTAGCATGTGCAGAAGATTTGAGTCAAAGAAAGATGCTGCCATTTTCGAGGTCACAGGGATTGATCTGTTTGGACCTCTATTTTTACCTGTGCTATCTACAGAGCAGTACATCTGGAACTGGTAACCTCTTTAAGCATGAACAGTTTTACAAGAGCTTTTAAACGATTTATAGCAAGACATGAAAGAACTTTAAACATTTAAAACTTAAAGAATTCTACAATTTAGACAAAATAAACAAAAGCATGGTGGGGTGGATGGTGGGAAGTATTAATTCGCACCTTAAAATGGACTCTATACAAAGTCTATACATATGTTTCCGAAGATGTATCAGATTTATCTCCATTAACGCCAAATATGTTTTTGCAAGATATCAAAGAAGTTGGTATAATAGACTGAAACAATATTGAAGGTACAGATATCAGAAGAAGATATCATTATATACAAATAAAATCTATATGTTTCTGGCGGATTCATAATGTCGGAACTACCTTTTTTGGGTTTTTGTAATATAATGTAATTTAAAATCGAAAACACTCAAACAAATATAATTTTAAGTTTTATTTAACTCCCCAATACCTTGTTGGCTACTATCGACACACCAAACTGTCAAGTTAATATTTGAAATATACATTATTCAAAGTCAGTCAGATGTATGACAACAGACAGATATTTTTAAAAAATAATCGAAAATTTGTGTGTGTGTAGGCAAATTTTTATATTATTTAAAAACCACTCAAAAACAAACAAATTTTTTTCTTTAGGAATTTACGCAGTGAGTTTTAACATATTTTTGAAAAAATTTCCTTAACTTAGTGGCGAAAAACCCTAAAAGTAGTTTCGACATCATTATATACAACAGCAAAAAAGTTTTCGGAATGACTTTATGTGACAACTGATTTCAAGACGAAGCAAAAAAAATCACCAGACCCATCAAAGTTGGAGAACTCGTTTTCATAGAAAATCACAATCAAAAACGACTGAATGGGCCATTATCACGAGTAACAGAAAGAATTTCTGACGAGACAAAAATATCAGAATTGTAAAATTAAAGACATCTTCAGGTCATTTGTTATGCCCAATTCAAAAGTTATATCCACTGAAAATTCAAAACAGAGATCAATATAGTTATTGTAATCATTTGGAATCAACATCCGTAACGAAACAAAATCGGACGGAAATGTAAAAAAGCCTAAAAAATTGAACTTATAATAAAATACAAGTGATCTGCTCTACGAGAATCATCTTTTTCTCGGCGGGAGAATTAAAGAAATACTTAAGCTACCTTACAGAAGTTGACATTATTTTGTTGAAATTAATTTCCTTTTCACTTTGATTTCTAATCAACAACAACAAATCCAAAAAGCCCTACCTTAAAATACTGCTAAAAAAGGTCGCTATGGTGTATTCCTTTCAAATAGCATTGTAAAAAGTATAATCTATCACCTATGGTTTTGAAGTTTGGCCTATAAAAGAGAGAATATAGATGTAGAATTTCCATTGTATTCGTCATTAGATGAATACTAACAAAAACTAATACTACCTAATCTTATATACTAGCATGTGTTCAATGAACCACAAAACTAACCTGTGTTCAGTGAACCATGAAGTCTAAACTTGGTTGGCTCCACCCTTTCACAGTTGAAATATATCATCTCCGAAAAGTATGGATTTCCAAATATCCTTAATGGTGACGCTTTGTTGAGAAAATACATTCTAGTTCCTCTGTACAAATGCTGTTTTTTTGAAATTCCGCTTGAATAGATTTTCCTCCTTGGCGACGATCATTGCTTTTTTTCCAGCAATGTTAAGCTATTTTTGATCCAGTTGTGTTCCCTTGTTGGGTTTTGTGTTTGTTTCCTGTAAGACGAACTTCCATGGGTCAGCTGGTTTCTCCGATGTAGATATCCCCACACTCGCATGCTACCTGATAGATGCAGCTCTTGGTATCGTGGCGATATCGTTTCGTTTTTGTTAATTGACTTCTTATTTTTGTGGTCGTTTTGAAGAGAGTCTGAAGATGGTATTAGTTGCCCTTTCTTCTTATCTTTTCTGAGATTCCTTTGATGTATAGAATTATAATTGTCATCTTCCTTTCAGTCTTTACGTCTGTGGTCCCTTGTGCTGGTGTGGTGTGAAGAGTTTTATTAATCGTCTAGTTGGAGAAACCGTTTCTTCCGCAGATCGGATTGAATTTTTGCCTTTTCATTATTTAAAGTGATTTTGCAATTCCCAATTTGGTTGACGTGGAATGGTTTGATTTGAAGTTTAGATAGTGTCCATTATGAGTTGGTTTGCGATATACCGAAATGATTATGGTTGAACATCGAGAAAAGGGAGCTGACAATTTTCTTCTTTTTCCAGAGTTAATATGATATTGTTTCTTAATGGTAGTTGCCGGTAGTGGCCAACATCTTTATGGAATCCTCTAAAGAAGAAGCTTTACGAACATCATGGCAGATATGGCTAAGATACATAGATGACATATTTATCATCTGGAAAAAGAACAACAATTCACTAGAACAATTCTTCTATTAGTTCAGTAGCTTAAGAAACTGCATCACATTAACTCTGGAAAAAGAAAAAAATTGTCAGCTTCCTTTTCTCGACGTTCTAGTCACCAAAAAGAATTCAACCATACTGGACAGTATCTAAAGTTCAAATCAAACTACTCCACATTAACCAAACTGGGAAAATCACTTATAGATCGAGCCACCTACACCGATCGATAAATTCGATCCGATCTGCGATAAAACGGTTTTTTGAACTGCACGATCATTAAAACTCTTCAGACCATAATAGCACAAAGGATGACAGACGTAAATACTGAAAAGATAAGAAAAATAGGCAAACATACCATATCGCCACAACACCAAGAACTACTTCTACCAGGTACCATGCGAGTGTGGGGATATCTACATCGGAGAAACCCATGGAAGTTCACCTTACATAACACAAACGCAAAACTCGACAAGCGAACACAACTGGATCAAAAATAGCTCAACATTGCTGGGAAAATCAACATTATTTGGAATGGAAAGAGGCAAAGGTCGTCGCTAAGAAGGAAAATCTATTCTAGCGGAAGTTCAAAGAAACAGCTTTCACAGAGTAACCAGAACGAAAGTGAAAAATGAAGACAATGGAAGTTCGAAACTCTAGTTTACTCTCAAGTTCAACATTATCTACAACCTTCAAACAACAATAACCAATGAGCAGCATTATCAGGGAATCCCTAAGCCTTCTCTTGCTGTAGAAAGTAAATCAATCAATCAATCAATCAATGTGTTCAGTGAACCCTAAAACTAAATTGTGCGCAGTTGATCTGTTACCTCCAAAAGGTATGGGTTTCCAGTGTCCTTTGTTCAGAAAAATACATTTGCCACTTTATATGTATCATACTTCAACATCATTTGCATATACTTAAAGTCATGTCTTGGAAAAATGCTCGCTAATTGAAACATTTTTGAAGAGACTATTAAAAACGGCGTAATCGTTTTTTTGTATTACTTGCAGGCCATACGCTTTAAAAGTTTCTGAAATAAGTTGGGAAACACCCTGTATAATAATATATACATATTTGTAGATACAGTGGCGTACGCAGGTTCTGGGGGGAGGGCTTGAGCAACTTAGTCACCCTCTCCCTACGTACACCGATGATATATGCATAATTAGGAAGCTTTTAAAAATTAACTTTTTTTGTACATTTTTTTATTATTTTATTATTGAATTTATTGCAAAAAAAAATACAACACTTACATCAATATAATATAAAAAATTACAATTAATACATTTACCCACAAGAGTAATCTCGCGCGTGGGTCTAAGTACCTAAACGTACATACTTTATTAACAAAAAAACTTTATCGGGCCTAAACATTGTCATCTGAATTGTGAGTGACGGCAGTAAGTGCAATATCCTTGAAGATGAATAAATAGAGTGAATACCAACCTGCAAGCGTTGCTCCTTCTCGACCTTGGATTTATGAACCTCTGAAGCATTTATGGATGTATCTTTTGTAGTTTCTTGGAGTCGCTTTAAGTGAAAAACAACAAGGATTATTTTTTTCTAAACCCCTCGATTAACCCCCTTTAAGATGTAAGCATGGGTAACATTTAATGAAAATAGATTGTTTCTGTCAATACAGCAAATAAAGTAATTTTTTACAAGGGAAAGTTTAAATTTCTTGTTAGTAGAGAATCTGAGAAAGTTCAACCAGAAAGTTAAACAAAAAATAAAAAATAGTCACTATTTTGACCAAATTCTTACTAGAATATCAAATTCTTTATTACAGAAAAAAGGCAGTAAGTTGTTGACATAGGTTTGAATCTATAAATTGCCCTAGCTTACTTATAAAGGTAGAAACGAATATATTGTAACTTACCTTTTTGACTAAAAAACTTCCTGTTTTAGAAGGCCAAATTTCGAGAAAATTTTCATAAAAGTTTGACGAAAAAAGTTCAGAAAATTTTAAGAAATATTTGAGGTTAGGTGCACATACTATTCGTCTTCTTCTTTTGCTCATGGTGTTCGTTGGTTTATAAGAATAAAGCCAAGCTTAAAAGAAAAACGACTGGATCATTATTCTCGATCTATTTTAAAACAGTCCAGAAATTCACAATTTAGGAGATACCATACTTCTTTACGACGTGTTATGTTAACCTTATCCTTTATGGTTTTTCAAGTCTCGAAAAAGTAGGGCAATAATAGACACTTTAAGTTGGTCATGACACGTAAGAAGTGCCCAGCGGTATACGTGATATTTTCCGGCTCGGATGTTTCTGTATTTTATATTGTATTTCCATCTTGTTTTCTTTGGTTCAGCCGCTCTTCTATTGATTTTTGGCTCCCGTCGGCAAAACTCGCTGCGTATTTGATGACATCTTCACGTTAGCAACATGCCGCAGACGCTATACTACGTAGGTTAGCGTCATGTCTGAACATTAAACATGCTAAAGACGTGACCTTGATGAAAAAGCTCAACGATAGACCACAGAGATTGGACTTTGATATCTGTATTCGAGCGGAAGTCTTTGCTTTTTTACAGATAAAAGGAAGACAGAATATTGTGCTATATTCCACGTTTGCGTGTACGTCGTATGACCAACTTAAAGTGTCTATTGAATCCGACGAGAATGAGCAGGAGCAGGGAAAATCGATTGAGACGACTGCCTTGTCAGTACCGCTAAGAACAACAGTGGACAAAACTAAAATTAAAACAGTTGGTTCGAATTGGCAGTTTGGTTCCAAAAATCAATTCTTTCTTGGAAATTAACGTAACGGTCGAACAAGTAGCAAACGTATCTTATAAAGAAACCTCACAAAAAAGCCTTTGATACTTGAGTTAAAAAACAACTTTATTAAAGACCTTATTCTAAAAAATAGCAAAATATAAAAAATACAGGAATATCAATTTCCCTTGATCTGAGTTCAGAAGATCAAAAAATCAATAAGGCCAAAAATAGCAATTTGAAGGAGTACATCAAAAATTGTAAGTTGTACGTTGAAACAGAACGTTTTCACCTACGAACAGCTAGTTGTAAACGAGCCTACAGAAAGCATTAACCAAGATCTCAACAACTCGCTTCCTTCGCATTCTACCCAACTTAGATTATCTACGAGTATTTCGGGTACCACTTCAAGTTGGTAATGACACGCACGAGGTTCCCAGCGGTATACGTGAAATTTTCCGGCTCGGATGTTTCTGTCTTTTACATTTTATTACCATGTATTTCTATCTTGCTTTCTTTGGTTCGGCCGCTCGTCTATTGATTTTTGGCTCCCGTCGCCAAAACTCGCTGCGTATTTGATGACGTCTTCACGTTAGCAACATGCCGCAAACGCTGTGCTACGTAGGTTAGCGGCATGTAGGAACGTTATACATGCAAATGACATGACCTTGATGAAAAAGTTCAACGATAGACCACAGACATTGGACTTTGATATCTGTATTCGAGCGGAAGTCTTTGCTCTTTTACAGATAAAAGGAAGACAGAATATTGTACTATATTCCACGTTTGCGTGTACGTCGTATGATCAACTTAAAGTGTCTATTGAATCGGACGAGAACGAGCAGGAGCAGGGGAAATCGATTGAGACGGCTGCGTTGTCGGTACCGCTAAGAACAACAGTGGACAAAACTAAAATTAAAACAGTAGCGACACAGGGACAAAGATACGAAAATCTAAGTAAGGTAGCCCTACAGAACGCGTTGAGTACTGGGAAACGCACGGGAAGCACGGCGAGTAATAACGGATCTCCTTTGGCTGACAGGAATCAAGTAAAAACAGTAGGAACAAAATAATTTGGTTTTAGGCATATAAGTTTGTTATTACTTAGTTTAGGATAGTTTTATTTTATTTTTTACGACTATATATAGTTTATTAATGTTTATTTTAGTTTAGGTCTACACAATTGTTGTGCCTAAACAAAAACCGGTTTTATTTATTTATTTCAAAATCTAACCATGCCTAAATTAGTAAATGAAAATACGCTAAAAATATGCCATTTGAATACTCGTTTGCTATTGCCCACTTATTAAAACATCAATCCTTTCATATTTTTACAATTAGCAAAACATGGCTCAATGTAATAACTCCCTTATCTGCAGTTGATATAGCAGGATATTCCTTTTTTAGAAAAAAATCGTATGGCCAGAGATAGGGGAGTCGGAGTCTCTTTAAAAAAGAATTCAAAGGCAAAATGGTGCTTGAAGATATTCAACCATTTTCAGGTGTTGAGTACTTAAACTATGGCCCCCCACAAATTAAATTGGGTCCCTCTATCGACCACATTAAAGAGCTAGTTAGTTACATTACCCCCCAGTACGATAATATAGTTTTATTAGGTGACGTCGATGTAGATCACTTTTTTGTTAACCCTTTGATAGATTGTATGTTGTCTTACAGTTTTGAACAAATCATAAATGAAGGGACGCGCATTACGCAATAGACGGAAAAGTTAATTGACGTTATTTATATTAGCAATAAGAATTTAGTTCGGTCATTTGTTCACTTACTATTAAACGACCCCCTCCAAAATCCGTTACTTACAGAGATTTTAATTTTTATGATATGGGTATATTTAATATGGATTTATAAACTATACAATGGGATCCGTTATATTACATTAATAATATCGAATTAAAAGTCGAATTTCTCAGCGAAAATATTAAGTATTTATTTAATAAACACACACCCTATCGAACTAGTTACATTTCGAAGCCATATGCACCATAGTTAACTAACTCAGTGAAACAAATAATAAAAGACCGTGATAACGCCTTAAGTAAATTTATAAGAACAAAAAATCCCATAGATTTCAACACCTAGAAGCAATATAGAAACAACGTTGTATGGGCAATTAAAAGAGAAAATTCCTCATATTTATCTACCCAACAAAATACGTCAAATAAATTATTGTGGGGCGCCGTAAAAATCCTTAATATTGAACATAATTGTACCGTACAAATACCTTATAATCTATCGGACCCCAACAAAATAAACAAATATTTTGCATCTGTATTTAAACCTTCAAACAATTGTAGGGATAAACTTGACAAATTTCTGTACAATAAGTTTAATCCAGATCATTATTTTCAGTTTAAACTGTCCACCTTTGAGGAAATCCCTGAAATCACACTAAAACTTAAATCCAACGCTACAGGACTAGATGAAATTAATGCAAACATGCTTAAGTTTTGCACTCCAATCATTTATAAACATATAACTCATATTATAAACTGCTGCTTAGAAAAGGGGTATTTTCCTCAAAAATGGAAAACATCTTTAATTAGACCACTTCCAAAAACTAACGAACCTAAATCTTTTTCAGACCTTAGACCAGTTAGCATACTTCCAACATTATCAAAAATTCTGGAACGAGTAGCGTACAATCAAGTTTACAAATACTGTACTGAAAACAATATAATTAACCCTTTGCAATCAGGTTTTCGCCAAGGCTACAGTACTACCAGAGACAACCTAATAACTTACGGAGACTAACAGAAAGATAGGGCCGCACAGGAACTACGTTCCTGTAGCGCATAGCGCATTGCGGCGGCGAGTGAAACTAACGCTTGTATTAAGTCAGCACCTACCTTGTCCCGTCCATCTCTTTCTATATGATCATGAAAGAAAAAGAGAACATTTTTCAATGTCGAAATATATTTCACACAATTTTAATTTAGTACCTGCCGGTTTTTGCCACCGCTTGTCAAAGTCTGTCAAGCCTGGCAAGCGGTTTCTTTGGATTTTCAAAAGTGAGTTATTTTAATTAGTTTTGGTTGGAAATCGCGCGAGATTTTGGGATTATCTATATAGTGGATTAACAACTTATTGTAAAGTCTAAAATGCCATTCAAATCAGGCTAGATCACTACCATTAAAACTAGAGAGCATGGGACTATTTGAAGAGTGCCGAAAATTGGGGTTCAGATCTTTGCGAATCAAATCCCTGAAGAAAATATTGTGATGATTTATAAAGAGTTAAGCAAGAAGATAATAGGTTAAAATACAACAAAAAAATCTGTAAGACTTTTATTCTGGGATTTTTTCCCAATTAATAAAAGAAAATAATATAATAAAATGTTGTTACCTTTAATATTTGATAATATTCGTCAACATAGTTATAACTCCCTCCTCCTATTTTAGACTTTTAAAAGGTGCAAAAAAGCTTTTGTAAGCTAAAGAAAGTTTTTTAGCTGCATGGAACAGTACAAAGCTGGTTAAGGCTTATATAGAGCTAAAACCTTTCGCGAATGCATTGCTTTTTTAACACTAAAAAGTATTAGGCCTGGAGCCTGTGTTAAAAATCATGGGTCCCGTGTGCACGTATGTTTAGACGCATTGAGGCATACTTTTTTTTTGTAGAAAATCCTTCCAGAAATAATAATTTCCATGGTGGAGTAACGGCATTTTGTGCAAAGGATGTCTATGGCATCATCAAAGATGGCCGTCGTTTTAACCACAAATTAATGGTGTTGAAATGGATTTTTGACAATAACGCCGCACTTGTGTAATCTAGAGACACTAAACTTGGCACAGCTTTACTAGATAGATTGAGGACATAGTACGTAAAGTTTCAAAATAACGCAACTCATGTTGTTAAAACCAGAGGCGTACAAATTCAAGAAATATTTTTAAAAAAACATTATTTTTAAACCTTTCTGACTGACAGCTGCTTTGACATATGTCAACATTATTTACTTTTTTGCGTTAAAATTACTTCAAAGTTTAAGAATTTTGATGGTCGAGTTGTGAGATATTATGCAAAGAGTACCTATAGCGTCATTTAATTTTACGGATCAGAAAACCTTGTGTGATTTTATTTATGAGTCGTTTTATTTTATTATCTACTCGCCCAAATGACCAACTGCCACAAGATTCGCCACAGTTTTACTAGAGACACCAGATGATACTTCTTTAAAAGTTTTGTTACATATTTCTTCTTATTTTTAGTACCAGTGACGTACAAAAATACTAGTTTTTATTAATAAATTCATTTTACCTTATATATTCAAATATTACTCACTGACAGCCCTTTTGACATATGTCAATACAACTAATATTTTCATATTCATTTTGTTATAGCGAGTGACCCCCAAACTTAAAAATATATTTTTTATTTTTTTTTTCACTACCCTTTATTTAAAAATATTTCTAACTGACGTAGTTTTAACAGCTGTTTGCACGATTAGTTGTTTAGATTAAAATATTATCCAACTTTAAAAATTTGTATGGCTCAGTCACAAATTATTCGTACCCGCGGCGTACAAATTTATGGAAAGATTTGTGTAACTTCATGTACCAATCCTTTTTTAAATATCCCTGGATGACAGCCGTTTTGACATATGTCATCCAGATTAATACTCTTAAATTAAGATTACTTTCAAATGAAATAATTAATATGCTGGAGCGGCAATATAATAACAGTGTTATTGCCAGTGGCGTTAGAATTTACAGTTATATTATTTCATTTTTAGTATACCTCCTTTGCACTAAATATTCCTGATCGAACTATTTGTGACAGATGTTTGCACGGTTGATATTTTTACATTCAGAGTATTCCTAGATTTTTAAAAAAAATATGGTGGAGTGGCAAGGTCATATCACTAACAATACCAGAGGCGTAGAAATTGGTATAAATATTTTTTAAGGCATTCTAATTTCAAAAATATCGGACTGGCAGCGGTTATGACATATGTCATCCAAAAGGACATTTTTATATTGGAATTACTTCTTACTTTAAAAACTGGAGTGGTAAGATACAAGTATTGCGATATGCCGCTGGCATAAAATTAATCGTGTTCGACGTATTTTTGACAGAAGTCTGCACGATGTATATTTTTGTACTCCGATAGAACCCAAACTTTAGGATTTTTATACTTGGTTAACAAGGTATAAATATTGTTACTACCAGTGGCGTAGTAATTACAGAAACATATTTTAAATTTTATTTACCTTACAATATATTTTTAAAAATCGCTAACCGACAGCGATTGTATTAAGTGAAAACCAGATTTAAATGTTCGAAAATATATCAATACTGTCAATACCAGTAGCGTCAGAATATAGAATTATATTTTTAATTTTAGCAGTATATTTTAAATTAAAATATTCCTGGGCCCTATATGCCTGATCGGGCATTTCTGCACTCACTCAGATAGTTGATAGTGGGGTAGTAAGGTGTTACCAGTTATATCGTAGCTATTCATGTAAATATTCTGTCCAACTTTATTTACCTACCTAACAAACTCTAAAGTAGCATTTACACAGGCGAATATCACTTTGATCTTTGAAATGCCGACAAACATTCGCGCGAATAATTTATTTAAAGATTTGCGCAAAAGATTCGGCTCAAAAGATTCGGGGTTCGGGTAAAAAGGTTCGTGGTGTTGGGACAAAATTTTTTGAAAAAAATATATACAATAAAAAAATTAAATTTTAAAACCTTTCCGACGGAAAAACGATTTGACGCACTTGATAAAAAATAATGATAATGTGGGCTGAGGTTTGGTGGTGGGGTTTGGTGATGGGGTTTGGTGATGGGGTTTGATTATAGAACCTAAACACTTAAATAAAGAAAACAAAAAAGTGTAAAGCATAACAACAATTAGGTACTTAACTTATTTAGTAGATATCTACCAACCTCACAACCTACCACATAGCAAATAATAATGTTTAGCTTTCCGTCGGCCTGTACTATTTAATAGAAAAATAAAATAAAATATTTTTGTTGTTCCAATTTAATTTCCAGAATTGAGGAGAATTGTCTGAGACCAAAAATATTATCTATATCCACTTTCAAAAATATATTTCCAAAAAATCTTGCGAAAATTTTCCAGAATGTTCGTGGCAAATGTTCCCTGCAAATGTTCGAGTGTTCGGGCAAGCGTTCATCGAAAAAGGTTCGCCAGATTTGGCCCGAATTTTTGGACAAACCTATTCGCTCTGTGTAAATGCGCCTTAAGGAGAAATAAATCTGTCGTCAAGCGAACATTTTGCTTTTAAAGCGGAGAATACCTTTTACTGTGTAGTAACATAAGATTTACATTAAAACGCTGAGCATACGCTAACATAATTTCTACAGTATTTTTGAAAATTTGGATAGCCTATATTATCGCGTAATTTTATTCTTATGAGCTGTTTAAGTTACTGAAGTGGTTTGACCCCTTTTCGTTAAAAATCCTTATCGTTGGCGGTTGGTAGAGAGTGTTTTAAGTTTCCCATCGTCTCAAAAAATATATTGACATTCATCCGACCACCCTATCGAGTCAGCTACTCTCAAACTCAAATTCTGTATGTCCCAGTCAGGACGGAAGAGATTCCCTATCCTCATCCGGATCAGATCCCACTGACCGCCTCAACGAATTGAATTAAAACAAAAAACAAAAAAACTTTATTGATGCTTTATCAAAGGTATCAGATTTCAGAACCTATCACTGAATTATACTCGGATAAAAGGTTCTAAACTTTTACAGTGAAGTCATCACCGACAAGAGCTAGTTTTTAAACTCATACTGATACTTTATTAACACGAATTACTTACTTCCTGGCTGGTACGCCTAGTGTGAACTGACTTTCATATTTACAATATTTACAGTTAGCCATTATTGTTCACTCTAGACCTAACTATGTACAATCACTAACTTAAGCTAGCTGATGATGCGCTAAATAACTTAAACTTTAAAGTCTTCACTTTATGTACATCACTCCATAGAAATATTTTAGTACTTTCGGCGAAACACAGGTAGGCATAAACCAAAGAAACCAAATAAGTTCTTTTATTTTCTCCAAGATATTTCTATATCGGTACTCTCATCGCAAATTCTAAATAACACTATATACACAAGGTTTGAAACTAGGGTAGGCATACTAAACTTAACTTAAAAATAATTTTAACAGAATGTTGAGATCACAAGAAAGAACGCCTATCCCGGAATGTTAGAAAGATTATTCTCTGTTTCAAAAGTTTCCATTCGTCAAATTACGGTATGTGGAACGCTGATGCGACTAGCATTTTCACAAGGGAGCTAAACGCAATGTCTTCGGGAAAAAACTCATTAGGAAATAACTTAAATTATTTTCAATCAGGTAGAAAGTTAGAAAATTACCACTACTCTAAAAACTTATGAATTTGTCAATCAGATTTTATTTAAAAGTTTGGCGATCAGAAAAATACCAAAAATTTTGACAAACTTATTTTAGTTGAGCAAATTTGGAATCAGATTTTCTATAAACCATTTCAACTTAATTTTTGTAACCAATACGTTTATGAAAAAACTTAGTCGACATGTCAAATGTCTAATAGTTATTGGTGTCACAAAAGTGAACATAAAGTGTTACTGAGGAAGGTGTCCGGCCCTGTGAGTTAATTTGGAAAATACAGAAGAAAACTCCAAGGCAACAGTGGGTCGCCAATAGCAAATCTAGAAATCTTAGAAAACCCGCGGTTTTGAAATGTTAATTAACTACTGAAACGATTCTTGAAACTTGATCGAGAACCTCTTGGACGGGATGGTCTTTCGGAGGGTGGGACTTGTTGTCTTTCTTTCTGACGGTATAAATTCAAAAAAGACCACACCACACACACACCACATTACTTTTAGTTATTTATTCATCATCGCAATCACTAATCACTACAGACAAACAGAGAGACAAAAATTGTATTTTTGGTATCTGTATGGTTTGCTCAGAATTTTCCGGGTCAATTTCAATATGGTAGCTCACATTTAAACAATGAAGTTAAATGGAAATGTCACTGTCAGTGTCAAAAAATTGGTCCGAAATGGAAATGTCACTGTCAGTGTCAAAAAATTGGTCTGGATAAATTTCAAATGGAGTATAGATTATATTTGAAAAATTATAGTCTAGCGCCACCGGCATTAACAGTATTAACATATTGCCAGTCCATGGCACCTTAAAACATCTTATGTTTTAAAGTAATCTCAATAAACAAATGTCAATCTGATTGGTACTTGGTACAATCGCTGTCGGTCAGCGATTTAAAAAAATATATTGTAAGGTAAATAAAATTTAAAATATGTTTCTTTAATTACTACACCACTTGTAGTAATAATATTTATACCTTGTTACTCGACTTTTAAAATTTTAAAATCTAGGTTCCAACTGAGTACAGAAATAATCATCGTGAAGACTTCTGTCAGAAATACGTCGATCAGGATTAATTTTTAATAGAGTGTAATAACAAAATTTATAAAATATAACTGTTTCTGATTCCACCGGCATATAACAATACTTGCATCTTACCTCTCCAATTTTTAGAGTAAAAAGTATTTTTAATACAAAAATGTCCTTTTGGATGTCATATGTCATAACCGCTACCAGTCCGATATTTTTGAAATTAGAATGCCTTAAAAAATATTTATACCAATTTCTACGCCTCTGGTACTGTTAGTGATATGACCTTGCCACTCCACCATATTTTTTTTTAAATCTAGGAACACTCTGAATGAAAAAATACCAACCGTGCAAACATCTGTCAAAAATAGTTCGATCAGGAATATTTTGTGCAAAGGACGTATACTAAAAATGAAATAATATAACTGTAAATTCTAACGCCACTGGCAATAATACTGTTATTATATTGCCACTCCAGCATATTAGTTATTTCATTTAGAAGTAATCTTAATTCAAGACTATCAATATGAATGACATATGTCAAAACCGCTGTCATCAATGGATATTTAAAAAAGGATTGGTACATGAAGTTACACAAATCTTTCCATAAATTTCTGCGCCGCTGGTACGAATAATTTGTGACTTAGCCACACAAATTTTCCAACAAAGTTGGATAATATTTGAATCTAAAAAGACTAATCGTGCAGACATCTGTTAAAACTACGTCAGTCAGAAATATTTTTAAATAAAGGGTAGTGAAAAAATAATAAAAAAACATATTTTTAAGTTTGGGGGTCCCTCGCTCTAACAAAATTAATATTGTTTCACTTCAGCAAAAAACTTTTTTGAATTTCAACTTATTTCCAATGCAAAAATATTAGTTTTATTGACATATGTCAAAAGGGCTGTCAGTGAGTAATATTTCAATATCTAAGGTAAAATGAATTTATTAATAAAATCTAGTATATTTGTACGCCACTGGTACTAAAAATAACAAGAAATTTGTGATTAAACTTTTAAAATAGTATCATCTGGTCTCTTTAGTAAAACTGTAGCGAATCTTGTGGCAGTTGGTCGTTTCGGCGAGTAGATAATAAAATAAAACGATTCATAAATAAAATCACACAAGCTTTTCTGATCCGTAAAATTAAATGACGCTATAGGTACTCTTTGCCTAATAACTCACAACTCCACCATCAAAATTCTTGAACTTTGAAGTAATTTTAACGCAAAAAAGTAAATAATGTTGACATATGTCAAAGCGGCTGTCAGTCAGAAAGGTTTAAAAATAATGTGTTCCAAATTTTTTTTTTAAATATTTCTTGAATTTGTACGCCTCTGGTTTTAACAACATGAGTCGCATTATTTTGAAACTTTACATACTATGTCTTTAATCTATCTAGTAAAGCTGTGCCAAGTTTGGTGTCCCTAGATTACACAAGTGCTGCGTTATTGTCAAAAACCCCCCAAACATCTTTGATGACGTCATAGACACCCTTTGCACAAAATTTCGTTACTCCACCATGGAAATTATTAATTGTGGAAACATTTCCTACAAAAAAAAGTATGTCACAATGCATCTAAACATACGTGCACACGGGAAGACATAAGCTGCAGGACTATACGGAAAAACTGCGACTGTTTCATTTTATTATTAAATAAGTAAGTGTGTAAAAATTAACCAAAATAATATATGTATTTTATTATGCCTTTGGCTGTACAAGTAGTTCCTTCCTGTAGCCAGTGGCTGCGCTCGTGTCGCCGACAAACAATGTTCCTCAAGTATAACACAGTATCAGTCACTCACGCGTAGCTATTACTTTCTCTATGAGTACTACTTCTACTTTATGCTGCACTACCGATACCATTATAGATACCATAGATAAAGGAAATACATCCGCACTCTTGGACTTTTCCAAGGCTACTGATCACGACCTTATATGTGCAAAGTTGCAATACTATGGTTTCGACCAAATTTCAACGAAGCTGTTTTGTGAATACTTTACTGAAAGGACAAAAAGCGTCCATATGGATGGTAGTTTTTCAGAAATGGAAAAAATAACATTAGGGGTCTCACAAGGATCTATCTTGGGACCAGTGCTCTTCTTCATGCATACAGCTGACATTTTTTTAATCGTAAAGCACTCAAAACTTGATTGACCTTAAATCAATTCAACAGGCTGAGAGAGAATTAAATGAAGATTTAACAAGTATATCCCAGTACGCCAAAGACAACAATTTAGAACTTAATTTTAAAAAAATTTAAAAAAAAAGACAATTTTTAAAATCATGGAAATAAAAATATGTGCTCCAAATCTTGGTCTATTGCTTGATGAGCAGTTACAGTTTAAAGAACATGTTTTGGAAACAATTAAAAAATGTTATTTTGTACTAAAAGATCTGTATAATAACTATAATATAATTAATTTTAAGCTTAGAAAAAATCTTTCTGAAACCTTAATATTTCCTATTCTAAACTACGTCAACATTGTTTACTTTCCTTGCTTTGATATGATAACCCGAAATCGACTGCAAAAACTAACTAACACTTCGTCGTAGTTGTAGATTCGTCTTTAAGTTAAGAAAGTATGATCACGTCTCAGAAAAACTAAAAGAACTGCAGTGGCTAAGAGAAGACGACAAGATATACCAGTCCAATTTTGTCCATAAGCTCATTAAAACCTCTTGCCCTGATTATTTATTGAAAAAACTTACTTTTAGACGGACACGCATAATCGTGAAATAAGACTTACGAATAGACTCCTTACCCAAAAATTTAAAACCACCATGTTTAAGGGATCATTTTCATACAACGCCACTAAAATTTACAATTCGCTGCATGATGATTTAAAATTCCTAAATATACAAAAGTTTAAGAAAGAAATAAAAAAATATTTTATGAACAATTAATAATAATTGTTTTTTCCAATGAATAATTTATTATATATATAAATGTACTATACTTTTTTTAAGTTTGCTATACTTAACAGTTGTTTTTGTAATTCACTTTTAAGTTTGCAATACTTAATTGTTCTTTTTTAATTTGTTTTTAAATTGAATTATGTTATCTATAGCAGTAGATAATACCCTTTTTTTGTTTTTGTTATTATTATTATTATTATTATTGTTATTATTATTATTATTATTATTATTATTATTATTATTATTATTATTAATATTATTATTATTATTATTATTATTATTATTATTATTATTATTATTATTATTATTATTATCATTAATATTATTATTATTATTATTATTATTATTATTATTATTATTATTATTATTATTATTATTATTAATATTATTATTAACATATTCATTTGGTAATATAAGCTTAAACAATTAGCAACTAGGTAAAAACTCCCGGTGAACCGATTCATCGGCCTGCACTGACAGGTGCGCAATCCACAATCTACAACAACTACAGTACCGGGTCGTTTACTTGAAAAACTGATTTTCAATATGGAATCCATGGCTTTGAATGACTGAACAAATGGTTGATTGATTGTTTGATTTAATATATACAGCAAGGTAAGGTTTGTATTCCTTCCTGTATACTCTCACCTAAAAGAAGTTCGAAGCCTTCGCTAGGTTCAGCACCCTCTTTACAAGTGTCCTCTGAGAGCTTCCCTCTTGAGAAGATGCCTCTTCTAGAAGGTGCCGAGTTCTTTAGTAGTTAAGTGCCGGGCACTCAAAGATGGTGTGAGAGGATGATTCGTCGTTCTTATCACACAGCCTACAAATGGGTTCTTCCTGAAAAATTCTCATTGTGTGCAGGTATTTTCTCGGTGCGCAGTGACCGGTTAAGAGTCCTGTCACTATTCTGACCTCTCGAGAGCTTAAGTATCTCCTCGGCCAATGATGCCGATGGACATTTCACCATTGCTTTGCTATGTTGTTTTCCTGGTGTCCGGTTCCAATGGTCTTTGTGTTCGTTTCTGGTCCATCGCTTCAGAAGGCCACGAACTGAGGTTTTTGGTATACCGAATACAGGTTCAGGTCCTATAAACTGTTTTACAGCTCCTCTCCTAGTTAGAATATCTGCATTTTCATTACCAGCTACCTCCGTTCCGTGTGCCCCGGCACCCAGGCAAGTACCTTGTTGTGGTTGGCTTGGGTTATTAGGAGCTGTTTGGAGCTTATTTGCTTCGGCACGCATTGCTTTAAAAAACTTCCAGTTAAAAAACTTCGCCTTGATAGGTTTTAAAAGAAATGCGTGTTGAAACCTCCGTCCGTTGGTGGTCATACCCTTTGTTCAGTCATTCAAAGCCATGGATTCCATAGTGCAAATCATTTTTTCAAGTAAACGACCCGATACTACGGAACTTAAGAAATAGGCGTTTTAAGAAGTTCATTTATTGCCACAGGAGTAACCGAAATATTAAAAATCCATGTTCTTTTCTCTTTAAATTACTGGTCAAAATAGTAGAATTTTCTTCAAGAAATATTTAATTTCTCTAAATGGTTTCTTACATGTTGGAGGTAAGCTATCAAATAAATGTAAATTTTTTTGCTAATTATTGAAACTTAAAGTTTATTGTACCTAGTTGCTAATTGTTTAAGCTGTTATTACCAAACAAAAATCTTTAGTTATCTCAGTTTTCTAAATTATTTCAAATAAATGTTTATGGTTCTCAAAAGATATTTCCATGTCCATAGCATCAATTTTCAGTAAATTTTTGTTTTGGTCTTTAATTAAATATTGAATAAAAATATTTTAGTCTAATTTCATCAACTTCCGTTTTTTTTTTAATTTTTTTTTCTCAAAAAAGTTGTATTTTGTGCCACATTTAAAAAGGGGATCCGCTAGAATTTAATGAAATCAAGTTTTGAGCTTACGGAATGGTCCCTAACAATTATCACAAGACGAATTTTGGAGGCATGTTTATGTATGCCCATTCAGGCACACCGTGTATTCCTTTTAATTCTTTTAATCATATAAGTGTGTTAGAAAGGGCGAATATTTTCAAAATTGTTAGAATTCATAAAATTTAATAAAGGATTTTAAAGATGCGGATGTCAAAAAGAGATATATCCAATAATTACAAAACCTTTATTTCCACCAGCTTCCAAAGTGGTTGCCTTGCAGTGGCTGGCAAATTTTTTGGTTATAATTTTTTGCTTTAAGTTTTACAAGAGCAGTGCCTTATGTGGCCAAAATGGTTAACATTTGTCGTCGTCTTGCTCTTTGGAAGATTTTTATTCCGACAGCACATGGAATTTTTATTGAAGGAGCCCAATAAGAATTGCCGACACTTAAAAAGTGAAAAAAGGGAAAAGAAATCAGTAAAATTACAGGTCACAAATGAGCCTTTTGTGTTGACTTTGGTTTTATTTAAATAAATCACTTTACCAATTACAACTCGTCCTAACTAATTCCATATCTCAACGATAGCAACATATAATACATAATGACCAACAAGTCAAACAAAGATAGCCGTATCTTTATGTCTGAAACGCACAATACAGCAAGCACTACATTTACATCTGTATTTGAGTATGTACTGTCACGACCTAAACTTCTTTTGCAGTTTCAAGGGCGCAACCACAAAAGTAAAAAGCCATAATTACAAAAAAAAGCAAATCGATTATTGTATTTTTATCTAAAAATTCTAATCTTTTCTCAACTTGTTGAAACGGCATATAAATAAACGTATTTTTTAACCTTTTCACCATATTTGCACGTTTGGTGTTGGTTTGGCGGAGTAACGTCAAAATTTCCATAGCAAAGTTTCGGAAAAAAATTCAACTATTAAATACCATAGAAGAAAAATATTAAAACCAGCGCCATATACCTACAAGATGTAAATAATAAATCACTTTTAAGGCGGGCATATAACAGAAAGATAAATAAGTAAGAACCCTAGTAATGTAATCAGATACCGTCCCCTCGACGTAAGCCACGGCCACACATTTTTAATATGTATATATTTTTAGATTGGTCTCATGCGAGGAGGCAAACTTCTTGCTGAGGAATCACCAGCTCGTTTGCTCGAACTATTTGGCACAGATAATTTGGAAGACGCATTTTTAATCCTCAGCAAAAAACAAGAAGAAGGTCGACTGGACGGAGTTATTCAAAGGATGAATCGAGAAAATGGCTCAATTTTGGAATCTGCCTCGAGTACAACATCAGTGGCTTCCTTTGACGTGGGTTATGGATGGAAAGACGTAAGTTAAATTTATAGTCCTGATTATTAGTTTGATAGAAGATTCCATTCACGTGTTAAAAGTCTCTTAAGACAAGTGTGATTATAAAGAAATGGAGCGATTTTTGTTTATTTACTTCAAGTGATGAGAATTATGCTAATAATTTTTCCTTGGTTAGTGTACTCGTTTTGTAAACAAACAAATGTTTTGCGTTTGTCAAAGCTGTTAGTTTATTATAACAAAAACTGAGTGGTCATTAGCAACCGGATTTTTTAATGAACTGTTTTCGTCAATGAACAGTTTCCAATTTTTGCTAAAATTTCGTAAAATGAATCGGAAACCAAACGTTGTTAAAAGTAAAGCGGTTAGTAAATATTTTATGCTTTTTTTGTGTTTTTTTGGTGAATTACTGCAGAGTCTTGGAATTATAAAAAACCACGCAATTTCGGTAATTTTAAAGCTCTAGTTGTGTTCGTGTATAGAAAATACCAAAGATAACCAACCTTACGGACGAAAATGTTACCAAAAATTTTAGTTCCTGGATAACTTTCCAGGGCGCGGGTTGTCGTTTTTGTATAACTCCTCTGTCAAAAAAATTTACAAGCATAGAAGACATAATCGATTTACGACGTAATGTGTGAAAATTGCTCTAACGTTTCGACCTCGCATATACGGTGCTGTCAAATGAACCCAATCCTACTATTCGATTTTGATGCAAAATGAACCATACATAGAGAACTACCTTGACGACACTTTAATAATATTTTAGTAGTAAAAAATTTGTTTCTGATTTTTTAAAGAAAATCAGTTTTAAACTTGCTTTCGCTTCTATATGATATTTTAATATCTATAAAAAAAATATTTAGGAAAATAGAAGGAAGGGAGGCGCAACACCAATCAGCATTTTAGGTGACTTTTACCGTTGTTTTAGTAATCATAACTGTAAACTAGTAAAAGTATAGTTATCTTTACCCTTAAATTTTCCTAGAGAAGTACACTTAGCTAAAAGTAAAGCCAGGCACGTAATTATTAAGTCATAAAAAACTCTACTGTATCCAAACTCTAAAATAATATTTTGAAGTAATAATTGCTACTAAAGTACTTAAATAAAAACTTCTAGGTTAGTTCTACCATATGGTCTTAAAATAGTAATTTTAATTACACACCTTTTATTATTGTATTAAACCTAGAAAGTGAGCCTGTCGTAAAGTAATAAATGCTAAGCAAAATTTAGATATAATCTATTAAGCATTTCACTACATTGTAATAGTTCCAACAGTGGCCTAAGGGTTAGTAGTTTAAATTACCTATTACTTATTTGTACCTGATAGGTATTTAAGGGTATTTTATCATTACCCTTTGGGAAAACATATAATGGAATGGAATGCTCCATATGTAGTTTTTACTAATAAAACATTTTCTTTATTAAATAATACAAAAAATGCAAAACAATTTGTTTATTATTTCGATTCAAAAATACAGTAAGGTTCACAATTTAAAAAATATATTAAAGACAAAAATGTAATTAAAGGGCCATTATTGGTAGCTAATAGTATAAATACAATACTAAGAAAATAAAAAACATATATACATATGAGAATAAAAAATGATAAAACAGAAAAGAGAGAGAGAGTGTGCACATATTATTAATTTTGCTTATTGTTTTAGATGATTTTTCCTAAATGTTTTTTTTAATGTCTGAAATGATTGAGTAAAATTAAATATTTTGTATTTATTTATCACAAAAGCTATTCTGTATGAAAAAGATTTTTAAAAAAATCTTTGCGATGTTTTGGAAAGTCTTATAAGTTTGTATGCCTTAAACTTATGTTGTGTAGTACGTGGCGAAATTTAAATTTACTTATAAGATATGAAGGTTTTCTCCCTGTATACGCCGTATTCTATATATAAATCGTAGACAGCAATTTTGTACTCTTTGTGTTCACCTAGATTCATGTGAATCTCAATAGAGCCCATAAACAATGTCACAGTAGTTAAAAAAGGATAAAATTAGAGAATTACAGGGAATCTTTTTTGTTTCTTGGTTTAGATAAGATCGATGTAAGTAAAGACATTTAAAAGTTGCATAAGCTGACCTAAATTTAAAAATAACATGCTCTGAAAACGCTGTAGATTTGGTCGAAATAGCGGAACCATTCTCAGAAATATAACGTCACTATTTCTTTAAGAAGTTCCCTATGGTCATATTATCTACCTGTAGATCGTGTTTTGTTGTTTGGCATTAGTTCTCAAATCTTGGACAGTAAATTAACGTATGTTCTGCGTCATCTATTTTTTGACAGTACCGACATATATCGTCCGTTTTCCCTATTCGCTTTGTGTATGTCCTAAAAGATCCATGTCCCGTTAGAGCTTGTATCATATAGTAATCAATTTTTTTGTGTTTGCAGTCTATCCATGTTTTAATGTCGGGGATAATTATTTTCGTCCATTGTCCTTTTTCGGTATTTCGGTCTCATCTTGCGTGCCAGGATTCCAACGTTTTATCTTTTGTAGCTTCTTTGTTTTCTTCACTGTGTCCATTTTTATCTTCATCTACAATTTCTTCGACAATTAAATCTATGGACGGGATTCCTGTTATAAACTGAATAGCTTCCGTTGATATCGGCTACTCTTAGTAAGGCTTTACGTTGCATTCTTATCAGCATGTTTTTGTACTTCTTTTTACGCAGTACTGGACTCCACATCACATCATATGTTACGATTGAATGGATTACACTTTATAGTAACTTCCTCTTGCTAGTACTGAGCCCGTTTTTGTTAGGCATAAGTCTTTGTAGTTCAGCGAGTCTTTTGGTTGTCTTTTTAATGGTTTCTTCTATATGCTTTCCGAATTTCTGGTTTTCACCAATGTGGATTCCAAGATATCGTACGCTCTTTTGCGGTTTTATGAGGACTCCATTTAGTCGAAACTCAATGTTTTGCCGGTCTCTTTTTCCGGTTAGTATAACGGCTTCGGTTTCTTCTGGTGCTAATTCTAGGTTAATAAGTCTGATTGCCTCGTTTTCTCTTTGCATAAGATATATCGCTGTGTCACCCCTGACTATTACCATTAGATCATCCGCGTATCCTACTATGCCCACGCCCCTAGGGAGTTTTAGTCTAAGTATGGGGTCATAGTTTATATTCCAGAGTAGGGGCCCTAATACCGATCATTGTGGGATGCCTGCTGATGTTTAACTTTATTTTGTTCGTTAAGTATGTATCGTCCTTTGAAGTAGCTAATTACGGTATTCATAAGATATTGGGGTATACGAGTATCTGTTAGCCTTTCTACTATTTCTAACATCCAGCGCTATTAGCACTAACCACTCACTTCTATTTGCTATTTCTAACACTTTTTTTACGGCGTTCATAGTATATTTTCCTTTTCTAAACTCGTATTGTAGGGGGGATAAACCTCCATTTGTCTCCATCTCGTACTCTATTCTATTTTTTATCAAGTGTTCATATTTTTTAGCAATCGTGTTGATTAGACAGAGCGGCCTATATGCGTTTGCAGCATCGTATGGTTTTCCGTTTTTGTGTATAAGGACGAATTTTGCCATTTTCCAGCTTCATGGGAATTCCCGTTTTTTAAGCAAACCGTCCATAGTCTGCAATATCATATCCGGTGCTATTTGTACTATTTCTTTGATTACTTCTGGTGGAATTGAGTCAGGTCCTAGTGCCTTGCCTGGTTTGATTTTTTCTGTCGCTGATTCTAGCTCTCTAGGGGTTTTTCGTTTTTCTTAGGGAATAGTATTGTTATTACCTCTTCAGTTTTTTCTTTGGTAAGTTTAAAAGGTGGGCCAGTATATTTAACTTGTTTTTTTGATCTGGTAGCCTTGTCCCCATACATCTTCGTCCAACTCTTTGCATAGCTTTTCCCAGTGCAGTTTCTTCTCATCTCGTATTTCGTCCCTTAAAGCTTTTTTTTGTATTCGTCCCATATACGTGCTCCTTCTCCCTCTATTTCTTCATTTTCGGCTTCTCTTGTGTATTTTCTCCGAGATTTGACACATTCTTTTCTAGCTCTTGCAATGTCTTCATTCCACCAGTAAGGAGCGGAGGTAAAGGTTACGGACCCTACCTTTAGAGGCTTTATATATTTCTTTAAGGATTTTGTCCATTTCATTTGCCATCAGTTTTGTTGTTGTCCTCCTTAAAAATTCGGATGTTAACTTGTTTTTCATTAGGTTTTTATGTTTTTATTTATGTATACCTTGCCTTTCAATTTTTTTATTTTTTGGGATTTATCTGCTATTTCAAATACAATATGCCTTTGTGGTGTCAGTGGTTCATTATCAAGAATTTGCTATTCCATAATTTTTGATGAGAGACTGGGTGTAGCAAAAGTTATGTCTATATATGATTTTTGTTCTCTTCTAACAAAAGTTGGTTTACCTCCTTTGTTTCGTACTACGAGCTCCAACTCTCCACAAGCTTCAACTAGCATCTGTCCCCTTGCGTCAGTCACTGGTGATCCCCTGCTTTTGTGTTAAAGTCGCCAAGAAGTACCGAGTCTTTATTGCCGTTTCTGACTGTGTCCATGAGATCATCTACGTACCTTTCAAAAATGTTTATTGTAATGTTTGGTGATATATAACAGCCATATATGTCAAAAGATTCTGTTCTGATTCCTGCAATACCATTTCTTTTCATTATCTTGTTTACCTTTATGTTTTTGTTTACAAAATATATATCCTTTATTTCCCATTAATTTTTTGTTTGGTTCGCTAGATATTATTAGGTCTACATTTTGCTCCCTCTCTGTCACTAGGGAGACATCGTGTGCTCTTGGTGAGCGATCAGCGTTAATTTGTAAAATCTTAATTTTCTAGTATTCTATAGCCCTCCTCCTAAGGCTCATTTTTTGTATCACTATAGGGCACGCGTAGCTATTTGCTCTGTGTTCTCTGCTTTCTCTACAGTTAGCACATTTACTTTCTTTGTCCGTTTTTTCGCATTCTTTGCCTTCGTGGTTTTCAGCACATTTATAGCATCTTGCCGTTTGTGTGCAGTATTTGACGACGTGACCAAACCCACAACATTTCAGACAGATAGTCACATCTATGTATTCCTCTGCCTTTAAATTTACGAAGTACATTTTTAGGTATCCCTTTTGCATAATGTCTCTAAATAATTTTTTTTCGCATTCTAAGATCCATATTTCCTTTTGCCCATTGAAACCTTTTTTACTTGTTATTATTTTTATCGACTCTTTCTGCTCTCTAGTATAGTTTTTTAAAGAATTCCAATAGTTCATTTAGAATTTCTTCCGCTGAATATCCCGCCAGCACACCTACTATTCTAATCTTTGGTTTTTCAATCCTATCCATCTTGATATTTAACCCTTCTACCTTTTGTAGCATTTCTGCAGCTCTTATTTGATCTTCTTTTAATTTTGCCCTGATGTCCTTAAGATTTCCGGTGTACTGACCATCTTTCAGTGTCTTTTTAATCGTTTCTAAAACTATTCTACTATTCTCCTGATTTTTCATTCTGACCACCGCGCTAAAAGTGCGACCAGGCGTTGGCGAAATCCATGCTTTTCTTTCTCCTGGTTCAATACTATTTTCTCTGTTTTCCTTTGTGTTTTCTCTCTCTTCCAGTTTTTCTTTAGCTCTAATGTCTCTCTGTGCCACCTCATTGTACGCACTTCTATAACCGCTTCCTGTATATCTTGACCTATGCTTTTTCCTTATGACTTTTTGGAATCCGTCACTTTCCCTCTCGCTTGTGTATTCAGTGCCGTTCTCGCTTTCGCTCCAGTTCACTTTTTTTAACTTGCGTCTTTTCTGTCTGTTTCCTTTTTCGAGCTTTTGTTCTTCCTTCTCGGCCTTGTTTGTATGGTTTCCTACGACTTTTGGTCTTAAATTATTTATCTCCTCCCTCAGCATTTTTCTTTCTTCTCCTAATTCTTGCCTGATTTTCCGTAGATCTTCCTGCTGCTCTTCTGTCATCTGTTAGTTCTTGTCTTATCTTGTTTATTTCAATTTGGTCTTTTGTAGAATTTTGCAATTCTCTCCTGCGCTTTCAAGTGCCATATGAATAATACCTTTGTATAGTTTAATTGTGCAGTCAACAACTATTTGTTGGTCTACTTTTTCGAAAGATATTTTATGACCAATATATTTTGTTGTAGCTAAATGTATCGCATTTAGGTACATTATCATTTTATTCATTCTATTTTCATTCACTCATTCAATTCATTTTCTGTCTCGTTGCCAGCAGCTCTTGGAGTAGCTGATATTCCCTTTTTCGCCTAATTGGTTTTTATATTCCTTGTCTAATATTTTGTTTATTCCTTATTGTCTTCTGCTTTCTTCTTCTATGATTTTATTCTCTAATTCATCTTCCCCTATCCTAAGTTTTTTTCAGTTTTTTTCTTTCTCAATGTTATGGTTGTTTTTTCCCTCTATATTTTCACCATTTTTGTCGATTTTTATATGATTTTCTTCCATAGTCCCACTGTACATCTCCGCTAAATTTTTGGTTGCATTTAGCGTAATCGAGAGATCTCTTAGCTTTCCTGTTGAGGACCTGAGCTGCTTGTCCGCTTTGCTCTTTTTCCCCAAGAGGATTCCTAGCTTATCCAATGGGCTTCTTTTTGCTTTTCTTTTCTGGCCTGTTTCAGTATCAAAAGAGCAATCTGATTCTCTTTCGCTGTCTTCTGTGGTCTTGTTGGGAGATCTGTTAATGATCTTAGTCGGCGTAAAAGGGTCCACTTCACTTGCTTGATTCTCCTTTTGATCTGGTTTTTGCATCTTAGATCCCACGTGTGCCTATATAGTAAGGCTTGGTTTTCCATCCTCTCTAAGTGTTAACGTTCCTCTGTACGTCTTGGCTTTTTTTAATTTTGATCTTCTATATCTAAATCCTTTTACTAAGTTTTTCGTGGTTTAGGGTATTTATTTTTTACTTTTTTGCGCTATACTGGCTAAAAATATTATTACTATAATTAACAACTTGTTGTCTAACTTGATATTTTTATGACCCACATGCACTGGCTGGACTAAGTTTGAGTTAGTCGTCACCAGATTTTTTTGCAATATTTATAATAGTCACTCTATTGTAAAGCTTTTTGAAAATCAGATTAGTATATTAGATAAAACAAAGGACCTCATATGCTTCCCTCGGTGAGTAAATCTGATTTTTTATTATCTAAAGTAACATATTGCTCTCTAAACGTTAGGAAAGATTATGCAAGTTCCAAGAATTTCCCGGAAAAACTAAAATTATGCAGAATACTATGCAAAATTTCATGATTTGCTATAGTCAAGAAGAATAAGGACAGATGCATTATTTTCATTAGAAGCTTTTACTAAATTATGAGTTATTTTCAGGGACAATAGAACATATAGGGAATGGATATCACCAATAAAAAAGTCGCAAATTTTGAACGAACGGATGGGGCAATCTGGGAGGCATAACGTTTAGGTAAATTTATATTCCCTGGGTAAATTTAATCTCTAATCCGACTTATCGTATAACCCTCTTTTTTTGTTTACTTTTTCTTTTGGAATTTCTTGGCCTTTTTTGAGTCTTTTCTCTAAAATATCTAATAAATTGCTCTTCTGCTTCGGGGATTGTATAAGAATTTCACAAAAACAAAGAACAGATAAGGTATCCTAAAGGTTAAGTTATAGTTTAAATTCCTGCCTTTGTGTCAGAATAAATAAATTGTAATATATTGTTTTTATTTTTAATTCTATGCTCACTTTACGGCTAGTATCAATCAAAATTAAAATAAAATGTAGGAAAATTATTGACATGAAAACAACAATAAAATACGACATTTTGAAAAGCCGTTGTCAACCCGTTGTGTCAAAGCATAGAAAAAGTGACGTTTCCCTAACCGTTATGCTTTTTAGCTATGAAACTCTTAATCGCATGGGATATCCATTCCCTATATGTTCTATTTTCCCTGATTATTTTGGACAGTACTGTCCTGCAGCTGTAGTCGGCTCGGAAACCCGATTGTTTTTCCGGGAGCAAGTTGTAGGTGTTAAAAATATGTTTATAGGTTTTTCCAATATTAGGGAGATTTTGGTCAGGTTTTTTGTCAGTCTTACCCTTATTTTGGGCAGGTGCAGTAGCGCTCTGTCAGACTGTTACCTTTGTTAATTAATTATTAATTAATTAAATAATATTGGCGCTAATTAGCGTCGAATAGCGACTACCTTTACCGTTAAAAAACAACAAACGAAACTTGATGTTATTCTGTAGTGGAAGATTTTTAGGTTATAGAAGTTGGTTTTGTTATACAAAAATTTTGTGTATTAGGATTTTATTTTTTGTTAACTGTGTTTATAGTAGTAGTGGGGTACCTTTTTTAACGTTTTTTTTTTGGTAACTAGGTGAGTAAGTACAAATAAGTTGGCAGAGGCTCGTTTTCTTCTATTACTTCACCAAAGATATCTTGCAAAATCATTTGCCTGACTAAATTTATGTTGGGGTTAATATTTGCCTCCATGATATGGTTAGAAAAGCAAATAAAAAGCAATAAAAAACAACAAAACTCAATAAAAACGTAAGGTTATGTTTACCGCCAAACGATTGTTTACGTTCAAAAGCTATATTTTTAACTTCTTAAAGTTACCTTTATTTACGGTAACGGTAACCATAAGAGTAACGAAATTTGCCGTTAAACTGCCTGACCAAAATCTCTCTATTTTTTCTAGTATTTTTGAGAAAGATGGTAAAATCGAAATATACCTTAAATTTGAAAATTCCGTGAGGTTATTAATTCTGGGTAAGGGAATGAATTTGTCTTGCTACTAATCCGCAGGAAAATAAGCCTCTTCAATACACATATTAATTATATTTGTTATATAAGGCACGATAGTAGGGCAACACATTTGAATTAAGGTACTATTGAGATTATTATCTCATAATGCTTTTGTATCAATCTTTACAATTACTTTAGAAACATGGGACTCAGCGACAAAAGAAAAACTAAAACTGTTGTTTGGCATAATAGAATTGTTTCAACAACTTTTTTTTGGTTCAAAGTCCTTAAATTTCGCATATTTTTATAATAATTATAATGCGCTGGATTATTGCACAATTTTATCATAAGTCGTATATTATCAGCTATTCAGCTAGCATAGGCTTTTTTGTGCAATTTAACAGTGACTATTGGAGCATGTGTATCAAACAATTATATGATATTTGACGCTAAAAAGTTTACTTTTAACTCTATGGTTTCTAGCTGAAATTTATGCTGCCAAGGTTTTACTGCTGACTTTAATAAAGTTGACGCTATTTTTGACAGTTCCACACAAAGGTAAAAAATTACTACATATTTTTTTGTTCTGTTATGGGACGCCGGCGGCGCGGCGCTCTTCTTCGTTGCTGGCGCTATCCAAAATCTACGTTTGGGCTATCCAGCCAGAGCCGCGTTCGAGCTTAAGTGCAACTAGCCATAAAAGGGTAAACTGCATGCTTCTAAAATATTGATAAGGCTTTATTGACTTGCCATGCAAAAAAAAGAGATAGAACATGAGCGGCACGACATTTCTCAGCTTTATTGAAAAGGCCGCACGGAAGATACCGAACATTCACGATCTTTATTATTCCAGTAAATTTAGTAAAAAAAGTGAAAAAAAAGAACACATCTTTGGTTTTTGGCATAGAACTTTAAAATACCTCCATAAACAACACCGAAAGTCCCCTAAAATCCCCTGGATCCGAGGTCCACTATATTGAAAAAATGACAGATTTTTTTACAAAAAAAGTAATTATAACATATGTACAAGCCGATATAAGACTGGTGGCAAATATATTTACTTTTACCTCTCCCCCTCTCAGTCCCCCCTATTGGCGAACTTTTTCTAAAATAAATTTTCATTCAAATTATTACAAACATAAATAATTGTCCTTAAAATATGATTTTTGAAAATGCTCCACACTATAGACCTATTTTCTATATTTTCTGAGATAGGGCCTGTCAAAACTGTCAGAATTCAACTTAACAATAAATACCGAATTTTAGCTGATGACGCTAATAAACAAAGATACTGAAAAAATTTATGTCAAAAAACTGTTATCTTTTCAATATGGCAAAAGATTCAGTAATTACATCAGGATGAAATTTGGCATTGAAAAGTGCGCAAAATTAGTGGCGCATGAAGGAAAGCTAAAAGAATACGAAAATATGGAAACGCACACTATAAAATACCTAAACTGCAAGAGCTACAAATACCTTGGCTATGAACATCGGTTGCTTATCAACACAAGAGAGACAAAAAACAAACTTATACAAATTCTCGAAGCCAGAGTTTCAAAACTTCTTTATAGTGAACTAACCGCAAAAAATAAGATCTGCGCAATAAATGATTGGGCTATTCCGGCTATCGCACATTCCTTCGGTGCAATTGGGTGGTCAAACACAAAACTTGAAGCATTAAATCGTACGATACGTGTGCAGATTACCAAGAACCTGATTCAACATCCAAAAGCGTGCACCGAGAGGCTTTATATACCAGCATATATACGAGACCATAAATGCCTTGAAAAATGGATGGTATGGATAGTTGTCAAAGCCACTTCATGGAAAATTTCCCAATCAACTGGAGCAAACAAGCATAAGTGCCCCTATAGAACGGTTAAAAAAAAATTATTTATTTGGTGAGACAGAGGGGTTCATGGTCGCAACAAAAAATCATATAAAGGTCATTCACGGACTACAACTTGATGAAGATTTATACAGAATGTGCCGCCGTCTTCCGGAAACGATTGAGCATGTGATAGCTGGATGTTCAATGCTTGCTGCAACGGAGTACTTGAAACGCCATAACTTAACAGCAAACATAATCCATGAATACTTAGCTATCATATGCAAATTAAAAGGAAAAGAAGAACTATATTTTAAATTCGTTTGTTTTGCGGTACTAGAAAATGAGAACTACCTCTTATATTGGGATACTGCGATCCAAACAGACAAGCCTGTTGCCAACAATCGACCAGATATCGTCTTTGTGAAAAAGAAGAAAAGAATAGGCTTCTTCATCGATGTGACTCACTCAAACGATCATAACCTAGAAAAAGCAGAAAAAGAGAAGATTAGTAAATACTTTGAGCTATCATAATCCCCATTGTTGTTTCTGTCAGTGGTCTGGTCACAAATACAAGAATCGATTATTCTGGAAACTTGCCGAATCGTACGGAAAACCTTGAACATACCTGATGAAAATTAGGAAAAAATATCCCCTGAGCACAATTGCGTACTTATATATTGAATGAATAGACCCCACAAAGTGATTGATCGCCCAAACCCTACTTGGGTGAGATCCCGCGACACGCGGAGAAAAAAAAAATAATATAATATATAATAATATAAAATATAATAATATAACATCCATGATAGTGTCGTAATAAAAGGGTCTCTCCGCGACAAGTATCAGCAGCGACTAAGACAAATCTGGCGTTCAGAGCTGTCTGGAAAGAAAAAAGTTGCTGCTACAAACATGCTTGCCATCCCACTACTCACTTACTCCTTTGGGGTGATAAAGTGGAACGTGAACGAGTTGTGCGAAATCGACGTGAAAACCCGCAAGATGATGACGCGATATCGCAGCCATCACCCCAAGGCGTCTGTCCAATGGCTTCACTTTCCACGTTATCGGGGAGGCCGTGGACTCTTAAGTTTGGAGTGTTTACATAGACGGTTGGTCCTAAGTACCGCGTGCGAGGTAATCAGAGACGAGGATCCCCTGCTAGGCATGGTGAGTAACTATGAAACGGTTGAGGTGGGGTCATTTCTTTTTAAAGCAGCACAAAGGCCATCGGATGAGCTCCAAATAGTTTTTGACAAAATTCGGCGACAGGAAAACTCCATTACAGAGTGCAGAGGTAAACTATTTAATGCGTCTACATATAAATAAGCCATTGCACAGTGTTTTCTGTAAAACCATTTAAAAAACTAGCTTATAAACAAAGTTAAGCTTTGCATTCTTAAGGTCTGGTGCATTAAAGTCGGAAACTGAGGGGTTCATCATTGCTTGCCAACATGGAGTCATCAACACTTTAGAATACCGAAGTCGCGTGATGGGTATACAGGTTCCTGACACAAGTTGTAGAGCCTGTCATAGGGCGCCAGAGAGCTTATATCATTTGCTGTCTGCTTGCGGGAAGTATGCAGACTCCGCGTATATCTATCGACACAATGCGGTGTTACGAGTGCTGTATTACCACCTAAGGCACTCGTACGGTGTTGATGATACTCCAGTGTTGCCATATGTCTCCTCTGATATTCCATTCGTAGTGGGGAATGATAGAACGGATTGTAAACGCTAACAAGCCGGATATAGTACTTCTTGACAAGAATGAAAAAATTATGTATGTCATTGAGTTCTCGGCACCCGCCGAGACAAACATCATTGTCAAGGAGGAAGAAAAACGGACGAAATATCAGGATCTTCTCTTTGACCTTTACCGAGTGTACCGAGGCTATACAGTCAAGCTAGTCGTTTTGGTAATTGGAGCTCTCGGAGGTGCACGGCAAACACTGCTTTCAGCTCTCAAGACCTTGCCAGCCTACCGTGACAAGGCAGAACACCTTGCTGGCGCAATGCAGAAAGCGGTCATCCTCGGATCATTGCGTCTGCTCAGAGCACACGATGCGGAACACCGTTTCTACTAACCTTGCGGTTAGTGGGGAGTAGAACGGTGAATGGAACACCTGGCCTATCTGCACCCGTGTAAGTCGGAGCCGCGGGACCGCAGAAAAGGCCAAACAAAAAAATAATAATAAGAATAAGAATAATAAGAATAATAAAAAATAATAATAATAATGGCTGTTGCTGGTCAGCTATCGGACGCCGCCCCTGGCGATGGGGTATACTCTCCAGTTATGAACTGGAGGGTATCGGGGAAACAAAATACCCGGGGTGGACAAAAACAGCACCACCGCCTGATTGGGCTAGCACCCCAATTGGATGAGAAGCTTCTCATTTGCTGTACGTACTAGAGCGAAACGCTACTCGGGCGGGGCAGAGCTTCAGGTTGGCTCTGTTTGGAACCGTCAGGAGGCTCAACCTGACTTACAGATGGGTGAAGCAAGTGGCGCTTCTGCAAGGAACGGAACCACAAGGCAGCCTACGTCACCGGCAGTCTCACGAAGTAATGAGCCTCAAAATGTGAGATTAGCACTTCAAGATGATATTGCTCCTCCAGGACTCATAGAGAGAAACCAACTCGCAGAAAGAAATGGCCAAAGAAAGACCAATGAGGACATAATGCGAGCATACTTCCTTGGCACGAAGTGACCCTATCAGAAACACAGTTAGCAAACCAATTTTATGCTCTTAAAACACATAACTTGATAACAGCACTCGAAATGGCAAACATCAAAGACGAGGTACAACAAACAATTGACAGAACAATACAGAACGCAACACCACCAGAAATAGAAAACTTACCTGCGCTGTTAGAAGAAGCAACATATCCTGACAATATATATCCTGACTAATGACAATGCTGCTGGAACTAAAGAAGCAGTCCCTGAAAGAGACAAAAACACATTAGAAGATCAAATTTTAGATACCTTCATAAAACACGTAGTAATGTATAGTGAAACGGACCAAGAAAAAGGAAAAAAATTGCCAAAAATTAGACCCAACAGGAAAAACCCAATTCTTAGTATACTGTGCAGCACTAACTGTAATTAACCACATGGGAATCAAAGTGGAAGGACAAACAGCTATATACAATAAAGATAGAAAGTCACCCAGATGGAAGAAAAGATTGGAAACAAAAATTAAAGAAGTAAGAAGCAAACTTACAAAAATCAGCAGGTGGGAGAGAGGAAACATTAGTGGAAAACTTAAAGAAGACGTCAAAAAAATCCTAAAAGATAGAAATATCAAAATTAATAAGAAAGATTATGAGGAACAGGTCGCTGTCTTCAAGGATGAACTTAAACAAAAGGTAATGGCTCTTGACAAGCGATTAAAAATTTTAAGAGAAAGCAACAAAACAGTACAATCACAAAAACAACAAAAAGATAGTGTGAATATGTCAAAAAAAGAAGAAATATCACTCTTCTGGTCCAACATCTGGAGAAACAAAGTTGAACACAACAATAAGGCTCCATGGCTGCAGATAGAAAAAGAAGAGTGTCAATCAATACCAGCAATGACTCCTATTGAGATCGCTGAGGAGAAAGTAAGAAAAGCGGTTATAAGAACTCATAATTGGAAGGCGGCCGGAATTGATTCGATCCACAAAGGAATAACGTACATGCTACCAAAGTCAGACAAAACAGATGACCCAAAAAATTACCTTCCTATCACTTGCTTACTCACGCTCTACAAGCTAATAACTTCGCTACTCGCCTAAAAGATAGACAAACACCTGACGGAACAGAAAATAATTACAGAAGAACAAAAGGGATAAAGAAAAATGACGCAGGGGTGTAAGGAACAACTAATCACTGACTATGTAATAACCCAAGATGCCAAGCATAGATCTCGCAATATCGCAGTCGCTTGGATAGACTATCAAAAGGCGTTTGGTTCAGTGCCACATACCTGGTTACTAGAAGTTTTAAACCTACACAAAATTGACAAGGACATCATTAGATTTCTCGGCGACTGCATGCGCACTTGGAGACTACCCTACATGTCTCACTCGGCGAAAAGCAAAAAAGCAAATAACCACCGAGGAATTACAAATTAAAAGTGGCATTTTTCAAGGGGGCTGAGGCCCCATATGGTTTGTCCTTAGCCTGAACCTACTATACTGCAAACATCCAACCTGGGATATAAGATGAAAAAGAATGACATCTACTACGTCATAGCGCACTTATTCTATGTAGATAATCTGAAACTTTATGCGTCATCTGAGAATGAGTTGAACAAATTAATAGAACTTACAGAAAGATTTAGTAATGATATCAGGGTGAAATTCGGTATTGAAAAATGCGAAAAATTAGTGGCACACACTACTAAATACCTAAATTGCGAGAGCTACTAATACCTTTGCTACGAACAGCGGCTGCTTATCAACAAAAGGAAGACAAAAAACAAACTTATACAAACTCTCAAAGCCAGAGTTGCAAAACTTCTTCGTAGTGAACTAAACGCAAAAAATAAGATTTACGCAATAAATGCTTGGGCTATTCCGGCTATCGCATATTCCTTCGGTGTAATTGGGTGGTGAAACACAAAACTTGAAGCATTAAATAGTAAGAGACTAGTGCAGATGACCAAGAACCTAATTCACCACCCAAAAGCGTGCACCAAGAGACTTTATATACCTCGTAGCATGCGAGATGGGAAACTGATAGACATCAAACAACTCCACAATAGACAATTCAATAGTCTTAAAAAATACTTTAGAGCCAAGGCGTCAACATCTGCCCTGCATCAGGTAATCATAGCACTTGACAATTACTCTCCTGTGAAACTCAAAGAAGATTGTATCGAGACCGAGACCATTAATGCATTGAAAGATGGATAGTTGTCAAAGCCACTTCATGGGAAATTTACCAATCAACTGGAACAAACAAGGTTATCTGTTTGGTGAAACAGAGGGGTTTATGGTCGCCATACAGGATAACGTTATAGCAACAAAAAATCATATAAAGTTTATTCACGGAGTACATTTGATGAAGAGCATGTGGTAGCTGGATGTTCAATTCTGGCTGCAACTTAGTATTTGAAACGCCATAACTTAACAGCAAACATAATCCATCAACACCTAGCTCTATCATGTGCAAATTCAAAGAAAAAGATGAACTATATTTTAAATACGTTCCTTTTCCTTTTGAAAATGAGACCTACCTCTTATAGGTAGAGTAGTCTTCTTCATCGGTGTGACTCACCCAAACGATCATAACCTAGAAAAATTAAGAAAATCCCCTGAGCACTTACATATTGAATGTATAGACCCCACAAAGTGATTGGTCGCCCAGTCCCCACTTGGTAAGAACCCGCTACCTGCGGAGAAAAAAAGAAATAATAAGAGCTCAACAGCCGGTAGTACCTGAGGAACAGGAACCGCAGATACATGAAGCTGAAGAGGAGCTTCCCGTAGAATTGGCGCTACACAAGACTAAGCGCCTGAAACCACAAGATCTAGCTCGAGCGGATGCAGAACTGTTAAATGCTCTAACAGAAGAAGCTGACATCTCGCGTATAAATGGCGCCATCTACGAGGCAGCTTGCTTCGTGTCGCCAAAGGTGCCCAACAGGAACCCCTGCGTCGACAGGGCGCAACGCCGAGTAAAGAAGATGGAAGCAAAAATCCTCTCAGCAAGGCAGCACGTATCCCGTATACAGTGTTTGGTGGAATACAGATTGGCAGGCAGGCCTTTTACGCCAAAAGTGCGCCGCATAGCCGCTAACCTGCAGCACATCCACCACACGCTGAACGAAGCGCTGTTGCAGACCATCTACAGCAGTGCTGCGAAAGGATACGTATACTAGTGACTACCAAATAAAATCTTACTCGGCGGGTGAGGGGAATTTCGGAAAACAAGTGGTTTTTCGAAAACCCCAGTCACCTATTTCAGACGCCGCCGAGGAAAACTTCTGGAGGGCATTTACGAGATAACTCGTAACGTAAACACACCAGCCCTGGCTTTGAAACCTTCGTGAGGTGGTTTTCACCACCAGAGCAACTGTGCCCACCAATAACTGTGAAGGAAGTTCAAAGTGCTCTTATAGGTGCTAAGAACTTTGCTGCCCTGGGGCCTGATGGAATTAACGCCTACTGGTGGAAGAAAAACAATCCCTTCCTGGTTTATTGAGGGGCGAACCGTCCTACTCCCCAAGAACGAACACTTGTCCCACTTAAAGAACTACCGCCCGATAACATGTTTAATCGCTTGTTACAAGATCAGCAGCGACTAAGAAAAATCTGGAGTTCAGAGCTGTCTGGAAAGAACAAAGTTGCTGCTACAAACATGCTTCCCGTCCCACTACTCACTTACTCCTTTGGGGTGATAAAGTGGAACGTGAACGAGTTGCGCGAAATCGACGTGAAAACCCGCAAGATGATGACGCGATATCGCAGCCATCACTCTAAAGCGTCTGTCCCACGACTTTACTTCCCACGTTATCGGGGAGGCCGTGGACTCTTAAGTTTGCACTTGCGTATCCATGAAACGGTTAGGGTGGGGCATTTCTTTTTAAAGCAGCACAAAGGGCATCGGATGAGCTCCAAATAGTTTTTGACAAAAGTCGGCGTCAGAAAAACTCCATTACAGAGTTGACCAGCCAAAGACTTAAAACCACCTTAAAGAGTGCAGATCTAGACTACTTAATGCGTCTACATATGGATAAGCCATTGCACAGTGTTTTCTTTAAAACCATAAAAACACTGGCTTATCCACAAAGTTAAGCTTTGCGTTCTTAAGGTCTGGTGCATTAAAGTCAGAAACTGACGGGTTCATCATTGCTTGCCAAGATGGAGTCATCAACACTTTGGAACACCGAAGTCGCGTGATTGGTATACAGGTTTCTGACACAATTTGTAGGGCCTGTCATAGGGCGCCAGAGACCTGCATTCGTGTAAGTAATACGCGTACCCCGTGTCATCATCAAGAATATCTCCACGGTAATCCTTGCCTGTCAAAAAAGGCGACTAAAAGGGAAAGCCGCCGAGTGTGCTAGCAACTCACAAAGCGTTATAAGATTAACTCGCTGTGAACACGTCAGGAGGTTCCCCGGCCTAGCTTGAGTCAGGGTGAAACATAGCACTCCCTCGAGTACTAACTCCACCGCACAAGAATCTGGAGCAAGTAATAATCAACAACTACAGAAATATCAATCATAGAACATATTAGCCAGAAAGTTCCAACTGTTGAAGGTGCTGCACAAGGAATACAGCCAGTGCTCCTCCAAACAGAACTACCTAGGAGGCGCATTAAGTAAACCATGGAAATGAATAGAACCATAATGCGTATATTTTATAGAGTCACCGACATGGTAGAAATAAAATAGGCTACAGGCAGAAGCAGCAAATCCATAAAAGTTTTGCCAGAGAATACCCACAGCTTGAAGTTACCGAACAAAGAGTGGTAGACTAATATAGAGTGATCTTACGAAACAGACTACTCACAGAAGACGATATAAATGAAATTCGTCAAGAGAAAAAACGCGAAACCAGAGGAAGTCTACGATGTTTAAGTTTAATTCGGGGCAGTACAAATGTACACGTTCCAGAAGAACAACTAGTAGCAACCCCAGAAGCAGATGCTGTGCCGAACGTAATCAACCCAAACGAAAAAATGACCGAACTTCTAGCAACTGAGATGCAGAAAGCTGAACTTGAGTATGAAGGTATCGATCCAACAGCTAGACTAATCCTACCAAGGATAAACACCTTGAAAGAGTTGGCTAGAGTGCTCAACATCATGAATGATGTAATTCAGCCCAAATACTTAGACGAAGCCAATTGTTTGAAATCTTTGCATATGCTTTTCTACTCTGCGGCATCATCATGAGACGATAAACAATAATCATTATATTATTGTTTATCGTCTCATGATGATGCTAACGTTATTAGCGAAACGCGCGTCGAGTGCAAAAAAAGTGTAGTTTTGGTTTGTGGAAAACAATTATAACTATGTTTTAGTGCAACCAAAGGTTCCAAATTCCCAAAATAGTTAACATAGCTCACTAACCATTCACAAAAGAAAAGATTAGGAAAATTATCCAAGAAACTCACAACTGGAAGGCTTCCGGGTCAGATGGAGTCCAAAACTACTGGCTAAAGAAACTTGTAAGCACCCACGAAAAACTGTCAACTTTTATCATTTAGGTTGGGAGGCAACCAGATCGAATGCCTTCCTTTCTAACGCAGGGTCTTACCTTCTACCAAAAGACTGGCATAAAACACAAAACCCATCAAAATACCGCCCGATAACATGTCTGCCAACTTTGTATAAAGCAATCACCGCTTGCATCACCTTAAGAATTTATGCACACTGCAACCGAAATAAAATCAAAGCAGAGCAGCAAAAAGGATGCACAAAAAATGCAATGGGCTGCAAGGAGCAGCTAATAATAGATTCTGTTATATGTAAGGCATTCTCCAAACAACAAAATCATAGAGATTGGCATATAATCTTAACAAGATTAAGTGAATTTAAATTAGTGAATCTTAAAGTATTGATTCTATGAAGATAACATCATTAACCACATCTTAATTAAAATAACAGACGAAGTGCAATAAAAATTAGGTACCGCTCAAAAACTTATGTGACGTTGGTTATAGAATCTATATTGAACTAAAAGGTAAGTAAACATTTTTATCAATGGTTAATCCTCCCCATCCACCCGCAATGCTTTTAAACTGACGAAAAGATGCCGTACGCTTGTGTGTGTTTATTTTTTTGAAAAAAGGAAAAAGACGCAGCAAAATATAAACAAGTGTTAGTAAATTACCGTAGCAGACTAAAAGGCCATTAAAATTAACATTATAATATGAAATAAGAATTACGTTCTTCAAACTCTGAAGTTTTGTTTATCAATGTGTCAACAAACATACACATCATTTAAGTCAGAGCCTTTATAACATAAATAATAATTTGATTTTGTGTGTTAAAAGACTTTTCATCATATTCCTTATTTTTGGGCGTCAGAAATAAAGCGCAAAGAGTTCCAGATTAATTTTAATTACATAGTGTATTCCTATTGATCTTTGCAATAATTCACACACTTGTTTTTAACATCTATAAAAAATTGCTTATAGTTTTTGCCTGTTGACTGAGGATGAATCCTGTAATTTGCAATCTTCTTTCCAAAAGCACTTCTAATTAAACTGCCATCGTTCGATAGCGGAATACACGCATTTGTGCAGTATTGTTGTATTCTACAACGTGCTATCATGTTGCGCCTGTGTACATATACATTACATCTTAGACACATTACTTTTCGTATATCTTGATGACAGGTGGTTGATATTGCGACACTGTTTATAACATTTTTTGTATTTAACCGGAGGAGCACCGAGAGTTGTAATTGATGACTTTTTACATACCGTTAGTCGTTGCCTCTTAAGATTATCGACACGTGTAAAAGTACGACGCACTAAATACACAGAAAATCGGGCTCGGTCAAAATCCCCGCAATTGATGTAAGTGGTAGTCCTCTGTCCCCTGAGAGTATCCCTGCAAAAAACGAGATAGGAACATTGGGCTATTTTCGAGATACAGGTTGTCAATAGACGGTATGCTTTAGCATACGAAAGCTGAATATTTTTACATCGAGTTAGGTAAAATAATGGAAACCCATATATCAGAAACATAAGTACCTTCGTAAAACATAAAAATCCTATTGACCCCCCCCCCCCAAATAGACAAGGAAAATCATGGTCAAACTTCATTTATTAACTGTTTAAGTTAGTTATGCTATTCTAAAACTGCAATCTGTTTCTAACTCCCCCTCCCCTCCAAATAAACTAGGAAATGAGAGTTTCTTATTATATTTTTCAGCTGTTTCGGATGGTTATACTATTCTAAAAATCTCAATGGGACTTGCCAACTTTCTAAAAAATCGACTGTTTCTAACCCCCCTCCTTTAAATAGACCAGGAAATGAGGGCCTCTGATCGGTAAACTCTATTTGTCACCTGTTTGGGTTAGTTCTACCATTTTTAAACTACAAAACATCATCCCAATAGAAATTTACAACCTTCTAAATAGCAGACCGTTTTTAACCCCCCCCCCTCCTCTAAATAGACCAGAAAATGAATGGGAAAAGTCAACTCCGTTTATCAACTTTTCAAGTTAGACATTTGAGACAAAAACTATCTATATTTTTGTGTCTTACTCCTTACCAAATAGACTAGTAAAAAAGGATGGTACCAGTTCTGGAATATATTTGGACAAGAAAGAAGTGCCATTAAATAAACCCCTAAAAACTCGTTGCTATACATGCACTATCGTATAGACCAATGCTAACTATAGCATCAACAATTTCTAGGTATTGCAAGACGAGATTCAGCCATAGCCTGTAAACAATATAATTAGGAATGATCAATTGATTAATATTAAAAATATATTAAGAATTCAAATTCAAGGAGAAATTGAAATTCTGAATGAATATCACGAACAACTATAGAGTTTGAGTAGTCAATGGAGCAGGAAATTTTTCTGAAAGAAACACTTAACCTACGTAGCTAACTAAAAATGTAAGAGTTTGTCCACACCATCTCAATGAAAATGGTGTCCTATACTACCAATAGCTGTTACCAAGTATTCGAGATCTCTAGAATCTTATACCGCAGGAGAATGGACAAAGATATATCTCAAAAATGAAACAGCCGGCCGCCGTAGCGCAGTGGGCAGCGTATCTGCCTGCCGCACGGAAGGTTCCAGGTTCGAATCCCGGCTAGGTGCATGGATATTTTGTGTTTGTCTTTAACTTTGCAAAAACTTTGCAAACAACTGGGCATTGATCCTGTGATGGATGGAAAGTTCCAGAAAAAAAATTAGGCAGTTAGGTCCTGATGATTTTTTTCCGTAATTATTGGCTATTGTTCTCCTATACAAAATGACATCAAACAAGATACTTACTTTTCAGTCTGTCGAAATAATAATGCGGTAACCATTACTTAAGCGCTGCAAGAAGATGTGGATGGAATTCGCAACTGAATCAGCTATACATTGTCCATCGAATACCACTAGAAAACATCAGCGATCTGTGGAGGAGGTCAACTCAAGTAGTAGTTTTAAAATGGCATAAATAACTTAAACAGATAATAAATGCAGTTTACAGAGAGGCAGAGGGGGGGGGGTTAAAAGGAGTCTGTCTGAGACAATATTTTGTAGGTAGGTACCTAGCTTTAACAGGTGATAAATCCTTTAGAGATCCTCACTTTCCTGGTCTATTAGGAGTCTAGTCTATAAGGGGCGCGGTTAAATACGTTCTGTTTTCCAAAAAGTCGGCAAGACCTAATGAAATAATATTTTTTAGTTTTCAAATCGTATTTCTAACTTAAACAAGTGATAATTAGTTCCTGGTTTATTTGGAAGGGAGGAACTAACTTAAGCAGGTGATAAATGGAGTTTGACTATCAGAGATCCTGATTTTCCTGGTCTATTAGAAGGTTCTTATGTCTATATATGGGTTTCCAATGTTTTATCTAACTCGATGAATATTAAGATTTCGTATGCTAAAGCATAGTGACCATTTCCAACTTTAAGACCCTGTATCTCCAATGCCCGATGTCAAAGGACCATGGACTACCACATACATCAATTTCAACGATTTTGTCGGAGCCCGATTTTTTGTGAATTTATGGCTTCTTACTTTAGCCAATAAAACTCGCATAAGTTAATTTTTATATCGTGCACTACGGACTCGTAAAAAGGAACTATTTTATGCATCGTCAAAACGGAAATTTATAGATGGATACTCTCCACCAAATGATAGTAATATTATTTTAAAGTGGTTAACATACCCTAATGATAAAAACGTCTGAAAAAGAATCATGAAATATGGATATAAGTTAAAATATTTAACATTACCTTAAAAAGGCAAAGGCAAACCGCAGACACGTATTTCACACTAATGATGCCTTTCAAGGAAAAAATTCGAATGCGGTAATTCGATGTCTAACTCTAACTCTATATTAAACCCGTTAGAGAAAAAGGTAATACATAAAGGAATTTTTGGAATCAGAAAGAAATGACGTTTTTAATTTTACAAAATATACAGAGTGACCTATTTAAAAAATACATCACATACACACCCGTTAATGACAGGTGGCAAACCAACATCAAAAACATGCTATTTTGTAAACCATTTTATTAAAAATTTGACTTTTGTACCTCTTTTGGTTTTGGAGATATTTAGGGGATTCTTCACTTTTCGGACAATCTGTATATGTTGATAATCTTTATTGTCCAAGTACTATATTTAGTAGAAGAGTTATTTCAGATAAAATTATTTTTTAAGCTTTTAATGCAGAAAACATTGACCGGTCAGAAAAATATTTATATTCGATTTAATCAAATGGACCTCGTCTTCGGCTTTTCCAGCAAACTGTTGTCCAAATTATTTTTTTTTCTAGGAACTCACACCAGATAAAAAAAAGAAAAAAAAGTTACGTGCCTCTAAAGCGGGTATGAACAGAAACAGAGTTAAGGCATTGATGGACAAAAATTGGAAGCAGTTTTATCGCAACATTACGTAAGTGTCAGTTTACGTAAATATTTTTGGTAAAATTAGAAAAAATAAGTGCATTCGTTAATTTTTAGAGTTAGTTTTAATTTGTTAGGATGTTGTTTAATACACATGATTATTATTATTATTGTATAAATAAAATGTTATTATGGTTAAATTAACATATGAAAGACAATAATAAAAAAAAAGATTTCTCCAAGTTTAGCCAAACAACAACAAAAATTGACACAGCAATGGGATAGGTTTTTAAAGTAGGTAACATTAATTTTTTTAGGTTTAAAAATAAAACAGGAAAAGTGTTAACAGCTACATCGAATAATGAAATATTCTTGATTAATTAAATGTAAAGTAATGCTTCTTAATCATTGTTAAAAATTTTGAAGACCGTGGGATTTCTTACTGATAAGAATCTAACCACCACATGCCACGCCCAAATCCTTAATTGATTTTGGTGTCTTAATTGCTTTTGGGATCCTTAATTGCTTTTCTTGATCTACCCGCAAGTCCTTTGATACATCCCGCCAAAGACCACACCCTAATTAGTGGCACGTGCCACCTGCCCAGAAACCTGTTCGTGCAGATTGAGCCATTGCACAGACTCCGTGCAGACACCTGTTGAACTGATGAAGCTGGCCTATTATCAAATTTGTAAGGTTATGTCAGAGTTACCCTATCAAACTCAAGCACCAAATCGCCTACTATCAACAGTATGTATCAAGGTTATATCAACTATATGTATATATAAACAACTAATTATAGTTAGGGGGCTAAGTGGCGATTTTTAATCGAACCCGGATTTTCTTACCGTACTAGATTTTATGGTCTCATGAAGGCTGAGAGAGATTTTTGTGTAGTTCAATTGATGGTGTTTGATATTAATTTATAGGTTTTCGAATACGGGGAGTTTGAATCTTTTATCAAAAACTATCTAAAATGACATTAGGTACAGATAAATGATATATATTATTGAAAAAATATATATTTTTATTTTCTCTGGAAAAATTAATGACTTTTAATATCGGTAATATCAGTTCTTTGATGTGAGAAAATTGTATCTGTTCGAAAATTGCATTAAATGACATTGACAGCATGTAAAGCATAAACCAGATATTTATATTCTTATCCGCTGATCAATCTGGTTTATTATAATTGCGAAGAAATTACGGCCCTTTTTGCAAGTGATAAAAAGCGCTTACTTTTAGCATTATTTCGTCGCTTGCTGAGCAAATTATTGTATTAAATAATTTACATTTTTAATCCCATATTTTGCTGGTAATAACCTTAAGAAAAGTTATAGTACCTATTAGCTGTTGTTGTGGTCACGAAGACTCACACATTAATATTATTAACATCGTTTGGTCAGGGGATGGGGAAATACGTAAATATAATTTCATTTTATTTTATTGCAAAGATTGACTGTATGCTTTTCCAAGAAATAACTCCCATGCTTAACGTTGGTGTGTTCATGCCATCTCTTTCATACGCTCCCGAAAATATCAACCTATCTCTGTGTGAGTCTTCTTGACCACAACAACGGTCATTATAGGTGAATGGTGAATCTGGAGCTGTCCTCAGTGCAAAAACGAACGTCTGATGCTTGCGGCATTTCAGACAAGACCTTAAGAAGACTTCGAAAAAAGAGTGAAGAGGAATTGGACAGACCATATAAAAGGGTTCGACAGCATTCAAAAGGGGAGGGATTAAACTATCGACTAGAAATATTGTTTATGATATGTATAAGTCAAAGCAATATGTTACCCTCAAAGCTATTCTAGAAAAAATAAAGGAAAAACAACTTTGTGATATTGGAATTACCAATTTGTCCAAAATTTTAAAAGAAAGAGACTTTAAATATAAAAAAACGTGTCAAAAAGATGGCAATTTTTAAGAGATTACATAAAAAACAAAAGATCGGAATTGCCAAGGCAAGTTGTTTTTCTTGACGAAACATGGGTATTTGCGCACGGAACTTCAACAAAATCGTCTTGGCAGGATGAATCGAAACATTGCTATTCCAGTACCCGTGCAAGTAATGGAAAAAGATATATAATAAAACATGCAAGCAATGAAGAAGAGTTTATTTCAAATGCAACAAAAGAACTGACGATTATCACGGCAATATGGATGCTAAAATTTTTGAGCATTGGTTTGAGGAAAAACTTTCCTCCCTAATTGTTTTGGACAGTGCGTCTTACCATACGAGACTCGAAGAGAAATTTCCTACAAGCAGATGGAAAAAAAGAGGAAATAAGAGAGTGGTTGTCAAAGAAAAACATAAACCATAAAAATTTATTTTTAAAAAGTCATCTTTTAAGCAAGTGTAAAAATTAAAAAAAATATGTTATTGACGAACTAGCCCTTAAATATGGACATCAAGTTTTGAGATTACACCCCTACCATTGCCATTACAACGCAATTGAATTGGTATGGGGTATTAGGGTATTAGCAAAAATTATTATGACAAACATGCCTGTAAAAATATCGATGAGCTTAGTGTTATAAAGTTGTGGGAGGAGGCACTTGGGCAAAGAAGAATGGCGGAAATGCATTGAACACACGGAAAAATTATTTTTGATCTTATGAGACAGAACAGGTTATCGACAAAGTAAGACCGTTAATTATTACGGATGATGATAATGATTCTGAGAGCATGGATGATATATCCGATGTAGAGGAAGACTATTTTTAGTATGCATTTATAAGTAGGTGCGTTGTATCGCAAAACTGCAATATCGGTTCTTTAGGGAACCAAAACTTTATAAAAAGGAATTTGTAAAACTCCTATTATTTCGAAAATGTAATTCGTCATGTTCCAAAAATATATTTATTGTTTGAGAACCACCGACTTATCTGCTCAAGAGGTTTTATTGCTTAGCGGACTTTTTACAACGAATGCGGATATATAGGAATATACCTAAATACCACTGATAATACCTTGTTAATTTATTGCTTATGTCACTGAACACACTATCGACTGTCTATATGTATGCTGACAGAATATTGCCACCTTTTTTCTCCTTTTTTTCCCCAAGTTTAATTTTATATATCTTTGCTACCCTATCAAACTCAATTTTAAAATTAGAGCATTTTTGAACTTAGGCTATTTCAATATTAAGAAAAACCGGAACTTACTTGGTTAATACCAAAGAAATATATAAGGTGAAACATTTAACATATTCCAAAATTTAGCAGGAGGGTCTATTACTACAAATATTTGTTTAAAGCATTTAGAAAGTAAATTATATTAAAAAATGTGTACAAAAAAATATTGTTAACTATTTATTTATTAAAATAATCCGTTCTGCATTATCTATGGAAAACAATTCACTACAGCTACAACGCAACTACGACAGCACTACCACAGTCTAAATGCACCTTAATATATCATACATAACGGGTCTCTAGGGCGGTCTAGTTTAACTTGGCGTGTCCGAAATAAGACAAAAGATTTTTTACATTCCCTAGAAACCAGATTCCGAATTTCAGACTGCTAACGAAAAGGGCAGCTTATACTACATATTTGTTTTGGTATATGAAGGGTCCACGGGAGAAAAGCGAAATATCCATCGGACCTTGTTTCGAGAAAATTCCACTTTTTGTATGTATGAACCCTACGCTTTTTTTCACTCTACAGGATATTTTCAGATCACGTTTACGCTGTGATGCTTTGCGTTTCTTCCCTTTTTCAATTCGGCATATAAATCTACTACTAATAGCAGACTTGTTGCCGTGTTTAACTCGAAACTGAAAACAATGTGACATTTCGTCTTTCTCCCGTGGACTCTTTGTATGCTAATTTCAAACCTCTTAGAGTATTGCATTTTTGTATTCTCTAGTGTAGAATATGACTTTATAATAGTTTAAAGATTTTCTAAACCGATTGTTTTAGGGGTATCCTCTTCTTAATTACATTCCCGGTAGTTCAAGTTCTATGCTTTCTAAATGGAGTGGGTGGGGAAATTAAACACCTGAATTTGGGAATCATCAACGAAGAAACCAACTACACACGCTGTCCTGAAAACTTTAGTTTTGACGGAACTGCTGAACCATTTGTAACAGAGGAGGAATTCAGTGATTGCAATATGACTATGTTGAGCTGCAGATTTTTAACCTATCTAGACCATCCGATGATAAATAAAGTAAGTAACAACCTAAATTTGAGACAATTTAAATTATGCAAGGCATGCCAAAATGGCACAATTCATTCTCAGGACGTAACTTTAGAGACGTACATTTTGAACGCAGTCCACGTTGGGAGGACATACTTTTTTTTTATTTCAAAGTACGTCTGCGGCCTGAGGATCTTGAAAGAGAGATCAGTGAAAAAATGTTTTTAAACAAAATCTTGATGTTTTGACTTATATGACATCCACTGGGGCAGAATTTGTTGGCGAACACTGTACACGGTATTCCTTAAATAGTTTTAAATCAAAAACCGATCACCCAATTTTTTTATTTTTTTAACGTTTTTTAGACCTAATGTAAACAAAAAATTCAAAAATTAAAAAATCCTTAGAGACTTTTTTTAAAAATGCGAATAATTAAGAAAATGCAAATAATTAGATAAAACACCAAAATTTATTGGAAATATGTTTTATTTATTATTAGAGGTTGGTAATAAACCTAAAACTTAGGCACAAAATATGTTGTAGAGTAATGAAAATGTTACTAAGTTATAAGCTTCTAAAATATTAAACAATAAAATACAAAATAACAGATGATTGCTGTTGTATTCTCTCACAGCCTTTAAAAGTATATTCGCATAAAATTCATTATTCTTGGACACTTTATATATTTTGACTATAATCGTGCGAAATCATGATGATGAAGGGAAAGCCAAGGCTAGATTGAAATTTTTCACAAAACTGTTGCACATGATAAAATACAGCATGGACTTTTGGTGTTACGGGAATGTTTAATGCCATATAGCTGTCTTTAAATTCAGAAATGCTTTTTAGGTACGTTTGCTCAAGTTTTGCTCCAAAACACTCCCTTACTACAGTTGCAAAACATTTAAATGTTTGTACATATTTTAACGCAGTTTTTTTAAAGGCATTTTTTTCTTATGGTACACCCTATATATTTTGACATTTTTGAATTCTCCAAAAAATTAGCTTTTTAAAAAAGTATATGTCTGCATGTAACCATTTTCGAGATATTTCAATTTGAATTAGATATTAATTATAATTAATTCGTATCATTGTATTATATTTAAACCAAACTGGGTCATACATAATAATATGCATAATCACAACAATCAAAAAGCTGTAAAAGTAGAACTTACTTCACAAAAAACAAAAATAGCAGAGTTTTGACAGCAGGACGTCAAAATTACTTAGGTTTTATTATAATACAATAATACGGGTACAATATTGTATTTTTAAAAAGCTAATTGTCTAGAGAATTCAACAGGGTCAAAACATATAGGATGTTCCACATAGACTTTTTTTAAAAAGTAAAGGTATTCCATAAGAAAAAAAACATTTTGGCACACCCTGTATACTCTGATTAATTTTTATTAATGATTTTGCAGTCCCTATGAAATACCCTTTCACCCAGTTTTTGTTTGGTTCTTCTGCGGTTATTGCAAAAAAAAGTTATCTAGGGAACACTTATAACCGATCACCATGTACCTTTGTTACCTAACTTTTTAAGTAAAATAGACACCACACTAATTTTCAATAAAGTGGCGTTAAAGAAAAAAAATGGAAATTTATTTGGGAGATTTGGGGAACCAAATAAAAATAAAAAATTGAAATTCTTATGCAAGTTTCTTGTAGGTTAATTAAAACATCTGTTTAAGGAAATTAAAAAAAAATTCTAGTCATAGCCTGTTTAAAACATTACACCAAAGTGTAATTCCAAATGACCACAGCAAAGGTTATAAAAAACTTAACTTAATGACTGGGCTCTGGTGCCACAATTGCAAAATATAATGATATAAAAATGAGTACATATATAGTATTTTAGGCCTAAAATGTCTTTAAACTTATGACTAAAAAGGTGTATTGTGTATGTATGTTTTAATACTAAATTTATCTAAGTAATTTAACAAAAGTTCAATACTGATAACCATCTGCAGAACACAGGGGAAAAGAGCAGCACCTACCTTCAGGTAGTTGTGTGTTTAGCAAACCTGTAGGCATCCTGTACTATGAGATGTTCATAAGGGGTGGCGGGACAGGAATATGATAGACACACAGCAGATCTTCATGAGACTGGTTCACAGACATTGGGGTTCAAAGGCTTTGCAATCAGTTTGAAAGCTTGATAAAACCTTTTATTTAAAGAGAAAATACCAATTATAACACTGCTAAGCTAGGTTAGTTTGTAAATTTAAACTCACCTGACTATCTCCAGGAGGAAGTAGAAAGCCCCAGCAGCACAACGAGGGTCTAAAGGAAACCTGATGATTGAAGAAAATGGCCAAAATTAAATTTAGACATTTTCTTGACCATGTTGAAATGACTTACATTCATGCCTAGTGGAATTTTTTTCGCTGAAACAGGATAATTGTGAGAGTATCATCACATGAAAATTATGTATAGAAATGTTAATGATAAAACGGGGCAACTGATTTATTGATTAAAAATTTCGAATTTTGAAAAATATCATAAAAAAATCAAAAAACTTTTGAGTTCGACGGCGATGTTCGACCATTGACGTCTGATATTTGGGGCTACCAGAAGCCCAGTTTCATGTATTAACTTTGTGGGTCTGTGGTAAATAGACTGATCTTTGCGTGCTTTATTGACTACTTGACTGTTTTTAAATATAAAATGTATCAAAATGCATATCGTGATTTATATGTTACATATAAATACATCTGAACTCTTCTAGCGACTGAAGTGTATTGTAAACAGAGCTTTTCAATTTTAAAATATATTAAAAATAGATTAAGAAATTATTTATCAGAGGAACACTTAGAATCTTTTATGCTTATGAATATGGAGTGAGATTTGTTAAATAAAATGGACATGCAACTAAGAAATAATTCATAAAACTCCCGTGTTCCAGTTGACGTATTAAATTAAACTAAATGTTTATTTTAATTTCGTTTTGTTATTTCTTTTTATAATAGTATTTGTTTTGTTCGTTTATTCTTACCTTTTAAAATATGTTTTGTTAGATTATTTTTTTTCATTTTGCTTATACCACAAACTTCCCTTCTCATGTTGAAGTACAAAGGGTCGCTCGGCTCGAAAAATCCAGGGCCGGTCTGGCCCACCCCATCCGCCCTTGATCACTCATCCTTCAATCTCGAAGAATTATAAAAAAAATTGTGAACCAGAATCCTTATCAGAAGTTATATTTACAAGGTTTCCCATTCTCGCGGGACGAAGATCGGCAAAGCCAGAATTTTGATGATTGCGAACATTTACCTGATCTCCAACGTCAAATGAAACAGTGCGTTGACGAGTGCAAATTTTCTCGACGCTCTTTATCCGTTAATGAAGGAAACTTATTTAATTGAAGATCATACTCGCCAGGGCGAACAAGCAGCGGCGCGGCATAGCAACATGACTTGGGCTCTGAGGCAAGGACAATTTATGCCCCCTTCCCCCGCCTTCACTAATAAATGTATAAATGTAAATATAATTTTTTTTATAAAAATTAATGACGTGTTAGGTACCTAAAGTTGTGTTTTATTCAAGTGACTAAAATAATACCAAACGTTGGTATTTTTTTATTGTAAAAAAATGGTAAATTAACATACTATTAGATATATAATAATGTAATTTATTTTATTTACCGCATTTTTATTGTCAACATTATCTGTAAGTTTGTGAAGTCTTGAGAGGCCTCGCTTTTTCATTAGCAAATAATTTTTTTAGTCGATAAGTTCATTTCGTAAGCAATTTTCGTTTCAATTGAAAGTAAAGCTAAGCTGCTTACTACTTTGACCTATTTGTGATCCTAAGTAATCTTTAAATAGTTTTAATTTACTAAACGTCCTCTCAAGAGTTACCAGTGTTACCGGTTATGTTAAAAACAATAAAAATGCGGTAATTATTTGAACAAAGTTACTTTCTAGAACCCCGGATTGTTAAATAATTAGCTCAAAAAAATCGCTAGTCGACATATTATTATTTAAATCGTTTTTTACAAGTGTTAAAAGATGATCATAGTCAATTACTATAGAAGGCTCTATAGCGTTTACACTTTTGTAGAAGAATTTCATCAGTAGAACTTGTAATGGTCCTGAGATCCAAAAAATCAAAATAATCGCATACCGTCACCATACGTCTGAATCGATTCTTAATTTGACCTGTAACCTAATCAATAACATAAAAATTGGGTATGAGAATTGTGATGTTAGGTTGGGTTATAGAGGGGAAAGCGCAGACCTAATAAAATTAACATCGGATTTTAAATGGTTTAGTAAAATAAATAAACAAATTTATTTACATCTTCAACATATTCAATATTTGGATTATTAAAAAAAAAAACAAAAAAAATGAGAACCACCAGAGAACAGAAAAAAAAACGAAAACAAGACAAATATATAAGTTTTTTTTGGCACTAGGGAACCTAAGAATGAACAAAATAACTTAAAACTACCTAGATAAAACCAATAGTTCCAATTTAATGTCTAGGTTACTTAACTGTATTATTTTTTTTTTAGTTCAATAATTTTATCCAAAACTGACGCTTTTTTATCGGCTCTTCTTAGTTTCCGTTTTTTCAGATTTTGTTTAGGGCTTTTGTTTTGAGCTGAGAGTTGATTGTAAAGACCTGGCTGATTTTGTGTGTTAGTGTTATCACTTTAAATATCTGTTTCAGTGTCTGTGTTGTCTGCTGGCTCTGACAGCTCATGCAGTGACAATTTCCCCTCAATTTCCAGCTTGAATCCTTTGATTTTAGCTGCCAAACCTTTGGACTTGGCTTTTTTTAGGTGCTTGATTAGTACTTTATGCGCAAAGATCGTTGGTTATGGATATTTTTAGTACCTTTTAGCTTATAAACGCTGCAAAAAACTTGAAATTTTATAAAGAAACTGACAAATTCTACAATAACTGGTGGGCTAGCGTTTTTACCTATTTTTCTTACATTGTTAATGTCATTTTCTTTTAAATGTAAACCCATTAACAAGTTTAGTTTTGTCAAAACATCTTGAAGAATGTTATTACCATTTATACTTAAACCAAATATTATTATATTGTTTTTACGGATTCATCGCTCCAAGTCTAAAGTTCTAGCTGAGATTTTGTGGACGGCTTCACGGTTTTGTTCGATTCTAGTGTTGACTTGAGCAATTGCGTTGTCCAATTTTGCCACTAGAGTTTCCGTCTGCTCCTTATTTACAGCAAGCAGTTTAGCATAAAGTTTTTCCGTAGACATTGACATTGCAATACTGGATAATAATGTAGGTACTAGTGTGCGACTACTCAAGGGTCATTCAGCATCTCCATGCGAATATGTGTGTGGGTGGTACCGCTGATGACAATTGTGACGTACAAACTATAGCAATCGAAATTCGACCTTACGAGCAAGAAAATGGCTTGACTGATAACGTGTTAAATTAACGTTTATATAACTGTAGTTAAACTAAATATTCGTACCTTTTTAGCATCTTGAATAGTCCATTTTTTGCTCTTTGATTTGGCACCTCACTTTTAATTTTCTGTTGAATATTACACCAAAAAAAAAACTTAGTTTGTTTACGCAGCGAAGAGTATTGACATTTTCGTACATAACTTGAAGTACAAGAACTTTTTGCAGATAACTTAAATTTAAAACCTTTGTTATTCTAAAATAGGCGTTTTTAAACAAATATGCCGATTTTAAAATGGCGGAAAGATGTATTTTGTAATTATTTATAACTTTTCTATTTTTTATTAGATTTTGATAAAACAAAGCTGATACTCTTTTAACGTATGGAATTGTAAGGAATGCATTTTCCTGGTTTTGGTCTTGTAATCTCTATCCTGTTTGTTGAAATTTAGAAATAGTATGTGTTATAAGTTTAAGGCTGTAACCATTTTGCTGCAGATCCTTCTTAATGTTTCTTATTTTGATTTCCAAGTCATGAGAATTGTTACAAATTTGAACGGCTCTGTTATACAAAGTTCTGATTATGCCTCGTTTGGTTGTAGCAGAATGATTTGAACCTTGATTTAAATATTGTCCTGTGTGAGTGGGTTTACGATAGACTGTTGTTCTGATGTCGCTTTCTACTCGTTTGACAAACACATCAAGAAAAGGAATTTGACAATTTGGCTCCAACTCCATTTATGTAATTTAGGTCGTGAAGAACTGAAAGTTGTTGGTCATTCCCGGTCCAGACAATAAAAGTATTATCAACACATCTCAGCCAGAGCTTAGGTTTATGTGTTGCGGTATAAACCGCGTGTGATTCGAACCACTCCATGTAAATATTGGCCACCACTGGCGAAAGCAATGAACCCATTGGCAAACCGTCATCCTGAGCATAAAACCTATCTTTCATTTGAAAATAAGAGTTATGTAGGCAGCAGTCCAACAACTCCATCACTCCCTCCAGCGGTAAACTGGTACGTTCATAAAGGGATTCGTCATCAACCAGTCTCTTTCTAATAATATCTAGCGATTCCTATATCGTGACATTGGTGTATAGAATTTCGACATCAAAACTGAAAAGTCTATCCTCGGGTCCTAAAACAAGATTTAAGAATATTAACAAAATGGTTGTAATTTTCTACAAATAAAGCGGTCTCGCCTGGAAGAGGTTGAATAATTTTCAAAAGGAATTTAGACGGATTGCTTGTTGGAGAATTTCTGGAACTTATAATTGGGCGTAAGGGCATTGCATCTTTGTGAATTTTGAGAAGTCCGTATAGATGAGGAGGCTTGCTATAATGTGGTGTAAGTTGTGACCTTGTCTTGTCCCGAATATATCTGGAATACTTTTTCAAAATTCTATAAACCTTACTTTCGATTGATTGCGTCGGATATTTTGGGAGAAGTTTATAGTTTTCTGGTCATATGTTTCCGTGTCCAAAATCACTGTTGCATTGCCCTTGTCTACCGGTAAGATTTTAACTGATTTGTCCTTTTGAAGATTCTTCAACGCGATTTCCTGTGTCTTGCTTATATTAGAGGTATGCTTAATAGGTTTGTCAATAATGGTCCTTACTTAATGTCTGAACTCGTCGGCGTCTTGTCGTGGAAGAGGACCTTCTATGCCGGTGATGATATCGATGCTGGTAGCTTCTTAGGAGCGATGGAAAAGTTAAGTCCTGTGTCAAGTAAGTTTTCTTCTAAGGGTGGCAATGTCTTCTTTGACCCATTAACGATGGTTCTTACAACGTCGGTGGTCGATTGGCTTTGTGGCTGTTGATGGGCGAATTTCCTTTGATGCTTCGCTTGCCAAGTCTGTCGTAGATGATCGCAGGTTCATGTGATCTTATCCAGAATCGGCTGATAATCTTCCTCCATAGTATTTTCTCGAATCTCCTGAAAGTAAGGAACTGTTCCAGCGATGAAAGTTGATTTGAGACCGTGTAAGAGCTTTACTGGCGTCATCTAGAATCCGCTGAACTCTTTGTTCTGGAAATGATGCCTTAAGATGAAACGCAACAGGAATAATGTTGCTGTCTCTTGCTTGGCATAGGAATTAGATGTGCGTGTCTTCTCTAGTATGCTTAATTAAAGTTTTCTCGTAGCCTCGAAAAAGATCGCTTATATCGGGTCCGTACCGGGATTCCAACGTTTGTTTGAAAGTTTGGAATTTCAATACTTAGTTTACTGAAATTCCAAATATTTGGAAGCCACCCCTTGGGCGGAGCCAACTTCTTAAACTTTAAGGTTGACTGATTTCTTACAGTATATAAGTACGTAGCCTTAGGAATTGATTGTACTTTGCACCTGAAGACAATCAGAGATTGTACTGATCGAAACGTCGTGTATAAATAAAATATAGACAATGGAAGTCCAAAACACAGAGTTAATTTCAAACACATCATTGTCTCAAACTTTCAAACATGGAGTTAATGTTTTTCTAAAAATTTCTTGCATATGTTGCTACAAAAAATATTACCATCGTCGCTAATTTATTGCTCCTGCTAGTTTCGTGAGCGAGTCGTGCTAACTTTGTGCCGATAAACTACTTTTGTTAAGGGTAGCTTAATGATCACGTTTTGTATAAAAAAAATATAGCGGATTCAAAATGGCCGAAAACCTTATATTTTAAAAAATTGTAACTTTTTTACTTTTTATCCAATATTAATGGAAAAAGTTTTGGAATACTTCGTTAGTAATACATTTTATGAAAAAAATTATCAAAATAAAAAAAAGTAATTTTGATTAAAAAAAAAATAAAAAAATCTGAAAAAATAAAAAAAGTTTTTTAAGTCTCTTTTTTGAAAATTATTGATTTAACAAAAAAAAGGTTTTATAAAAAAGATAGCCTTTTTGATTCTGAGTTCCAATTGGGTTCAATGATTCCATTCGGGTAAGTAGTTTTTGAGGTATGTTAAAATAACTGTTCAAAAATATGGGTTTTTGGGCTATATTTGGGATCCATGATATCGCCCAAAAGTACAAGAACTTTTTGCAGATAACCTAAATTTAAAACTCTTGTTATTCTAAAATAGGTGTTTTTAAACAAATATATCGATTTCAAAATAACTGTTTTATTTTTTATTCGATTTTGATAAAACAAAGTTTGTGATACTTGGTTTGTAACATTTTTATAACGAAAAAATAAAAAAGTTATAGTTCTTATAGAAAAATATTTAAAAAAAGTAAAAACAAAAAGTGTCTTATTTTTTTGATTTGGTATTGGTCTACGCAAAAAAGCAGTGCTTGTTTTACTTTTATCTTTCTTTTGACATATTACGCAAATTAATTTATCCAATGATTACTCTTTCCAAGTTTAGAAAAAATAATGGAAAATCACCTAATTATTGCGTAACTCTACGCCTGCCTCTAATTCGCCGCGTAGGCCGCCAATTAAAATTATAGCCTAGTTGGTAATAATTTTATGTAAAAATTTTTTTTTTCAAATACAAGCTTTTACATAATGTAAAGTGCACACAAGTAGAAAATAATTTTTAGCATTCTTCTATCATAATAATACATTAATTATTATTATATTATGATTGTTCGCAAGAATCTAAATTCACTATAAAGCAGGGAAATGCAACATTTCTGTGATATATGGATGGACATTGTTAGTTTTAATTTGCGACCATCGCTTTTATATTATGATATCAAAATGCTTAAAATTATTTTCTACTTTTTAGTGCTCTTTATATTATATAAAAGCCTGTATTTAAAAAGATTTTTTTTATATAAAATTATTTTTTAATTTTCAAATTTGTACCCTAAATCTTCCATTTTGAATCCGCCAAAATTCATAACCCCCTTCCCTAAAAACCCCTCTATGTCAACTAAATATTTTCCCCCTCCACTTTCCTTGTTAGTTAGAGGGATGTGGGTACCTGATAATAGTATATTATTGTATTGTCACCGGAACTATAAACGCATACCAAATTTGAAGACAATCGGATGTATAAAAGTCAGTTAAAATTGGTTAGAAAAACATGACCAAATATCGTCCATCTTGAATTCGCCGTATTAAATTTTCAAAATCTATTTCAACATTCGTATTCCTTATCCCCAAAAACCCTCGTATACCAATTTTGGTTAAAATCGGACAAACTTAACCCATTCCACTCCCCTCGTAGGGAGGGGGGGGGGAGAGTGCCTAATAATATCATATTATTGTAGATCGGAAGATTAGAACCAAACATACATACATAAATAGTGGTAAAGTTAAATAAAAGCTTGTAAAAAACAACTTTGCGGGTGGTCTTTCTAGTGACAACCAATTTGTTTTTCCATTGAAATGAATATAATAAACAAGTACATATATAACTTTTAAGCAAAATGGTTACTCTACAAGTTTTCAAAATTTTCTCTTAATATTGTTGCAAATGGCTTCTGAAAATAAATAACTGCTTTAAAAAAACAAAAAACTAGTTTTATATTTTTTGTGACAAAACGAAGGAAAATTTTAAACTTTTTTATAAAAAAAAATGTATTGTGTGTTTCCATTTAATCGTTTGCTGCGATTTCTGACTCTCTATGTTAATTTTTAAGAAAGTTACAGCGTTTTTAAAAGTACTACGCAAAAAAAGTGGTGGGGGCAATAACTTGAAAAAACTCATTTACCAGAATGACAACAAGTTAAAGCGTGATATATGAGCTACTCTAAACAAAGTAAACTTATTGGCATAAAGTTAGTACGATTTGCACACGAACCCCTTTTTTGCCCGATTTGTTCATAGTCTAAGTTTAGTAACCATTGCTATAAGGGAAAAATGTTATTATTGTTAGACACAACTGGAGGGTGTTTTACTAAATTTTTCCCACCTATTTTTTGACCAAAAATTATCGTCTTAGAGAAATAATGTTTAAAAAGCATTTCAATCGGTACATGTTTTCTTTTTTTACATGTAACATGTTCATACAACGCATTTAGGTACCGAAAACAATACACAAATTGTAGATCAACCAACAATTATCTTTAATATTTCTTCAGTAAAATTAAAAATACTTTCCCATTACTTTAATATGTGCTAGCCATGTCAAAATTTTAGATTGTTTCTTGTTCAATACATATACATAGCTTTTTTTCCAAACTTTCGATTTCTAGAAGCGTTCAAAAAAAGTACTGGAAATAGTAGTTTTAGCATTGGTTTAAATAACCAGCGCAGTGAGGTATTTAAAAACGCGAGTAACAAAAGCACAGTTTAGCCGCCAGTTGTTAACACTATTTTTTTTAATACCTTTATCATAAAATCCAAGAAAAACATGAAAATACTTTTAAAAATCTCGAACGAAGACAACTTCTCGCAACACACCATCTTTACACTATAAATCAAGGCGGTTTGTAAATGAAATAACAATTGTTTCCATGAATGTGTCTTTTTACTCGGTGACGTTCATTGTTGCGCCATTTTATTCTTAGAATTTGATATTTTGACGATATTTTTAAATTATTTTTTCGTAAATACTTGGTAAAAACTGGCTCCGCTATTACTCTTTAACTTTGGGTAAAAAACGAACAGAAATATTTTTTTGCACCCGTGATCAAAAACAAGTTTTTTTGCATCGGTAACCAAAAACGCCATGCTTTAGTTATCTGCAGACAGTTACTAAAATCATGTTTTTGATGAAGGTATAAAAAAAAAGTTTTTTTGCATTGGTAACCAAAAAAGCCATGCTTTAGTTATCCGCAGAGAGTTACTAAAATCATGTTTTTGATAAAGGTATAAAAAAATAATTTTTCTCTATTAAAATATTGAACGTTATTAAAGAGATACCCATCAGTCTATGAAATAGTATTTTAGGGAAAGATGGAAATAATTTAAGGCAATTGTCTAATAAAAATTTCTGTTTTGTCATCTGTCTGTCATCTTGAGTGGTGTCGTGCATATGATTTTTATTTTGTGATTTTTATACAAAAAAACAGCAAAAATGGTAATTGTTCAAAGCGTAAAGTGTGTATGACATATGGTGGTATTAGTGCCTTTCAGTCAAAGTTCTTTACGGTCTTTAAAATTACCAAAAAGACCTGTCCTACTATAAGTGTATTTAGCTAAAGTATTTTTAGGTTCATCATGGCCTTATCATTAAGGCAACGTTTTTTTTTTAATTTGTTTGTACTTTAAAGATAAAGGTTAGATAATATAGGTCATTTTGGAAATAGAAAAAAAAGATCCATCTAAATAAAAAAATATATATATGGTAAATGTCAAAATAAATGGCATGCTGTAACTAAAAAGGAAAAAAAGTTTATTAAAACGCTTCATAAATTATTTATTTAGGGCAAAAACCAATGTAGAAAATTGGTGGGAAAAATATAATGCATCACCCACAGTTGGTCTAGAGAGGGGTTTTAAGAAAAAAAAAATATAATCTTTAAAACATAGATTTTTGTTTTCGATTCATCGCCAACTATTATTTACCGTAAAAAGTAAAATCCCCTATGGAGCCTTTTTCTGGGGGGCTATTTTTGGAAAATATTATGACGATCTTAAATAGCAACTACTTATTTTGACTTCATATTTTAATTTTCGCTGAAATTGTCTTTTCAATGGTACCCCATATTATACGGTTACTTCACTAGTTTTCGAGATATTGGCTTTTAAAATGTCAAAAATACAATTTTTAAAGGAAGAACTAGAAACTAAAGAAAATATCTCTATTGTGTTCAATATCGATTTTAGGGGTTTTTTTACAACGAAATAAAAAATTACAACAGTTTGGCAATTTGACCTTCTAATTCACATTTTTGGCATAATATCGTCAAAATCACTGAAAATCAATAAACTGTAAATACGAATGTGCAAACTTCAAACTGTTGTCATTTTTTATTTGCTCTTAAAAACCCTCAAAATCAATAATAAACACAATAGAAATATTTTCTTTCGTTTCTAAGATATGGGGCTTTGAAAATTGAATTTTTGACATTTTGAAAGCCAATAACTCGAATATTAGTAAAGTAAACCTTATGATATGGAATACCATTCGAAAGAGAATTTCAACGAAAATTTAAATATGAAGTCAAAATAAGGGGTTGCTACTTAAGGTTTTCAGAATATTTTACAAAAATAGCCCCCCAGTCAAGGGCTACATAGGGAATTTTAATTTTTACGGCAAGTAGTAATTGGCGATGTATCGAAAACAAAAATCTATGTTTTAAAGATTATATATTTTTTTTCTTAAAACCCCTCTTTACACCAACTGTGGCACCCATATGTTTGCTTGTGTCAATTCACGTCAAAATGTTTTTCTTCGAAAAAATTTCAAAAAGAATGCCTAGAAGGTTTTTTTTAATTCAAGGAAGATGCAGAAATAAAAAGCAGACGAAGGAAAATAAACTGAAATAACTTAATTTTTGAATGTTCGTCAAATAACTAAAACACCAAGTTGTTATTTTTGTATGCTGTCTAAAAACACCCTGATATTATTTTTCTAGCGTATTGCCGTTGTTTAAGAAATCTGCTTGTGAAAATATCTGTATTTTATTTTAAAAACACTTTATGATGAAAGAAGCTAATATTGAGAAAATCTAATTATTTCGGCCTGAAAATTAAGCCATTTCCTCCAGTTTTCTCCAAGTATTTACAAAAAAATCATTTGACCAAATCGACCAAATATATCAAATTGTCAAAAATTGAAATGTCCCAACAATGAACGTCACGTGGTAAAAAGACATTACTATGGAAACGATTGTGCAAGTAGTGTTGTTCTGTCTGGGATTTTTTAATTAGGTATTTAAAAAAATAGTGTTTACCGTTCATGTCTAAACTATATATGTTTTTTTACTCGCGTTTTAAATACTTCGCTTCGATCGTTATTTAAACCAGCGCTTGTAAAAAAGCACTATTTACACCAAACAAGGTATATCACATTGATTATAGCATGGAATAGTACTATTTTATACTAAAAGAAACTGAATGTATAATACTGAATAGAATAGAATAGAATAGAACTTTATTCCCAACAAACTTTACAGAAACAGGTTCTACAAAAAAAGTAACGTCAACTGGGTTTAATGCAGCACAAACCTTTTTGTGCAATCTGCATTATTTAAAAAAAGTAAATGACTTATTTAATACATACCCACATAGCAAAAAAATATTGCACGTATATCCAGTGTATATACGAAAAAGGAGAAGAATATTGCCCTGGATATCACCCAGATATTCACCTGACGTGCATAGGAGCTCCAAAAAAGATCCAATTTAGATCCAGAGGTACCCATTAGGTAACAACCACTGAATATACGTTATAAGAATATTCTGAACATGTATTAATTACTCCACAAAAATATTCGAGTTATATTCTATTATACCAAATTTGATGTACTAATGTATGTCCATTATGGTATATATTTATATAGTATATCCTGTCGACATCCATCACGATACACAAAATATATATTTGTCCAAATTTTTGTTTATATATAACATTGAGGGTATATATAAGATTTTTATTACTGCAATATACTAATCCTAATATATAAGGTATATAAGTTTTGTATATACCCTGCATATATTGTCATTTATATTACAACAATATACCCACTTAGCACAATAACAATAATAGGTCGCATCCTAAATTTAGAAAAATTAACATGAGTAAAATTAACATCAGAAACGCATGCTCTCACATAAAAAAGCATTTTTTAGATGTGATGGAAAATATCGTTTTTTATGTTATTTATATATCCAAAAAATATACGGTATCACGTAAAAAGTGCTGTTTGTTGATAAAAAAAACCTAAAATGCCTAAATTTAATTTTTTTTAAAATAAAATTTAGTTTAAGTCAAAGAGAGCAAAGCAGTATATTAACACTCGCAGGCACTATATCGCATTATTACCGGTACATATCCTCACGTTTATCTCGATTCTTTTTGGTGGTTGATATCTGTCTCTATCTACAGCATCCTTAATCAGTTTTTTATGATACCTGTATCGTGGTGGTGTGTAAAGAAAGGGAATTTCTTCTTGCTGCAGTTACATCTGGAAATAAAATATTTTTATAAATAGTTAATACGTGGCATATTCATTTTTTAATCAGTTTTTATTAGTTTTTATTCAGTTTGCTGGTGGTACAAAGCAACATTTTATAACAAAAAACTATAAAAATGCCATGGGCAAAAATTTTCTTAAAAATGTGTTATTTTAATCTTTTAAAGACAATACTGTAAAACAAATATTTTTGAAAAAATTAAGTTTATAAAAAAAATATAAAGCCAAAACTAATGTTTAAGTTTAGTAACAAATATAAGTAAAGAAAAAAATTATACAAGTTCTCTAGACTCAACAAAAAATGATTATGGCAATTTCTGGCAAATTAATGCGTGAATATCCTGAGCACTTTTATATGGGACCTTTCGGACTTCATCGTTTTAGTTTTTAACAAAAGTAATATATAAAAAACTAAAAATATCAATCTATAAAAAGACACACACTCACAAAAAATTTTTTGTGTGTCTCAATTTTACTTTAAACTGAATTTAAAAAAAAAGTTCCCGATAGTTTATACTACTTACCCTTCAAAGTCTAGATGTTAAGATGGCCGCCAGGATTATTGTCTTTTTCCATGCAAAAGGAACCAAAGATATAATTTTTGTTGTTTTAAAATTCAGAGGCATGATAAAAACTATCCATATTTCCATCAAAAGTCCACCTGAAATAGAAATTTGGTGATTGACAGTTACGATTCCTAACAATTTAATCAGGTCAGAACTTATTTTTGAGTAGACTTAATTTCACAAAATCCTTAAATTGTTGCTAATAGTAAAATAAAACTTTAATATTTTATATAGGGAATTTCCACAGATAATTCAAGAAAATGAATAATGTACTGCTAAAGTCACCTTAGTTGGATAAAAAATACAGAAAAAATAAAAATTACAACTTTGAAATAATCATCAATTAATAATAAATATTGTTCGTGGGTTTCCATTTAGGTAGGTATTTAATTTCCACAATACAATATAATACACATAAATAAATAAAATAAAAATATAGGTAAATAACTTTAAATTAATCAGCACAAAACTTTTATAAATGTACAGAAATGTGGGTGTCAGTGATTTACGAGGTGATTTATCAGTTTTTTTACATTTTCACAAGAAAACCAACCAATACAACCCCAGCAAACCCAACTCAACCCTAAAAAAGGTTGTTTTCGCTCTAGATATAACCGTCGTAACTTTAGACACTGTGAAACAAAAATGCAAAATATACTGCCTCCCATATAGGTCAATGTTTCTTTTAATTTTACAGTATAAACCTAGCTTTAGATAACACAACACCTGCTGTTCCTGATTGACATTGATCCTTCTCTGTCCCATTTTGAGCCCACACGAATAAAATAACTTCAATCGCGTTTATCTACCTACCTGCAATAACTGGATGTAAGATAGCAATTCCCAGGGGGACAGTCCATTGTAGTTTAATCCAACCGATAATAAAAAAATATTGTTTTTTGCTACAAAACTTTAGAAAACGGCACAAACTTACTGCACACAACTTGATAAAAAATCGAAACAAGCTTAGTTCCGCATTTGCAATGCAGATGAAGGATTTATTAATCTCTTATCTGATTGGTTGAATTGAAACCACGTGGTACACGCGCTAATGCGTAGAGGAAAATCGAGCTTGAAGGGTCGTACACACCGCTAATATTTAAGGTTCCCTCACTAAAGGAATCCTTGAATACATTTTATCAATTTAGTGGTTTTTGATTCACTGAGATAAGAAAATATATATAAGACTAGGGACTATGTGCACCGACGAGTTTGACCACTCGGAGAGAATGTGATTTGCCAAATTTTGGCAAAATGTTAAGTCACAATCTAACCCGCGTAAAAAATATGTTAACTATAGCAATATACCTACGATTTTTTAAAGATATATAAAACAAGGAGGATCTGGGTTAAGTACATTTAAAAAAAAAGCAGAAACATGTTGTGATCTCTAATGCTAAAAAAATTTAATTATATATTATAACAATAATATATTTAATAAAGTATTCCATTCCACAAAACAAATATTTGGGCATATTTATTGTGCAAATATTCAAATAATATTCGGCTAGGATATGTCTGACTTAAATACAAAAAACAGATAAACAGAATATACTCAAACGGATACACACTGAATATTGGGAAAATATTCATATTTTTTTATATAATTTCTTGCAATAAATTTTATCTAAAAAATATGTAGTATTTTAAATGCAGAGGAAAATATTAAAAACCTTATTTAGAGAATATTACGTGATAATTATAAAATTTATATATTTAGTTTATATTAAAAAACAAATATTTGGTAATATTTTATTTTAAAATATTAACTGATATTCGGTTAAAAAATATAAAGCTTATATACAAAAAACATATATTTAGGATGTACGATAGCGCATATACACTGAATATACAGTAAATATCATCATGTTTCATGGAATCATGTTTTTTTTCTAATATATATAAAATATACATGTAACATACAAAACGTATATCCTAATTTTAAATATCTTTGTAATATACAATATCCAAGGCTTGCTATGTGGGTAATATATTGCAATAAAAACAAAGAATATATACGTACCTTATGGGATCGCGAGCAAATCTAAAAAAACTGAAGTTAAAAATGTTCTTGGATTTACACTCTTTACCAACAACAATAATTAATCACACTTTACTTTTCTCTCCGCCACTGCCTAAACAAATTCAATTTCACCGCTCAGTCGACGTTGCTGAATGATTTCGGGTCTTATACCCCCAAAATGGCTGCATGTGCGAAGGATGGATGTCGGACACCCCACCACCTGAATAAACCCTGCTGTTTCGGTACTCTGTGCTACGACGTGAACAAAAAAGTAAAAAAAAATGCAAAAAGTAATTTATTATTATTTTACCCTAGAAAATACAAGCAGGAATATGACGCCATCATGTCTATTTCAAAATATCTCAAAAATTATTTTAATTTGGGGGCAAGCATTACTTACAAAGTTTCAAAATAAATTAAGCCTACAAATTATTTTTTAGAATTTTTTTCAGACGCGCCAGTTCATGGTAGGGGAGTATTTGTAATAACAGCTCCGCTAGAGGATTTAGACATGTTACAGATAATAATAATGAGGAAATAAATCAGAAAATAGCTTTTCCTCGACCAGGATTTGAACCCGGGACCTCTAGAATACCGGTCTAATGCTCTACCAACTGAGCTAACGAGGAAATGGGGTTTTGACTGGCTATTCGGAATTACTTTCGTCTGATTCATTAGTTAGTAGTGGCGAGATCTTTGAAGCCTACTGCGGCTTTAAAAACCTAAAGATGTTATAAAGACAAGGCGCTACAAATTCACGAAATTTGTATTTATCTATCAACCAACGATACACGACATATAGCGTTTCATAGTAAATTGTTTTTAGAACAATTACAATTTGTCTCAAACTAAAACGGTGTTTAAGGTCATTTTAACAATTTTTAAATCAAACTTTAATTTTAAAGGGGGGATCTTAAATTATAGAGAATACGCAGTCGTGAAAGATTATCTGTTATTTTAAAGCTCTTGTGGCATTACCCCCGATAATTTTACCTCACCATCTCGTATACATAAGCGATCAAAAATGTTTTAATTGTTTTTAGAAATATTACGATTCTCTGTCTGGAGCCACTGAAGCAATAAAACATGGAGACATTATTGGAGCGCTTTATATGAAGAATAACTTTACAGAATCATATGAACAAAGGGTAAGTTTGACAATAGACGGTTTTAATATTTTTTTTATTTAAAAATAATTAACCAAATTCAAAAAACCATAAAGAACCTGCGCGCACGTGGTAGATGCTCAAAATTTAAAAATTATAGTATTAATTATACTGTGTGCTGCCATGCTATTAAATATCAGATTATCTTTTATAGTGCCTACGTAGTGTTATATGGAGTGTTTGTAGAGAATAACTACTCTTAATGGATATCTTTTGTATAACGCTTTATTACAAATACTGTTAATAATTATTGATCTAATTTAAAAACAATTAAAATAACCAAATAAGCGGCTTATGTCTTACTAAGCATTTTATACTTACTAAGGTAAGTCTTACTAAGCATTTTATACTTAGTAAGGTCAGTCTTACTAAGCATTTTATACTTAGTAAGGTAAGTTTTACAAGGCATTTTATACTTAGTAAGGTAAGTTCGTTGGACCACATTTCTCCTTTTGAAAAAAATAAAATTCATTTGCAACGTGACTGACATTTAATCAAAATAAAACTTTGCCAATTTAGGAAAGGTGAACTGCAATTTAAATTAGAGATAAATTAATGTCGGTCGTAATGTTACGACTCCCTTATCGTACAAAAAAAAATAAGAAAAAACCTCCACATCAGTTACTTCAACCGAAAAGAAACTAAAAACCAAAAGATCAAAAGATCTTGAGACAAAATAACAAAATTTTTTTTAACTTTTTTTTTGTTATAATTGCCTTACGCCCGTGTGCCACCACTTCCCCTTACTTCTTCCACTTGTTCAAGTGCCGCTTGAACTGAGGGTGACCCTTGAGATTTACTTGGTTTGCAAAGGTTCCGAATCTGTTCCACTTGAAAAAAGTAAGGAAATTATTGGCAACGTGGCAGTTATCTGTATTTTTTTGTATTTTTTGTGTGGTGATCATGATTATTACCTGTCAGCTGTCAAAAAAAACACGTAAAATTTGAGGTTGTTTTAAAAAAATAAATTTTATTGATGATTGTATGGAGGAAAAGGCAAATAAAACTACTATAATTCGTTAATTATAAAACCTGACTATTTATTTAGTATATGTATACGTATTGAAAAGATTGTCTTCTTTTTCTTTCATAGAGCATGTTCTCTGTTCCGACAAAAAAATATGAAGAACAAGATGCTTGATTTTCGATACGTATTGAATAAGATGTGAAAACATACTAATTATTACACCACCAGACCAACCCAACCCATTTTTCAGTTTCTTTACAACAAATTTGCAAAAAAAGGTGAATTATTCGCTTAGAGAAAAAAACATGATTTTTTTTGGACATTCTAAGCCTTTTGTAAAAGGTATCATCTCATTTTATTACATTAATTACAAAGTCTAATTGTTCATCTTCTTCGTAATCCCAAAGAAGTTCCATTTTAAGCACAGACCACTGTTACAATCACAGAAATATTTTAAGGCAACGGAACAGTTTTATAATCTGAATAAAATAATGGCTATTGTTTAGAAACATAATCAAAAAAATACCTCCCATAACCTAAAAATGCGCTTAAGCCGAAGTAATTCTACGGATTATTTTAACTACAGCTTAAGTGCCACTTACATGATATTCCACACCCTTGCAAAACAAAACTAAACCTTAAGCTCGGCTTACATGTCAATCCGAATCCGTGCACACGGGCATTAGGAGCATAATCCTACTGGAAATATTAACACGCCAGGACAAATTCGTTTCAGGTAATTTGGAGAAGTACCAGTGCGGAACGATGCCTATTTGTGAGTGATTCAAAGTTGGACATCAAAGTGTATGTGGAGGGTGACCAGTGAAACCACTGATGAGCCCACGCTGGTTACGCAGGGCGAAACATCGTTTAATCCTTTCCCTTTGGTCCTTTGTGTGTTCCTTGGGGGATGCTCATCCAAGTTTGAATTTTCGTTATTTCCACCCAAGATCTTTTGACCTTTTGGTCCCTTATCGTACCTAACCAGGTTTTCGTGCATTTAATCAACTGGAGCTATCACGCATTCGCCATGATTTTAAGAGTGCACCTGCTTGATTGGTCCACTCAATAGAGATAAGGATACGAATGCTGATAAAACTGAAAATTAACTTTAAGTATTAATAATAATAATTCTTAACGCGGTTTTTATTAACCGTAAGTTCTTTTCAGTGGTCCCTTAACCACCCTTTAGAGTGAATTTGAATCGTAGAAATAGTTCGTTTACTTAAACAGATAAACCGCACATCAAAAATTAACAAAATTACTACAGACTTTGCGTGGTTTTTCAAAGAATATATATATCTGTAGTTTTATTTAGTTTTTTAAAATAATCGCTCAGTGAAGCAATACAGTTTGTAATCAGGGAAGATAATGTGCATTATTTTCAAAATTTCGTAAACCAAAATAATCAGCAAAATAACCAAAATAAATTTACGCCTAAATATACGCAAAATCAACGTGATATACGTGAAATGCTTTAAACTTTCACCGTACAAAATTTAATACAAATTTGATTAACAGTTTTTTTTTATTCAAATTCACCCTTAAGGGTACAATTAACAACATTAATACTAACTACGATGAAAGGACCTTTAAACCTAGGGTCAAATTTAGTACAGTTTTTGTTGCTGATTATAACTAAGTAGCTTAAGTTTAAAAATTTCAGATGTACGTAGTTTTGCGATTTTCATTAAGTTTTATCATAAAATCTTTAGCTGGTTGATGTGATATTTTCACAAAATCAAAATTTTCTACCTCGTTGTCGTAGAAGAAAGCTTTATGGAAATTCGGCACTTAACAAAAGGAGGTGCTAATTTAGAGGCAAAGTAGTTGGCTGCATCTGAGAGTACATGATTCACTTTCATGACAACATCTACCATCGCAAAAACGACAGGACGATGCCGGAGATTATACCTTGGAGCAGTTTGGTCTGAGGCCCTTTGTAGCCCCTCTTTCACCTGCTCTCTAAGGGTTTTTAGTTCCTTGAGGTGTCGTGCAAGAGGTTGGTAGTTTTCCACTTCAACAACAGGATTTTCTGAAATTGGCCTTCTTGGACGCGTAGCTGTTATACATAACTTTCTATTAAAATTAAGGTAGGTCGGTGTATATCCAGTAACTTCACTGACTGCCCTCCTCATCGCATAGCCAAGCTTTAGAAGTTCCAAATTCCAGGATCGTTAATTTTCGTTAATATAACACCTGATCATAGTTTTTAAAGTGCGGTTTGCCACTCCGTCGGATTAGCCTGAGGATGGTAAAAAGGGTTGTGTAGTAATTTGGTCACATACCCGGCCGGTAACCATATCCTTAAATAAGTCACTAATGTATTGTTTATTGTTGTCTACCTGGAGATATTCTGGAACTTAGACAAGTACTGCTTCCACTGCTTGAGTACTGGCGTCAGTTTGAATAACAAAATGTCGAGAAAAATCGCGACATCTTAGAATTTGACCTGAAACAAGGCATCCCTTTAAGTCACGAAATGCCGCTTCCGTCTTCTCGTCCTAAGAAAATTTCTTATTTTTCTTGGTTAAATTGGTCAGCGGTGCAACTCTATCTAAAAAATTTTGCACAAAGCGACGATAGTAAATCTACGGATTTTCTTTACTTTCTTTGGAGTTGGAAAGTTCATTATGGCCGAGACTTTGTCTGGATCCACACGGAGGCCATGCTGATTGATTATATAGCCAAAGAATCTAAGTTGAGGTTTTATAAACTCACACTTCTGTCGGTTGATGGTGAGGCCGGCTTCAGCCAGTCTGAAAAAGACCTTGCTTTGGTATTTTTTTTAAATATCAACAATAGGTGGCATCGCTAATACCATTTCGAGTGAGATCGTGCAGTGTTCAGAACACGCTGCGAACACCATATGTGAGAAAAAGTATAACTTATTAGAAACGTAAACATTTATTAACGCTTCTTCAAAAGGTTTTGGTGCTCGGATTCATGCGTCACGGATTGCAATGTCTCGAAATTAAAAATAATCAAAAGAAAAATATATATTCAACATGAAACAAATAACAAATTTCCGTATTATTTTTATCACTTGACATGTATCAATTTATTGGCCGAATGTTTCATTCAAGTGGCCGGTGGCTATGCGGAACCTGAATTTTAATACTCCAATCGAACTCACTTCAGTTTCCTTGGGCCTACTAAATTACGTGACCTTGGCGTTTCAGAATTCCGGTAGAATATTGCTTACAAAGAAAAAAAAACATTACTTTTTTGTTATCAGATAATAGGATTTATAAAAATCTACAACCGTATCCAAAAGATTTTTCAAAATTTGGTGTACTATCGAAGAGGCTAAAGAAAAAGCCAGGTAAGATTTTTGACTATTGTGAGCCGTGTTTATTTTATTTCGAAAATGAGAGAGTCCAGCAAAAAACTGTCTTGATACGGTTGTGAGGAATTAAAAAATAAACATTCCTGCCAAATTTCAACAGATTCCATTTTCTCGTTGCCCGGTAAAGATTGGCCCAAAAACAGCAAAGCCGTGTTGTCAAATCTATGCCGTTTTTGTGGCCTTAAGAAACTTTATATCTAAAAAAACACACACACCATGGAAAACGACTTAAAAGTTATTGTATTAATTTGTTGGTTGTTGTGTTAAAATAAAGTTAAAAAATAGATTCATGTTTAAGTTGGTGATCTGTAAATCGGGACAACAAAGCAGACGAGAATATCAGAGGTCGAATTGGGCCTTACTCAGGAGGGTGGAAAAGGTGCCATAGCCCCAAGGGTGAAGTGTAACCAATAGAAAACACGATAGAGAACTCCTACCTTAATTTAATATGTTCACAACTTGGGAATTTATAAATCTTACCTCAACTAAATAAGGAAATCAAAGTCCGCAATTAGGGCTTGCGGCTGCCGGTTCTTGGACAGTATCGGTTTTAGATATAGTTTGATTTATAAGAAGAATTTTAATAAATATGTTTATTGAATAATCATCTTAACATAATCTTTTATTCAAATTAAAAAAAAAATCAATTTAGAAGAAAAGAAAAATGAAAAATTTAAACCCACCCGGGGTTTAAATAGCTATCATACACTTTGATTTCCAACCTTGAACCACTCACAAATAGGCATCGTTCCGCACTGGTACTTATCCAAGTTACCTGACACGAATTCGTTCTGGCGTGTTAATATTTCCAGTAGGATTATGCTCCTAAGGCAATTAAAACAAAAAAAGAAGTTAAAAAACCTCCAAATCAGTTACTTCAACCCAAAAGAAACTACGCTGGTTACCCAGGGCGAAACATCGTTTAATCATTTCTCTTTTCGCTTTGATCTTTTGTGTGTTTCTTGTGGAATGCTCATCCAAGTTTGAATTATCGTTATTTCCACCCCAGATCTTTCGATCTTTTGTTTTTTAGTTTCTCTTCGGTTGAAGTAACTGATTTGGAGGTTTTTTAATTTCTTTTAAGTTGTGATTATTTTCCACAAACCAAAACTACCCTTTTTTGCACTCAACTCGCGTTTCGCTAATAACGTTAGCATCATCAGGAGACGATAAACAATAAACTAAATTAACCTACACTCTATATTATATACTATCTTTTAGTGGGCGGAGATAAGACTAATAATTTGTGATTGGTCATGCTTTATAATCCTATCTCCCCTCAACTAAAGAATAAAGTGTACTGAACGGAATGGGGCCTCTATCTTTATTTAAACTATTTCTGGATTTAATAATATCCATACTTTCATATGTATTCAAAAGTCTTTTGTTTGGTACACTTTTTAGAAGTTTTAGGTTATCTAATGTGAATCTATGATTGTTTGCAAAAGCCAAAAGATTATAAAGAATTGATACAGTCGGAGGTATCGTTTTGTCTGAAAAAAGTGGAATTCCGAAAGATCTTTTGAAAAAAATGTCTATTTATTAGTTTATTTACTAAGCCTTCGTCGTAACCGTTTTCGCCAGCTATATTCCTAATCCTATTCTTATCTGCTTCAAATCTTTGTTTGTTTAATCTATATGTTAAAAAGTGAAAATTTGCAAGCTTATGTTGTAAGCAATGAAAAGAGTCATTTGAAATATACCTGTTGGTGGCCGTTCCTTTTCTGTATAGGTCAAATTCTAATTTATTTTTATTTCTTATAACTATAGTGTCTAGACTGGCAGTGTACCGTTGTTCTCTGTTTCATAAGTAAATTTAATTGTGGGAAATTTGTTATTTATTTTTTCCACAAAATTTTCAACACTAGTTACTTTAGTGTTGAATATATATACTCTGGCGAAATACTCAAATCCTTTACTTTTATCTGATTCAAGTTTGCTTATAAAGAGGTTTGCAATAAAAGGTGATAAACTATTACCCATTGTGGTTCCTTCTAATTGTTGTTAGTAGTTATTTTTATATTGAAAGTAATTTTGAATCATGCAGAGATTTGTTAAAGATAGGTATTCTAAATTCTGTTTGTCTTCTAGACTGTTTTTTCTTAGTAGTTCCTCCAGATATTGGGGATCGGTACACTAGGGAACAACGAACTAACATCAAACGAGATTAAAATTTCACCTTCTTTGAGTGAAATATTTTTAACTTTGTTGATAAATTCAAGGACATTTTGAACAAAAAACCCTTTTTCCTTTATAGGTAAATTTTCAAACTCGTTTGCTAGCCATTTAGAAATATTGTAAGTAGGTGATCCTACAGCAGAAACTATAGATATAACCGATTTTCCAGGCTTATGGATTTTCGGAAGACAATACAGTTTTGGCATAGTAGGATTGCTTACTTGTAGCCTTTATTTAATATTGTCAGTAATAATGTTGTAAAAATTTCCCACAATTAAATTTACTTATGAAACAGAGAACAACGGTACACTGTCATTTCTAGACACTTGAGTTATAAGAAATTAAAAAAATTAGAATTTGACCTATACGGAAAAGGAACGGCCACCAACAGTTATATACCAAATGACTCTTTTTATTGCTTACAACATAAGCTTGCAAGTTTGTACTTTTTAACGTATAGATTTGTAAACTTCCCCTTAAACGAAGAAAGATTTGAAGCAGAAAAGAATAGAATTATAATTATATATAATTCGTTATAATCCTAATTATACGAAAGGATTACAAAAAGTATTTAATAACACCGGTCTTAAATTAGTATATCAATCCGAAAACACAATAAGAAGTTTACCAGGAAATCCCAATAATAAAAATACAGTTCTAGAAAAAAGTGGAATTTACGAAATTAGTTGCATGGATTGTGACAAAAAATATGTCAAACGAGACGCTCTATTTAAACACGATTCAAAGAACACTTAGCACACCTAAAATACGGAAGAACAGAAAAGTCAAGTTTGGCCAAGCATGCTTTTAAAAACAATCATAGATTCACATTAGATAACCTAAAACTTCTAAAAAGTGTACCAAACAAAAGACTTTTGAATGCATATAAAAATATGGAAATCATTAAATCGTTTAAATAAAGATAGATGCCCCATTCCGTTTATTACACTTTATTCTTTAGTTGAGGGGAGATAGGATTATAAAGCGTGACCAATCACAAATTATTAGTCATATCTCCGCTCACTAAAAGATAGTATATAAGATAGAGTGTAGGTTAATTTAGTTTATTTTTTATCGTCTCCTGATGATGCTAACGTTGTTAGCGAAACGCGCGTCGAGTGCAAAAAAGTGTAGTTTTGGTTTTTGGAAAACAATCATAACTTTGTTTTAGTTTCCGTATATTCAATTCAATTCAATTTATTTCGAAATTTTACAGATTTGCTTAAAAATAGTACATAGTTTAAGGATGTTAGTGGAAAAATGTTACTTTTATAGGGTTTATAGTATAGGTAAGTGTTTTTTAAAAATTGGTGTTAAAATTTAGTTTAGTACCCCCGCAGGTAGTACTATTTTAAATCCCACTGTATGAGTCTTTGGTCTACGACAAGGTAATAAATCAAAGAGAGAAAAAAAAATAAAATAATTATAAAAATAATTAGGTTAGGTTAAAGTGCCGTGTGGTGTTTTTTCAGGAGCGACCAAACTAATCGCCGTGGCCACTGAGAGTTCAATTCACCCATAGAAGATTATAGGCATTATTAACGGAAATCAGTAAATGGCATACAAGAATAAATTAAAATAGATAAAAAAACTGTTGTTAGTGTTTTAATAAAATGCAGGCACAGTTGGTCTTGAGAGGGATTTTAAGAAAAAAAGTATATAATCTTTAAAACCTAAATAGATTTTTGTTTTCGATAGATTGCCAACTACCATTTACCGTAAAAAGTAAAATCCCCTATGTAGCCCTTTTCTGGGGGCTATTTTTGGAAAATATTTTGAGAACCTTAAATAGCAACCCCCTATTTTGACTTCTAGTTGAATTCTGGCTAAATTTTTTTTCCAATGGTACCCCATATGATAAGGTTTACTTCACTAGTTTTCGGGATACTTTAAAGGACCATATCTTAGAAAGTGAAGAAAATATCTCTATTGTGTTCAATATCGATTTTTTCAAAATCAATAAACTGTAAATAGGAATGTGCAAACGTCAAACTGTTGTCCTTTTTATTTTATTTTATTTTCTTTAGTTTCTAAGATATGGCCTTTGAAAATTGAATTTTTGACATTTTGATAATTGAAATTTGAAAATTAGTACAGTAAACCTTATAATATGGGGACCATTCGAAAGAGAATTCAAATATGAACTCAAAATGGGGTCAAGTAGGTTCTTAGAATATTTTCCGAAAATAGCCCCTCAGAAAAGGGCTACATGGGGGATTTTACTTTTTACGGTAAATGGTAGTTGGCGATGTATCGAAAAAAAAAATCTATGTTTTAAAGCTTATATATTTTTGTTCTTAAAACCTCTCTTTGTGCAGGTTTTATAGGTAAAAGGTTACAATGACTTTATCTAAAAAATTTTGGGAGAAAAATTGAGTGTTTTGGTTAATTTATCATAAAAATATTGAAAGACAATTGAATGTTTTACTATGACACTAAGCAATTTTGAGTTTTTCTTTTCCTATTTTCTTATTTTAATCATAAGAAAGAGTAACTAACTAAACAGTAGTAATAGTACTAGTAGTATGGGGGCGGCCTGTGTGCCTGGCAATTAGGTCTCTTCATGGGTCCTTTCTGCCATACCCCGTTCCTTAACCCTATACCCCTACTTCCGCTGCAACTTTCCCTCCGGGCCTCCCTGTCTTCTTTACAAGGATAGTATGTTGGGCCATTTGAGCGAGTGCAGCTCTTCTTCCTCTATTGTGGGAAATCCCCACTTCAGCTGCCTGGATCTGAAAACTAACTAAACAGGTCTAGGTATCTCCTAATTAAAGCACTGTGTCCTAAAAGCCCTGGGCGCATCAATACACATCTAAAATGCGCAAGTAGTTAGTCATCGAAAGTTAATTATTAATAAAATTTAGGTAATACTTTTACTGAATTTTGAGATCGTTACAAATTAAATTCCGAAAATTCAAAAACCACCACACTAAAGTGTATTTTTATCCCTCGGCGAATTGTAGCCTTTTTTCAGTTCGGGATAAAAAGTACCACTTTAGTACCTATATAATGTAAATTTTTTGCTTAAATCCTCATTGCCAAAATATGTAAAATCGACTATAATCATGCAAAAAATTATTTTCTAACTTAAATTAAAATTTTGAAGGTTGTCGACAGTCATAGCGATTTGATTTTTTTTTAAATTTCTCATAACTAAAATACATGAAATTATATATAGATATTACAAAAATTTTAATACATTTTTATACGAATATCCGCAATTACTTTTTTAAAAACTTAGACAAAAAGTTGGTTCGTTTGAATGTGGAATAAAGTGTAAGTTATTTAAAAAAATTACATATGACATATTTTGTAAACTTGAAGATAGAGTTTTGATGTGAAGTTATTTTTTTCTAGATAAGAGACGGTAAGGAGACAGACTCTTGGTTCACAGATTACGGCGAAATCAAGGTCTACATGGATATGTCAAACCGTCAGACTGGCGCTACCCTAAAGTACAAGCTTTACGATTTATTTTTCGACTTCAACGAGAAACTAATGACTGAATGCGGTTATCCAAAAAGGTTGGGAAGTTTACCGATCAAGAAAGAGTTTATGCATGGACATGATACCGATGCATACTATGTTTATATGACTCCTGGAACTCTTATAACGTAAGAATTAAGGATACAGTTCTGGTTTCGTTTAGAAATTATATTAACATACAATCAACAAGTTTGATAATTTTCCTTGGCTTTTTTAGGCTTTTTTTAAAAACGTTTTGCATTGAATCCACACTGAGAGAAAAAACTTAGGTAATACATATAGAATCCATGCCCATTATAAAAAAAAAATTGTACTATTTTTAACAGTTGAACTGGTAGGTATCTAAAGGCAGTGGCGTACGCAGAAAGTTTTTTTGAGGGGGGGAGAGGGCTGGAGTATCAGAATATGCTCAGATTAACATTTTATTGGCGATATTGGCAAAATTCTACCTTTGGGAGTTGACTTTCAGTGGCTCTGGGGGAGGCTTGATTCCGCGTATGCCGATGATAGAGGTAAATAATGTGAAAATAAATTCAGAAAAGTTTGATTTCAGAATAAATAGCTATTAAAGGATGGGCTAAAAAATTTGTTACTTTTTTAACGCGCTATAAGTTTAGATCTAACTGGCCGATTTCCAAAATTTTTGGCTGTTTTTATAGACAAAATACTCGACCATATTAAGATTTTTTTTTATAAAAAAATATTTCTCCTTCACCCCAAAAATCTTTAAAACTACCCTTAGTACTTTGTAGTTAAATAACAAACTTATTTTTCTATTTTCCGCCTCTTCCTTGTTTTTTTTATATGTTAATTTTTGCAATCCTTATCCAAGAACCCTAAAACCCTAAAAAACGACGCCGATATCTACTATACAAAAGTTAAGGATTTAAACGAAAAACATAGCTATTTACATTATAATCACGCGACCTCAAGCCGATGGACACTAATTGCAAGGGCATGCTGCGGATTAAAGGTGCGTTTTTTCGGGCATAACATAATTACTATTATTTTCTCTTTCTAAATGCATTCGTCTGAGACAGACCCAGCATACCAGGAACATACCGCCTGTACACCCTTTGACCCCGCTGTCTAACTACCTTTTTGAGATAGTTATCCCCTGACAGATATGCGGGGTCGAAGGGTGTAAAGGCGGGTATTTTTTGTGATGGTGTAGTATTCCGGATCTCTCTTAGACGAATACATTTAGAAAGAGAAAATAATAGTAACTATGTTATCTCACAGACACGCGCCTTAAGTCGACTATTTTAACTGAAAGACCAACTGTGCAAAGTTTGTTCCTTTTATCAATAAACCCCACTGTTGCGAATTTAATTCTCGATTCTTTTCTTTAATGCTTTGTGGCTTTTTCGTCATCCTCCATTGCTATGAGTATTTCCCTTTCTTGGTCTCTCTTAGACCTTTCAGTGACGGTATGCTTGTAGTCACTACTTAGTTTTTCTACTATAATTGCGTACTTTGGTTGCTTTTCTCTGCAGAGTTTCTGTTGATTTTCCCAGCTGGATTTTAAAATATTATTTCCGTCATTGTTCTTAACCCCAATGTACTCAGCCGATTTAAGTGGTAAAGTGCCACCTATTCTAAGCCTTCCCAAGTAACACAGCTTCGACAATATATTTAAAGCCAAGTCAATGCTGCAAAAACGTTAGTATAGCTCTCTTTAAAATAGCTAGCTTCATTTAATCTGTAATTTTGGTTCCTAAAATTGTTTGACTACTAAACTTACATTCAAAATAACTTCTATAGTTATATCATCTAGCGAATCAACTTTTAAAGGTAAAACTTATACCTAAAAATATGCTAAAACTTGACTAACAAAACAGTAGCAATCTTAACTTTTTTCTTAAAATACAACTGAAAAAAATGCCAAGATGGCAACGACAGTTATTTGTTATATCCTAGTGCAATTTTTCTTTAAAATGAAGCTGCGTTCAATGCTATTTAGCATTTGAGAATAAGCGCCCTCTACCGCTAGGCTGGGACGACCGTGAGCCCACAGCAATAATGACAAGATTTGCTTTTGATTTAGATTTATTGTTTAAAAAAATGCAAAGGGCCGGGCGAGCGGCCATGTTTTATATATTATGGCGAAACATAACCTCTCAAAAATTTCTGAAAAAAACAATATTTTTTATATAAATATGCTCAAATCTAAGTTTGAAAATCTTTCAAAATTATCTAAATATACCAGACATGATGTTTAATTAATTAATTAAACATCATGTTAAAAATAACAAATTAATTAAAAAAACCCTTATTATCTTAAATTTTTGAAGCGCGTGAAGTTTAACGAGATATCATGACAGATTTCGTCTCTTGCGAAGTCCCTAAATGTGTATTTTTTGATTGAGAGTTTGTTATACATCGGTAATATTTATTTTAGTTGTCTGCCATCTTCAGTCTTTTATGTTGGCGGTCAATTTTGAATTAATTGCAATTTTTAAATAAATTTTTTTTCTGGGAAGTTAAATTTTAAACAACATTGCTTTCATGTGCAAAAATGCTGTATTTTCAGCTGCAGTAGACGTTGTCACAGGCAAAAAATATTCCTCAAAATAGCTGTGACAATATTTTCATGACGTTTTCAAAACATTGTGGCAGAAGACAGCAAAAGCATTATTTTTATATTTTTTGCTGCGAAAACGCTAACCCAACTTTTATAAAGCACGCTGTATTACTTGGGTTACATCTCATCTTTGAGTTTTTTCAGCATTATCCAAAGATTCTGTTTAATATTTTTAGTTCTCCATTTAAATATGTGAGTTGTTGCAAAACCAAGAATTCGTCTTGTATATTTGCGAGTTCTGGGTACCTATTTTTGCACAATAGTTTTATACTTTTTTCCATGATTTCGTCGTCCACTATTTAATGTATGGTATTTTTACCTTAAAAGACAGCGCAGCTTAACCGCACGCAGCAAACCCTGCTAAAGTGGCACACAACATACCTGACGTTGGGCCTGAACTGGCAAACGGCGCAGCGCCGTGCCGACTTGGTTACGGAGCATGACTGCCTGGGATGTACATGCCTGATTCGTTGGAGAACCCAACTAACAATTTTTATGTAGTACAGCGCAGTTTTGTTTGCTGTGTTACGGTTTCGAAAGACTAATCTAGGTGTTAAAAGCAATTTAGCGATGAATATATTGTTGTAAGAATGTTCTTACAGCAACAGTTTACAGGAATATCCTATAAAAGCTCTGTTTCTTTCTGTAAGAACATTTATATGGTGTTACTATAAAGCAGAATTGCCGCAAAGTACTTTAGGCTCTTAAAGAGTATTTCAGGCCTAATAATACAACAATTTTAAATCAAAAGGGTTCTTAAGGTTTTACCCTTTAATTTTGATCTCTGTAAGAATGTCCTTACAGCAACAATTAAAGGAATATCCTATAAATGCTCTACTTCTTTCTGTAATTTATGCGATATTACTACAGAGCAAAATTGCTGCAAAATACTTTAGGCTCGTAAAGTATTGTACAAGAGTGTTTCAGGACCAATAATACAACAATTTTAAATCAAAGGGGTTCTATAAGATTTTGCCTCTAATTTTGCTTAGTGTAAGAATGTTCTTCCAGCAACAATTAAAGAAATGTCCTATAAAAGCTCACTTCTTTCTGTTAGAATATTTATACGGTTTTACTAGAGAGCAGAATGGCTGCAAAGTACTTTAGGCTCTTAAGGTATTGTATAAGAGTCTTTCAGGCCTAATAATACAACAAGTTTAAATCAAAAAGGCTCTATAATTACTAATTTTGCTTTATGAAGACACATTACAAGAGCAAAAAGCTGATAAACATCATATCTGATATCTCTAATAAAACAAAAATGCACTTAAGTGGTTGATGGTGGATGAAAATATTTAGCTACTTCTCTAATTTTTCCTTGCTTTTTTGTGTTATCCTCATAATCGGCCAACTGCCCAATTGAAATTAAACGTCATTTCTTAGTCTCACATAACCTTAAACAACAAACAGTAAACAGAAAGTTTAAGTTCCGCCTTGTTGGACTTGTTGGAACTTGGATCACTCAAATTGGAAAAAATGCGGATAATGGAAAACCAAGGCGGACGGGAATCCTTACAGCTAAGCATTAATGTATGGTTATTGTATACTTTCTATATATATGTTATAAATATTTTTAACAAGACGTCCATCTCAGAAATGTTCTGTCTTTCCATGAATGTAACAAAAGCGACAAAAACCTCAATAAAATGAAGGTAAAAATACATAGAAACAATAAACCATGCACAAATATTGCATAATTTGCTTAAAAAAACGTCTTTCGTATATATTTTGTCACTTTTTATTTTTGGTCAGACAGTATTTTAAGCTTCAAATAAATGTTAGGGATATTAGCAGTAAAGTAGTGTTCGTTAATAAAATTGTGGTTGACCTGCTTCAAAATAGGTAAAGTTTTAGCGTAATATTTATTTATTGTCAAGATAGTTTTGGTGTCGCCATTAATACCTACTGTGGCATAAAAAGCAGTCATAGCCCATTTTGTTATTTAATTATTTATTCAAGCCACATTAAAAAAACATTCCTTTTCTTACTTTAGGAGTTCAAGTTGTATCAATAGAAGTAAAATACTGTATAATTGTTTCCAGAAGAACCACCTTATGGTATAGATAGATGTTGAAACTATTCTATAAATACCAAAGAAGAGTTACGCTTTTGTACAGTTCTTATGGGTTTATCAATAGGTAGTGAAAGTGGGATTGATAGCTCTTTAGTCACATAATCAAGTATTACCGGGTGTTTTGTTCGCATCCATGTAGAAGGGGTTGATATGACGTCATAAAAATCATAAAAAATACAAATTTTACAACCGGGGCATGACTATACTCGATTCCACATAACTCGACGACGAGGATTCCAAAAAGTTTACTTTCAGAGTCATCCGAGCTTAAATGACCTTGAAAATCGCAAAAAAACAGATTTTTGTAATTTTCTCTACAAAAAATCTTAATAATTCGACGTTTTGTCAGACTAACTTCAAATGTACCTCAAACTATTAGGCATATATGCCAAATTCGATCCTTGGAGTTTGATGAAGTTTGAAGCTTCATGACCGTGAAAAATACCCCAGTAAAATTAACATATTGCAAAAATAACATACTAAAGGACGCTATTTATCAAATATTAAAGGGAAGAGGACCAAATTGGGTAAGAAAGATAAGATGGTCAAGTCCAACAATATTATTTAAAAAAATGTTTGTTCAGCTATGACGCGTTTCAATGTGGCGGCTGATATATCAAAATGGCCACCTATAATTTTATTTTACCAATTTCGTAAAAAAGCAAAAATGACAAGGTGGCCATCAATTCTTGTTGGCTTATTGCCGCTTACTATGAAAAAAAAGTTTAGTTGATGCATGACCTTTAATGATCTTGAAAATACCATGTACAAGTGAAAAACCAGCTTTTTGTTGTAATTTTTCCAATTTACCACTGCGCAAAAACTTTAAGTGCCGGAAATGAAATTAACATTTTAGCCATAACTAACAACTTCATTTTGAACCTCCCTACCATTTTTTGATCTGGCGCCCAAGATGTTTATGCTATACCCCGGTAAAAATGACCTATATGCCTGTCTTTTTTATTAAGTTTAGGAACTTTCTACACGGATGCGAACAAAACACCCGGTGGAACATGAATGTTATTGTAAATGTTAATGTTAAGTATAGTCATGCCATACTGGCATAATAAGAATTTTTTATGCTTACACCTGGTCCAGTATATGGTAATGTATATCTAACTTCTGCTAACTTTCTTATAGGTAATTTAAATGACTTTATTGGCTAGACAAGTGAGTATAACCTAAAATTCACCTTTCCGACACTTAATAAAAACGACATATAGCTCATTTTTAGCGGGGAATAGCATACACATATTGGACGCCAGATCAAAAAAAAATGATAGGGAGGTTTAAAATGATATGTTTAGTTATGGTTAAGATGTTAATTTAATCTCCAGCACTTAAAGTTTTTGCGTAGTGGTTAATTGGAAAAAACACTACAAAAACCTGGTTTTCTACTTGTACCGTTTTTTTAAGGTCAGTCAAGGACATACGTCAACTAAACATAGTAAGCGGCGATAAGTCAACAGTAATTGATGACCACTTTGTCTTTTTTGTTTTTTTACGAAATTATATATATATCAGCCGCCATATGGAAACGCATCATGCTAAACCAATTTTTTTTAACAGTGTTACTGGACTCGACCTTCTTATCTTTCCTACCAGATTTGGTCCTCTTCGCTTTAATAGTTAATTAATAGCGCCGTTTAGTTAGTTATTTTTGCAATATGTTAATTTTACTGAGGCATTTTTCAAGTTCATAAAGCTTCAAACTGCATCAAACTGGAAGGATCAAATTTGGCATATATTCCTAATAGTTTGAGATACATTTGAAGTTAGTGTGACAAAACGTAGAATTATTAAGATTTTTTGACAAGGAAAGGTCATTTAAAAGTTAATTTTGTTGGAATCCTCGTCGTCACATTATATGGCATCAAGTATAATCATGCCCCAGTTGCGAAAGTTGTATTTTTTATGATTTTAGGCCTCCATCTTGAAATATGACGTCTTATGAACCCCTTCTACACGGATGCAAACAAAACACCCAGTAACACTTGATTATGTGACTAAAGAGCTAACAATCCCACATGGTCACAAAACTCCTTCATTCAAAATCCCACGGGATAGAAATTATCGACATATGCCCCTACACTAAGAAGTAATTTGCTCTATATGGTGGTGCCCATTTTGCACTTATAGCCGGCCTAGTAGCATCTTACAGAACCCTTATTTAAGCAAATTATACAGGCATTTATTCCTGCAGTTTTTGCTTACAGAGATAAAATGGCCCGAAGCCGGCGCGATTCCGGCTGCCAGTTTACCTTATACTGGACCTGAATTGGCAAACCGTTCCGCCTGGATTATTATGCATACTGGCTCAATGCCGATTATCCAACACGAGGCGACGCTACTGGCTCACGGAACCGTTGGCACGGTATCGGCTGGGGATGTACGGAACTACTGAAATATGTCATAAAGTTCTACTGAGCGTACAACAGAACCTATATGAACGTCCGAGGGATTAGTCTGTGCATCCTACTAGGATATCCCAGGCAGATTCTGGTGGTCGAAAAAGAATGATCTTTTATAGATTTATCACCGTCATGTTCATGGTCTTCTTGATAATAATTATTAAGTTTACAGTTTAAATAACTTTGCTGTCTATATGTATAATAATATTATCTACAATAGGAGGCATATATATTTTTTTTATACTTGGACTTTCCATCCATTATAGAATCAATGTCCAGTTTTAGGCAAGTTTTTTCAAAGTTAAAGACAAACACAAAATATCCACGCACCTAGTGGGGATTCGAACCCGAGACCTTCCGTGCGAAACCAGCAAGGGAGCAAATATTGAATTCAGCGCCACCCATCCACAATAGATGACAATGATCTAAACTACAGTTAGTTTTAAAGACTGGAAGATTTATTAAACTACAGGGTGTTGGCACGACTCAATGGTCCCACAGTAGGTTATGCATGTTACTGGCGTCACTTTTTTACCAAAAAATAAATAGTTGTTCCATTTTTGTAAGGTTAATACAGCATACTTATATAGCAAAATTAATGAAGTTATGGTATTTTTGTTGCCACATTTAACTTGCCTTGTTACAACATTGCACAATACAAACGTAGATACAAAAGATCTTGGGTGGAAATAACGAAAATTCAAACCTGGATGATCATCCCACAAGGAACACACAAAGGACCAAAGTAAAAAGAGAAATAATTAAACGATGTTTCTCCTTGGGCAACCAGCGTAGGCTCGTCAGTGGTTCCACTCGTCACCCTCCCCATACATCATTCATCATTGTTCCGCACTACTTATTCAAGTTACCTGATACTGATTCGTCCTGGCATGTTAATATTTCCAATAGGATTATGGTCCTAAGGCAATTAAAAACAAAAAAAGAATCTAAAAATAAAATCGTAAATATTACAAACTGTTTTCATTGAAAAGCGTTTTAATTAAAAAAAAAGTAGGCACATAGTTCAAACTTGAAACTTTTATTTTACATCTAAAAGTTTAATTTTAAAACCATAAGCAAAACTAAAGCATGCAGATGACCTATTTGGTATTGTTGCCAATGTAAACACAAATAGAAACAGAAAAAAAAATAATTTACATTTTATTTTAAAGCGGCGATAACAGAAATAGTTTTTGTATCGTATTTTTGCGACTAACTACGCATACCATGACGTCAGTTACGACGTTTAACATACCATGATACTATCTTACTACCTTTCGGAGGTAGTTAGATGCTCGTGGTATGTTATAATTTACGTTCATTTTATTTGTTAGACCTCTTATGAGACAGAACGAATACGATTAATAAAATATCAAACAAATACGGAACTCAAGGTTTTATGAAATTAACTCTGTGTTTCGGACTTCCATTGTCTATATTTATTATATACACGACGTTTCGATCAGTACAATCTCTGATCGTCTTCAGGTGCAAACTACAATCAATTCGTAAGGCTACGTGCTTATATACTGTGAGAAATCACTCAACCTTGAAGTTTAAGAAGTTGGCTCCGCCCAAGGAGGGGCTTCCAAATATTTGGGATTTCAACACTTGGTTTACTGAAAATACCCTGATTCTGCCCAATAAAGGCAGCTTCAAGGAATTTCCGTTTCTTCTAGTGTGACTCCTTGTACAAAACCTTTCCTTTTGCCCACTTCATTCGGTGTTGTTTTGACCATGCATGTTCGGCGATTCCTGATTTCGTGGTTTCACCTTTTTGGGTATTCGTCTGATGTTCCTTAAGCCTAACAGATAGTGGTCTTTTAGTTTCGCCTATGTATGATTCACCACACTCACAAGGAACTTGGTAAATGCATTCCTTATTTTGTTTGTTTTCTGGTTTTGTTTTACTAAGAAGGCTTCTAATTGTATTACTAGATTTAAAAGCTGTTTTAATATTAAAGTTTTTCGCTACTCTTCGAATTTTCTCTGATACTCCTTTAACGTATGGGATTGTAAGGAATGCATTTGCCTGATTTTGGTCTTGTAATCTCTGTCCTGTTTGTTGAAATTTAGAAATAGTATCTGTTATAAGTTTAAGGCTGTAACCATTCTGCTGCAGATCCTTCTTAATGTTTACTTTTACTTTTGCTTTGCTTGTTTACTTTTATTGTCTGGACCGGGAATGACCAACAACTTTCAGAATTTCTTCACCACCTAAATAACATAAGACCCACCATTAAATTCACAATGGAGTTGGAGCAAAATTGTCAAATTCCTTTTCTTGATGTACTTGTCACACGAGTAGAAAGCGACATCAGAACAACAGTCTATCGTAAACCCACTCACACAGGACAATATTTAAATCAAGGTTCAAATCATTCTGCTACAACCAAACGAGGCATAATCAAAACTTTGTATAACAGAGCCGTTCAAATTTGTAACAATTCTCATGACTTGGAAATCGAAATAAGAAACATTAAGAAGGATCTGCAGCAGAACGGTTACAGCCTTAAACTTATAACAGATACTATTTCTAAATTTCAACAAACAGGACAGAGATTACAAGACCAAAATCAGGCAAATGCATTCCTTACAATCCCAAACGTTAAAGGAGTATCAGAGAAAATTCGAAGAGTAGCGAAAAACTTTAATAATAAAACAGCTTTTAAATCTAGTAATACAATTAGAAGCCTTCTTAGTAAAACAAAACCAGAGAACAAACAAAATAAGGAATGCATTTACCAAGTTCCTTGTGAGTGTGGTGAATCATACATAGGCGAAACTAAAAGACCACTATCTGTTAGGCTTAAGGAACATCAGACGAATACCCAAAAAGGTGAAACCACGAAATCAGGAATCGCCGAACATGCATGGTCAAAACAACACCGAATGAAGTGGGCAAAAGCAAAGGTTTTGCACAAGGAGCCACACTGGAAGAAACGGAAATTCGTTGAAGCTGCCTTTATTGGGCAGAAGTGTTGAAATCCCAAATATTTGGAAGCCCCTCCTTGGGCGGAGCCAACTTCTTAAACTTCAAGGTTGAGTGATTTCTCACAGTATATAAGCACGTAGCCAAAGGAATTGATTGTAGTTTGCACCTGAAGACGATCAGAGATTGTACTGATCGAAACGTCGTGTATAAATAAAATATAGACAATGGAAGTCCGAAACACAGAGTTAATTTCAAACACATCATTTTCTCAAACTTTCAATCAAGGTTTTATCCTGGACTAATTTTTCCAAAATTTAAATTTAAACTAGGCATATCCAGACTAACCAACCCGGTCATATATTGACATTTTCCGAAAATCCTCAAAATTTTCTACTTGCGCGGCAAAATTTTTGCGGTTAAAACCACACAAACTAAATATAAACATAAAATAGTTAATCTACGATATTTCTACATTATATCTCTTTCGCCAAGTTCTTGAGCATTTTATAATATATATTATATTACTGCCTCCTTTAATCAACAAAATTAATTGGCATGTAAAATGTCGCTAAAGTGATTAGGTCGGGTATTTTTGAGGTAGACTGGCGAAAAATAGCGACAGAGAGACGAATCGATAGAATCTGACAGACCGGTTTCTTATATTTCAGAATGCCAAAGTATCAGTGTGATTTTTTGAAGATGATCCTTGCATAACTTTTCTCTTTTAACGACTAGGTAGAGATAATTAAACTAGGGTAAACCTCTTAGAGATTTTTCCAAATATATCTTATATTTTCTATTGTCATTTGTTTTTGGTTTTAGAATGCTCTACTTTTTGGGCGCAATGATGACCTCCCAAATTATTATAACAGATCGCAGAGAAGGTGTATGGGACCGTTCGATCGTAGCCGGCGTCACATCACTTGAAATTACTTTGACCCATTTTATCCTGCAGGCCGGAATAATGGTAGTGCAAACTGTTGAATTGCTGATTGTCGTTTTCGCCATTTACAAAATGGAACTCATTGGTAGCATGTGGTTGGTTGGGCTGATTATGTACATCGAAGGAATATGCGGAATGGCTTATGGTTAGTTAAGGTTACAAATTTAATTAATACGTCCTATCTTTTTGGTCAAAAGTTATTACAGACCCAGTGGCGCACAATTCACAATTTTTTTTAAAGATATGGTCACGTAGAAAAAAGGAAAACGGTGCATCCACTTTTCGTGCCGGCTTCCCTTTTCGGTATAAACGCTAAGCTGAACCTCTGTAAACGGAAAATTTTTTAGTGCGTTCAATCGGCTTTTCTAATAAATTATGGCCAATTTAGCAGTATTCATTTTAACGATAGGTTTTTAATACGTCCCTATTTTATTAGCATAGAGTCCTGAGATGTAGATTAAAGGACTGTTCACAAAAATGACATCTTAATCGACATAAAAACATTTTTTATGATGGATGGTGATCTTCGTTTTTTTTTTCACGAAACTTTGTTAGTGAGATATAACCCAGGCAACCAGATATGTCACCATACGTTTATTTAACGTCATGATCAATATGACGTCAAAGTAACGTGAAATTTTAGGCACCAAATTGACTAAAAACCTAACTCTCCTCAATTTGACGTATAATATTGGAAACTAAAATATGTTGTGTAATGTAAATATAACTTGGTTTTGAAAATCTCCGATATTTTATTTCATCGCCCCCAATTATTAAAGTTTTATTTAAGAAGGTGCTCTTGTCTGAAAAATGCACCGGTTTGAAAGCACCTCTGGTTACCCCGGAAAAAAAAAAACTTTTTATGCCGAGTATAATACTTGCCCCATATTCTATGTACTGTAGAATTCCATAGCGATACATTTCTTTCTTTTCAATTGGCAAATATGAATGAAAGAAATAGACATATCGCTAAAGACAGAATAAAGGCTATTATGTTTTTAAAATCAGGACGAAATACTCTCGAAATTTAATTGAGCATTAGAAAAGTTGCTTTCAATTTTATATATCAAATGACAGTTGACAGTTTTTGTCATAAGTATTAAAAATTTTGGAAAAACTAAACAACTTTTGTATTATTTAAACTTTTTTATCCAAAATTAGTATTAAAGATACTAACTGAGGGACCCAAATATAATGAATGACTTTTTGCATAGCATTTTATATTCATACTAACTAGTTGATAAATAAACAATATTTTTTAAATAAAACAAAAACATTTTTAATATTTACACCAACAAAACTTCTTTTTATAGTTACGGAACGAAATTAGTACTTCTTAAGACGTTTTTAATTTAATTTAATTAATATTAAGACGTTAAGAAAACGTCTGATTTAAAACGTCTTCTTGACGTCATAAAATTGAACGTCAAATTCACGTCGCTACAACAGGGTATACCATCGACGTACTAATGGGGTATACCCTGCATTATAATGCAGCGTCGGTAATGGGCACCATCGGGAACAAGGGCTGGATGATTTTTTTTTAAAGAGGGTGTTGCTGGACGTTTATAGTTAAGTTTGTTATAGTTTTTATGTATTGAGTAACTGAGGGACTCAAATATAATGAATGACTTTTTGCATAGCATTTTATATTCATACTAACTAGTTGATAAATAAACAATATTTTTTAAATAAAATAAAACCATTTTTAATATTTACACCAACAAAACTTCTTTTTATAGTTACGGAACGAAATTAGTACTCCTTAAGACGTTTTTAATTTAATTTAATTAATATTAAGACGTTAAGAAAACGTCTGTTTTAATACGTCTTATTGACGTCATAAAATTGAACGTCAAATTCACTTCGCTACAACAGGGTATACCATCGACGTACTGATGGGGTATACCCTGCATTATAATGCAGCGTCGGTAATGGGCACCATCGGGAACAAGGGCTGGATGATTTTTTTTTAAAGAGGGTGTTGCTGGACGTTTATAGTTAAGTTTGTTATAGTTTTTATGTATTATATTATTTTATACAACTGTTATACTATGTTTTGATTTGATTAACACATTACAAAAAACTCTTTTTCATCGCCCTCGCTGCTGCCACTACAAATCCCGTCAAACTGCCTTTGAGTGCAACACGAGTTCTTGCAGCTCGTGCCGAAAAATGTGCCCTAAGCGCAACACTGGTTTCCGCAAAAAAAATTGCACCAGTCCAGTGGCGCACTCTTTTATCAAAATAAATAACAAGTAATCACTGAATTTCTTTTTAAAGTAAAAAGCGTTTTGGATTACACAAATTTACAAAAATACTTTTAAAACCCCGAAATTAAATCAACAGCTGGAAAACAGCAATGACCGCTTATGCAACATGTAACCATACCTTTTGGCAAAATCTTACTTATACATATAAAACATTAAAAATAGCTGAATCTGCTGCTGCCCTTGCTGAATCGAAAAATCATGGAGGACCGCTTTATTTTCACACCAATCGCTATCGAGATATTAGGGAAATTTTGGAACGCTTAAAACTTTGACAGCCGCTGTGGTAGTGTTTAACAACCACTACCACTCATCGATTTTACCAGAGTTTTTGGAACACATTAAAAACTGTCACTTGTAAAAAAATTTAAAGATGGAAAAACAAAAAATTAGGCTTAATTTTACAAAATAAGTGTTTTATATGTCGTAACCTGATAATATTTTATTATTTTGAAAATTAATTGCTCCAAAATTCTCTATAATTAAACAGAAAAATAAACACAACCACAACGAAATAGATTCGTAGCTTACGGCAGTGGTAGTGGTTAATTACCACAACGAAATGACGTTTAGCTATTGCGCAAACGCAGTAATTACCACAACCACTAGGAAGTATCAAATAAGCGTTCCAAAATATCCCTATTAGTTACTTGGGGTACTATGAGGCTAGTAGTTTGGTTCGAAAGATGCATTGAGGATCAGCCATGGAACGAGGTAACGCAGCGTCGGTAATAGGTACCATAAGGGAGGATGATTTTTTTACTTTCATCGAGGTTTTACTGAGCGTTTAAAGTTAATTTGTTATAGTTTACACAAGGAAGAAGAAACCGGAAAGCCTGTTGATTTTCAATGCCTGGGCATCCTAGCTCCTCTTCTCTTGATTTTCTTTTTTGGCTTCAATCACGTTTTCTTTCCAAAGAATTTTCCTGCAGCCATATTTTTTCGATAATAAATATTATGATTTAAATAAGTTAGTTTGTAATCTGCAGGTGATGGCATGAAAAGGTCGATTCAACAAAAACAAATTTTTTTTACGAGAGCTTTTTGTGTGCACAGAAGTGTACATTTCATGTTTAATATGAAATTCCATGTAGTTACTTTTTACGGATTTTTTACGTACTTTGTACGTACACCCATATAATCCCGCAGTGGGACATATAAAAGACGTAAAGAAACCAAGCTACTGTATATGTACAATTCGAAGGAAAATAAACGTTTAAGAAAGTTCCTGAGATGTACAGGGTGTCCCATTTTCAATGAGATTCAATGGGAAACTCTGTTGTTATTGAAGATGGAGGCATGCGGTTTGTGCATTACTGTCTTACTTTTATGAGCTTTAAAAATTGGTATTAATAGATTTATTTATGTCCCTTGAAGCTTTTGGGCTACACTGAAAAGTTGAAAAATAGTCGGAATTACCAATTAATGGTATCTCCCTTAATTTAAGAGATAAATTAATTTTGTAAAAACATGTATGTGGCAACCTTTTTCGAAAAACACGATGGTCTTTTTAATCCGACTTTCCATTTCGTAGATACCATCATCAGGATCAAAAAGTTAAATACGGACCAAAGTGTTTTATTTCATATTTTAGTTTCTTTTTAAGTTTGTTTGATAATAATATATAATTTTTTTTTTGAAGGTTTGATCCCGAAAAAAATCATCTTCAGTTCTTTCTGGTATATTTTGTCGTCTCATTTTAAGAGTTTTCCATTGAGTCCCATCGAAAATAGGACACCCTGTACACATGTAAACGTACGTCCAAAAATAGTCGTACCCTGGATATATACCACGTCGCAGAGTTACGTAATGTGTGTCTAGGTGCCTCATTAACAAAGATTTGTAGAAACAAACAAAGATCACCAATCATCGAAAAACTTATTTTGCCATTGCCAACTTGTCATTTTGGCAAACTGCCCCCTTCATATTAATTGCTGAAAAATGCATCTATTTGATTTAGATAAAACAGTTTAATGCATCTTGTTTCTTTGTTACAACCTACATTTGAAAATAACGTGAAAAATCGACCTATTAAACTTAAAAAAGTGTGTTTTTTTCACGTCTTCTTGCTTTGTGCTATGTGGGAATATGATCTTGTGGAGTATTGTTATAAAAACAACAACGCGGCGGAGAGATCAGATTTCCAGTTGTTTGTTTACCACAAATTTGATGGCAAAAGAACTTTCCATTGCCCGCACATGAAAATTTTTTAAAAAGTATACACCTTCTTAACTTTTTGTTGCAGGATTCTGGGTATCAGTTATTTGTGAAGACCACTCTGCGGCGAATATCGTGGTAACAGGAGGCTTTTTACCCATGATGTTGCTTTGTGGTAAGAAAAATAAATTTTATATTATACCATTATTACAGTTACGGTTGAGAGCTACCTTTTTATGTTCTTTTTTTCGACTTGCCCAACCAAAAAAGCGCCACAATTTTACGAAAAGATATTTTATTCAAGACAAATCTTCGCCAACAAATAAGAGCATGGCTTAAAACAATTTTAATCTTCAATTTTTATATCTTTGTTTCGCTAAAATGGAACCACAAAATTTTTCAATATTTTCAAAATCAGAATGGTGAAATGACAGAATATTTGCGCATGTTTGAAGGTGGTAAACAATTCTGAACAATCAATTTTTCCGTCTATTATCAATTTTAAGATTTCATATTTGTCATTTGTTCATTTCTGAAAAAGTTGTAAATTTTCTATGACATACTTATTAAGATTTTATTTTGCTCAATTAAAAGATGTTAATATTCTCAGATTTCGTAGGTTTCGATCAATTAAGGAGACAAATTTCACTCACCTTTTCGATGTTTTCACTCTTCCAATTATTCTCTTTACTTTAACACCACACTATTTTTATTATAGAACTGCAACATCTGTTTCACAAAATGGGGATTTAAAAAAGATTTTGCTTAAAATATAAAACCATGTATTAAGGTTTTTTTAATACTTAAAAAATCTATTAGGGTGTGAAAAAAAAGCAGAGCATTTTTTATTGTATAAAAGGAATCTTAACGTAATACCTATACCCAGAAAACCGAAACGGTAATCACGTCTTTTGTATTTTTCAACAGTCCCGATTCCTAATTTTAAAATAGGTATCAGTGATAATCCATAATTTTCATACAGTTTACCCCGCGCACAGGAATTCGAAACAAAGGAACGAATGACCGAAACGATCGACCTGCTCGCTGCTTTGATTCAACCGATTGAATCAGTCTGTCCGTCTGTTTCTCTTCGCGTTGAGTTTCATTTAATTCGTTTTGTCTCCGTCGGTCAGTCAGTCATTTGATCCATTCCGATTTGATTCACGAATCACATATCTCTAGTATTTTCACCATAGCAACCATCTTAGAAGACAGCGCTGCTCAATCGCAGTCTACCAGGTACCGTCTTTCTCTAACTGTGTATTCGTCTAGATGCTCCTGGAGTATAACGTTACCTCAGGTTGTTGATGAGGGTCTACTGAAAATAAACCAAGTTAACAAGAATTAGGATTACCAGAAATTTATATCTTTTACTTCTCTAGACAATCTAAAAGGAATTTTAGATCAATGCTTAAATGAATCTGGAAGTCTCTGGGAAAATCTTCTGGGTAAAAATATTAATAAAAATTCTTAGCAGAAATCTTGGGAAAAATTACCAAAAATCCCTTTTAGAAAACCTAGCTTTTAAAATATATTGAATAACTTAGTGGAAATCTAAAGAAAATAATGAACCGTTTATCAAAAAGTTATTCATTCAATTTATAAAAATTTTGTACATTAAATTATACAAATTACTTTCTTTTTATAAAATGCGAGCATATGCAGTCATATTAGCGTAAGGTCAGTACTAATAGTGGCGTTTAAAATATATTGATTCTATGTCTCTAAAATGACATTGCTTTTGATTAGGTTTTCGTCATATTGACGCTTATTTTTAACTATAAAATAGATATTTAATAAAAATGCTTTACGCCATTGTTATTATTACATCTGGATATGACTGCAGTCAAACCAGGGAAATTTCCCATCATTAATTTGGTAGGTAGGTCACGCGCAAGAAAAAATTTGCAAAAAAATTCGGGGTACTGTCATAGCAACGTGTCAAAATCTGACTGGCTTAAAATTGCAGTCAAAAAATTTTCAATAAAATTTATTCTTATAATTAAGTTAAACTTAAGGCAACTTTTAAGGCCAGTTATTTTACAAGAATTTGATTTACGTAGGTAAAAATTTAAATCATTTTTAACATTTTTATACCCACACTTGGCGCGAACCTTAGAGGTTTTTCAAATCGGTTTACGTTTTAAATTAAATTTTTCTTTAGGTTAAAGTATACGAAGGCACTTGACCACAGATGCTCTTCTTTTTAAACCTGGGCCGAGCCAGCTAGTAAGTAGCTCGATCTATAACATATTAACTGGCTCGAGTCACTCGAGTTCGAGCCACATATTAACTCGCTCGAGCCACATATGAACTGGCTCAAGCAAGATATTAACTGGCTCGAGCCACTTAGTATACATATACATACACACAATAATTAATAAATGCTGAACGAACTCTACTGGCGCCAGCGCCGTGCCGATATAATTTTTTTATGCTAAAAGGCCTTGTTGTTGAAGATTTTTAGTTATTTTCGGTTGCTCCAAGTTTAAATGGGTTTTTGAATTGGGCTGTTTTTTAATAAAATATATCTTAAATATATTTTTTTCTTAAATTTAAAACTAGTGACTCAAGCCAGTTAATATTGGGCTAAAGTCAGTTATAAAAAAAACGCGCACCTGCCGCCAGAGCGCTTTTGTAAAAATATTTCTCAAAAAACCACGCACTGGATACTCTTATAAAATATATCACGGTTTCTCGGTCAATTTCAAATGTCGGAGAAGAACTGTTAGTTGAGAAACTATGTCATTTTTATTACATTCCTATGTCTATTTACTGAGATGTTCTCTATCAAGGATTGAAAAAAAGCCATACACTGTTATGTATAAATTAAAAAAAATACGGGCCTCTTTAAAATCAATGCAAAAAACATGGCTAAAGTTAGTAAAGAGAATACAACCTGTTCGAAAAACTCTTTTGGCATTATTGTAACATTCGTAGTTTATATACGGGGAACAGTAAAAAAAGATATGCTTTTGCTGCTTTCGAATTTTAATTTGAAGCTATTTTTTACTCCGCGTAGCGGATGTTCATACAGTTTTTTTATTTGGAGTTATTAGGGACTTATCGGTACTGTTTTTGACAATTCCGCACGAAAGTTATATCTTTAGGCACTTTACTCACCTGCTAGTATGAATATACTGAAACAAATTCTCGCATTTTTAGTGCGTCGGCACAAACCATGGCACAACTAGTATGAATGTCGACATTATTTTGACAGTACCGCGCCCAAAAAGCTCTAGTCGGATAGCACGAATGTAGGTTTCGGACAGCCCCGGCAACCAAGAAAAGCGCCGGATAATTTCAATTATGTCCTAATAATCAGTCCTGATAACTGTATTTTCTTCTTTATAGTTGAAAAATTTACACGATATTTTCCTGAAAAATGCAAGAATTTGTACCAGTCATTTCGTAATAGATGGATAAAATTTCTAAAAATATGTGGTACCTAGTTGTTTATCTTTCATTCGGAACTGTCAAAAATAGTGCCGACTTTATTAAAGTCAAGCTATGCCAACTTTATGTGCCAATAGGGACTTATCGGTACATTATAGCCTGACTTTAATAAAGTCAGCGGTATGTTTGACACAGTTTAACTAACATTTGTTATATACACTATGGTGACGCATGACTACTACAGATTATTTTAGGCACTTGATCCATTTCTTATGAGACGACGCTCTTCTGGGTTGCCGGGGCTATCCGAAATCTACGTTCGAGCAGAGCTTTCTTGTCTGCGGTGCTATCATAATAATGTCGACTCTCATAATGTTTGTGCTGACCTTAAATAAAGGATGGCATTAACTTTAATTATGTCAACTTGATGGGTGGCACAATATGAGCATTTGTAGTTGATATGTTTAGATGACAACAATGTCAGAAACCTTTTAAACTTCGTGCGGAACTGTCAAAAATAGGGCCGACTTTGTTAAAGTCAGGCTATGCCGACTTTATGTACCGAGAAGTCCCTAATATACTTTAAATGACTGACTAAATCGTTTTTGAAAATTGATTAAAAAAGCCACGAGATTTAAATTATTGATTACGAAGATATCTTTGATCTTCCACCGTAAGCAATTCACATATGTCAATTGACAGACAGGTGAATGAAATGTAGGTCAAAATTATGATATTGAAATGAGTTGTGACTAAAAATACCTGACTGTTTCCCTCACAAAATATTGTAAACCTACTCAGGCTACTTAATGTATATTACTCTCAAACTTGGTTGAGTAATCCAAACCAAACTTATTTTCCTCTCTTACAAATGATCGAGTTTAAAATAATTTGGCGCAAAATAAATTTACGATTGTAAAAATAACCAAGTTCGAAAACTTTCAAAAATGTACCTTATTTTTGACCGTTCCCCATATAAAAACTACGCATGTACCAATTTGCCATTGCCGTGCAAAAATTTGCCATTTTTTTGCATTAATAGGTACTGGGACATTTTATTCGGACAAGGGGGCGTGGCCTAATTCGTGCCGTCATACGGCGTCATACGGCCAAGAGATGGCGCTGGTGCACAGCGTAAAAACGGTAATCTTGTAATTTTGTTAAATTGGAAATTTAAATTGAAAAAATTTGCAATTTTTTTTTTCAATGTAAAAATTTTAAACTTAAAAGCCTTTTTGGTCATGGTGTAAAACTTTTGTAAATTAATTTTTTTTTTGGAATTGAACATGTTACAATTAAAAATTATTGTTGAATTTTGGAAAAATTTGCCAATTGAAGAATAGTGGCTGCAGCGTAAAAACAATAATCCCGTAATTTTTAAAAATTGAAAAAATTTTAAATCGAATATTTTAAAATGTGAAAAGTGTAAAGTTAAAAGCCTTTTTGGTCATGGTGCAAAACGTGTGTAAATTAAAAAATTTTAAAATTTTGAGCATTGAACATGTGACAATTAAAAATTATTGTTGAATTTAAACGAAGATAATTAAAAATTTGCAAATTGAAGATTTTAAAATGTGAAAACTTTAAAGTTAAAAGCCTTTTTGGTCATGGTGCAAAGCGTTTATAAATTAAACGCTGAAATGGTCGGATATCCTGACCTTTATCCAAAGGACGGAAAGGTTCGATCGTGGTGGAGCGGGTGCATGAGGGGTTAGCTCTGGGTTATGGCGAATAGGGCTCTACTCTACTACTACTAATTAAAAATTAAAAAATTTGATGGCTGGGCGGTGAATTTTTGAAAATTGGTCATGTGGAAATTGACATTTATCGTTGAGTTTTTAAAAATTATGTGTTGCAGGTTTAGCGTTGCAAAAATTCAAATTGTAGTAGCAAAATTCTGCTGGTGTAGTCATAATTTAAAATGTATTATAGATAATTGTCTACGACAGTTTAAAAGAAAGAACACAATTCATTTTAATGGGAAGTTTTATTTTGCCAATATTTATAATTACATCTGTACAACAAGCTTAATCAATAATAACTGGGGATGTCAACGACTCCTTCGTAGATTAAAGTGTACTGGTTATTTTCAAATTGTTCTGAGCATGGTTCTACTTCGACAGCTATGTTATTTGGTAAATAAATATCTAAATCGCAATTGGTCAAAACAGCAACAGCAGTGGTACCAATTCGTGTTTTAATGCACTTGAGATGGCTGATGTTGTACTCCTTACCTGGCTCTAGCTCAACGGGTTTTTTAATCTCCTTAACTGTCACTTGCGCTTTCTTGTTCAATTTGGCTAAATCCATTTTTTTAACAAGATTACTATTGGGGTAGTAGAGTAAGCGAAATTTCACACTGAAACAACCAAAATATATTTTATTTATATCTTTTTGGAATGGAAGGATTTAAATCAAAGTAGCATGGGCTGTGAGGTTCAAGAAAATTTAAAATTTGAGTTAAATTTATATCAGTATTGCTGTTTAAATAGTAAATAAAACACAATTATATAAAAAGTAAACTTTTATTGAATTAAAGCAAATTAAAATATACTTAATCTTAAACTAATTACTCCAGTTTTTATTACACCTCAGCTAGCTTACCGTCCTTTTTTATAAATTCAAGAATTGTGCGATTTGTCCATTCCGAGCCATTTGACATAAATTTTATCTCCTTCTCTTCTTAAAATTTTCTCAATGAGATAGACGTCGGGGTGGTTGTTTAAAGTTTTAACCTTGCAAAATGTGTGGTAATGATTAATATCGTATTCATTAACAAGTTTTTGTAAATCTTTGTTAAAAAATTCTTTAGCTCGATTTTCGAAGCAAAATAGATTTCATAGCGTAGCGTTTTTGGATTTTAAGGGTCGCGCTCTCACAAATTTAGAAAATGATTTTATGACTATTAAAATAAATTTGTATCTTTTGTTAATTCGTTCATAGAGAATCGTAGAAATTAAATCGGCTTTCCACAAACCGTTTAAGCTTTTAATTTTAACACTTCGATGAAGGTATGTTTTCGTGCTGCTATATGTATATATATATCATTTACTACAGTCTCCTTAATATCCATGCTCACAAATGTTTAAAGTGAATTGCTTACGGAATACTTAAATAATATGATTGCAGAAAACTTTTTGGTATTACTGTTAAACAATCTTTCAAAGAAAATTGTGTTACCCTTAATTAGTTTTATACCTACAGCTTCTGTCTGGTTGTATAATGACATTTCAACTTTTGAATTTTTGACCGATAGAATCACATCCGCAGGTTTAATATTTATTGATATAATAACGACTTCGTCCAAAAGATATTTGTAAGTTGTTGAACCCACCTGAATGATGTAGAATGAATTTTCATTATGAAAATATGATCTAAAAAACGTTAAGTGCAAATACCCATAGAACTGTTCCGTTACTTCCAAAACTTTGATTTTCTTTTCCAGTGTTTTTATTTTATCTGTATGCTTTTTAATTTTTGTTTCATTAGTACGTTTAGTACAAGCGTTCGCAGTAAAAATTATTATGGATAGGTAACCCTCGCCATTTTTGATAAGATGTGCATTTTCCTCAAAATTGTGGATAAGGACTCGGCACACCAATCCAAAGGTCGGCAATTTTAGAGGTCACGTAATGGATACTCGATGTGCCGGACCTCATTCGTGGATAAGGGTTCGGCACACCACTCTAAAAATGCAAAAATACCAGTTGATTTCATCCACAATTTTGAGGTACAGGATTGTCCATTTCGTATTCAGGACAAGAAAATGCACATATTATCAAAAAATGGCGAGGGTTACCTATCCATCATAATTTATACCTTAAACTCTTGCCCTAGTTGTGATTGTTGTAGGGATAATAAATTAGTTTTTAAGATGTCTATATCTCTTTTAATTTTATCCTCAAACGTAATTATTCTATGCGTTAACTGTAGCTTTTTTTGCGCCACACTGTTTCGAATATCTTCCTGGTAAGTTTTAATGTTTTCATTTGGATGCAAAATGAGAGGATCTTGAGCTGACAATTTAATTTTTATCTCTTGCACATTTTGCTCTAACGTTACAATTTTATCACTTTTATTTGAGAGATTTGTTTCCAATAATTTTGTTTGCGGTTAAACATTTTTTAGTAGGTTATCAAAATTTAATCAAGTATTGTTTTTAAAATCTTGAAACTTTTCTGCATACTCATCTAATTTTTTTTAAATTTTTTTCCCTTGTTTAATTTTAAATCATCTTACCCTACCGCTTCAACTTTTTTAATGTATTCGTCAAATGAATTTTTTATTTCTTTAATACTCTTTATATTAGATTTCATATAGTCTTCTATAAAATTGTTGTAAAGTGTTGTCAAAGTTTTTTAAATTTTCTCAATAGATTTAAGTTTTATTTTTAAATCTTCTAATTCTTGCTCAAACTTTTGTGTTTCACTTGCAGTAACTTGAGAACGATCGGTGATTGTTGTTTTTATAGTTTCAAATTTTTTAACATATTCATCAAAAAATTTCTTAAATTCTTTAACGTCTTCGCCACTGTTTTTAATCTATTCTTGAATAAAAGATTTATCTTCTTCAATCTTTTTTTGCAAATTTTTCAATGGATTCGATATTTGATTTTAATTCTTCTAGAACCAGTTATTCAATTCAACCCCAGTACTTTTTTGTTCCAAAGTAGTTTTTTAATTTGTTCATCAAGAGTTTTTTTTAATTCTGTTACAGTTTTGTTACTATTTTTAATGTAATCTTCTATAAAAAATTTTTGCGTGTCAAATATTACCAATCGGTTCAACTCTTAATTTTAAGTTTTCAAAATCCTGTTTTGTTCTAAACTGGGTTTCAATATAATTTAAAATTTCAGATTTTACCATTTCTGGATCGGCATTTACTGGTATGCTATCAATTTTTGACTTGGGTCGTCTGATTTCTAACTGTAAGTTTGTTAAACTTTCTTGAAATCTTTTAAAATTGTTTTCCGCATCTGTATCATGAATAGAAGTTTGATTAACTTTTCTTTCAAGTTATTCATAATATTGTTTTAAATCAGAACTAATTTTTAGACATCCCAATGTTTTGGAATTTATTTCTTTTAATTTTTCTTTTGTATTTTCATCTTTTGTGTCCGTTTCTCGATATTTTTAAGAGCGTTTTCTATTATATCTATTTTTAAATTGTAATCTGTAGCTTTTCTAAACTGTGTATCTGTATTTTAATGGTTTCTATTTTACTTTTAAAAATTTCAAATTGGGTATTGAAATAAATGACTTAGTCTTTAAGGGAATTTGAAGTATTTAATGATTTACTATTAAATTCACTGATCTGTTTATTAACAATTTCCTGAAGAACATTCATTTTTTGAAGATTTTTTGTTATTAACGTTGTGAATTTATCCTTAAGAGTGGTATTTAAAATATCATTCTTAATGGACTGATCTAAAGCAATTGTTTAGAATTTCGTTCGATTCCAGATACGAATAATTTTTTTCCTGATTAAATACTGTTTAATTATATTATTCTATTTTGAATATCTTGTACCTTGAATTTCTTGACTAGAATCATAATTTCTACGGTAGGCATATATTCCTTTACATCCTACTTTTTGTACCCAGCCGGTTCCTTTTTAAATAGAAGTTCATATAAACTAACAGTACCTGGGTAAATCAACCCAATGACCTTAATATTTTTTCAAGCAAAGTCATCAGCAGAATTACCCATGAAAAATTTTTCCGACTCTACGTTATGAAAAATTCCATAGATTATCGCCAATACTCTCTTTAGGATGCTATAGAAATTCATAATAAAATAAACAAAAACAAATCTTTAGAAAAAAAAAATATTTTTTTTAAATTTCGCAAAAATGGTGGTACGAAATAATCGATAATTAAAGGCGAAATCAGAAAATATAGGTCTAATCAAAATTACACCCTAACTACTTCATGATTTTACAATTTTGTTACCCACTAAATCCGTGTTCCTGGGGGATCCATGCCAAATGACCTATTTGTTATAAAGTCTATTTTATCCCCTTTCAAAAGTGACATCAGATGTTAAAATCAACAAGATAGAAAAAATTTTAATTAACTTAAAGTGGCAGAAGCTCGCAATTTCCAAAAAACGAAAAAAAAAAACCTGATTTCGTCAATGAATTGGATTTTAATAAAAAAAAGTAACAGGGGTAGGGGTTTAAGAGAAATTCTGGGAAGGTTTTATTAAAATCATTACATAAACTTGAAAGCTATATAATTAAAAAAAAGGTAAAAATGACATATATGATTTTTTTTACAATTTTCTAAATTCAAAACTAATTTTAGGCCAAAGTGCGCTTAATTGTATCATGTGTCATACATAGGCGGAACCGCTATACAATGCTCCTGAAAATAAGTTACTCTTCAGTCAAATCGTGTAAGTGGTTTCTGAGATATTGTATTAAATTTGTTGCAATATCTAGACTTTTTCATGTTTTCAAAGATGTCCGCCTGGTAGCCCCCTCCCCACCGCTTTCAGGGTTATTAGTATTCTTACGCATACCCTGGTAGGGCTGTCTACCCACCATATTAAGTTCTTGCTATTATCCCTTCACGCCCCAAAAAGGGCAAATTTTACTATACTAATATGGCTTAAGGTAAAGTCCGCATCCTTGCTTGTAGGCTCCCAAGTAAAGTCCTTTTCCAACTGCAACTTCTTTCAAGACTCTGTTGTGTCTTTTTTCTTCTTCCAATTTTTCCTTTGCTGCTTTGGCATCATTGACAGCTTTGGCTATTCCCGCAGCTCCTCCACCCAATGCCCCAAGGGCCGATAGTGCAGCGAATAACGGGATCAATGGTAAAAAGCCTCCAACCTTTGGAACCGGGATAATTCTCTGTTTTTTCGGAAAAACAATGCGTTTTTAGCTAATGTTTGCACATTTTTAAATGGTTTTCCAAGAATACGCTTTCGAGCCTGTTTTATAGCGTTGCTCAGAGAGATTCTTCTTCCTCTGTTTTTTCGCCTGACGTTATGTCGACGACTATTTTCTACTTTTGCTTTTTGTTTATTCCAAATTTAGTCTTCAATTTCATTATCCCGATTATGCCTGCTACACTTGCGTCTGGCGCAGTGATTCTTTCAACTGCTTTTGAAGCTAGAATCTTGTCTGCCTTGTGTCTGCTCGGTATATCTAAATTTCGAGAGTAGGAAATATCGTGTTCCCTGCACGCCTCGTCCAGATGATTAATAGCTTTATCATCTCGTGCCAGTCTCTGTTCGAGTTTAGTTCCTGCGCCACAGAATAAATTCATCCGTTCTATCGGCCTCTTTTAATCCACCCATAGAGTTAAACAATGATGAATATGAATTATCTCTTATAAATTTTTTTTGAAACCTTTAATGCCATTTGAAATATTGATTGACAGTTTGCACGTGAAGACAATCAGAGATTTTACTGATCGTAACACATGAAAGTTATTCGTATGACCCATTTTCACCAAACAAGATAGACAACAATGACGAAATCAAAATTGTAATTCCCGATGTGGAAGCCTACACATTGCCCTGTGAGAGCTATCTTTACATTGAAGGACAGCTAGCGAATGACAACATGAAATTTTCCAATAACCCTATTCCTTTTATTTTTAAAGAAATTAGATACGATCTGAAACTCCTCCTCCACCTCTTTGCTCAAAGGATACCTTTCGTAAAATGGTGGCGATAGCAAGAAATTGTAAAATGCAGGCTGGTTTCTACAAATTGATTTTACCAAAAGCAGAGTGTAAGATTATGTGGCTCTGGCTGGTAAACGAAAAAAAAAACAGAAAAAATAACAAAAGAAAAACAGCGGGTAAAATTGATTTTTATTCATTAAGAAATAAGTTAAAATAAAAAATATATATTATTTTGGGTTAAGTTGGGTGGGTTTAATTTGGGTTGCAGGGCCTAGCTTGAATTGGGTTAGTTGTAATAATTTCTTTTTAGGGGTTTTTTCTATTTATTTTCCGGGGTTTTTTTCCCGGTTTTTTTCGTTTTTTTGCGGTATTTTTTTTCCTATAGATCCTCTGGCTGTTAAGTAAAAATAAGGGGGTCCCATAAAATAAAGAAAAGTAAAATGCAGTAATCGTTATTTATAGAAACAAACCTTGGCAAAATCGTATTTTGTAGAAATCGAACTTTGGAGAAAAGTACATTAAAGAAATCGTAAAACAGAGAATCCGTAAAACGTAAAAATTCTCTGCCTGACAGGTGTTTGCATGCGAGCTTAGAATAAGAAGGGGCGTAGAAAAGACATTTTTTTATTTTTTTATGCTAAATTTCAAGAAGTGATGGGTTAGTTTGGGTTGCTTTTTTAAGTGTTTTGGATTGATCTGGATTGGTTTGGGTTGGTTTAAGTTTTTTTAAGTTGGGAGAAGTCGTTTTGGTTTAGAAAAAAAATAACTTGATCTACACCCTTTCTTATTCTAAGGGCACATACAAACAGCTGTCAGGCACACAACAGATTTTCGCCTTACCAATTTTTACGTTTTACGGTTTTTCTGTTTTACGATTTCTGCGATGTATAATTTCTCCGAAGTTCGATTTCTGCAAAGTACGATTTTGATATTGTTCATTTCTATGAAATATGTTTTCCCTATTGTATTTTTTGACAAAATATAGGGACTCAAAATAAGTTAAACAAATCGCATAGGTGCCTAACACGAGGTGCCTAATTATATATTGGCCACAAAAACTCACAGATTTCAGCACGCTGGTGCGTCGTATGGGAAGGTGTGTTAATATGCCACCGGGTAATATATTTTATTGTGTTTTACTCTTTTCTGCACCATCATGAGGTAGGGTAAATGGCGCGTTTTTTTCATGTGCTATCCCCAGTAGGCCTAATCCTCCAACTTTCTCTTATTAAAATTTATTCTAAATTCCTGACTTACATGTTTTATCACAACCTTATGCTCTTTCGTTCTTAAATAACATATTCGAAATTTATAAACTTTGTTGAAGCTGTTACAGATATGCCCTTTATCTTGCATACCATTTTGATTTCTTTATCATTAGTGAACCATACCTGATAGGCATAAGTTTTCGGTCCTGTGGACACAAACTAAGTAATAAAACTTCCAATTCCGTAGACTTCCAGCTCGTTGGTCATTTCACCGATAAAATTACCTGTAGGCACCTGATATTTGTCATTAGGTTTAGTAAGATATATAACACTGTCTGCACCATAGTAAATCACCTGGTTAACCAGTTTTTCCAAAGAACTGTACAACTTTAATCTTGTCTGAGCAGTGATGTAAGCAGCCAAGCACACGTTAACTGTCGAAAGATGAAAAAGCTATTCTGGTTTATGCAGAATTTGTGTTTTACACTGTTTTTCCCTTTGACCCAATTTACCCCAAAAACTTGTGATCAGATCCTTCCACAATGCCCGCCGCCCAGGGTTTATTTCAATTTCATGAGGGTTTGGATGCATGCCCTCATGTTCTAAATAATCTTCAATATATTTTTTTCTATCCATATCTGTCTCGTGCCCTTTAGGCCACCCTAAAGCATGCTGTTTTATTTTCAAAAAGTTTGAAATATTGAAGCCCTGTCATATTCCCAAATTTAAAAAATTTCAATAATAATAACTTCAAAGCCTTATGCACCTCATCCGTCACCCAGGTACCTGTCAAACTCTCTGTTATGGCACATGGGTGTAAAAACATAAGTTTTTTATTAACTTTTACAGGTAGCAAGGGATGGTACAGGTTTTGGAGAAATAGAATCGTGCACTTTAGGGTGATCTATTGGGTATTTCCCATATTTGTTGACCATGGGTAGAGACTACTCCTCTCCAATAATTTTGTAGGTTCTGTCATACCGCTCACAAATACGTCTCTAGGGGTTACAGGGATGAAAGAGTGGTTTTCTGTATATATATGTATGTATTTTGTATATTTTTGAATTTCCCCGTTTTTCTTCATATCACGTCTAAAGTCACATTCTCATTTTTTAATAACCTGATGAACGCAACCTTAGCCAAAAACAACCATGAAATTCAAATACCTGATTCCTTCCTCACAAAATCCGTCAACTTTCAACCCCGCCCAAACTTTCTCTTTACTGTTTCCCGCCTGGTTTATCCTAATTTTCCTTTCTTTTTCCTCCCATATTAACTATTCAATAGCAATTTGTGTTGGTTATCTGTAAGCCGATACCCGTTTCTCGGTACGAGTCCAATTGTTCCTGGTTGAAGATAATTTCATCTAAAAATTTTATTATAAGCAGAAGGAAGTGTTGTTGCCTCTGTAAAAGGACGTTTTTCATGTTCATCCTCATTTAAATTATCAGGGTAATTCTGATTCTCAATTTTATTAAATAAGTGGAGGAAATGCCCTTTTTCAACTCTTCAAACCCGAAATTTTGTAAATTTTGCCAAGGCCATAGAAAAATATTATGAAAGGAAGTAGAAAAAGTCCAAATGCTTCACAATTTTTTTTTCTTTATTGTACGACGCGTTTCGGTTATTCCACCATTGTCAAGTGCATTTTTCTGTAAGATATTAAACAATGTTTGTTTAGTCCAATCAAATGAAATAAAATGATTACTTTTTTTTTTTTTGTTCATTTTGTATCCTTAGACTGTTATTTTTACTGTTGTTTTTGTGGGTATAGGATTATAGGCAAAAAAGAAACACTTATTTTTCTTTGGTACGTTTCGGACTTTATTAGTCCTTTTTCAACCCTGCAAGAAACACATTACTCTTTAGAGGTCAATCTAATTTTTTATAAACTAGGCTAGAGATATATTAAGTACTTACTTAGTCAACTAATGTTTCATTGCAGATGTGGATGTGGTCTCTGCTGCCTTGTTACACGCCATGAAACTTGAAATTTTGGTCAAACTTGTTTCAAAAAAACTTGTTATGAACGCACCCCTCTGTTGAAAGCACCACTGCACAAATGACAACTGTAACCTCAAAATTCTTCGGCAAGCGTGAATATATTAATATTATAAAAAAAGGTTTTTTTGAAACAAGTTTGACCAAAATTTCAAGTTTCATGGCGTGTAACAAGGCAGCAGAGACCACATCCACATCTGCAATGAAACATTAGTTGACTAAGTAAGTACTTAATATATCTCTAGCCTAGTTTATAAAAAATTAGATTGACCTCTAAAGAGTAATGTGTTTCTTGCAGGGTTGAAAAAGGACTAATAAAGTCCGAAACGTACCAAAGAAAAATAAGTGTTTCTTTTTTGCCTATAATCCTATACCCACAAAAACAACAGTTAAAATGATTACTTACAGAGTTTCAAGAAACATTCCATAAAGTACCTACCATAGAAGAGAGTGGGGCTTACCTGCTTTCTTGTGGTGATTGCCCGGCAAAATATGTGGGACAAACTGGCCGCAGTTTTCGAGTTAGGGTTAGGGAACACCTAAATTCTCAGAAGTCTCCTCCAGACAAAAGATCCGCTTTTGGCGTGCATTTGAGAGAAAGTGGGCATTCCTTTAATATACAGTCAAACTTTAAAATGTTACACAGATCAAATAAGGGTAGAAAATTAAATTTTTTAGAAAATTTGGAAATTGGGAAGCTAGAAAATAGCACGGATTTAATTTCTTTAAACGATCTCACTGGCGCCCACCACAGAGAGGTTTCCAAAGTAATTGATTCCTTTTGATTTTTATCTTTTTTAAATTTCTTTATTGATAAAACATTTTAAATTAGCAAACATTATTTTATTGTCTTTTTGTTGGTACCAAATATATGTAAGTTTTAGTTAAATCTCACAGATGGCTCTGTTTTTATCGTTTTAACAGTTTATTATTATTAATTGTTTATTTTCATTTTTTTAAGCACAGCAAGCACTTTGCAACATGACCAAAAAGGCTTTTAACTTTACACTTTTCACATTTTAAAATATTAATTTTGCAAATTTTTCCAACTTAAATTTCCAATTTTCAACAATTATATGATTATCGTTTTTGTGGATAGGGTTAATTTTCAGGAGATATTTAAAATGGACTATATTTAAAAAGGTACTCACAGTTTCTTTCGCCAATCATTGAGCAGAGGCGGCCGCCTTTCTTCTTTCTTTAGCAGCAAGCTTGTGGGATTTCCATTCCAGAATTTAAAGGAAGTGAAAAATGGAAAGACTCGCGAAAATCGCGTATTGATAAATACTTAAAAATTCAAATTTACCCAAAAAACTATAAAGTAAAAACTATTCTGCATTGAACGCGTTGGCCATCGTTGAATTGAATAGAAGAGAAAATTTGACTATAGTTTAGTAAGTCAACGAAATTCTCACTAACTTTTTGAAGTTTTAGGTATAAAATAAAGGCGCTAACGCTAATCAATTTTTTCTGCACAGTGAGCGAGAAAATATCTAAATTAACAAAAAAAAAATAAAAACTTCAATCTTAGACCGAACATCCCGCCGGCCAAAAAGGGTCTACCCCTTTTAATACCAACTACTATTTACATTGTCTTCAATAGGGAGCGGGCACAGCTTGCAACTCGCACGACGCCGTCCGAACCTGGATGCAGAAATGCGTCGAAGACGCCACTGCATACATGGAGTGTTATCTTCTTTGATAACCACAAGATCACCAACCTTTAGACACCCTTTGCTTTCGTGCCACTTATTACGTTGGTGGAGAGTATGCAAATACTCGTTAGACCACCGGGACGAGAAGTTCTGATGCAGCTTTTGTAATAACTCTCAACGATCTATTCGTTAGGGGTTTCAGTAGAGTCGGATTTGGAAAGTGGTCGTAGAGATTCTAAGGTAAAAAAGTGACCAGGGGTGAGAGCCGAAATATCATTCGGATCACAATTATGGGGGGAACAAAGGTCTACTATTTGAACGAGTAGAGTGTACAGGCTGGTCCAAATTCGAGGGGCTTCTAAACTAATATACATGTTACGGGCTCGATTTTCAAGAGAAGTCGAAAACTAAAAACCGCATTGCGATATGTCAAAGCGTTTCTGAGCTACAGGGTGATTCTCAAAAATGTGCGTTTATAAAAACCCTCTACAACTTTTTATTTGTAAAGATAGAGATTTTTATTAAAACATTTTTTGAAGATTTTTTCAGGACAAATCTACCTGTTTCTCCAATTTTGTCGTAAAGCCTTTAGTTCACGAGATATAACACAAAGTTACATTTTTTTAAATGGAATACCCCATTTTTTTTTAAAAAATTAGTTTTGTAATGAAATTTCACCTATTTTTATTAAGTAGTTAAACAGATATCTGCAATTTTTAATAATTACCATAGTAGGCTGTGTTTAACTCTGACCTATGCAGTTTTAGGGTATCTATCTAGGTAGCTATGATCAAATAAAAACAATTGCCATGATAAACGAGCTCAAGTGTCAAAAGTTGCGTCTTCGTCAAGATATAAAAATGTTTGAAAATTTTGAAAAGTACGACATGATAAAATGTTATATTGAAAGTAACGAAAATCGACAGACAGCGTTAAATCTATATTTCCAGAGATATCCGGAAAGAAGGCAACCTAGCTCAAAAATATTTTTGAAGTTAAAACGCCATCTACAAGAATACGGATCCTTTACAAAACCGCGGCCTAGGACGTATAGAAGCCTAGCCAGAGATAGAGAGTTGGAAGAACTAACGGTTCTAGGAGAAATAGAAATTAACCCGAATACTTCCAGAGAAACACTGGAATTCCGTTCGGGTGCCTAAAAAACACAAGTTTAGGCCCTATCGACCCCGACGGGTGAACCAATTACGGCAACGAGATTTTGCTCCTAGACGTGCATTTTGCCAGAAAAGTTATTTGGACGGCAATGATTTCTAGTGATGGAATATATACCAGGTATAACTGCTATTACTGGAAACAGCAAAATCCCCATATTATGGTGGAACAAGCGAATCAGGGAAGGTTCAGTTTTAAAGTATGGGTAGGCATCTACAGAGGACAAATTATTGGGACATATATTTTTGATGGAAATTTAAATGCCGAAAGATAGCAACAAATTTTAGAAGAGCAGGTGATTCCGTTTATCGACAATTTGCCACTTCAGCAAAATAATGAGCTATACTTTCAACATGACGGTGCACCTCCTCACAATGCACGAGACATTACTAATTTGCTAAATATTGTGTTTGCCGAAAACTGGATCGGAAATAAAGGTCCTATATATTGGCCCCCCAGGTGTCCAGACCTGACCCCTTGCGACTTCTTTTTGTGGGGAGAGTCAAAGACCTTGTATTTCGAAATCGCCCAACTAATTGGAAGAGGCACGTCATACTGCATTCAGGCAGCTTCGTGCGGTAGAACTTCTTAATGCAGAAAATAGCATCAGGAGAAGATGTAGGATATGTTCACAAGAAAACGGCCGTCAATTTGAGCATTTGTTTTAGAATTAAAGAAAATTTTTAGATGTAGATTTTAGGTGTTACATAGTTTAATTAATAAAAATTTTAAATAAAAACTTTTAATAATTTTATTTTGTTTGGTGATTTTGGGTTGGTAATTATAGTGAACTAGAAGTTAAAGTTCGAGGTTGCTGTATCCCCTCGTGTTATTTACACATTTAGGGCGCGCACAGCACCTACTATGGTAAATATCAAAATATGCAAATATATTTTAAACTATTTAATAAAAATAGGTGTATGGCACAATTTTATTAGAAAACTGATTTTTTAGAAAAATTGGGGGTATCCCATTTAAATAAATATAACTTTATGTGATATCTCGGGAACTAAAGGCCTTAAGAGGAAATCGGTGAAACAGGTAAATTTGTCTTTAAGAAATCTTCAAAAAATGTTTTTAATGAAAATCTCTATCTTTAGAAGTAAAAAAGTTGTAGAAGGCCTTTAAAATCGCACATTTTTGAGAATGACCTTGTAGCTCAGAAACGCTTTGACATATCGCAATGCGGTTTTCAGTTTTCGAATTCTCTTGAAAATCGAGACCGTAACATGTATATTAGTTTTGGGCTAACTATGCTGCAAAAGCCCAAAGCTATAGAGGCCCCTCGAATTTGGACCACCCTGTAAATCTCTTCATATGTTAAAATTTGAGATCCTACTACACGCAAAAGATGAGTTTTCATTGACTTGACTGAAGATTCCCAGAGACCGCCGCAGTGCGGTGCAGAAGATGGATTGAAGTACCAAGAAATGGTTTCAGTTTTTGCAGCATTCTGCATTAAACTGCATAGGTGTCTATAGGCACCAGTGAAATTGGTACCACAGGCGCTGTGAAGAGACTCAAGTCTACCTCTACGACAATCCGTGGATAAGCTAGAAGCCAGTTCCAAATGGAGAGGTTTTGTGGCATAACACACAAAAAAAAAAACATAAGTATGCTTTTGTGGTTCGAGCTCCTCTATATCTAGTCATGAGAATGTTAAATGGGCCTGCAAAGTGTACACCCAAGGTTTAACTTGTGATACACGAAACGAAAGCAGGAGCTTGTAGCGGAATGGGATTTGCCTTCCAGCAAGTAAGACATTTAGAAATAACACGCCGAATAACTTTTTAGAAGAAATGATCCAGAATTGTTGTGAAATCAAATATTGCACAAATTGAATTCCAGCGTGCAAGTATTTCAAGTGAACATATTCAACGAGAAGTTCAGTGAATCTATGGTTATGGAGAAGTAAAGCAGGAAATTTTTGTCTATAGGATAATGATTTTGAGTGCCTAACCCCTAAATGCACCGTAGGCACTTAATCGCGACTGTCTATCTAATCCATTCTTTTTCTCTTTTGATCCCATATAAATCAACAAAGAGAAAGCATGAACTAATCCGAATATTTTACGGTGCATCTTGGGGTAAGTTTACTACCAAGTCTAAGTACCTGTTGTTAATCTAAAAACGGACTTAATTTTCGAAAAGCCTTAGAATTGAATAAATTGTGTTCTATCTGTCCCATTTGTTCAGTAAAAGATAAAGTTTGGATATGTTTGACTAACTTCATAACTGACTGATATAGTTCTACGCTAGATAAGGGGTTTTTATTTTGAATCTTGGTTTTAAGATTAAAAACGAATCTTAGAACATATGCTAACACGGAACCTAAAGTGTCAAAGTTAGAATACTTTTCTATTAAATAATCTAACAATGATTTTGACTCAAATACAGTGGATGCAATAAGACAAGTTCTTTTGCCCTCAGGAACGCTGTCGTCAGACAACTGCAGGGCTATTTCTGTCCATGTATCAGATAAACTTGACAAAAAACTAGGATCACTCCTCCACATCAAACTTTCTGCCAGTTCTCCTAAATCAGCAACATTATTTTCTGAAGAAACGTGATGCCAATGACTAGAAGGAATTCTATCTTGGATAAAAGTGACCCTGTCACCCACTTGTTCGGAGAAGACTTTATCCAGTAAAGAACTATGGACGAGTCTAACCAAGCGAATATCTCACTGATAGGGAGCTTGGCAGAATAAATGTTTAAGACATAATGAAGGAGTTTAGACAATAGAACTGCACCACACAATTCTAATCTTGCTATACTAATTGTTTTTAACGGGGCTACTTTAAATTTTCCAACTAAAAAATTGACATAAAAATTATTGCTACAGGCAAATCTCAAATATACCTCAGCAGAATAGCCTTTTTCGGAGGCATCTGAAAAGTCATGGATTTGGCAAGACTGGTAATAATCAGGGACTACTATGCGAAATTTTACATAGGGATAGTGAAGACATCTCACTTGTAAATTTTTCCCACAATCTAATAACTTCTACTGAGGGTGAATGTTCCCAATTAAGTTTTTGTTATGTTGCTATTGCGTTTTGTGCAAGGGGGTGAAATAAAATTTATTGAAAATTGATAACAATCCGAAGAAGGATTCCACTCAAGGCCTAACAACTTAAGAGAGTTGTTGGAATCAACATCGAAAGATATATTTTCCTTGCAAAGATAAAAAGGTGGGATATCAGCTAATAGTCGGGGGTTATTACTACACCACTTGCGTAATTTAAATCCACCTTTGGCAAGTAGCGAAACTAAATATTTTTGAAGCCTTTTTGCATCTTCAATGTTTGAATGCATTCCGGAAATATCGTCTACCTACGAATAAGAAAATATCAGTTCTGCCGCTTCAGGATAATTAATTTTTTCTTGTTCGGCTAGAGTAAGCAAGGTTTTAATGGCTAAGTATGGACTACATGTCAATCCATATGTAACAAAATGCGTTGGTAATCGATGTGATTGGGACTTACTTAAATTTTTCTGAACATTTTACAGATATCAGCTGTAAATACAAATTTATCTATTCTAAACAATAACAACAATTGACAAATATCCGCTTGGAGTTTGGAACCAGGAAGTAAACAGTCGTTTAACGTAAATTCCCGGGAGATTTTTCTGAAGCGTTGTAAACTACCCTTAGTTTTGTGCTAACACTAGATGGCTTTAGTACACAATAGTGTGGGATGTAATAGCTCTTACTAGAAATATCTGAAGAAGAAACTATTTTCATATGCTGTAGGACTAAATATTCATCCATAAAATCGGAATATTGTTTATGTAGTTCAGCATTTTTCTCGGTTAAAAGCTTTCTGACATTTTTGTCATGTAAACATTTCATTAAAACATGCTCATATTGTGCCATTCTTAAAGTTGACAAATTAAAGTTAATGCCGCCATTTATTAAAGGCAGGCACAAACATTATGAAAGTCGACATTAGTTTTGTAGCAAAGATGACATATTTAGACAACAACAATGTCAGAATGCCTTTAAACTTCGTGCGGAATTGTCAAAAATAGCGCCGTCTTTATTGAAGACAAAGACAGGCTATGCCGACTTTATGTACCGATAAGTCCCTAATGTGTTGATATCGTCATTAGTTCTTTGGAACTTTCATCCAAACAAATTTGTTGATAAGCTGTTGATAAATCTAATTATCTAATTTTGAAAATTGAACACCTCCTTGTAGTTTAACAAAAAGTTCATTGATTCTAGGTAAAGGATATTTGTCTATTTCTATAAAAGGATTTACTGTCACTTTAAAATCGCCACACAACCTTACTGACTAGTCTTTCTTTAACACAGGGACAACTGGTGTTCCCCATCTACTATAATTGACAAGTGATATTACTCCAGTCCTTTCAAGTCTAGCCAATTCCGTCTCCACTTTGTCTTTAATGGCAAATGGCAAAGGCCTGACTCGAAAAAATCTGAGAGTAATATTATCTGATCTTAACTTTATAGAAATACAGCCATTTTTAAATATTCCCGAAAATAAATCCTTGTATTTGTTAAGTAAAAAATTAATATCTTTAGGATATTCTAAAAAGTTAAGAGTGGAAATGCTTAGCTAAAATAAATTATAAAAATCTCGATCCAACAAAGGTGGTCCTGAAGCATTTTGAATAACATACAAATTTAAATTAGCTTCTTTCTCTTCAAATACAACTTTGTAAATGATATATCCTAAAGGAACAATTTTATCTCCGTTATATTAGCTAAATATTTTATTACATTTACTTAAAACTTTGTTTTTAAAATATTCGAAATAAAATTGCCCAGATATAACACAGTAAATGGAGCGTGTATCCAAATGAAAAGAAAATTCGAAGTTTTCAACTTTTAATTTGATTAATATTGTATTATTTACGCACTCCAGATTATATAATGAATATTCTTCCGATTCCAAATAATTTTAAGCAGCGCCTGTTTCAGGTTCAGAAAAATTATTTAAACTGCTAGCTTCTAATTTTAAGTAATGTTGGGATTATGCCCCCTGATATTTTTTCCTCAAAGAGCCGATCTTGCACTGGTCCAGGCTCATATCCTACGACAAATATATCACAGAGAGCTATGTTTAATATTCCCACTTCAAAATTGCAATTTGAGGCTAAACTCCGTAATCTCGCAGCCCACTCTTTCGGACTTTCGTTTCGTGATTTTTCCGCCCGATAAAATTTGTATCGCTAGGGGTAAACTAGCAAGAAACTTTAAAATGTTCATCAAAAAGTTTAACTAAACTTTCATATTCTTTACTTTCCGGTTCATCGGGTAAACACATGTCCGTAATTAATTTATAAGCATCTTCCGTGAACTGATTGAGGAAAATCGCATTTTTTCGTTTTTTTTTTCGTAATATCATTTGTATCAAAAAAGTTAGTAAGATGTTTTTTAAATATTACCCAGTCCGAATTTACCGGGTTAAATTCACGTAAAGATCCGACGTTTTCAGTCGCCATGTTTATACTCTTTACACTTAAGTTTTCTTTTTATTGTTCACGCGCTTTAGGTTCACTAGATTTATGTTTAATATGAAACTTCTAGAAGTGAATTCTCGTCGCCAGCGTAAAATCCTGAATTTGTGGGAAGAAATAACCGCCAAATTAAGGTTTTAAATAATTTTATTTTATAGAAAAAGAAATGTATTACTTTACAAAATCCCACCAAAATTGCAACTGCCTACACTGTTGCCATCGCACTCTCCGTATTATCTAAAGCCGGCTTGACATGGGGCAATATAACTTGCAATTGCCTGCAATTCAGGGTCATTCTAAAATAATGTCAAAAATTTTTGAGGGTTTTGTTTCTCCTCCCTCTTAATGTCACAATTTGTGTTGTGTTGTTTGTTATATTTCCCTTTCACAACACAAATTGAGACATTTAGAAGGAGGAAGTAAAAAAAACCATAAAAAATTTGTTACATTATTTTGGACTCCAAATTTCAGGCAATTGCAAGTTATATTGCTCCATGTCAACCGGGCTTAAACAATACATTACAGTAGCCATCTTGAAAGAAAAAAACATTTTCAGTTAAATTTCAATAAAACAAATCCCTTTTGTTTTATTTTTTGGGGCAGCAGAACTTCAAATACAAGTTGATACTAAGGCTTAAATTTGTCTCAAGTGTTTTTATTTAATAAAAAAGTTTTTACACTATTTTTGTTTTAGGATTAATCTGGCCGACAGAAGCTATGGTTTCACCATTAAGAATATTTGCAAAATGTCTACCGTTCACCCTTTCCATTGAGTCACTAAGAAACGTTATTAAAAAAGGCTGGCCTTTATGGGACCCACAAGTTGCCCAAGGGGTCGGTGTCGGTCTATTTTGGACTTTGTTTCTTGGAGTTGTTAGTGTGCTTTTAATCAAGAAAAAACGGTAATATATTATTTAAAGTTTAAAAGAAAAAGTCTCTAATTGGTGGTATTAAATTTCAATTCTCCCTGTAACTGTTTTTAAAACAGACAAAATTTCCTTCAATAATTACAGGAATTTTTAGTAGTTACTCACGAAAATATGTTTTCCAATTTTTTTAAAAGTCGGTTTTGCGAATCTAATAATTTAAATTACCAGTAGAATAATACTGCCGCCCAAAGAAGGTCTCTAACAAAAATACACGTTGGGTTTATTTTGTAGTAGAAATGATCCTAAAAATTAAATCTGGTCATTATTTCATAGTTAATTTTAGAGCTTTATCAAACCTTGTGAGTAACAAAAACGTTGACAAAGATGACATGCTGCTATACTGATATAAATTAACAAATATCCCAGCAAACACGAATTACAAAAATAGTAGTTTTTAAGTACTGGCTTTCCAAGCTGCCAATAACGGCAAAGTAGTAAGTGAGAAGTACTAAGTTCGTACTGATTTGGAACAACGCCCGGCATCGGGCCAGCAGGTATATTTTTAGTATAAAAAATCTGTACTTTTACTTTAATATTTTAGTTGTACTTTTTTAGCAATGGTAAAAACATAACGTATAAGTAGAAAGTATTTTCAGAAAAAAGTTAAAAATTAAATAAAAATAAATAACATAATCTCACATCCTAATAGTACAATACATTCCAGGGACATCTCCAGAACAGTATGACCTATTTGGGATGTTTAGAATCATCCGAAGGATGTCCAAAATGTCCCACAAAAGTCCCATTTAGGTCAAATCTGAACCCGCCTAACGTCAGAAGAGAATGATTCTTAGGTGTATCACCATCATGTTTCTAAACTTCTTGATAATAATATTCAAATTCACAGTTTAAAAAGTTTTCGTTTTCTATATAAATATATATATAATAATAGTATCTTCTATGGAGAAATAATACTGAAACTAGCGCCATCTACTCACAATAGATAGGAGAAAAAAAGTTTTTTTTGTTACGCCTACCAAAAACATGATTTTAGTAACTGTCTGCAGCAGATAACTAAAGCATGGTTTTTTTGGTTACCGATGCGAAATTTTTAATTTTTTTTTGCTTTTTTTATTAATTTTTCTCTCCTTTTTTTAATAATAATTTATGACAGGGTAGTTTGGTTTTATTACTTTTCGTGAGTTTCTTCAGTCATAAAAGCCAAAAAGCCTAAGTTTAAAATATTAATAAAAACATTTTTTAAATCAGAGGCTGGCCGATATGTCAGCCTTTGCTCGCAATGGTGCCAGCTTTTAGAAGCGGGCTTGTAACTGAAGGGGGCAATGAATAAACAGATGGTTATATCAAATAGTATAATATGATAACGAAATGGTGACCCGATTTAATTTTGAAATTAAATATCTCGGTTACTTAAAGTGATATTAACAAATGACACCGATAGGCTTAGGATCATTTATACCACAAAATAAACACAACTTGTATTTTTGGTGGAAACCCGCTTTAACTCAAAGTTAGTAAATCGTCCTTGGCTCGGTAAGGTAAACATGCAACAAGGGTAAATAAAGCAGATATTGCCTTTTAGACAACATTAAAGTGACAGGGGACATATTATTAAATAATATTATTTTATGCACAACCGGGCGCTAAAAGTCCTTTTACCGCCTGCATTTTAGAGCGATAAGTGTCACTTCCATACCCTAGAGCTCACGCCCGCGGGCATTAAAGTGATTTTTGCTGAAATTTGCTTTTTTGCTTTTTCTGTTTGACTTGCATTTTGTTCGTTCAAAACAAAGAGATCTTTTTCCTGGATATGTTTTTTTTTCAGTTTTTTCATAGATGTAACAGCAATGAAAAGCAAGCTTTTGTTTTATTTTTTCAATTTTTATTTCAAGAACAACAATAAACAATCGCTTGAAAGTTTAAGAAAATGATGTATTTGAAATTAATTCTAAGTTATGATATTTTATTTATAAACGACGTTTCGATCAGTACAATCTCTGATCAATGGTGCCAGCTTTTAGAAGCGGGCTTGTAACTGAATGGGGCAAACGCATGAATAAATAAAATATAGACAATGAAAGTCCGAAACACAGAGTTAATTTCAACAATAAACAAATTACATAATTATAGTTTCTTGTTTCGTTTCGCCTTTTCTTTTAAGTTTAGGCATCCACTTTTAGCAATATTCTTCTCTGAACACCACAAAAAATAGTCCTTATATACCTTTTTTGGGGAGACTTGGTGAACTCGGTTGCTCGATATCCATTGAAATCGCGACAACAATGCAGTTTACGTATGAAAATTTAGAAGAAACTTCTCAAGTGACGCTCTGTTTATTTGGTTGTTCCTAGTAGCATTATTCAATGTTTTTGTCAGATTGCTTGATTTTTTAATCAACTTTCAACTGGTTTGTTCGGGTTCCGAATTTTAAAATTGTCCTAGAACCTTTTTGAACTGCGCGTGATAGTTGCTCACGGGACGGTTCTTAACAGTTTACAATTTGGACAATTTGGACGAACCCGAACGCATATTCATAAAATTGCCGCATGTACATTGATAGCAAGCCATAATAATAGGGAAAATTTTTCATGAATTGGTTCTCATCATATAGGTCCACAGTTTCTTCAACAAAATTATTTGCTTTTTGTTTCTACAAAATTCATAGTTTCATATTTTTTTTACTTTACTCAAAAAACGGAATTTTTGAAAACGCTCGATAAAACCTTTATAAAAATACAATACAACACATAATAAAATAATACAAGATTAGACTCTGGCTTTTTATTATTTTTCGTAAAACCCATTTATTTGGGTATATTTTCAAGGAACAAATTATTTTCTCGCACAAACTTTACATGCGTAAATGAATTTGCGAATACGTCAGAAAATAGTCTTAAACAGTTCCATTTAATTCCGCCCTGCTTCACGGGACTGTACAGAACAGTATTGAACTGGTCCTGGACAAGTTTTTTTTTAAGCGCGCATGCTCTGGACTGTTTAGAACAGAAAATTTCGACGAATCCGAACAAACCAAACGTCACTTTTTAGTGACATGAATAGACTGGCCGCCTGCTTACTGACAGTGATTCGTGTGTTGTCAAAATATTAGAGAGCCCCAATAACTTTTTTTTTGGAATAATTCATGAAGTCTTTTTTCTCCTAAAAATCACGGTTGTGCATAAAACATTACATGTATCTCGTTCTTAAATTGCGTTTAACGACCTCAGCGTGTAAAAACCCTCGCCTGTCGGCTCGGGTTTTTACTTTCATGTCGCAGGCGTTAAACGCTGTCTTTCAGACCTAGATACATAAATAACTAACTAACGCAAATGCGTGCGTTAAAACTTTTTTACAAACGCAAGTAGGCTATAGTTATTTACCTAATAGGAGCGGAAACTGATACCGTGGCAGTTGCACGAGCAATGTGCGCCACCAAGGGAGGAAAAGTCACTTTACGCCCATGTTAGATACAACATTTTTCCTTCTTGGTTAAAAACTTACATAAATTTTGTATTTCCAAATTGATTTGCAGTGCTATAGATGTTCTGTTGCTGTTACTTTGCGATTTAGTTTTTGACAAGTTTAGATAGTTTTTTTGGTTTATTTGTGCTTATAAACTTTTTTTACGTTCGAAAGTAGAAAATTTACCCTTTATAGTGCAGAATTAAATAAAACCTTTTACTATAAGAAAAATGTTGCTATTTTATTTTTTTTATCTTATACTTAGTATTTAACATGTTCGCTATCAAGGGATTCTTATAATAGGGAATTATTGAAACGCAGTTAGGGCCCGGCACTAATAAGGCAAGCACACTGTTGATATATACGCATGCCCAAGAACGACCACATTTACTGCCGACACTAATAATTAAGGTTAGGACCTGACCTTATTTGTGGTATTTGACGTTTTTGACAACTATTTTTTTAGAATGTCGTCTTAATAATGTATTTTTTTGGACGTTTTTGGAACGTTCGTGCTCTAGATAAAAATGTCCCTTGTTTAAAAGACTTAAAAAAAAAACGTTTTCTGGACGTTCCGCTCAAATCTTTTAAAAACGATTTTACGAGTAAAGATAAAAATATCCCTTGGGAAAAGGACTTAAAAAGAACTATTTATTGAAAATATCTTACAAACGTACAATTTAAAGCCACCTCAAAACGTCTTAATAATGTGTTTTTTCGGAGAATTAGAAAAACGTCCCTGGACGTTTCGCCCACGTGTTTTAAAAAGGGTTTAATGAAAACGTCAATAAAAAGCCACTCCAGAACGTCCCAATAATGTAATATTTTGGACGTTTTTAGAATGTACATATTAAGGCCGAAACTGTCTTAAAGTAAGGGAGCCATAAAAAAACGTCTCTTGAACGTTTAACTGGAAATGTTTTTAAAACTAATTGATTGAAACGTACTAAAAACGTACAATTTAGGGCTGGACGTTCCCGACCTATGGGTACCTAAAAAGGACGTCCCGGGGACGTCCGGTGTTATTAGGGCAGGTACTACGTCTCCGCGGATTACAAACTTTTTGTTTTAAATTCGAAAGGTGTGCATGGTGCCCGTGTAGCTTTAACCGCCAGGTACAATCCAATGACTCCCTGGTGATTCCTAATAACGATGAAACAGGTCTGTAGGTATCTGGATTCTCTACACATTGGAAGCGTGGTCGTAATGAAGTGAAAAACAAAAACGCTTTGTCCGATATGCTACGAGAGTTACTTTAATTTTTATTTGCGGACAGGAGATTCACTTTGTTTTTTAAGATATTTTTTGTTGTTAAAATTTATTGTGCAAAGGCGCATGTGGCGCACTTTATTCCAGCCCAGTCAAATTCCGAAAAACTTTTAAAAAATTAAGGTTTGTGTCGTTTTGGAAGTCTTTCGCAGTATTTTTTCAACACGTTTTGATTTTAGAAGATGTTTTATGTTCTTACAATTTATTGTGCAAACGCGCATGTGGCGCACTAAACTTTATTCTAACCCGGTCCAATTGCTAAAAAATGTCAAAAAATTATTTTTTTTGTCGTTTTGGAAGTCTTCCGCAATATTTTTTCAACAAGTATTGATTTTAGAAGATGTTTTTTGTTGTTACAATTTATTATGCAAAGGCGTCTGTGGCACACTTTATTCTAACCCGGTAAAATTCCGAAAAAAATTGAAAAAATTAAGGTTTTGGTCGTTTTGGAAGTCTTTCGCAATATTTTTTCGACAAGTTGTGATTCTAGAAGATGTTTTTTGTTGTACAATTTATTGTGCAGAGGCGCATGTGGCGCACTAATTTTTATTCTAACCCGGTCAAATTCCGAAAAAATGTAAAAAAACTAAGTTTTTTGTGGTTTTGGAAGTCTTCCGCAATAGTTTTTCAACAAGTATTGACTTTTAGAAGATGTTTTTTGTTGTTACAATTTATTATGCAAAGGAGCATGTGCCGCACTTTATTCTAACCCGGTCAAATTCCGAAAAAATGTAAAAAAAAATTAAGGTTTTCGTCGTTATTATTAATTATTAATCTGGTAAAATCTTGTCAAATTTCTCCACGAGATTTAATGCGGTATTTTTGGCAGGGAAGGCGCATGTGGTGCACTTTATTCTAACCTGATCAAATTCCGAAAAAAATTGAAAAAATTAAAGATTTTGTCGTTTTGGAAGTCTTTCGCAATTTTTTTCAACCCTTTTTCATTTTAGAAGATGTTTTTTGTTGTTACAATTTATTGTGCAAAGGCGCATGTGGCGCACTTTATTCTAATCCGGTCAAATTCCGAAAAAATGTGAAAAAATTAAGTTTTTTGTCTTTTTGGAAGTTTTGCTGTTTTTCCATCTGGTTTTGATTTTCAAAGATGTTTTTTATTGTTACAATTTATTGTGCAAAGGCGCATGTGGCGCACTTTATTCTAAACCGGTCAAAGAAAATTTCCAAAACGACAAAAAACTTAATTTTTTTACATTTTTTCGGAGTTTGACCGGGTTAGAATAAAGTGCGCAAAAGAAATTTTTTGAAAAAATATTACGGAAGACTTCCAGAACAACAAAAAAACTTAGTTTTTTCACATTTTTTTGTAATCTGACTGAGTTAGTTCAGCACCCACACCAGCGAGTGTAAGCGGTGAGCACCGAGTACGTATGTCGTACCCACATAGCAATAAAAGAACATTTACATGCATAGCATGTGCGTTAAACCTCTTTTTGAGGATGTCCTTTTCCATTCATAAAGAAGAGAGAGTAATAAAACGATTTAAAACCCATTTTCTCGAGCGTACCATTACCGTACGTACCAACATTTAAATTAAATAAAGTACAAATAAAAGTCGTTCAGGCATCTTTAGCATTATGCAACGTATATAGCAATTAAGGTCCGATATGGTTTAACCAGATGGTACCGACTATCCGCCCATAACTGCTTAATTTGGTCGGTCTAACGTAGGCAAGCTGGTCTCGGCCCGAAATCGGTAAGCTAGTCAAGTCCGACATTGGTTTCCTAAAGCGGTCCAACGTCGGCGATTGACAGAGTTCCGTCGGTGGCTTAAAGCGGCTCGACCCGCTCGACATTGGCAAACTTCAAATTTTCAGTAATACGTGTGCTTAACCAGTCGGGCTGGTTTAAGTGGCAAAAGAGGTGATTCTTGTAGAGAAATACCACCATCTTATCAAGTCCGCATTCTAGTTTTGAACACTGTACAGGGAACATAGTGACATTAGCGCCATCTCTACATACTAGGAAGAAACTATTAAGCAGTTTAAAAATTTTAAGGTGACGTAATCGGACCATTGTCGGTTGCCGATTCTCGACCAATCAATCAAATTTCCAATCCGACCATCGTCGGCCCTAAAGCAGATAAAGTCGACTGCGGCATAAAGTCGACTATAGTAAATCGGGCCATCGTCAGTTGCCGATTTTCGACCGATTAAACAAAGTTCCAATCAGACCATCGTCGGTCCTAAAGTGGTGTCGGCATAAAGTCGACTGTAGTAATGTGGAGCTCCATCAGTTGCCGATTATTGACCGAAAACTGAAAATCGCAATCTAACCAACATCGGGCCAGAGTGTAGTCGCCGATGACGACACACTGCCGACGTTGTCGACATTGGCCCGATTCAATGCCGATTATTTGTGTTTGCTGGGTAAGTACATCAATATGCATGATACAATAAAATCATAAGCGTTTAATTCAGTGCACTCACAAAACCATCCCAAGTGAAGTGTCTACTTTCACCAAACGCTAAAATTCTCTGATCCAAAACGCTTATATTCTGCGGTTTCAAACTATTTCTTTGTAAGCGCATGGTCCAGTGGATATAGATTAGACTAATAAGCACATGGCAATCATCTAAGAATATCTATTAGCACATCCTAAGAACCTGCACCTGCAACCTGCTCCAATGTTAATTTATCCTATTTCTTCTTGAGGATATTCTATGCACGTGCTAAGGATGACAAATTGCTATGTGGTTAGCTTCCCACTAAGCAAGGTCTGTTACATTACAGGTTTTCAACGTTGAAAAAATGTAAAATTGGTGTAACTTTGAATACGTTAAGAAAAATGTTTAAAAAAAGAAAAAGCACTAATTTTGCGTTAATATTTAATCTTGGATTTAACAAGAAATGTAAACAATAAAGTACCTGAAAATGACTAAATACAATTGTAAGTTTTATGTAAAAATTCCAAAATTATTGAAACTTTTAACCGAAATATGGCGAAAATTTTTGAAAAAGTAAGGATCCGAATGATATCAAAAAGTTTACCTGCGATTTTTTTTATAGCTACCCGCAAAAGGGAAAATATATCTATAAGTAAATTTATATGTATTCGCAGTAATTAACGAACGCACGATCATTTTAGGATTTGATTTTTTTTACGGTTTGAGAAAATTATGATATATTTTCCGTTTTTTTTTATTTCGCCAAAATATGATTCAATATTTGTATAATTTTGTTTTTATTGCAACTAAAACCTTTTTATATGTATATTATTAATTAAAAAAAATTAAATAAATTAATATTTAAAAAAAAAACAACTCCCCATTTTCACTACATCACTGCATTAATATACCGTGAATTGGTGACAGTTCTCAACAAAACCGAGTTGTTCTAGTGGTCTAAGGCGCTGAAACCTTCGTGTATCATCTTTTGATTAAGAGTTCGGATCCCGTCGCCTCACATTTTTTTTTAATTTGGTTAAGATGTAACTGCGAAGATCAAATATTTTAAAGCACAAAAATATATTTTTTATGTTGTCTGAACCAATATTTAACAAGTTAGAGGTAAATTTTAAAAAAATAATTTTCCTAGCCATGTAACATTAAATGTTACATGCAAGTCACATACTTGTTAAAAAAATCGAATGTAACACTGTTACGTAAATGTTTAGGACAATTGATGTACTGGCAATGTAATATCGTCGTTAAGGTTACAAGTTGCGTTACATAACAGGTTACAAAAATACATTGAGGTAATGTAAATGTAATAGGTTTGTGCTTAGTGGGTTGGTACAAAAAATTGCTTGGAGCTGGAAACTGGGCACAGACTTCACCAGCAGCACAGAGTACCGAACAGACCAGGACCCCAATTTTTGAATTTTGAGAGAATGATCGCTCTTCTAAGAGATGTGATCGTTCCTTGGGAACTATCCCACCCGATCACTCTCTCCGGTGAATGTTTCCTGAATTTTTTTTCGTGCAAACGATCACCCGTCGGCGTCGGTAGCGATCTTTCCCGTGCTGTATTTTTGATGGATGAAAAACTATTCTCGTTCTCCTAAAAAGTAAGAGAACTTGGTCCCCGACTTCCGGGTCAGGGAGCACGCCTCAATTTAATAGACGCAAGAGAAGAAGTTTCAACAGATATAACCTTTTAAGTTTGTGATGTCTTGTTTTTTTGTTTTGTGAGTTATTACATCTAAGTGGTAATAAATTCAAAAAGAAAAACAGTAAATAGTAAATAGTAAATACACGAAACAAAAAACAAGACGTCAAAAACCCAAAGTATATTATACACCAAGGGACTAAAGTGTATAAACTTTTTATACAATTCGTCGAGGGATAAAAAGACACTTTAGTCCAAAGCTTTATATATTATTTTTCGCACTTTACGCAGGTCGTGGGGGTCCCACGCGCATCTTTCGCGCATGCAGCCATTTTGAGGACTGAGCCGTGATAGTTCTATAGTCCAATTTTTTGATGAGCGGACTGGCGTAATTTTTTTGGATCTCTATTTTATACATTGTTTTAGACAGCGACAATAAATACTTTACTTCAAATTATTTGACATGCGAACTGTTGACAATAAAGAAATAGGTTTTCAGAGGTAAAAATGACGTCAGTCCGCTCATCAAAAAATTAGAATATATAAAGTGAATTCGTTTAGGCAGTGGCGACGAGAAAAATAAACTGTGATTAATTGTTATTATAAAAACGAATCACGTATGTGCTGCTAAAGGATGAAAATCCAAGAACATTGTTAATGTTAGTTTTTTTAGATTTCCTCCTCCCATAAGGTACGTATATATTCTTTCTTTTATTGCAATATATTTTATGTATTAAATAAGCCATTTATTTTTTTTTTAATAATGCAGATCGCAGAAAAAGATTAAGAATCGAAGAAAGAAACCCAGTATTATACGCTCAGTTTCTTTTACTATAAAATAGTACTATTCCATGCTATAACCAATATGATGTAACTTGTTTGGTGTCGTAACTATAAAATAGTAGTTTTTAAAATAAAAATCTCAAACAGAACAACACTACTCGCAGAATGGTTCATTGGTAATTTTCAGCCAAGAATAATTACATTTTCTTAACATTACCTTTTTTTTTAAATAAAATACAGCTTTTTTCAGAAGTTAGATTTATTAAACAACGGCAATACGCTGAACAAATAATATCAGGGTGTTTTTAGACAACATACAAAAATAACAACGTTATTTAGCAAACCTTTAAGAGTGAAGTTATTTCGGTTGTATTTTAATTTTCTTAAATAAAAGTAGTCACTTTACCGCACGTATGCGGTAAAGGGCCATAACGTTAACTTTACCGCACTGAGTGCGGCACTCAATGCAGTAAATTGACTACGTTTATTTAAAAACTTTAAGATACATATGTTGGAAATTTTTAAGGATTATACGTGAAATCTTGTACCTATCACATGCGTAAAGTGTCTTTACCGACCTTACCGGCTTGACCGAACTCGCTTTGCTTCGTTCGGTCTCCTGTTGGCGTGCGGTAAAGTATAACTTTCCGCACTTGTTAGGTTAATAACTAAAACGACAAAAGCATCCGAGTAATTTTCGTGGTAATAAGCACGCCTTATGTAATCTTTATTTTGTTCATATAACTTGTCAATCTACGTCAACGTCAAAGTGTTTGTGTTTTTGACGAATTTTGCAAAAACAAAGCTTTTAAAATTGTTGTTTTTTGACTGCGGACCATCATAATATATTGCTATATAGGTGAGCGTAGACATAGTTAGGAAAATAAACCAAAATAGTTTTCATTCTTGACGGCTTGTCAAATAACGATAACTACAACAGTTTTTATTTTTTATGCTGTCCAAAGACCCAAATTATAATTTTTTGTGTTCCCCTTCAATACCTGCAAAAAAATACGCGTAATAAGTAATCATTAAACTTATTAAGTTATTACCATTTTTTATTGGGTTTTACCACATCCTATGATCAATTGAAAAATGTTTTACCCTCGTTTTACTCACCAGAACCTTCATTTTTTATTCTCTACACGTGTTTCGCTAACCAAGATTGCATCTTTTAAAACTGTTCAGTTTTAATCCTCTCCTGAAGATGCTAATTAGTGTAAAATGAAGGTTTTTACGGAATGCAAATAAAGATTGCCAAATGGACCGTGGGCGATAACAAATTACAACACGACGTGCGGTAATAAAAAACTTACAGCACTCAAAATCGTTTCGTAACCATATTATGGGGCACAAGTTTTATTTGATTTCTGGTGGTTACTTACGTTTGTGCAGGTAAGGTTTTTAATGGCCTCAAATAATTTAAAAACTCGCCCACCGCTCATTTTGTAATCTTAATTTGTGTTCGGAGAAAACCTACTTACCACACTTTTTATATAATATAGGTGCTATTGCTATTGAAGTTCCCTGTATATTTTGACAAATTTGAATAGAGGTTTTCGTTCTGTTAGTATGTTACCTTTTTCTCTAACAGTTATTTTTAAATAAAATAACAAAAACTTTTCAATAAGAGCAACTCATTGTTCTTAAGTATTAAAAAGTTTTTGTTATTTTTTTTTAAAGCAGTTAGTAAAAAAAGTAACATTAGATATATTAGGAAACATAACGAAATGCTGTTTCAGTGCCAAAATACACAGTCTCTCATTAAAAAAAAAAGTAACTTCGCCGCCTTAACTTTGCTTACATCTGACTCTTTTGATTTTGAAGATATTAGGGTGCTGGGGTCGGACTTTTGGGACACCTTATATATGTACGTATAGCTGTTGTTATTTTTAATTTGACCGGTTATTTTGAATAACAATAAATTGTAGGAGTTATTTTTAAATAAACACCAGAATTATTATTTACGTAATTTTATTCGTACAGAAAATCAACAACGCCAAATTAAAGTTAACCGTATAAACAAGGTTTGGCGGATTTCTGATGATTCCTCATTGGTTGGACGACTGAATGACTTTTGAGTGACTGTGACGGAAATTATTCAGTGGACCGCTGACGAACATCAGTTAATTTGCCAACAAAGTTGTTTCGCCAATATTAATTCGATGTTGAATCCACGGAGAAGAATCTTCATCTAAATTACAACGGACTTTGTGGTTGAGCCATTGAAGAAAAAACTACATCTCTCCGATACTGGAGCATACATTATTGGCTCACTGAATAACTTCAGTTGGTGTGCCAAGACAGTTATTTTGCCAATACTAATTCGATGTTGAATTAACGGAGAAGAATCTTCATCTAAATTACAACGGAGTTTGTTGTTGAGCCATTGAAGAAAAAACTTCATCTCTCCGATACTGAAGCATACATTATTGGCTCACTGAATAAGTTCAGTTGGTATGCCAACACAGTTGTTTTTCCCATACTCCCATACTATTTTTTTATTTTTTGTGGATATATTTTTTTTTCTTAGGATGTACACTTCTGAACCTAATAACTTAGTCTGATTTTTCTGTAATTACTTTTTTGAAAAAACTGAAAAATTATCAAAAGCCCATTTATACCTATATTATAGATGTACCTATACCAATCTTATATTTTTTTTGAGTTGTCCTAAAAAAATATTGTGAATTTTTTACAATTTGTTATTTTTCAATCATAAATTAATTTTTTTTAAATTATTACTGACTAAAAGAAAATATGATTTGCTACTAAAAAATTAATCCATCACTCATGTATTGAGTCGTTTTGTTCATTACAAAATCAACAAATTAAAAGTTCGCAATATAAGTATATGAAGGTAGGCATAGTTATGTAGCCGCTTTCCCATAGGAACTGCCCAGTCAGCTGCAGATGGTTCTTTTCTGGAAATTAGGTTTTCGTTTCTAATGCTTTTGTATAAAATTATAAATTCATTCTTTTAGAGTCTCTTGTCAAAGCGAGACATCTTGTAACACCAATTTTGAAAAATAAATATTTTTTAAAAAGATCTTCGGTCGTTTGTAATATGTAATTGGCGCAGTCGGTAGGATTGCTCCCGCCAATCGGTTTCGGGCAAAATCAAGCGTAAAAGACAATTCGAAAAGACTAGAAAGTGATTTTTGGGCAGTTTTCGGACTTTCATCGTTGTGTTGTACCGTTACTGTGGTGGTTGGGTTATCAAGCCCTGAAAATGCAATCAAAAGAACGAGCAGATGATCATAACGAGACCAAAAGAATCGGAAAGAAGTTTGGATATACCATAAAAAAGTAAGTGCCATCCTTCTTTCGTTTCCTTCTGACCCTACCTATAAGGATCTCAGAGGGTATATTTAGGGCAGTGTATCGCACACAAATTATTAATAGTGAAGTGAATCGCACACAATTTAGTCATATTAAACAACATATATATCGCAGAAATTAGATTTTAGGAAGCAACTTGAAAAGCTGGTAAAAATCGAAATATTTGATGAGCTTAGACGACTTAGTAGATAGGTTAAATAATTTTGGTTTGCAAAGAGAAATAGATTTTGACAAAATGGCACCACCGAGTGATGCACCGGCAACGCCGCTCCTTAATTGGAGCCTTTTAAAATCTAAATTAGAAAATATTAAACCTTTTGACGGAGATAGCAACGCGCTTAATAAATTTGTAAAAAAATGTGATAGTTTGTTTACATTTTACGAGAACTTAAGGGATAATGATCTAAATCAACACTTGTTTGATTGCATCCAAGAAAAACTGATCGCTAAAGCCGAAATAATGGTCGGAAATCGATCAGAATTGACCACTTGGGCTGCCCTTAAACAAGCGTTATTGCAGTGTTTTGCCGACCGTAGGAATTTAGATTGCTTGATACAGGAACTGACACGTACTCGCCCTTAGAAAGGGGAACATCTTATTGATTTTGGTACCCGCTTACAGCTCCTTAGAAGTAACGTAGCTCAAAGAGTAAGCAATGACCCTAACCTAGGTCAACATCAAAAATTTGTCAAATCAGTCATTACGACAAAACTGCTTTGAACACTTTTATTGCTGGTTGTTTAAAAAATCCAAATTCGTTAGAAGACGCCATTGGTTACGTTTCAGAATTTGAAAATTTCGAAAAACTTTACGGAAATCTTGGAAACAACATTGAAAAGCCGCACAAACCTCAAATTTTGAATATCCGGCCTAACAATCAATTTTTTTCGCCTAATCAAAATTTTACTCCCAATTTTCCAAACTTGCCTAGCAATTCAAATTTTAATCCAAATTTCCAAAATCGATCACCTTTTCAACAAAATGTAAACCCGCAATTTAGACCGAATTTTCCGATGAATAAAACCCAATTTAATAATTCACAACAATCAAATTTTGGCTGGCCTAATCAGCCAATAAACATTCAACCACGGCCGCAGCAATTTAGAAAATTTCCTACAAATCAAGACGTTTTTGGACCCCCAAAAAATGTATTTGTGCCTAAAAATATCCCCGAGAACTAACTTCCTAAACCGACGCCTATGTCCGGAGTATCGAAAGTATCGAGTAATTTAAGTCGAAGGCCATTATTTAACCAGCACCAACATAATTTCTTTCAAAGCACCGGAAAACCGCCAAATTTTACTTTCGAGGAGGTCTACGTAAATGAGTATGACTCTGAGAACCCCGAAATCGACATTCAAAGTTCTCAAAGTTATGACCTAACCCAACAATATGGTGAAAATGCATACTAGAATCAAAATCTTTATTATCAAAATACAGACGCGTACACGGACTCTTACGATAGCGCACAGGGATCAAGTAACGAACAGAACCCTGACCTAACTCAATATTTGAAAGACGAAAATTTTCAGGATACCGGGTCTTCAAAAACGCAGACTTAAACGAGATCAATATTTCATCTAATAATGCTCTATCGTATATTAGTATCAATCACCCAAAAATTAAACTTTTAATAGATACTGCTAGCCGAAAAACTTTTTCCAGAATGTATTTATAGTTTAAAAAACAAAATCCGAACAGCTTTGGGTAGCCAAAACACACTCTACCAAGCTGAAATCCCGACTTTTCCAGAATTCTGTAAAAATAATAAAATAACATTTATCCTTTTTGATTTTCACGATTTCTTTGACGGTGTTTTGGGATTAACCGATCTTATTATTATGGGATTAAACATTGACCTAGCAAATCAAAAATTAATAGGACCCAATCTTGAAATTCCTTTTGAATACCGGAAAACGACAGACGTCAATTTTTCTATCACTTTAAATCCTACTGAAAAATTATTAAGAAATATACCAGTCAGCGTATACGAGGGTGAAATCATAAGTAAGCCGTTACAATTTAGCGATCTGATTTTTCCACCGATACTATCTTGCGCGAAAGAAGGGTTCGCCCCGATAGAAATACAAAACCCCACCGATAGATGCATAACAGTCACATTAAAAGAATCTCTACCGGTCGACTCTTTTCAACTCCAACTTTTTAAATTTTACAGTTTTGAAAATGTTTTTCAAAATTGCAATAATAACTCAAACTCAGATCTAAAAAACGAAAATATTTTAATTCGCACGGAACACATGAATTCAGAAGAAAAATCGGCGATTTTAAAGCTCTGCAAAGATTACAAAGACATCTTTTATAAAAATGGTTATCCACTCTCATTTACGTCCAAGGTAAAACATGAAATCAAAACTACGGACGAAATACCTGTCTACACGAAGTCTTACCGCTATCTGTATGTACATAAGGAAGAAGTGAGAAAGCAGATCAACGAAATGCTCGAAAAAGGGATAATAAGGCCCTTTTACAGTCCCTGGTCTTCACCGATTTGGATTGTTCCAAAGAAGATGCCTCTGGGAAATAAAAGTGGAGGATCGTGGTTGATTATCGTAGGGTGAACGACAAATCAATAACCGATCGATATTCAATCCCAAATATTACTGATATATTGTATAAATTGGGTCGGGCCCAATATTTTTCGACACTAGACTTGGCAAGCGGATTCCATCAAATAGAAATGCACGATAATTCCATCGAAAAAGCCGCCTTCAACGTAGAGAATGGACACTACGAGTACTGCTGTATGCCCTTTGGCCTCAAAAATGCACCTTCCACCTTCCAAAGGGTAATGGACGAAGTATTAAAGGACGTACAACATAAAGTGTGTATGGTGTTGATGGATGACGTAATAGTCTTTAGTATGGGTCTCACTGAACATATACAAAATTTAAAACTTGTTTTCAATAAATTACGCGAAGCCAACTTAAAGATTCAGTTAGGCAAGTGCGAAATCTTGAGACGAGAAGTAGAGTTTCTAGGGCACGTGGTCACGGCCGAAGGTATTAAACCAAATCAAAACAAAATTGTCGCAATACAGAAATTTACAATTCCAAAAACACCGCGACAAATAAAAGCATTCCTAGGACTAGTCGGGTACTACCGGAAATTTATAAAAGATTTTGCGAAAATTACCAAACCCATGACACAATGCCTTAAAAAGGACAGTAAGATCGAACACACGAAAGAATTTATTGATTGCTTTAACACATGCAAAACTGTTTTAACATCTGAACCCGTCGTAGCCTATCCGGACTTTTCAAAACCCTTTGAACTTACAACTGATGCATCTAATTATGCAATCTCAGGAATACTGTCCCAAGGAAACCACCCAATTTTTTACGCATCAAGAACGCTTAACCCGGCAGAAATAAATTACTCTTGCATTGAAAAAGAATTTTTGGCAATCGTCTGGAGCTGCAAGTATTTTAGACCCTACCTATTTGGAAATCACTTTACAGTCTACACGGACCATCAACCTCTAGAGTGGTTAAGAAAACTAAAGGAACCCAATTCACGACTTGTTAAATGGAAATTAAAGTTAGAGGAGTACGATTACGAAATAAAATACAAAAAGGTAAAAAATAACCAAGCGGCCGATGCCCTTTCAAGGTATCCTGTAGACTTAAACGCACTTGAAACGCAATCAACGTGCAATAATTCAGGAGACGCAGACGAAATAATTCAAGAGTACCTTAATACCTCTGGCGAATTACCGCACCTCGACGTACTCGACATAAACAAAATTCTTCAACCTAGCACCCCAACTATTCAGCGACCAAGAGTCAATATAATTACCGACGTTTCACTCAACGCAGAGCGACCAGCAGCACGACCATCGTCAAGCAGCGGCATTCAGCCACCAATGACAGTGACAGATTCTACGGAAGCAAAAACCACGCATTCGTCCGCGGAAGACCCCATTTTCGCCATTCCAATATCAGAAAAATCAATAAATATGTACAAAAATCAAATTATAGTAACGTTAGGGGATATCCCTAATTTTCAGATACGCTGCACTAAAGTTTTTGACAATAATAGAATTTATACAACCGTTTCTAATAAAGAACCTATATCACAATTAATTCAAATAATAAAGGAATACGTTAACCCAAAACTGCTTTATGCAATATTTTTCCGAAATAGTGAAATTGTTCCCGAATTTACTGTGACACTGCAAAAATATTTTTTAAATTCTGCTTTTAAATTTGTCCAATGCGTAAAAAAAATTAATCTATACCATACTACAAAAACGTGCCATAGGGGAATAAATGAGACAAAGAACGCACTCTCACAACGATTTTTTTGACCCAAAATATTTAAAGATGTCGAAGCGTTGATAAACAACTGCGAAATTTGCCAAAAAAAAACAAATACGACCGTAGCCCCCCTATTGTAAAATTCAATTTAACCCCGACAGCTTCAAAACCATTTGAGCATATACACATAGACACATTCAGGCTGAACAACGATGCATATGTCACCGTCATCGATGCTCTTTCGCGGTACGCTCAAGCCTACCCGCTCAAAAGTATATCGGGCGTAGAAGTAGTCGAAAACTTATACAATTTTATCACTCATCACGGGTTACCTTTGAAGATAACGACCGACCAAGGAACGGAATTTAAGAATACAGATTTGGAAGATGTTTGCAAGCTGTACAAGATCGAGTTTCATTTTACAACCGCACTAAATAGTAATTTTAACTCGCCTATAGAGATTTCACCTATCCTTAGCGGAAGTTTACAGATGTTTGAAGGATAATCACAACGACTTAACGACAAACCAAATAATTAAAAGGGCTGTTTTGGGGTACAACAACTCTATTCACAGTGTAACAAAATTCCCTCCTTCTGAAATTATTACCGGTCATATTAAATCCATTAACCCAATCGATTTAAATGATAACGCGATAATTTCAACGTATGTGCAGACCCATAAAGAAAATTCTTAAAAATTGTACGAAAAAATTAAAGAAAATAATGAGCAAACAAAAAAAATAATAATTTCGAGTCGTAACGAAAAAAGAAACGACCCCCCAGACTTTCAATCTCAAAATATTGCGTACGTTATAACCAAAATGCGCTCAAAACATTTACCTAAATACAAAAAAGTCGAATTGACAGGATAATCAGACATAAAAATAAAAACAAATAAAAATTAATATCATAAAAGTAGCGCAAGAAAACCAAAGTTACAAAAACTAAAATTGTTTCAGGATAACGCAGATGGATCTTCGGGTATTCCTGTTACTGCTGGTCCTTCAAATCAACCTGATGACCCAAAATTACAAAATTAAACAACCCTATCCTTCCTATTAGGCTGGGAAACAGTAGATTAGTTTATAGTAGGCACACTCTTTTGCATTATATTGATTTGGAATTTTTATCCGAACAACTCAAAATCATAAAAAATTGCTTTTCAATAATCCAAAATCAAACGATTTCTAGAAACAGTACAGATCAAATATCCTATAGTACTTTATCAAAAAATCGTCTAGAAAGAACTAAATATTTAATTTAAATTACTTCTAATAAGCTGCAAAACTTATACCCTCACACTCGCAAATCTCGCGGATTAATTAATTTGGTAGGAAATGAAATGGTTATTTAGCACACTAGATTCCGACGACGGCCAACGGTATGATCAAGCTATCTCGAACTTAAAAAATAATCAAAAAAATATCGCTCAAGAACTTAACCTACAAATATCTCTTTCCAAAGGTTTAATAGAAAATTGCAATAAGACTATGGTGGCACTAAGTAATAATCAAAAACAGCTATTTTTAAGTTTAAAAATGCTTCAAATTTCTTTCGACCACAACATTAATAAAATGCAAGACTTTCTCGGGTTCTTAGGAATACTTACGCAATTAAACTCTGATTATCAAAATTTAATTACATTTTTGGACAACTTAGAGGACGCTCTTATGTTTTCAAAACTAAACACATTACATAACAGTATTATTTCTAATGTGGAACTTAACGAAATTTTCAAAGTTTGTTATCTTATTATCAATTTTTTGGAGTTCAAGCTAGCATTAAAAATTCAAAAATAATATTTGCCATACATGTACCTTTACTGAGATCCGAAATCGGCTCCTTTACCCATGTTTACCCTATTCTCCAAAACAAATCATTGTCCATACCGAAATACCCTTACTTGGCACAAATGCACTCAAGAAGACAGTATATTACTGAAGCCTGTCCAATAATCGAAAACACCTACTACTGCAAAGAAGAATTCCATCCACACGACGAATGTTTGGACCACTTGCTAAACGATGCATGGTATAAAAACTGCCCAATCCTAAACGTGAATGTTCGAGAGTCCATAATCGAACAAATATTCGATTTTGCCCACGCAACCCGAAAAACTAATGACCAAATGCAACACCGACCAATACATGGAAATAAATCAATCAGTCCTCGTCAACATCCCCAAGACGTGCGAAATTCAAATCAATCAGAAGAAATTTGCGAATGACGTCACTCTGCAACACGGCAAACCACTAGTGCTACCGAAGATCGAAATTTATTATGGAAATTACACCAGTATTTTGGTAACGCCAAACATTACCAAAATCAATTTTGAAGAAATATTTAGCTTAAAGGACATGGCGAACTTATTATTGCCAATAAATCAGCCCAATCCAGTACAACACAGCAACCATGGGTTGATTGCTCTAGCCCTTTGCGTTCTCCTGGCGATGCAGATACTTTTCATACAAAGAAGAAAAGTAACCCAAATTGAAAGAAGAATTCTCTCGAAAAATAACAAGAAATCAAGAAAATCTGAAGAAATCGATCATTAGAAAATAAGCCCAATTATTTTCGAATCTTGAGGAGGAGGGAGGAGTTATGTAGCCGCTTTCCCATAGGAAAAGTAAAAACACGTTTTCAACTCCTTTTTCCTTTAAAATTTGGCAAGCCTGCTTGTGGGAACGAGCACTGGCTTCTTTTGTCAAAGAACAAACTTTTGTGAAGTGGGTTTTTCATCTTCGTGTTTTTTTGTATCATTTTGTGTTGGTGTTACACTTCTGTGTTACTATGTTTATACTGTGTGTGTACTAAAGGTAGACTTTTGTGTGAAAACTATACTGTGACGGTCAAGGTAAATCGATAGTAGTTTGAGGTTAAGTAGTTGAAAGACCGCGCTAAAACGTTTATGTTGCATTTATAATCGTTTTGATGTTTTACTAATAAAACCTGCTTAAACATAACGACCTATTTTATTGCTATACACTGGAATGCTGCCCAAAACTCTTCAACATTTTGTTTCATAGAAAAAAAATTGGGTTCGGTCTGAAGTAGTTTGTCTATGTTTTGTTTTTTCTTATCATCGCGTACATATACCATTTTGTTTTGTGTGTCGTTCCGTCTTGTTTTGTGTTGCGTTAGCGAAGTAGGGCTGCCAACTTGTGTACATTTTTAAGTAAGTGTTGGTTTGACCTATTTTATGGGAGGTTTTTATAATTATGTTTAAGGCTCAAGGCCATCGATATATGTTGAAGGCACAATTAAAATTACGAGCTACTAGATATTCGGTGATTCTATCGACAGACTTGCAAACTTTGTATCTCATTAACGAAAATGGCGCAAAAAAGTGAGGTTAGAAACCACTGTAATCTAAATTTACTTCGGTAATTATGCAGTATACGGTTCTCTGCCATTTTTGATTTTTTATGAAAAATTCTTTATGGGGACACCTACTAGGGTCCCTAGGACCCCAAATCCGCCTGCGCCGGTTGTTTTTTTTTCAATTTTTTTGTGTTTTTGAAAAAAAAAATTCACTAAAACAACCCATTCCAACACAGTGCAACCCAACCCAAGTAGCACACGTCGTCCTCAAAACGAACGTCCTGGGGACGTTTGAAGTGGGACCAAAGATCGGTTGAGAACACTTATACGTCCTCAGGACGTCCCCAGGACAGCATAACTATAAAATTGGTTTATACTTATTTCGAGATTGGTTTTGATTGGTTGCCATTTTCCCACATAGCAAGCCTTGGATATTGTATATCACAAAGATATTTAAAATTACGATATACGTTTTCTATGTTAGATGTATATTTTATGTATATTAGAAAAAAAACATGATTCGTTTTAAAAAAAGGAAACATGAACGGATATTTACTGTATATTCAGTGTATATGCGCTATCGTACATCCTAAAAATAGGTATTTTGTTTACAAGCCTTATATTTTTTAACCGAATATAAGTTAATATTTTAAAATAAAACATAATTGATATACCATAGAACATCAAATTTGGTGTTATAGAACTATAACGCGAATATTTTTGTGGAGTAATTAATACATGTTCAGAATATACTTATAACGTATATTCAGTGGATGTTACCTAATGGGTACCTATGGATCGAAATTGGATCTTTTTTGGAGCTCCTATGCACGTCGGGTGAATATCTGGGTGAATATCTGGGTGATATCCAGGGCAATATCCTTCTCCGTTTTCGTATATACGCTGGATATACGCGCAATATTTTTTTGCTATGTGGGTTATTTGGTTTTTATTGGTTTTTTCTATTGATAAAATCCATTAATGCTCAAACGACCTAGGTCCAAAACCTACGTCCTGGGGACGTTTGATGTGGGATCAAAAATCGGATTAAACCACCCAACCAGTTTTAGGATGTCCCGAGGACATCCATACTATAAAATTGATTTATACTTATTTCGTAAATGGTTTTGATTGTGTGCCATTTTAATTGGTTTTTATTGGTTTTGTAAGTTATTTATAGTGGTAAAATCTATTAATGCTCAAACCCCTAGGTCCAAAATGTACGTTTGACGTGGGACCAAAATTCGAATTAAACCATTGGTTTAATAAGTGTCGTTTTTTGGCGTAGAACACGGCGCTTGCGTTATTTCGAAATGTGACACCACGGGGTTCAACTGCAAAGTCGTCGGTTTTTTCCATCGCCAAAATGCATTTTTAGTGACAGTTTTACAAACCTAACCTAACTTTGTTTTTATTTCTTATCCCCGGTTCATAACTCGTGGGTTATCTTATCCTTTGTTATTTTTATATATAAACTCACCATTAATAAATAACCTACTTGACGAAAGTTGCTTGGCAGTGTCCGAATCTTCCTCTGAATTTGGCACATTACCAAATGAGACTCCATCAATTTATTATTGAAAAAACAAGAAAGAATAGCCGGTGCGCCATCCCAAGTAGCACACATCTGTCCCAAAAACGTCCTTGGGACGTCTGCCACCGGACATCCCCAGGACGTACGTCCTGTGGACTAATTATTTTGTAACATTGGACCTACCAGGGACATCCTAAAGACGGCGTAGGTTCCAAAGCGGACGTACCTAAGACGTCCTGTGAATATGTCCTGCACACGTTTTCTTTGTACGTCCCATGGACGTCTTTGTCGTACGTCCTGTGGACTAATTATTTTGTAACATTGGACCTCCCAGGGACGTTCTAAAGACGGCGTAGGTCCCAAAGCGGATGTACCTAAGACGTCCTGTGAATATGTCCTACAGACGTTTTCTGTGTACGTCCTGTGGACTAATTATTTTGTTACATTGGACCTCCCAGGGACGTCCTAAAGATGGCGTAGGTCCCAAAGCGGACGTACCTAAAACGTCCTGTGAATATGTCCTTCAGACGTTTTCTGTGTATGTCCTAGGGACGTCTTTGTCGTACGTCCTGTGTACTAATTATTTTGTAACATACAGTAATTCGATTCAAAGCGAACCATATATCAAATAAAATATGGAAGTAACATTTCTCTCACTGTCCCATGCAAAATATCTACTTATACCAGTATAATTTTGTATTAGATATGTGTATGGCTCATGCGAGTCTAAGGTGTGTGCTATTATATATATATTAGTGGCTAGGTCATAGTTTAATTTATGTTAAGTTTAGGATACTTAGGTGTGGTTTAAATTTAGTTTTAGTTAGTAGTAGTACTAGTAGTACTAGTAGTATAACTACTACTACTGCCACTACTAAGGTCCGAAACGTACGTCCTGTAGACGTTTTTTGTGTACGTCCCAGGGACGCCTTTGTCGTACGTCCTGTGGACTAATTATTTTGTAACATGGGACCGCCCAGGGACGTCCTAAAGACGGCGTAGGTCCCGAACCGGACGTCCCGAGGATGTACGAATGTCCGGAGGCGAACGTCCCAAAGACGTTTTTGGTACAGATGTGTGCTACTAAACCTATTCCAACCCAACCCAAAACAATAAAAAAAAACACATTACAACCCCCCACGGCACCCTTTTTTCTCTTAAAAAAAAAATCGGGCGCAGGCGGATTTTGGGGTCCTAGGGACCCTAGTAGGTCTCCCCATAAAGAATTTTTTTAAAAAAATCAAAAATGGCAGAAAACCGTATACTGCATAATTACCTTACGTATTTTCAATTGTGCCTTCAGCTTAAAGGCTCATTTAGAATAGCACGCAGCCTGCATCTTACGCTGACAGGTGTCAATTTTGTTATTTGTTAATTTATGGTCAATTTATAGGTGAACAGTGCAAATTTTTGGGCGGTTTATGGACTCTGAAATAGAACTTTACTTTCAGTAGGTGATGGGCAATGTTTTAAGTATCGTTCATAATTGGAATTTTTGTTGACAGACAGTGACAGAGTGTGCGTTAGAACAAAAATTATGACTATTCCAATTATGAACACATTATTATCATGAAAAAATATAGAGACCCTAAATAACATATGTTTAAATTACATGTACTGTCAGCTTCAAATTAATATAAAAATTAAAAAATAGCTTAGATGTAAATTCCTTCTAAATTTTGCAAAATTTGTAATAATTTTTTTATTGTAAAACTATTTTTTTTTAATTAGGTAGGTTAACCAAATATAATATTGTTTTTTTATAGATTTTAAAGCTTAAATTTAAAAACAATTATATGATTCTTCAATTTTAGTCAATTATAATTATTAGATGCTTTATTGTTACCCTATTGTTTATTATCGTAGCTACAGAGTTACATGTCAATTTATTTATTATAAAACTTATATGTAATAATTTCTATCATTGTTCAATTTTAATCTGTTATTGATTTTTCAACCTTATTGTTTGTTCAATTTTAATCAATTATTGATTCATTGTCAACCATAATTTTTTTAGTTAATTAATTTATTTTTAGAGTATAGATAGTTTTATATCAAATTGTTTATTTTTATAGCTATATAGTTACTTGTGCGATACTTAAGACATCTATATAGACTAACAGTTACTTTGTTTATTCGGGCTCCTTAAAGCGCTTTTATGTACGGACGATTTGAAAATTTTGTCATATAAACACCATTAAATCGATTGTATTTTAAAGCAATTTAAGAAAGCGCGTATAAATATAATAAATGAAATGTTAACTAAGTAGTTCCCTATGTAAAAATTTAGGGCATCATATCACAAATTTTTATTTAAAATGGTGCTATCTTACTTACTAACTAAATGTGTAAAATTTCAATAATAAAAATATTTCAATTTCAAAAATTCTTTAAGGACAGGATTTTTTTTAATTCCCAATAAATCTTTATATATCGGATATTTCTTAAACATTTTGATGGTGACCTCATTAGATCATTAATTACCTATTTATATTTTCTCTGGTTATGCCAATTGCTGTAAAGTAAAACTCTTTTTGCAACAATATTTATTATTTTTACTGTTTGAAATAAAATACATTTTGTATTTTATTTTAGTTTTATGTAGTTCTTTATATCAAGTTTTGTTAAATAAAGAAAAAAGTTAACACTTGTGCCTTTCTTATATTTAAGCCTCCAAAATTTAGAATTTCCTTCCTATCAATGCTTAATTTAAAGAAAAAAAAACACCTTAATAAAATGTACGTACATTGGACCAATGATGAAGTATATCGGCTAAGTGACTGACGGGGCAGTATTCCCAAGTTAGACAAAAAGTTACGGGCTAGACATCTGCTCCCTTCATTGTACCAATACCACAGACCACTAATCGCAGAAATAGACAAGACACGACGACGTAGGACTTCAATTACTGAGTTTTTGAACCAACAGCGCCCTCTGGTGGCTGTAAGGGTTCAAAATATTCTGCTATGGGAGGTTTTTTGCCACTTTTAACATTTTAAACTTTTTTTCTTATTCTATAAATAACCATCAATGCAAAAATTCTCTAATTAAGTTTTATTCCACAATAAATATATAAATTATGTTTTTATAATATTCGAGAATTTTTGAATTGTTGGTTTAAAAAAAAATATTCGTTTATTTAGTTTAGTAATACTTTATTTTTTGTTATCATCAACACAAAATAAATTTTTAAATAAAGGTCGATTCGGAAAAAAAAACTGGTACCTACGAAAAATTTTATTTACTTTCATATTTGACACTGACATCAATGCTGTAGTTTTTTTTCTAATCAACTGTAAAGTTTTATTAATAAATTCTGCCCCCCATAAATGTCAGATAAACTCAAAATATAAAGATTTTGGCAAACAAATCTTGACATTGTGACTTTTGGTCTGTCTAGTAGGCAGAATTTATTAGTGAAAACTGTACATATATAAAACTACTTTTTAACGACAATTTTGTTAATACTCAAAGAAAACAAAATTTTGAAGCATCTATTTTTAAATAAAATTTTGTACAGAATTTTCCAAGCACTTTTTTAAGTAAAGTTTTACAAATTTTATATTACACATTTTGCTAAATTATAGAAAATTTCAGGGATGGATACATATAACTATATATAAGACATTATATTGGATTTTTTTTAAATTGACGTAGTAAACATTTTTTCTAGATGCTCCAAAAATTTGACAAATATATAATGCATGTCCTAAAAGATTTTTTTTTAATGACGACATTTATTTAAACACTAACCAAAGTCAACTTTTACCATTCCTCATCAATTCCAACGATATCGTACTCTTAGAAGATCTGAACTGATGAGCCAGTTGACATTTTAATCTGGTTTTTTGTTCTTTTCACCAATCTCTCTGACCTTTGTGCAGTAAAAGCATGTGATCTTCCACTTTTTAGGAGATTCAGACATGGTATTCCCTGCTCGCACTCTGCTAGTGTTATATAAATAGTTCTCTTTGAAATGTTTTCATTTTGGAATATTTAACAGATTTCACCCAACCAACTTGTAGATAATTTTTCTTATTTCTAATTTATATGATATCTTAAATTGAAAACTTCAAAATAAATAAATCTCAACTGACAGTAAACAAAGTAAACAAACTTTTGTTTCCAAAGGGAACTTGATATTATTGTTTTAGTTAAAATTAAAGCCAATGAATTTTAGGCCAAAACTTTTAGGACATACATTATTCTTTAATTTTTATAACAAACTCTGTATCCACTCTCGTTTACAACTAATTATTTTACATATGTATAAATCCTTGCTCCTACAAACTGCGATAACTTTTTAAAAGTTTGGCAAAAAAGCTGACTTGTCCAAAATTTGCAGTTTTTAAGTGATATGATACATCTCTATATAATTAAGCCTTACACAAAATTTACATATAGATGTTTTTGTTTAGATGTGCTTATTGTAAAATCATATTTACAAACTATCGTTCTATGTGTACATTTTAACCCACAGTAATTTTGCAATACTTCATAGTGTCACAGTCTCATTTTTTTTGGTATCTAACTTTCTTTTTTTTTAATGAAAACTAATTTTTGGTGTAAATTGCCTTTTTGTTGAAAATTTAAAGTAGAATTTTTGACATACTGACAAGCAGTTTTCATCATTATTAATTTCCCAAAAATCGAGCCCATAACATATATATTAGTTTTTCACTATCTACTTTAGAAATACCCAAAACCCCCCAATCCCCTTTAATTTGGATCACCCTGTACAAATTATTTACCCCCAGGTAGTAAGAAATTACTGTGTTTTCTTTAAGTTTTTTCTCCTTTTTTGCCATTTTTTAAAAGCTTGCAGTTGCTTTTAACACCTTGTCTATACTTCGACACCTCCAATATAAAGCACATCTAACAACTACATCCAACAATTTTTCTCTAAGATTATGAGATAAAGGACAATTTATGCTACTAAATTGTAGTTCCTTAACTATAATATTTTTAAGCTTTTGTGATATATTTTTGGAAGTAGGGATTCTAGGAATAACATAAAGTAAATAATTTAGGAAGTGTCTGATTAAAAACAGTGCCTGCTCTCCAGGTTTAATTAATGTTCCTCTTGGATATTTTTTGGCATCAATTATTTCATCATTATAATGAGTACCAACAAAATGCCTGGCTTGTAGGTTATTCAAACAATCCTGACAGTTATTTATTAAAGTATTTTTTTTTAAGATTTTAATTATAGGTCCTGATATATATGCTAGAGTGCAACTTCCAATTTTGCTGTGTCTTAACAGTATAACGTCTCTTGGAATTTTTATCAAAACTTCCTTTTCTAAAGATTCATTAGACAAAAAATCAGTGCCTGTCATAGGCTCACCAGTCAAAAAACATTTTAAGTTATCCAGCCCCTCTGCACCTACTTCTTTTCTACAATTTGCACCAGGAGAGTGTATTGCTGTGAAATTATTTACAATTAATGTTTTGAATGATGCCATAAACTGATTTGGTGTTGGGTTATTATTTCTTATATAATGACTTCTTATATAGGAGAAAACATTTTCAAGGGCATCCTGATTGAATACGCCAGTTAACATAAATTTAAAATCTTTTTCATCCAACAACTTGTCAGCCAATCTACAAAACCTCTTAAGAGTAAACAACAAATTGGTCAATCATACTTCCTACAATTTTTCTTGCCTTTATCCAAAAAGCTTTGTGACCAGTATTCTTGGTTGCTGGTCGTTTTAAAGGTTTTGCTCCTATGCATTTGCCTGAGTAGCTTGTTGTGTTAAGGCTGTCAAACAGCTCATCTATAAATAAAATCAGATCCCCAGTATCTTCTACTTCAGCTGGAAGTTTGTTTTGATCATTGATATCTGAAAGTAATAAACAAAAGGTAGTTAGAAATGGTAAAGAAAAGTAAGTGCGAAACAAGAAAAATGATATACCTATTATTTGATGACCAAACAGAAAGTGCTTTAGTATTTTTAAAAAAGCTTCAGCATAGGTTTTTTGCAATTTAGTAATAAAAAAAACTTACCCCACTTGGGAATCCTTTTAAGCAGACTTCCAACTGAAAAACTAAAAACTTGGGTGCACATCTTAACTTTCATTTTTCTGATTTTTGATGGATCCACATGTTTATCAGTAAGCTTTGGGCACAGCCTTCAAAATGGTTCTGAAGTATCCAATGCAAACAACTGCTGAATGTGAATCCATTTTGCAATTTTTTTCACCCCATCTATCTCAAAGTACAGATTTTTATTTAAAAGATTATTCCTTAATCCTTTAAATAAATGGGGGACATCAAACAATGGGATCTCTTCTTTGCCATCTACTTCAAACCCAAAGCAAGGATTTTCCTCATTTTGCCTTAAATACATTTCTTGGGTCTCCTTTCGTAATTCTTTAATAGCCTTGACATTATTGGAGCCTTGGTCACAGACCGTGGCAACAACATCAAGACCAATTGAAAAGCATAGTCTAATGATATCAATTATCATTTTTTTAAGTGTTAAAGCTTTGGTGGCTCCACCACTAAAACTAAATGGTTGTTTCCACATATGAGAAACACCTTTTAACATAAAAACATTAGCATGGTCTGCTAAAGGTTTTTTATCTGTCGAGGATTTCTTGTACCCATCATCTTCAAAGCCAACAATCTCATCTTTTTTCCTGCTATAAGATAGGATAGTGTCAATTTCCAGCTCGTCAAAGACCAAAATACAGTTTTTTTCCCTGGAATTTAATTTATTCGCCTGTTCTTTTAAAGAATCAAATAATATAGAATTTATTCCTGGTTTTAGAGTGATCTTTTGCAATAGCCTATTTAATGTTTGTGGAGAGGGCAAAGAAAATATTTTGCTTAACAACCTATAACATTTGCCACTGTTTTTATAGATTGACAGTGCCAAGACTTTTTCTTCCAAATTGAATCTTCTTGATTTAGGTTTTAATTTTTGATTTCTTATCTGACACATAATAAAATTATAGGATGGGTCATTGACCATCTTTTTTAGGTTTGGGAAATTTTCAGACTTAGCAATTTTTTCAGCATCTGCCAATCTAGCTTGATAGCTCTTTATCTGTTTTTGTTTGTTTGTCATGTTTATACTCCATTCTTTTAATTTGTGATAAAATCTCTTGGCTTTGGTGGTGAAATCCTGTTGTCGGGTAACATTGGCAAGTCCCAAAATGGAACATCTTTGGCAAATCAAATCAAATCAAATCTTTATTAACGCATATAGCAATTACAGTTAAAAAAAATATATAATAGTCCAGTATAACTTAAATAAATAAATTTTCACAAACAGCAATTATACAAGAATAATGCTTTTACAATTTTATACAATATAAGTATCAATTTTTATCACATTATTTATCACCCATTTATTTATTTATCTATCTATCAAGATGGCGGTTCAACACACAGACAAAATTAATAATTAACAATAATAAAAACATGACTTGAACTATCACAATTAAAAAGTAGTTTTACAAGATAGAAGAAGATATAAAGTTAAGCAAATAAAATGCTTGTTTGCAAAATACATTATAACTAGAGTTAAAAAAATCTATATTATTATTTTCTTGGATTACAAAATTTGCAATTTTGCACATGCGATTTATAGGGTTATTAGTGCCATAATTAGATCTATGAAATTGTAGGCTAAAAAGAACTTTATTTCGAGAATTCCTAGGAGGAATGTGAAAACCAACCTCTGCCAGTAGTTCTGGAGTGTCCAACATGCCGTTCAAAATTTTAAAAAGCGTACAAATATCAAAAAAATTTCTTCGGTTTTCCAACGAAGTAAGATTTAAAAGTTTCATTATCTCACCACAATCGATTTTTTCGTAGAGAATACCCATTTTGAGTCCCACTCTCCTTAAAAACGTGTTCTGCACTCTCTCCAGGCTCTGAAACTGAACTGGCATAATCGAGCACCGCCCGAACCAGTGCACAAAAAACATCCTTTATTACAAAAATATTTTCTATCTCCTTCAGAGTGCGAAAGAGAAACCCCAGTAATCTCATTGGTAATTTTTTCAATGTGTGTGCTAAATGATAGATCACTATCTAGCTATACTCTTAGATCTTTGACTACCGTTTCTCTTTCCAACTCCTCAGAATCAATAAAATACTTAAACAGGATTGGTTGTTTTATTTTGCTAAAAGTAATAATATTACATTTTCTAATATTTAAAGTTAGATTATTTTGTGTGCACCAAGAAGAAAATAGATTTAGTTGATTTTGCAGAGATTGGCAGTCAGTAGGATTTACAATAATTTTGTAAATTTTAAAGTCATCTGCAAAAGCCTTGAACTGGCAGTCATAGAAAATACTTTTTACATCATTCACAAAGATGTTGAACAATAGAGTCGACAGATGTCCTCCTTGGGGTACACCTGAAGTTACAGTGATTTCTGAAGAGATGTAGTTTTTGATTTTGACAGCTTGCTTGCGATCAGTTAGATTACTTTCAAACCATTTAAAGTTTTGATAGTAAAATTTTTTGATCCACTCTGTCAAATGCCTTCGAGAAGTCCGTGTAGATAACGTCAACCTGATACTTATTCTCAAAAGCACCCAACAGAGTTTGCCCTTAAGTCAAGAAATTAGATACAGTGGATCTTCCTTTCATAAAACCGTGCTGCTCATTAATTATAATATTTTTAAAAAGAGGAGTTAATCTGTCAGCTACTAATGATTCAAAAATCTTTGCAATCAATGAAATCCTACTTATAGATCTGTAATTTTTTACGTCAGCTCTGTTGCCATCCTTAAAAATACGATCTTTTCCATAAGTCTGGAAAAACACCTGAACTTAAAGATAAATTAAAAATTTTACATAAAACGTCAGATAAAACATACTTACAATTTTGTAACAAAGATAGAGGGATTCCATCAGAACCCATTCCTAATTTTTTCTTTAATATATCAATTTTATTAAAAACATCAATTGTGGACAATTTTAAGACACCTACACTTAGACATTTATTATAATTAAAATTATAATTAAAATTTTGCCCCGTCAATGGCCCATCAAAGTTCGAGTACACAGATGAAAAGTGAGACTTGAACATTTCTGTAATTTCTTGACCATTATCAGATTCACACCCATTAAAAACCATGCACTTTGGAAACTCTGCACAATCTTTTTTAGAATTGACATAGTTCCAAAAATCTAGTTTGTCATGTAACTGGCTTTCTAAATTTTTAATGTAACTTTTATGTGATGACTGAGAGATGTTACGACAGTCATCTCTTAGACTAGTAAAATAATTATAGTCATCTTGAGATTGTGTACATTTGTATTTTTTATGTGCAATCTTTTTCTCATCAATTAAATTTTTTAAATCTTTTGGCATCCATTTTGGAAATTTTGGCGGTTTGAATCTTGATAAAGGGGTAAAGACCTCAAGAATACTATAGGTGATATCATAAAACTTAGAAACTACTATATTCACATCTTTATACTCAAAAATTGAACCCCAATCAACACAGGAAAGATAAAAATTTATTTCATTGAAGTCAGCACGTTTAAAATTAAGATAAAAATAGTCACAAGAAAGATTAGACTGCTTTTCTGTCATGACAAATGAACATTCAAATGCTGGATGAGGAACATCTAACTTTAAAATAGGATTTTTACATATATCAACTTTTAAGTCACAAACATTACAAAACAAGAGATCAAGAAAATTTCAGTATATATTTGGTATATCTATTATTTGAAATAATGATAAATATGCTGTACAATCAGCCATACATGTTACTTCTTTAGAAAGCTGTCCCACAGGTACAGATCCATCTATAGAATTCTCCCATTTAATTCTCCCACTCGTCAAAATGGTACAATCCAGAAAAGTTTCTGTCAGCAATATCACATCATAATCCTCAACTAGTACATTACACATAAGATTATTGATTTTTGTTCTTATTCCTCTAACATTTTGGTAATAAAATGTTAGAGCTCCCTTTGACTGTTGGGAGGTTGATGCGACTGAAAATTTTGTTTTGGTTGCTTCTTTCTAAATGTAAATGGTCTAGAGATTACATTTTCCGGCCAAAAACTTTGATCCAATAATTGATCATAATAAGTCTCTGTCACTCCAATTTTAAAGGATGTTGAATTTGCTTTCGAAGGGACTTCGTGAATTAGCAGGGTATTCAATTCCTTAATGTTAGCTTTTTGCTTTATATAATCATCAACAATCTTTGTTGTGGCATTTTCTCTTACTCTACTCAGAAAAATCCACTTTTTACCAGGTACACCTTAAAAAATTTGATTTGTGGCTGCATTACCCAACAAACCTTGTTGTGTCGAGTTTTCAATATCCTGCATTTTTTGCATGTATGGTTGCAAAGTTTGGGCAACTGCCGCATCGATTGCCTTGGAAGTTTGACTAAGGGTAACTTCAGAGGTAGATTCCAAATTAGTTGGCGAGGGAGCATATCCATTATTTTTGTGTTGCTTTTCAAATCGTGATTTTTCACCAATGTTTTTGTTTTGGTTAAAATTTGGGTTAGAAACAGATGTTTTCCTTTTTGACAGCTGCGAAGTTTCCGCAATACGCCCAGCTGGCCACTCGGCCATAGGTGAGAAGAACGGCGCGGGAGGGAACATAAAGGATGAAGTCGGAGACCGAGGGGGTCTGTTTACATCCAATCTAACCTCACTTTTCTCCAAAATATCAATTTTTTTGAATAAAACATCCATTTTCGCCTCCATATCAAGCACTTTTGTATGTAGAAGCCCATTATTGTCCATCAGGGTAAGCACCAGTTTGTTTAACAGCTCATTTTGTCGACTCAGTTCATCTTTACAAGCGCCATCATCAGCTGATTTTGGCGCGCAGCCAAGGCACAAAACAATACCCAATCCCAGGGTTTTCGCACCCTTCAGCCGCACTAAACATGCTGGATGAAATTGCTTAGCACATTGTTTACATTTAAGTTCAGTTTTCACTTCTCTTTTACAAGAATTACATAATATTTTACTCGAATTCTCGGACGACAAATTTTGTTGACCTTCACTATCCGCCATCTTGAACTTCCTAAAAAAAAACAAAAAAAAGCCTCTTAAAATTAATTTTATTTTGAGGTTTTTTCTTGTTTTTTTTAGGATTTCTGATAAAGGTACAGGCACATATAGCCAACTACAAAAAAAATAAAATAAAAAAAAGCAATCCATCTTAATAAAAACTGCATAACCCCCTGTCCAACCCCCCACTACCATCAAAAACCCAGCTTCTTGGTGACAAAGAATTTTTGTGTCAAATTTGATAAGAAACTGTTTTGCAGTTTTTCAGTTATTGCTTTCCAGACAGACAGACACCATCCTAAATAAAATTTTGCTGATCCCAAAAGCCTTTTTTTACTTGCGTAATGCTTGTAAAAACATTATTTTAACTGCTAGCTGCAAAAACTACTATTACAAAAAGTAATGTTTCACCAACCTTTTAAAATGTTCCTTTTTCTTATCTGGAAGGATGATTTTAGGTAAAATTGAAGATTTGAGGACTGTCCACCATCTACAAAAAAAATTATAAATAATTTGAAGAATAAATAAAAAGTATACAGGGTTAAGTCTTAAAATAGCATCTTTGGCTATCACAGCAAAAAAAGTTATTACTATTAATAACTGTACCTGGCTGTTTCGATTCTTCTAAAATTAGCCTTTGGTCTAGTGGCATATCATCCAAGATGTTCTCTGGATGTATCAACTTGTTGGCTTGCACATGATCTAAAAACAATTAAAAAAAAAGAAATAAAATCTCTTTTTATCTGAAAATATTAAATACTGAGCTAAATACCAAGTGAAAAACCTACCATTTGAGAATATATTTTTAATATCTGGGATATCAGCTTTTTGTCTGGTCATCAATTGGACAGTTTCAGTTAACATTTGACTAGTCCAAGGCAAGTTTTGCTCCACAGTTGAATCTTTAAGTGTGTAAGATGGTTCAGGGACTGTAATATCCTTGGCACAAGAAAAATTGTCAATTTCAATAATTGTTGAGGGTTGTGTAGTAGACAAGTTTATGGTTTCAGGTAGTATTTGACTTGTCCCAGGCAAGTTTTGGTTCAAAGCTGTATCCTCAAGTGTTTCAAATGGTTCAGGAAGAGTAACATCCTTGGCACAAAAAGGTTTATCAATGTCAACCATTGTAGTTGTTGATGGCGCTTCTAAAATATTCCCTGGAGATCCTATGTTTGCAACATCTAAAAACATCAAAGTTCCATGAAATTACAGACAAAATATGTATTAATCTCTCATTTCATGAGGTGCATTAAAAAAATCAAGTTTTCAATGATTTTATTATTAATTTATGGTTGATTCAGAATATTTAGTAGAAGTATGCAAACATCAAAAATCTTGTAGAAGTGTATGCAAATGTTGAGTCCAATGCACTTAGCATCCTAGGTGGAAGAAATTTGGAATAATTTTCTTATTTTTTTTGTTCAGACCTTTTTTACACTAACATTATGAGTAGGAAAACATTAAATATAAAAATTAAACACATGTGTTAAGGTACCTAACAAAAAAAGTTGCATTTAAAAGAAAAATATGATAAACAGCGTTGAAAGTCTTCAGATCAACAAAATTTCCATGAGGTGTCCAGGTGCTCTACATAAACACATTTTAAAAGTTAAATTGTTTTAATTACTTAAAAGAAAAAAATTCTGAATACATATTTTTTATAAACCTACTCCTCATAAAGAAAAAAGTTAGTACCCTTGAAGTATCTAAAACACATACTACTTTAGTCCGAAGGTATAGAATTAGGCTATTTTTAAGTTTTATGATCTTGCTTGTTTAACTATTTATTATACTAGAGCAAATTTCAAAATAATTTATTTATTTACACTTGATCTAACTTATTGAAAATAAAAATGAAATAAAAAAATAAATTACTTAGTATAAATCGAGGTATAAATAAATCCTAATTTTTAAATCAAAAAAACTACTGACAAAAATATTAGAAAATTAATAAAATTTGTTTTTTAAATTACTACACATTTTCTTGGGCTGAAAATTGACCTATCTTCTTTCTATTTTTTTAATCAATATAAAGCTTTTGTTTTTTGGTATTCAAATAAGAAGTTTTGATTGAGGTATTCTATGACTGTTTAGCAAGATTCCAAACTTTTGGTTCATAAGTCACTTGGGAACTGCAACTGGTGCATTGATGAATACGATACATAGATTTTATGAATATCCTGAAAATCACTTTGAACCCTGATCTGGTGATAACATGAAAAAGGTGGAAAAATTATTTTTTTTGTAGTGTATGCATCCAACTGGTTGTTATAATACCCAACCCAAGGGTGGGCCTGCGTTGGTGTGTTTGGGGCTATAAGTATTGTTTATTTTTGGATTAGTCTGCCATTTTTGATTTTTTATGAAAAATTCTTTATGGGGGCACCTACTAGGGTCCCTAGGACCCCAAATCCGCCTGCGCCAGTTGGTTTTTTTTTTTTTTTTTTTTTTTTTTTTTTTTTTTTTTTTTTTTTTTTTTTTTAAATTTCACTAAAACAACCCAATCCAACACAGTCCCACCCTACCTAATCCAACCCAATCCAAAACAATCAAAAAAACACATTACAACCCCCCCCCCGGGCACCCTTTTTTTCTCTTAAAGAAAAAAAAAATCGGGCGAAGGCGGATTTGGTGTCCTAGGGACCCTAGTAAAAAACATCAAAAATTGCAGAAAACCGTATAATGCATAATTACCAATATTTTTGTTATAATGTAAGCTCAGTCACTGTCTTTCTTGTTAATAAGACAGTGGCAGAGCATGCATTATACCAAAAATTATAACTATTGCAATGACTATTCCGATTATGAACAATACACTTTAAATAGCTCAATGAGTTTTTACAACATAATTAAATATATACAGATTTGACTTACCTGGTAGATTGATGGTAGGAACAGCTTTATATTTCAGGCCCTTAAGACCCTCGGTACAATCTTCTGCAGAGAAATGTTGATGCCAAACTACATATTTATCATATATTTGGTCTTTTGACAAATTGCGCCAATTTGGTGGATCTATAGTTTTAATCCAGGCCTCGAAAATTTCAGAATTATTCTTAGGAAAGCGGTGTCGCTTGCTTATATAGTCTCTACACCCCCGCACACAGCATGGCCTAGCTTTAAATCGCTTGGAAGGGCGATTATCGTCCCTATCCGCATTAAAATTTCGGTTCGCCATAATTTCACAAAACTGCACGTCACTTGTAAAAACAATTAACTTTCGTCTATTAATCGAAATTTCAGAAAACTAAAAAATCACTAATACGAAAAAATTTCAAGCCACAATTATCAAAATGGCGGTGAGACAAATGACGACCACAAACCTTATAACCAAAAAAATAGACTGATGATGTTGCTTTAAGAAATGACTGCTTCATGTATTTGACAGTTTGGTGCCAGAAGCAGTTGGCAATGCACCAAAATCCCTATAACTACCAACTGAGAAGCACAAATAACACTAGACGCGGCTAATTGTAAAAAAGGCTCTGGCATAATAAATTTGCAATTTTTTTAACAATAATCTTAAATAATAGCCCCCCCGCTTCCCTTAAAATATGAATTTTTTAAATGGGTAAAGTACATTTTATCTTTAGGAAAAAAAGTTCCCCTTCTTTAAAAAATCACCCTGTCTGTTCGGTACTCTTTATTTATGCAGGCAAATAAAAATAATAATTCAAATAAAAGTTGAACTTATGGGAAATAGTGTAGGCGTTTATACAGCAGAAATAAAAATAGAAAGATGGGCAACTTTTATTATCTGATAAAAGATTTGCACATAACCTCACTCATTTTTTGGTTTGGTTTAGGCAGATACCTATTATTTAAGAAAACAGTATGATTCAGTTTAGTTTAATTATTTTAATTATTGAAGCTGTATGCTGATTGGTTCAGTTATTTTTATTTTCTAGAAGGTGTATGTTTATGGATCAAGGGATTTGGTTAATAAAACGTCCTTTTTTTGAAATGCCGACGTTTTTTGCAAAATTTATTTTTATATAAATTTTGTGAAACATTGGCACTTCAAAAAAAGGACATTTCATTAACAAGATCCCTCAACCCATAAACATACAGCTACAAGAAAATTAAAAATAGTATCGTTAAACCATTCTGCCAAGTTATTTTTATTCAGCTGTATAAACCAAAATTATTTATTTTTATTTTAATTTTTGTTACTTTAATTTTTAGTTGCTTGTATAAACCCAGCCTTAATAAATTTTATTTGTAGAAAATAATTATTTACAAAATACCATCAAAAAATACTTAAAAGTAACTTATTTACAAACAGAAACTATTTATTTTTAATTAAGATAATACATAAAACATGTTGTTTAAACAGTACAAGTTTTGTTAAAACTTTTCGGACCTTTTCTCCAGATATACTTTCACTAATTTTATTTGCAGAGCTATGACTCCTCAAAGTGCTGTATGTTTTAATGATTGCTTCAACTAAAAGCTGGTCAAAACAGAGTCTTTGGTATTTAATAACAGTCTTAGAGTCTCTTCAAATGCTCATTAACGACTTTCTACTAATAGCAGCATCTGGTGGAAACCTATTGAAAGAAATATAAAAACAATAATTAGACTTTTTCATTATTACGATACTTAATAATACTGTCATCAGCTGATGAGCGATTCAACATGGTTGCCTTAGGAAAAATAAAACCTTTTTCATAAGGCATACTGCTAATACAGGGTGTCCTAATTAACATGGGACACTATTGCTGTCTCAGTAATTATAAGAACTACAAGGTTAAATTTATTAAGATTAAATAAGTTTTTAAGCTCATAGTTTTAAGTATTGCAATTTTTTGACAAATCTCTTTTAAAGAATTTATGTTTCTTTGTTTCTACAAAATATAACCTGCCAACAATGTTGATTTTGGTGTGTACTGTAGTACATAGGTTTATTTCCAGTTTTTATAAAATTAGTAGTAGCAAGTAGTAGGGCTTGAGAGAGATGACTTTAGAAAACAATTCACAAGTGCATGCGAACTAAAAGTACAAAACAACTGCGAATTTTGAGCTTCTGGTTCACATTTTATCAAAATGCTTATTTTTCTCTGATTCAGAAAGAATTATTCTATAAAATAAGTAACTTTTTTATTGTGTGTTCTTTCCCATTTCTCCAAAATTTTCATTTATAAAAAAGTAGATTTCTTGTCCGTGAAAAATAAATAAGAAAAAAGGTTCCGATAGCCATGAACCTTTCTTCTAATTTTCATTTATATTAACATTATGTACTATGGAAAAAAGGTTTGTCCTATGGCAACCATCTGGCTCAAGTGTTTTGCCATGAGGGCATGGATCAAGATGTATTCTTGAGATGAGGCCTCCCAGTAAACACAGAAATATTCTAGGAATATTCCTCTTAGATTATATCTTCGGTTTAAATGCAAAATCAACTAAGTCACTTTTTTTCACAGAGACAAATACAATTTTTATACTAGCATTAATTTTACACTAATTTTATTCTTATAAAATTGAAAATTCTCAAAATAAAATAACCAATTAAATGCAGCACTTGCACAGAATTTAATATCGCCTTTTCTTAAAATTTAACTTTTTTGACTTAATTGATTTTGCCTTTCAACAGACGATATAAATGTTACAGATTACAGACGAGGTTTTTTAAGTACAGTTAACATGAGTAGAATATTCTTTTTTTTTAATACTCCTGTAACATTCTTAGAACCTTCTTTAGATTAAATTTTATAAACAAATATTTTTAGCACAGGAATATTTTTAAAAAATATTAATAATTAATATTCTTATCATATAAACAGTATACAATAAATTTATATCACTCTTTTATCACCTAATATGAATATCCTTCGAATATTAATATTCTTACTTACTGGGCTGCTACTGCGAACAAATTCTGCATGTCTCTATATTTTTTCACACAAGTCAAAATAAGGCTGGGTTTACCCAACTTTTCATATTGATAATTTAAAGTTTTAGTGCTAGTATCTCTGTCTCTTTACTTTAATAACCAAGAAAAAAATAGACATACAGAATTAGCACAAAGTTATGAATTATCAATTTGAAAAGTTGGGTAAACCCAGACGTGAAAAGGGTGAGAAATGTGCGGAGATTTTTGAAATCCAAACCAGCGAGTACTCCCCGAAATTTGTGAGTGAGGTGGAGATATACAAAAGTAAACAAGTAAGAAGAGGACATGGATACTCCCTTGTGGTTTACTCCCTTCTCACACTTTCAAGAATCCCCGCACTGGTGAGCTGTAATCACCTCATGGGCCTTTAAGAATACAGGCAATGATCGCAGAAGTATTAAAGAAAATTGGCAAAAACAGGAATTATTTACCCTTACCTGTGATAGGAAAACGTATTTCGACTCGCAGAATTGCTGTTGTTGCAGCCGACAACAAAGCACTTCATGATGCAAAAGGGCACAGAAAAAGTATATTAAAAACACAACACCTTAAGCAAAAACCAAGCAAAAACTTCTTCATCTTCTTCTCGGTTACTATGGATTCGCGTCTTTACAGACGTCTATCCAAAGCAAAATCTTCGAAAACCAAGAAACGAAAATAAAGAAAATGGCGAATCTACTAACGTCAAGACCGTCAAACGCAATGCTACCAAGCAAAAACCTGGATAAAGAGAAAATAAGTTGTCACGTCATGACACTGTTTACACTGCCCCTTTGAAATCTAGTTAATTCGAACAGTCTTCTAAATAAATTTTTTAAAATACTCAAGAAACAGTGGTTTTATATTTTTTCTTAAATTTCGTCAAGCAGTGCTTGTTATATATTCATCAAATACTAAAATATTGGGTTTGCAACCACAACAAATTTTACTCAAGTCGGTTTACTCTGGTTCCAGTAGCACCAAACTGTCACTTCCATGAGGCAGTCATTTATTGGGAGAAAACCCATAAGCATTAGCAGTCTATTTTTTTGGTTATAAGGTTTGTGATGACGACTGACAAAAGCAGAGGTGCGATTAGATTAAACGTCAGGTGCGCCCAAAAAATATTGCTATCTTTGTTTGCCTAGGTTGATAGACAGTGACAGAAATATCACCCGATGATGTCTGATGTGCGATATGAACGTAACACAGGATTACGTTGGTTAGTGACAGATTTACAGATTTCTTTAATTGGTAGCGCCGTCCAGCGCCTCTGTGAGGGTGGAAAATGCAAATAATAATAAAAGGCGGGAACGCCCATTTGTCTTTACTATACGTCGGTGTACTGTGACCAATACCCCAGTGACTAACGAAATGTTGATGGTTAGATGATGACTACTTTCATTGGACCAATGACTTTGTGACAAAAATCCTCTAATTTGCCAATATTTTTTTGTTAATGATTCATTATTGGTTCACCATTGGCCTAATGATGTGGTATATCGGTTAAGTGACTGACGGGGCAGTATTCCCAAGTTAGACAAAAAGTTACCGGCTAGACATCTGCCTGGTCAATGAAGGTATTGGTCCATTGAACGAATAATTGAAAATTTACAATGGGCCAATATTTAACTGTCACAAACTGTTTATAGGGAAATCAAGCGATGCTATTCCCATCCTGACTCCTCTCCTCACCAGCCAACCACAGCACACCTGGCGCTCTCCCACTCCGTTGCATAACCAGGGAAACCGTGGCAGCGCCTGCTTCGCTTGCTTGACCGGTTGTTGAATTTCTATACGCGGTTCGCCAACACCACAGTATACAGCGTTCGCCAAAAAAAAACACCTCTTACAAAATTTTTTGCACTATTATGTAGGTAGTTTCTTCTTGCATTTCTTAACCCTTTTAGAGTCAGGTAAAACCTAATTAGGAAAACTGCAATGATTTAAATTTTATTTCGGGACAAAATCCAATTTTGTATATAATATTTATATAAACCTTTAGGGTCAATTTAACCGTGTGATAGGCTAAAAAGTATCTACTTAATAACAATAAAAAAAAAAAGGACTTTTGTGTCATTTTTAGCACAATATTAAGTTAACTCCAAAGTTAAAATTGATAAACCGACATAATAACGGTTTCATGTAGGTATATCATGGCTTCTAAATTAGAGAACATGTTGTTCCAGTTATCTAACTAAAATATGCTCAAAAAATTCAGTTTAAACATACCCCTGTGTGTTATATGCCACAAAAAAAGCAAAATGATTTAAAAATTATTAATACCACCCTGGACTTAAAATATTAAAACAGTGTATTTAAAATGAAATGGATTTTAATCAGGCTCTGATCGCCTGCCCGAAATGGCTCCGGCGCCGCGGGGGGCGCTTTAAGTGAGATCAAAGAGATTTCACCGGCTTATATACCTTTGGTAGTTGATCCCATAAACAAACTACCTGTCAGCCAGACCGAACCCAATTTTTTTTCTATGGTTGATCCGTGCCAGCAGTCCGTACCAACAGGTTCTCTGACGGCCCGAATTTCTTTAACTGACAATTTTTTCCAATTGAAATTAGCAATTTTCAGCGATAATTTTTAATTGTCACATGACCGATCAATTTTCAAAAATTTACTCCTCAACACATATTTGAAATCTTCAATTTGCAAATTTTTTCAATTTAAAAAAATTCAAGGATTACCGTTTTGAAGCTTCGCATTACGTTAAGACCATCAGACGTTAAAATGGTTCATTTTCAAAAATAACCAAAACGAACCCAACTAGCAATTTTTAGTTGTGCAAGTTGTAAAAATTAGAATTGCACTAATTTTATAACCGTTGTTTTACAGATAAAGAATAGCTATCATGGCGACTGTCGACAACGTCGACTATTATACGACGCCTAAACGTTTATCACAACTTCAGTCGCCATCACAACTATTTATGACCGTCTATTGTACTAACAGTAATTCCTTAGTTGTGAAGGCGCCGACTACAAACCGGTGTGTGCTAAACCAAAAATTGATCAATTTACTCCACGTTTTCTGGCCGGTTTGTTGGAGACGCGGGCGTGCCTGTTTTCATCTAACCAATTTTTCTGTTATGTTTGCAACAAACCAATTTTGGAGCACTGCTGTCTGTCATACAAACGTCAATTAATTCAGTAAAAGTAACTAACAAGTGTTTTGTAAAGTTTCTATTAGTTTTGTTTGAACATTTTTCACTATGAAAAGGAACAAATGGTATAAATATTCTTCGATATTTTGACATGTGACAGCTGTCATTGAAGGTGATTCCCCAGTGTGGCGGAAAAAAAGAGGAAGGTCCTGTGTAAACAACAAGGATGGAAATTAGGTGAGCAGCAGAAAGCTAAACTGTGGAGCAATTTCGATTGGGTAAAAATTGAGGCGTGTTCGCGTCTTTTAAGTTAGGGGATCCGTTTAAAACACAGTTAAGTAGTTAAAGCAGTCGAGACACGGGACTCCTTTGGTTGTCATAGAAACTAAGTGCCGCCATGATTGATTGTTAAAACTATTGTATGCTAATTTGTAAACAAAAAATTATTTTTTTTCTTTTTTCTACAATAAAAATTTGCATATAAAAATCCGTATTTTGTTCTTAGGAATCCTAAGCAACATCTTTAGAGGATTTTCGAAGCGATTTTTAAATCATGATTTTTTTTAATTTCATGAAATCATCTGAATCGAGGGCGCGCTTGTTTTTTAGAGCTACGAACTATACATTTGACAGTAAACTACCGTCTGTTTATATATTTTGGCATTGGTTCGCATGTTATGATGATGCAAAACATGATATATGACATAGAATATCATTTTATTTTAATAATATGATGGTGTTAGAAATAGTTTAATTTGTAGTCGAATAGTGTATTTATCATTTTACGTAATGAATAGTATTTTGAACAAATAATTGTACTCCAAAACCCATTGAACTATTACTTCAACTGTAGTCGCGATCGCGACGTTGACTCAATCAAAAAATCATCCACCAAATTGGTGCAAAAGTGGGTGGTGTTTGAGTAAAAGTAAACGTTGCGACGCAACGTTAGCACGCGGTGCACAACGTTGAGACGTCGACAAATTGCTAGTTGGGAAGAATTGTTCCACTTAAGACGACACGTTAAAGGGGTTCATCAAAATTAACTAAAAGGAGTAAAAATGGAACAAATTAAGCAGTGGCGCACCGAGGGCGGGGGGGTTTTGGAGTTAACCCCCCCCCCCCCGACAAGCTTGGTTATATACAATTGACACAATCAAATAATAATAATAATAATAATAATAATAATAATAATAATAATAATAATAATAATAATAATAATAATAATAATAATAATAATAATAATAATAATAATAATAATAATAATAATAATAATAATAATAATAATAATAATAATAATAATAATAATAATAATAATAATAATAATAATAATAATAATAATAATAATAATAATAATAATAATAATAAAATAATAAGCAGAAATAAAATATATAGGGAATAAAACACAAGAGTTTAATTTTTAACAAAAATATTTAAAAAAATTATAAATTGCAAAATTTTTCGCATGTCGTTCGTTCATGACCGCTATAAAAATGTTTGATTTTTGTATTTGTTTTCAATTTGGATCACCATCAAAATGGTCTTTTTAATGGAATTTTATCAAAACATTTTGCCTGCGGTTTGTTCTCAAAAATGCCATTTTATTTTCGCAAAAATTTGCTGCGGCGCATTTTAGCATTTTTACAAACAAATTATAAGGGTAAATAAACAACTCAAATTCCTAAAACCCCATCAATATTTACGATTACGCAAGTTTAATTTCATGTTGTCAAAAATTACATTTTAAGTGTTATTTTCTCAAAAAATTTTGGATAAATAAACAATTTTAAAATTGGTTAACACCCCCCTTACCCTCTACATTTGAGCCCAGACCCGCGCTTGTAAGCACTTGTTTCATTGTATCAATTATGGTCGCATTTATACTTAAAAAATAGGATTTTTTTATTGTTTATCCTTAGACACCCCCCCCCCCAAAGCCAATTCCTGGGTGCGCCACTGAATTAAGTATTTGTAAATTTGTTTCTCATTTTTTTCCTTATTTTGGTAATATTTAATGAACCTCTTTAACGTCTGTGTAGCTATTCTTGAAATCAGGAAGAAAAAAATTATTTCCCTGAAACTCACAGATACCGCTGCCGACTCTCCGTAAAATGACACTAATAACATGACTTTTGATTAAATTTGTTTCTACTGGTCGTTAGTGAGAGAAATAAAACACACCAATTTCTATTTAAAATACTTTACCTGTCATTCATTTCATTTTTGGAAGAAATCAGCGACATCGACCAGTAGTCGCATTTGTAGGGAATTATTTTCTTTTCCCTTATCTCAAGAAGATCTGAACTGGTCTTATTAGAATTTTAAATTTGTTCCACTTTTCCTCATTTTGGTTATTTTTTATGAATCCCTTTAACGTTGAAGCAGAAATGTTTATGTTTTTGTCTCGTTTATGTATATTAATTGTGTCCAGTCGCACCTTATTATTGGGAAAAATAATGAGTAGGCGTTTCCCCCTACAGGACTCTCTTAAAATCTACATGTATGGTAGTGCAAATTTGAACAAATTATTTTAACGTGGTTTCGGTTCTGGGTCAATGGGTAAATCATATTTACATAGATGGCGACAGAATGCTCGAATTCTAATATTTTATTTAATTTCTCTCTCAATTGTCAGTTTTTTTTGTCCTTTTCGTATCTTTCTGTTCAGCCGTTGGTGAATTTAAGTGAAGTGCTACAAACTACCCTGAATCCTGGTGTTCGGGTAAATATTTATATTTATTTTATTATCTAGAATTATGTAGTTACTTGTCTTTCACACGTTAAATTCAGATTCGCGAGTGTAATGTAAGATTGGTTTCGTTATTTCAGAAAGAAATACCTACACACGAAGTTTGCGCTGCGAACGCCATTTTGTAAAATACCTACCCAAAATAACAATAGTTTTGAATAAATTCCGAACTTTTTCGAATCCACTCTATTATTATTTCATCCTGTTTCATTTGGCGACCAACCTGGGCATCTTTATTAAGGAAAATGGAAGGCGGAAACCAAGAAGATAGCCATACTTCCTTGGGCATTACGTCACATCGTTACAATCTACGAAGGAATATTGATCACCGTGTTTTGGGCCGTCGAAGACGGTATGGGGCCCAAACTACAACAACCACTGCTTCTTCGGAGCATATGGCACCGGCGCAGTCGCACGTTTTATTCACCCCAAACGAACAAGGTAGGGCGAACCATTTTCTTCGTCAGCACCCCCAGAAGGAGGCATCCTTGGGGATGTTAACGGGTATTTGGGAGGCATGCCGATCGATAATGCACCTCCTCAAATGCCTCAACGAGCAATTACTCTTGCTTTTGGTATCGTCGGCATTGAATCGGGCCAATGTCGACATCGGCAACTACACTCTGGCCCAATTTTGGTCAGATTGCGATTTTCAGTTTTCTGTCAATAATCGGCAACTGACGGAGGTCAACATTACTACAGTCGACTTTATGCCGACACCACTTTAGGACCGACGATGGTCCGATTGGAACTTTGTTTAATCGGTCGAAAATCGACAACTGACGATGGCCCGATTTACTATAGTCGACTTTATGCCGAAGTCCACTTTATTTGCTTTAGGGCCGACGACGGTCCGATTGGAACTTTCTTTAATCGGTCGAGAATCGGCAACTGCCCACGTAGCAAGCCTTGGATATTGTATATTACAAAGATATTTAAAATTAGGATATACGTTTTGTATGTTACATGTATATTTTATATATATTAGAAAAAAAACATGATTCGTTTCAAAAAAAGGAAACATGAACGGATATTTACTGTATATTCAGTGTATATGCGCTATCGTACATCCTAAATATATGTTTTTTGTATATAAGCTTTATATTTTTTAACCGAATATCAGTTAATATTTTAAAATAAAATATTACCCAAATATTTGTATTTTAATATAAACTAAATATATAAATTTTATAATTATCACGTAATATTTTCTAAATAAGGCTTTTAATATTTTTCTCTGTATTTAAAATACTACATATTTTTTAGATAAAATTTATTGCAAGAAATTATATAAAAAAATATGAATATTTTCCCAATATTGAGTGTGTATCCGTTTGAGTATATTCTGTTTTTTGTATTTAAGGCAGACATATCCTAGTCCAATATCATTTGAATACTTGCACAATAAATATGCTCAAATATTTGTTTTGTGGAATGGAATACTTTATTAAATATATTATTGTCATAATATACAATTACATTTTTTTAGCATTAGAGATCACAACATGTTTCTGCTTTTTTTTAATGCTAATGTATTTAACCCTTATCTTTTATCTTTAAAAAATCGTAGGTATATTGCTATAGTTAACATATTTTTTACGCGGGTTAGATTGTGACTTGCCATCTTGCCAAAATTTGGCGAATCATATTCTCTAAGAATGGCCAAACTTGTCGGTGCACATGGTCCCTAGTCTTATATATATTTTCTTATCTCAGTGAATCAAAAACCACTAAATTGATAAAATGTATTCAAGGATTCCTTTAGTGAGGGAGCCTTAAATATTAACCACTTAGCGGTGTATACTACCCTGCAAGCTCGATTTTCCTCTACGCATTAGCGCGTGTACCACGTGGTTTCAATTCAACCAATCAGATACGAGCTTAATAAATCCTTCCTCTGCATTGCAAATACGAAACTAAGCTTGTTTCGCTTGTTTATCGAGTTGTGTGCAGTAAGTTTGTGCCGTTTTCTAAAGTTTTGTAGCAAAAAACAATATTTTTTATTATCGGTTGGATTAAACTACAATGGACTGTCCCCCTGGGAATTGCTATCTTACATCCAGTTGTTGCAGGTAAGTAGATAAACGCGATTGAAGTTGTTTTATTCGTGTGGACAAAATGGTGGAGTCAGATGAAATAAATGCATCTATATATATGGCTGAATTTCAACTTGATGATATATGTTGCTTTTCGACGTTGACGCACTGCGTAAAAAAGGGACAGAGAAGGGTCAATGTCAATCAGGAACAGCAGGTGTTGTGTTATCTAAAGCTAGGTTTATACTGTAAAATTAAAAGAAACATTGACCTATATGGGAGGCAGTGTATTTTGCATTTTTTTTTTCTAAAGTTGTCGTCTAAAGTTACGACGGTTATAACTAGAGCGAAAACAACCTTTTTTAGGGTTAAGTTGGGTTTGCTGGGGTTGTATTGGTTGGTTTTCTTGTGAAAATGTAAAAAAACTGGTTTTTGTGTTTACCAAATATTAAATTAGAAATCTGATAAATCACCTCGTAAATCACTGACACCCACATTTCTGTACATTTATAAAAGTTTTGTGCTGATTGATTTAAAATTATTTACCTATATTTTTATTTTATTTATTTATGTGTATTGTAAAAGAAGAATCCTTTTGAAACTTTTATTTTTCTGCTTTCCTATTAGACCTCTAAAAGCAAATATGGGTAATGTAAGTTGTATGGTTTTATTTTTTGTTTCAGATGGACACTTGATGAAAATTTGGTTGATTGTTCCCACCATCTTTGGTAACTTTACATCTCTTGGGACTGCAGGGTAAGTACATAAAGCCGATTACAGTTTTTTTATTCATAAATGGTGGAGTCAGAAAAAAATGCACCTTGGTCATTTTTTTCATATCAAAAATCAGGCCATTTTATAAACAATTATTTAGGTATATATTTCATTCTGATCTAAATCTGGACGAGGTTTCAGGAAATGAAATACCTACCTTAATGGAAACCCACGAACAATATTTATTATTAATTGATTATTATTTCAAAGTTGTAATTTTTATTTTTTCTGTATTTTTTATCCAAATAAAGTGACTTTAGCAGTACATAATTCATTTTCTTGAATTATCTGTGAAAATTCCCTATATAAAATATTAAAGTTTTATTTTACTATTAGCAACAATTTAAGGATTTTGTGAAAATAAGTCTACTCAAAAATAAGTTCTGAACGGATAAAAACATTAGGAATGGTAACTGTCAATCAACAAATATCTATTTCAGGTGGACTTTTCATGGAAATATGGGTAGTTTTTACCATGCCTCTCAATTTTGAAACAACAAAAATTATATCTTTGGTTCCTTTACATGGAAAAAGACAATAATCCTGGCGGCCATCTTAACATCTAGACTTTGCAGGGTAAGTAGTATAAACTATCGGAAAGTTTTTTTTAAATTCAGTTTAAAGCAAAATTGAGACGCTACAAAAAATTTTTTGTGAGTGTGTGTCTTTTTATAGATTGTTATTTTTAGTTTTTTATATATTACTTTTGTTAAAAACTAAAACGATGATGTCCGAAAGGTCCCATATAAAAGTACTCAGAATATTCACGCATTAATTTGCCAAAAATTGGCATAATCATTTTTTGTTGAGTCTAGAGAACTTGTATAATTTTTTTCTTTACTTATATTTGTTACTAAACTTAAACATTACTTTTTTAAAAGTTTTGACTTTATATTTTTTTTATAAACTTAATTTTTTCAAAATTTTTTTACAGTATTGTATTTAAAAGATTTTTAAGAAATTTGTTGCCCATGGCATTTTTATAGTTTTTTTATTATAAAATGTTGCTTTGTACCACCAGCAAACTGAATAAAAACTCATAAAAACTGATTAAAAAATGAATATGCCACGTATTATCTATTTATAAAAATATTTTATTTCCAGATGTAGCTGCAGCAAGAAGAAATTCTCTTTCTTTACACACGACCACGATACAAAGCTTCATATTATCATAAAAAACTGATTAACTAAAGATAGAGACAGATATCAACCACCAAAGGATATATACTGGTAATAATGCGATATTGTGCCTGCGAGTGTTAATATATTGCTTTGCTCTCTTTGACTTAAAATAAATTTTTTAATGGAAAGCTTAATTCTGTATTTTCTAAATAAAATTAAAAAAAATGTAATTCGACTGCTTAAATTAAGAAATGAGGAAAAAGTGTTTGTTTCTTATTAAAAAAAAACCTTTCAAAATTTTAAACTATTGTTTTAAAAATTTTTGGCTGTCCATGGCGTTATTTTTAAAAAAATGAAATTTAGGCATTTTAGGTTTTTTACTAACAAACAACACTTTTTTACGTGATACCGTATATTTTTTGGATATATAAATAACATAAAAAACGATATTTTCTACCATTTTAAAGTACATCTAAAATATGCTTATTTATGTGAGAGCATGTGTTTCTGATGTTAATTTTTTTAAATTTAGGATGCAACCTATTATTGTTATTGTGCTAAGTAAATACAAAACGTATATACCTTATTTATATGATCATAGATTTGTAATGTTATAAGGATTAATATATTGCAGTAATATAAATCTTATATATACCCTCAATAAAATATTATGGATACAAAAAGAATATACTTTTATGGATATACCATTGTTATATATACAAAAAAATTTCGACAAATATACATTTAATATATCGTGACAGATATGGACAGGATACACTATATAAATAGAACATCAAATTTGGTATAATAGAATATAACTGAAATATTTTTGTGGAGTAATTAATACATGTTCAGAATATACTTATAACGTATAATCAGTGGATGTTACCTAATGGGTACCTATGGATCTAAATTGGATCTTTTTTGGAGCTCCTATGCACGTCGGGTGAATATCTGGGTGATATCCAGGGCAATATCCTTCTCCGTTTTCGTATATACGCTGGATATACGTGCAATATTTTTTTGCTATGTGGGTGATGATGGCCCGATTTACTATAGTCGACATTATGCCAACGCAAACCTTATCTGCTTTAGGGCCCACGACGGTCCGATTAGAACTTTGTTTGATTGGTCGAGAATCGGCAACCGACGATGGTCCGATTACGTCACCTTAAAATTTTTAAACTGCTTAATAGTTTCTTCCTAGTATGTAAAGATGGCGCTAATGTTACTATGTTCCCTGTACAGTGGAAGATAATATTATATAAGTATATAATGAGCAAAGATATTTCAAAACTAGAATGCGGACTTGACAAGATGGTGGTACTTCTCTAGAAGAATCACCTCTTCTGCAACTTAAACCAGCCCGACTGGTTAAGCACCCGCATCATCAAAACTTTGTAGTTTGCCAATGTCGGGCCGCTTTAACGGACCTCCGTCAATCGCCGACGTTGGACCGCTTTAGGAAACCAATGTCGGACCTGAATAGTTTACCGATGTCGGGCCGAGACCAGCTTGCCTACGTTAGACCGACCAAATTAAGCAGTTATGGGTGGATGGTCGGTACCATGTGGTTAAACCATATCGTACCTTAATCGTACGGCGACGGTATGCCGATGTCAGCAAAAAGTAAAATTTACCATTCGGCCGACGGTGGGCTATAGTCTAACGCTGCGTCGGCAAACATATATTGGGCCTACGTCGCAAAGCGGACAAAAAATACTGCTGTTCTGATGTCGTAAATCGACGTCGTGCCGATGACGACAAATTCGGCAATCGACATCGGACCGACAAAGGCACGAGGAAACCGTGTTTGCTGGGTAGTGATAGTAATAATTTTGGCAATACTTTTGTAAAACTAAGGGCTGAACTACCTATTTGTGATGATTTGGGTGATCTTCACCCCGTGGAATTTTTAAATCAAATTCGAAGCATTCTCGTCGCCCAAAACGTTCACCCCGATTTTTTTCTTAATGGGGGGGTGGGACTGTCGTGTTTTAAGAATAATGCAAAAACCTGGGTCAGCGCTTTTTTAAGTACATTTAGAAGTTTTGACGAATTCAAAACCAGCTTTTTAGCACAGTATTTGAAACCACACTCATTAATTAAGGGTTAAATTAAATTTGGATTCTGCCATTTTCAGGGAAAATGAGGGGCGCAGTTTTCCGAAAACTTTAGCTACTGTTTCTTTAGCTAGGTTTTTGGATCCTCCATACCCCGCACCCCAATTAATACAATTAATTGCACGTCATTACCCCTCTAACATTTCCTACACCCTTATAGGTGCTCAATCTTTCCAAGATGCCCTAGAACGCCTACGACAGGCTGATTATTATTTTAGGAACAATGCGGTTTTCAAAAGCGCAACCAAAACTAGTTTTTCTGGTGGGGAGTTGCCAAAAAATTAAACACATTTTACAAAAAATGTTAGTTACCCTGATCAAAATAAATCGGTGCATTTTGGTAAGAAAAATATGTCCTGTGTGCAAAATTTGACGGATAGTGAAATACAAAGTACAGAGGAGAACTCGGGAAACGAGGAAAACTCCGACAGTTATGCGGGTGATATTTTGCGGCTCAATAACTCCCAAGATGACCTAATGAATGTGAATTTGTACATGAAAGTAATCGTTTTACGTGTACTGTTGTAAAAGTTATATTTTATAATTTTTGTTTCCTGCTCTCATCGATTCCGGAAGTGAGATTTCCGCGATTTCTGAGATTGTCTGGTCACAACTTGGGGACAAAATTACAAAAAACATACCCTCCTTTCCATGCGTGGGTGTAAGAATCAGTGGCGCGTTTAAAGCAAAGCAAAAAAAAGCCCAAACCCAGGCGCTACTGAAATTTTCTTTAGATAAGAACTCCGAATTTGAACAAGACTTTTTTGTCGTCCCCGACTTAGTGTATCCGGTAATTTTAGGTATAGATTTTTTGCTGATAAAGAACCCCGCACACCGGTCCATGTAACCCAGACATCGGACGATTTTGGAATTTTTTTGATATATTCTAGGTCTGGACAAGGGCTTTAAAAAAATGCGACTTAAAAGTTGGTGAGACATTTGGCTTGGCTACAGCGGCGTACCAAATGTGTAATAAAATATCATTGTGAAATATTATTTTCCGAAGAAAACATGCAAGTATTTATTTATTTTTTAAAGGATAGTGTAAACGTACATTTTTAGATATTTTCTCAATGTTTTCTGACAGGTTGGGTCAGTGGCGCACTGTAAAACTATTAAAATACTCTTAATTTTTTCATTAAGAGCACCAATTCAATGATATGTATGTATTTTCTGTTATTTTATAGTTTTTTATATATTTTATAAAATGATAAGTCAGTGATGTAACATCCAAATATTAAAATAGTACCCATATTTACTAATATTTTATTTGATAACTGAACTTATTAATTAAATCTATGTGCTTCAATAATATAATCTTACTTATCTACTATTTTGCTTTAATATAAATATTCCAACAGTGGGGTAGGGCGACCCATAAATTATGTTTTTTTATGAAACTTAAGTTTGACGAATGTCTAAAGAAAGTAATTATTATTATTCTAACTAATGCGGAAATAGTATATTACATAACGCGAGAAGAAAGTGACATATTTCACAACAAGTGAAACAACATGCGAGTGTAAGAAAGTTATTTACTGTCGAGTTGTGTACGCTATTTGTCCTACGACCACTTTAGGATTTAATTCGCATTTTTTATTATTATTAAATTTTTTTCATTTTCATCTCAAGAGAAGAAAGTATTTTCTTCTCTAGGGACGAAAATGGTTTCAGGCTATTTCCGACTAACTAACTAAAAAAAGTTGATAAATGCCACGATGTTATACCATCCTGATTTCGAAGCGCCTTATCATATAAGGGTGGATGCCAGTGAGTTGGGATTGGGAGCGCAGCTGCACCAAGTAGTGAATAAAGAAACAAAAACCATTGCTTGAGCCAGCCGATTACTACTTCCCCGCAAGATGCGATATCATATATAGTAATGAAAAAGAAGTTTTTTTTATACCTTCATCAAAAATATGATTTTAGTAACTATCTGCGGATAACTAAAGCATGGCTTTTTTGGTTACTGATGACGGGTGCAAAAAAAGATTTCTGTCAGTTTTTTACCCAAAATTAAAGAGAAATAGCGGAATATAGTCATATTAAAAAAATCTAATTGTTCTTGCCTAAAAATTAAGTCATTTCCGCCGGTTTTCACCAAGTATTTACGAAAAATCGTCAAAATTTAAAACTGTCAAAGATTAAAATGTCGCAACAATGAACGTCACCGAGTTAAAAGGCACATCGCTATGGAGACCGCATTGTTATTTCATTTACCAGCCGCCTTGATACATAGTGTCATCATCGGTGTGTCAGGCCGGACAGATCAGGCCACTGTAGCATGAATGGGAATTTGGGCGAACCATACTGCCTGTAGCCTGTAGGCGGGCGGATCTGGCGACCCCCCGCCCACGATTCGAGTCTAGTGCTCAATCGTGCAATCAGCTGGCCGCTTCAACAAATTATTGTTTGGATGGTTTGCTGTCATTCATTTTCCTCACTAGAGAAGAAAACATTTTCGTCTCTAGAGACGAAAATAAAATTGATATGCGTGTGAAATATAAAACTTTCTGAGGCGTTATAGAGTGCAGATTTGGTTACTTTCGTATGTGGTCGTAGGAAAATTGTATTTTTTTCGCACGTGACTGCCTAAAGCCACAGAGCGGAGTTCGGGCAAGCAATCAAGGTCGGGAAAGATACTTTACGCGTGAAGATATGCGTGCTGTGGGTCAATACAATATCATAACATAAAAGGACGTGTTTTCGTAACAGCTTACATCATTTTTTGGAATAAATTCATTAAAAAAAAAACCAGAACAAAACTAAAATGTCAATATATTTTACATTACGACACTACGCCACAATTGATAACTATGACATGTAACAGCTAACAAATATCAAAATTATAAAACGGCTTCAAGACGATTTCCAATCAAATTGAAAAAAATAAACAGTATTTTAATAGTTTTCGGTGCGCCACTGACCCAATCTGTCAGAAACCATTGCGAAAAAATCTACAAATGGATATTTACTCTATCCTTCTAAAAATAAATAAACACCTGCATGTTTTCTTTGGAAATTATTATTTCTAAGGTTATTTTATCCCACCTTTGATACGCCGCTGTAGCCAAACTAAATTCCTCAACAACTTTTAAAGCGCATTTTTTTAAAGTCCTTCTCCAACCCAACTAGCAATTAGTCGACGACTCAACGTTGTGCACCGCGTGCCAACGTTGCGTCGCAACGTTTACTTTTACTCAAACACCACCCACTTTTGCACCAATTTGGTGGATTATTTTTTAGTTGAGTCAACGTCGCGATCGCGACTACAGTTGAAGTAATAGTTAAATGGGTTTTGGAGTACAATTATTTGTTCAAAATATTATTCATTACGTAAAATTATAAATACACTATAATATTATTAAAATAAAATGATATTCTATGTCATATATCATGTTTTGCATGATCATAACATGCGAACCAATGCCAAAATATATAAACAGACGGTAGTTTACTGTCAAATGTACAGTTCTTAGCTCTAAAAAACAAGCGCGCCCTCGATTAAGATGATTTTATGAAATTAAAAAAAAAAATCATGATTAAAAATCGTTTCAAAAAACCTCTGAAGATGTTGCTTAAGATTCCTAAGAACAAAATACAAATTTTTACATGCAAAAAGATCTTAGTTTATTGTAGAAAAAAGCAAAAAAATAATTTTTAATGTTTGTTTACAAATTAGCATACAATGGTTTTAACAATCAATCATGTCTCGACCGCTTTAACTACTTAACTGTGTTTTGAACGAATCCCCTAACTTAAAAGACGCGAACACGCCTCAATTTTTATCCAATCGAAATTGCTCCACAGTTTGGCTTTCTCATGCTCACTTAATTTCCGTCCTTGTTGTTTACCTTCTTTTTTTTCCGCCACACTGGGGAATCACTTTCAATGACAGCTGTCACATGTCAAAATATCGAAGAATATTTATACAATTTGTTCCTTTTCATAGTGCAAAATGTTCAAACAAAACTAACAGAAACTTTACAAAACATTTCTTAGTTACTTTTACTGAATTGATTGATGATTATATATGACGGAAAGCAGTGCTCCAAAATTGGTTTGTTGCAAACATAATAGAAAAATTGGTTAGATGAAAACAGGTGCGCCCGCGTCTCCAACAAACCGGTCAGAAGACGTGGAGCAAATTGATCAATTTTCGGTTTAGCACACAACGGTTTGTAGTCGGCGCCTTCACAACTAAAGAATTACTGTTAGTACAATAGACGGTCATAAATAGTTGTGATGGCGACTGAAGTTGTGATAAACGTTTACGCGTCGTATAATAGTCAACATTGTCAACCGTCACCATGATAACTATTCTTTATCTGTAAAACAACGTTTAAAATTAGTGCAATTCTAATTTTGACAACTTGCACAACTAAAAATTGCTAGTTGGGAAACCTACAACATATCAAAAAAAAATCAAAATGTTCCGATGTCTAGGTTACATGGGTGAGTGTGTGAGGTTCTTTTAACAACAGTAAGTTATTTTTTAAAAATAATAATTTCGAGAGTCGAGACTCATTAAAGATAAAAAGTGTAAAAAAGTTTGAATCATTGGTAATAACAAATATGGGTCTTTCTGACGAAATAAATGTACGGGGGGCGATTGGAAAGTGCTCGATTGGTATATTTGAGAAACAAGCGTGTGGAAAATTATTGGATAGCTTTAGGGATGTATTTTCTACTGTCCCGGGCATAGTAAAAGGGTATAGGCATAGCATAAAATTGCGAAATGAGGAACCGTTTTTTATTAAGCAATATCCCGTACCAGTTATCCATAGACCAGCAGTAGAAAAGACTCTTTTAGATATGCAAAAAATGGAATAATTGAGTGTTCCTCGACCCCGTACGTATCGCCTATTATGGTGGTCGTCAAGAAGGACAACTCTGTAAGGATATGCCTAGATAGTCGCCGTTTAAATTCGCAAATGGAGAAAATCCCATGAATCGCCTAGTCCCATAGAAGAGATTCTCAATACTTTTAATTTAAATTCCAGCTCTGGAGGAAAAAAATACTTTTCTAAATTGGACTGTACAAATGGATACTGGCCAATCGCACTTACAGAACAAACAAAAAAGTACTGGTTTCATGTTTGGTTCTAAAACATACGTGTTTCGCGTGCTGCCGTTTGGATTGGCGACCGCTTCCTCATCTTTTATCAGAATGGTCAATCAAGTCTTATGGGCCAGAGTTTGAGATGATATTTTGGTGGTTTCAGATAGCTTTTTCGAGCATATGCGACATCTTGGTCTGATTTTTGATAGGCCCAGGGGGGTAGTACTAAAACTAAAACTGGAAAAATGTGTTTTTCTTTGTACAGAGCTGAATTTTCTGGGTTTTATTATTAATGGGGAAGGCATTCAGCCAGATCCAATGCGTGTACAAGCTATCGTTGAGTTTTTACCTCCAAAAAATTTGAAAGAATTATAACGATATTTGGGGTTGTGTAATTTCGACCGATCTTCTTGTACGGATTTTTCTGAAACCTGCGCACCCTTAACCAAACTATTGCGCAAAAATGTACCGTGGACTTGGAGTGATGAAGAGAGGCAAGCGTTTGAAAAAAACTAAAAAAAAAATGCCACGATGTTATACCATCCTGATTTCGAAGCGCCTTATCATATAAGGGTGGATGCCAGTGAGTTGGGATTGGGAGCGCAGCTGTACCAAGTAGTGAATAAAGAAACAAAAACCATTGCTTGAGCCAACCGATTACTACTTCCCCGCGAGATGCGATATCATATATAGTAATGAAAAAGAAGTTTTTTTTTATACCTTCGTCAAAAATATGATTTTAGTAACTATCTGCGGATAACTAAAGCATGGCTTTTTTGGTTACTGATGCAAAAAAAGTTTTTTTTTGATGACGGGTGCAAAAAAAGATTTTTGAGAAATAGCGGAATATAGTAATATTAAAAAAATCTAATTATTCTTGCCTAAAAATTAAGTCATTTCCGCCGATTTTCACCAAGTATTTACAAAAAACTCATTTAAAAAAATCGTCAAAATTTAAAACTGTCAAAGATTAAAATGTCGCAACAATGAACGTCACCGAGTTAAAAGGCACATCGCTATGGAGACCGCATTGTTATTTCATTTACCAGCCGCCTTGATATATAGTGTCATCATCGGTGTGTCAGGCCGGACAGATCAGGCCACTGTGGCATGAATCTGTCCGCTATGGGAATTTGGGCGAACCATACTGCCTGTAGCCTGTAGGCGGGCGGATCTGGCGACCCCCCGCCCACGATTCGAGTCTAGTGCTCAATCGTGCAATCAGCTGGCCTAATCTCGAGGGATCCAATCGTCGTATTCCTTACGCCATTGGATCGTCACTCGTTATTAGGGACCGTGGGCTTGCTGACTGTGCATCAGCATGTCCACGTTAATAAAAGTCTCGCACAGGCATTCTCTACTCTGAGATCCTATACTTTCTAGGACACATAAGACCATGAAGTCCACGCACACCAAAGTCTTTCGGCGATCGGCAAGTTGCGACGGGAGCAGGACAGTGTAGTCTGGAAGCTCTTAGTGACAAACCGGCACGAAAGCGGCGGAAGTGTGATCGCCGTTTTGCTCAAGGATTGGCTGTAGAGCAACTCGTGTGCTGTATCCGTGACTGAGCAGCCCTATTTAGGACCCACTCTGCTCACCCTGAAAGGGAACGGGCTATAAAAGGTGCCCTAAACAAGGCCAGCCAACAACTGCCCGACTGGACAACCGCATCCAGAGGGTACACCACATGCGGTCAAAACAAAAGAAAAAGAAATCCAATGAACTTTGCCACATGGAATATCCGTACACTTATGGATACAGACACAACCACAAGACCACAAAGAAGAACGGTAATAGTGGCACGTGAACTAAGGAAATATAACATCGATATCGCTGCTCTCAGTGAAACTAGAAGAGCAGGCGAAGGCCAACTTAAAGAACAGGGAGGAGGCTACACATTTTTCTGGAAAGAAAAAGAAGAAGATGAACCACGTATTCACGGAGTGGGTTTGGCTATAAAAAATGAGATTGTGGACCACCTAACCGAATTTCCATCCGGAATAAGCAAAAGATTGATGACATTGCGCCTAAACCTTAGCAACCACCAACACGCTACTATAATCAGCGCCTACGCTCCAACTCTTGCAGCTGATGAAAACCAAAAAGATGAATTTTATTCTCAACTTAGTAAAGCCATAACATCTGTACCTATATAGTGTAAAGATGATGTGTTGCGAGAAGTACTTTTCGTTCGAAATTTATTTATTTTCCTGTTTTTCTTGGATTTTTTGATAAAGGTATTAAAACAAATAGTGTTAACAACTCGCGGCTAAACTGTGCTTTTTTTTACTCGCGTTTTTAAATACCTCGCTGCCCTCGTTATTTAAACCAACGCTTGTAAAAAAAAGCACTATTTTAGCCACTAGTTGTTAAAATTACTATTTAGCATGCGTTTTCGCCCTTTCGCGGTGGAGAATATATCTACTGGGGCGACATTTTACTACACCGAGAAAAATGAGTCAAATAGATTATATACTTGAGTTTTTTGTATTTGGAAATAACATAAAATTCATCTGTATTAAATATTTGCACCATTTGTCTTAAATTTTTTCATCCACCTAGACTTCATTTTATACATAAATATTAAAAACAAATTATTTGACCACCTAGTTTAAATAAAAACTTTATTCAATTTTAATTAAAAATATATTTTTTTATTTTTAATGGAAAAAATAGATTATCTACATGCTATTTTAAATTTATTAAAAATAAATATTTTGTAATTCTAAAATAAATAAAATAAATATTTAGAATAACTACTTACCTCTCATTATCCTAATTTTTTTTTTTGTATTTATTTTAAGTAAAAAAATATTTTTGTTCTAACTATTAAACTTCTTGAAACTAATGTTTTAACATCCTAGATTTAATGTTAAACCCACTAGTTTTTGGTATGTTCGGCTGAGTGGCCGGCATTGCTGCGGGCGACCATCTGACCCTTCGAAACTACCCGGCCTTATGCTATTTTTAAACTACCGGTTCCGATCAAGAAAGTTAAGGCCGCGATGTCGTTTGGCGTTTTCACCAGCGTTTGCAGAGGGGCGGAGCTTAGGGACTTAATCTCCCCACCCACCAGAGCCATTGAATATCGACTTCTAAAAAAATTTTCAAGAAAAAAAAAATGGTTTTCAAGCCCCCCTAGGAGCCTCAAGCACCCCCCCCCCCACAACCGTCTTTAGCAATATCGACTTATTATATTTAACCCCCGAGTTAATCTTCAGCTGTCTCATTCTGATGGCACTTGGTACAAACCATTCCAAATTGCTGCGGACCAGTTTTATGACACTGACAGTTCCATTTAGCTTCTGTGTTTAATTGTCAGGCGCAATATCGAAATTAGTCCAGAGAATTTGGAATGAGGTGTATGTCAGCCCAAGGCCGACAAAATCGGCTCTGGTTAGCCATCTGCTGGAATTACTTTTGAAATGCCCGCCACTCGTACCCGAAATTTGCCGCCATATTGGACTGAATTCGTGAAAGGCCTTCAGTAGAGTCGGTGGTGCATGGTTATGAACAAACCCAAGAAAACTTAACCTCATATTTTGGCGTTGCTTTTTGGTGTTTTTCGGTGTCTTTTTAAGTTTGGGGATGTTTCTTAATGACAGGTAGGTGTTTTTTTTAATTAATATATCTTATAAATAGGAGGCATGATATAGAGCATCAGTAAAACAAAAAATCTTTAAAGCAAAGGCATGCTCATAAGGCCGCTTGACATGGAACAATAAAATTAAAATTGCTAACTATAAAATCGGTTTTTTCTGCCTTGCATAAAAATATTATTGGTCGTGTGAAATTTGTCTTGCAGCTGGCATGCAAAAAAATGGCAGAAGAGGGATAAAATTACTGTGCAATCTTACTTATTGCAAAAATCGATTTTGCTTTTTGCAAAGTGCATGGCAATGTTAAGGGACTTTAAAATATTCACTTAGGTGGCAGGCGTTACAAAAATTGCATGAAAGTCCCCTATTTTCATCTTACTTTACTGGTACTGCTAAAGCGAGATGAGACGAGATGACTTGCATGCAATTCTTGTTTTGTTGCTTCATGTCAAGCGGGTTCTGCGTTTTTTAATTCTGAAAACTAAGGCTTGAAGAAGTGGTTTCAGATAAGAATCATGTCAAAAATATTAACAAGTTTTCCAAGCCTCATTATATTAGAAATCTTGAGAAACTCGTTCTATAAATTCTTGGGAAGCCTTCCTTAATAATTTTTAATACTATAAATAATTTAAAGTTAACATGAACACATGATTGAAAGAGTGCATCAAAAAACCAGCAAAAGTTTTTTAGTCGCAGTATGCAACAACTTTTAAGAAAGCGAAAGATACCAACACTTTGAAATGATTGTGAAAATTCAAGGTAAGTGTTTCTGGACGATAAGGTAAAAACTGGGTTTGCATAGGTGTTATTTTGGAGAGATATTTAAAAAATAGATCAGATTTACATTAAATTAACAAAAATAAAATCATAATTTTAATCTTGATCTTTTTATATTTCTTTTTAATTTTCTACCCAAAGTTTATACAGATTTAAAATATGTCAACTGTCAGCGAGAATTTTCTATCTGTTTGGTAATTTTGTTTCTCGCTTAAAAAACAGTTGGTTACTGTTGGGCCAGTGCCACATAGTTTTCCTTAATTTTACTTGTATCATGTGTGCTGATAATATTGTTATTAAAATTTTGCGCACAAAAGCATCACTTTCATGAACGCATCAATTCAAAATGTTTGTCCATATTTCCAGCCTTGCCTAGCCAAAAATAATGTCATAATATGTCAGTGAGCGCAAGAAAGAAAAATAAAACGAATGTGTGTCAAAGTAGGTTTACTGGTGGCACAATTGTAAGGTATTTTTAAATAATTGTATCTTCATGAGTCTTGCATGGCCAATTTGTAAACAAATACTATTTCTGTCAAAAAAAAACCTAAGCTAAAAACTTCAAATATGACCGCACAACTTTCAAAACTGGTTTTGTTCAGTGGCTCATTCAGGTTACACCGAGAAAAATGGATCAAATAGATTATATACTTGAGCTTTTTGTATTTGGAAATAACATAAAATTCACCTGTATTAAATATTTGCACCATTTGTTTTAAATTTTTTCATCTACCTAGACTTCATTTTATCCATAAATATTAAAAACAAATTATTTGACCATCTAATTTAAATAAGAACATCATTCAATTTTAATTAAATATATATTTTTTTATTTTTATTTGAAAAAATAGATTATCTACTTGTTTTTAATAGATTATGCTCTTAAATTTAATGTATGGACTTTATTAAAAACAAAAAGGCAATTATGCTATTTTAAATAGAAATGTTATTAAGGTACTTTTTTATAAATTTATTAAAAATAAATATTTTTTAATTGTAAAATAAATATTTAGAATAACTACTTACTTCTTATTATCCTAAATTTTTTTTGTATTTATTTTAAGTAAAAAAATATTTTGTTCTCACGCCGGCATTGCTGCAGGCGACCATCTGAATCTGCGAAACTACCCGGCCTTATGCTATTTTTAAGCTACCGGTTCGGATCAAGAAAGTTAGGGCCGCGATATCGTTTGGCGTTTTCACCAGCGTTTGCAGGAGGGGAGGGGAGAGCTTAAGGACATCTCCCCTGCACCCACCAGAGCCATTGAATATCGACTCCTAAAAAAATTTTCAAAAAAGAAAAATGGTTACTCAAGCCCCTCTAGGAACCTCAAGCACCCCCCGCCCCCACAGAACAATTTCTGCGCAATTTTACTATAAAAGTCAAGAGAGAAAGACCAGTCGGTGCACAACCAGTGAACACCGTCTTAACAGTATCGAATTATTATATTTAACCCCCGAGTTAAGCTTAAACTGTCTCATTCTGATGGCACTTGGTACACAGGGTACACTCCATTCCAAATTGCTGCGGACCTGTTTTTGACACTGACAATTACAGTTCCATTTAGTTTCTTTTGAAATGCGCGCCACTCGTACCCGACATTTGCCGCCATATTGGACTGGATTCGTGAGAGGCCTTCAGTAGAGTCGGTGGTGCATGGTTATAAGAAACTTAACCTCTTATTTTAGCGTTGCTGTTTGTTTTGTAATTTTCCTGTTTTTTCGGTGTCTTTTTAAGTTTAAATTAATATATCTTATAAATAGGAGGCATGATATAGAGCATCAGTAAAACAAAAAATCTTTAAAGCAAAGGCATGCTGATAAGGCCGCTTGACATGGAACAATAAAATGAAAATTGCTAACTATAAAATCGTTTTTTTCTGCCTTGCATAAAAATATTATTGGTCGTGTGAAATTTGTCTTGCAGCTGGCATGCAAAAAAAATGGCAGAAGAGGGATAAAATTACTCTGCAAGTCTACTTATTGCAGAAATCCATTTTGCTTTTTGCAAAGTATATTCAATGTTAAGCGGCTTTAAAGTATTCATTTAGCTGGCAGGCTTTACCATGGTGAAATAAATCAAAAATTGCATGAAAGTCTCCTGTGTTCATCTTACTTTACTGGTACTGCTAAGACGAATTCCATACAATTCTTGTTTTATTGCTTCATGTAAAGCGGGTTCTGCGTTTTTTAATTCTGAAAACTAAGGCTTGAAGAACTGGTTTCAGATAAGAATCATGTCAAAAACATTAACAAGTCTCCCAAGCTTCATTATTTTAGAAATCTTGAGAAAATCGTTCTATAAATTCTTGAGAAGCTTTCCTTAATATAATTTAAGGTTAACATGAACATATGATTGACAGGGTGCACTAAAAAACTAGCAAAATTTTTTTAGTCGCAGTATGCAACAACTTTTAAGAGAGCGAAATCTACCAACACTTTGAAATGATTATGAAAATTCAAGGTAAGTGTTTCTGGATGATAAGGTAAAAACTGGGTTTGCATAGGTCTTATTTTGGAGAGATATTTAAAAAATAGGTTGGAGATACATTAAATTAACAAAAATAATATCATAATTTTAATCTTGATCTTTTTTTATTTCTTTTTAATTTCCCACCCAAAGTTTATACAGATTTAACATATGTCAACTGTCAGCGAGAATTTTCGATCTGTTTGGTAATTTTGTTTCTCTCTTAAAAGACAGTTGGTTACTGTTGGGTCAGTGCCGCATAGTTTTTCATAATTTTACTTGTATCATGTGTGCTGATAATATTGTTGTTAAAATTTTGTGCACATTTTTATCTATAATTTCAGGGACAAAAGTATCATTTTCATGAACGCATCAATTCAAAATGTTTGTCTGTATTTCCAGCCTTGCTTAGCCAAAAATAACATCATAACATGTCAATGTCAAAAAGAGCAATGAAAGAAAAATAAAACGAATGCATGTCTAAGTTGGTTTACTGGTGGCACAATTGTAAGGTATTTTTAAATAATTTTATCGTCATGAGTCTTCCATGGCCAAAATGTAAACAAATACTCTTTCTGTCAGAAAAAAACCTAACCTAAAAACTTCAAACCTGGTTTTGTTCAGTGGGTCATTGAGGTTAGGTTTTGTCTAAACAAAAATGGAACAGACTGTATTTATTTTTCTTTATTTATGGGTAACACGGGGGGTAAAATTAAAATTATTAAGTTTATCTTTGACAGTTTGCAAGGAAAAATAAAAAAAATCCTTACCAACAATTGTACAATATGTTGAACAAGGAAAAATAATTTAAGTGTTTCTTTATTCAACTCATTAGGCACTCTTATGGGGACATATTTTGTCAATTTGTTTTAAAGACTATTAAAGCCAAAGTAACATATTATATAGGTAGGTATATTTGGAATAAGAAGGAAAAAAATTATCTAAAGTTTGAAAAACATGTAGAAGATAATTCAATGTAAAAATTTGACATTTGTGATGACCATTACCAATAGAAAGAGTTCCAGGAAGTTTATTGAAAATTGCATGCAACTTTCATATTTTAATCTATTTGTAGCTCAAAAAATAATAGTGGTCAAATACAATGAAATATCCTATTTGTAGTTCTATTTCTAAAAAAAAGAACTTTATTTATTTAAGAAGATTTTCAGTTATAAATAAGTTGATTATCCAGTTTTAATTTTACTAAGTTCCTATTTACCTATTTTAATTTTTTAGGCACTGTAAAGAGCAATACAAGAAAAGTAGAAATTATTCTTCAATGGATGACCTGTGACAGGAGGAAAATCTGGTAGATTTAATTAGTTTTTTATAGTAAGTTTACAAGTTTACCATATGCTTTTATTAGACACGAAAAATGATCTGTGAACTAACTAAATACAATACTAATTTTTTAATTGAAATTTTTAATTTAATCTATAATTTCATGTAAAAATGCATATTTAATGTTTTAGCTGCTTTAATGAATTCAGTTTGCCACCTAGAATAACTCTGAGACAGGATGGGGAAAAATAAATCCTAAACATATCTCCACAGTTTAAAGCTACAAGCTACAACTTTATACCGCTGAATTGGTGAGATGGTAAGCGTTTCCAAGCTAAAACAATAATAAACTAAAATTTTCCTGATAATTATTTCCGAGATTATTTCATTTTGAAAAAATTTCAATTTTATTTGAAAATTTAAATCAGTAAAATAGCTAACAAAGTATAAACTGAATGGGAAAAATAGTTCTTAACAATTATCTCCCATTAACTGTTACAGTTTTAAAATGACCTATATCAAGGGGTGTAAAAATGTGCTGACCTTATTCTTGGTTAAAACAAACCTAATATGCTCTCCCTATAAAAAGTAACCCTTTGTGTTTCGAAAATTGTACCAAAAATATAAGTTTGGACAGTTTTTATTTTTAATTTTTCAAATTTATAGTGATAAAATCGAGGATAAAATAATACTTATAGGATGGGTCAAAAAACGGAACTTTTTTGACTGTCCATTACTTAAAAAGTTTTTGTCAGATTTCAAAAATTTTAACCATTTTGAAAAACCAAGACGTCAGAATTTAATACTAAAATTGACAATTTCTGAAAAAAGGTATTCTTGACCTCTCCTGCAAATTTTTATATGCGTCACTGATGAAAGACTTAATTTTTGGGTGTAGACGAACTTTTGCGAGTGTACTAATGTATTGCTTGTTAGTATCGGGTAAGAAATAAGAAAGTTATAAATTGTTCAAAATAGTGCGTTTGGTAAACCAAATTCAGCCAGACAAAAAAAAAGTTTTGCTTGGCTATACTTTCGGATGTATTTGTCCGATTTTAATAATACTAAACATTTTGAAAAGCCAATAAGGTCTTAAAATAGTTTTGTGTGATGTGGTCTGACTGAATTTGGTCAACGAAACACATTCATTTGAACAATTTATAACTTTCTTTTTTCTTACCTGATAATAACAAGCGATACATTAGTACACTCGGGAAAGATAGAGCTCTACACACAAAAATTAAGTTTTTCATCTGTGGCGCACATAAAAAAAATTCAGGAAGGGTCAAGAATTACTTATTTTTAAAAATTTTCCACCATCTTGGTTTTTCACAAATTGTCAACTTGGCATAAAATTCTTAAATTTTTAAATCTTGGCCTTAAAAGTTTTGAAATTGGACAAAAACTTTTTAAGTAATGGAAAGTCAAAAAAGTCCCGTTTTTTTGACCCACCACAGTAGTAATGGTTTATTAGTTCTTAATAAATAAATTATTTGTTTCTAAAATACCCATACATTTTTAATTTTTTTAAATACTTAATTCACCAGTTTTTAATATATAATCTATTTGCGTTTAATAGATGACCTACTCAAAACAAATAAATCATTAGCATTTATAATCCTAGTAACAATATAATTAGTTTTTAGTATAAACTGTATTTGTTTCTTATATTTTATCTATTTATTTTAAATGCTTTTTCTATTTATTCCAGTGTTTTAATATCAATTATTTTAGGTGGATCGAAATATTTATTCTAAATGTATAGTTGGCTTGTCTTCTATTTCATGCAGATATGCCACTTGGTTTAAGTTTTTTTTTAATTAATTCCAAGTAGATTTTTTTCTCGGTGTATATACACACAGATAACCGCGCGTTGACATACTTGAATTCATGTCGTTTGCTGAGGCCTCGTATATCAAGGTGGGCTTCGGCCCTACAAGAGTACGACTTTTTGATAGAATATATTCCCGGCAATGCAAATATTGTAGCAGACGCCTTATCGCGATTTCCCCACCCAGATGGCACATCATGTCTGGAGCCAAAGTCCTTTAAGATACTTTCGGCTGTACAACTTCCGCAGATTTTCTCACAAAATTGAAAGATGTAGGGAATCTCCAAAGAAAAGAATCTCGCCGGTAATGCGCACCTAAAACAAAAGTTTACTATGCACGATAATATTTTGTATTACCGGCAAACCTCCGATGAACCTTGTGTTCTGTGCGTTCCAAGTGCGTTACAATTTGAATTTTGTAAGAACTACCACGAGTTGATTGGGCACTACGGGGCTATAAAACTTGGTCTCGTTACGGAATGAGGCTTGGTTTACCAACATGTATTCTGTGATTAAAAAAATAACACGGTCGTGCGATGTATGCCAAAAAACTAAACACACCAGTCTTCCAAAACCACCAATTCATCCTATAATCTCGGAGGATAAAAATGACCTAGTGGCTCTTGACCTCTACGGCCCTTTACCTCGTAGTAGATTTGGAGCTACTTACCTGCTGGTCGTTCTGAATGTTTTTACCAATTGTGTGATGCTTTATGCTCTGAAAAAAGCAACAACAAGGACCATCCTAAATCGACTCATCCTGGATTATTTCCCGTCCTTTGGGAAGCTTCGGAGGATCCTATCGGACCACGGGACACAGTTTACCACAAAAAAATGGTCTGAAACACTTATCTCATTGGATATCAAAGTAGTATTTTCATCCGTGAGACATCCCCAGGCTAATAGTTCCGAGAGTCATGCGTGAGCTGGGACGTTTGTTTCGAGTGTACTGTAGCGCTCAGCACACGAGATGGGCATTTGAGGTTATTAATCTCGTGGAATTGATGAACTCGGTAGTTCACGAATCAACAGGCTATACGACAAAAGAGCTATAACTCGAAGCCAACCCCGCTAAATACCCACCGACGATGTTTCAAGGGCCCACTACATCTAACTCTGCCATACCGTCTGCTAGGAAACTAATTCTGGCAAAAGAAACATTACAGAGCAAGGCAAAGCGGCAAGAGGTAAACTACCCATCTCGTTCATACAAGAAATTCACGAGCGGAGATCTTGTGTTGCTTAGGGCCAATCCCATCTCATCAGCCCTTACGGCCGAAACAAAGTAGTTTTTGTTACTCTATGAGGGCCCTTATTGAATAAAAAGGAAAGTGAGCTACGATACGTATATTTTGGTGGACCCTGCGAGCGATCAAGAACGGGGAACGTTCCATATTTGTCATCTTCGGCCATATTATCAATTATCAGCTATGTGGCAACAAATGGGGTAAGTCGAGGTATATGTGAGATCTTTGGTCAGATTACCAAATTACTATATCGTGGCAGTGTTTAAATAGTATCTGCCACAGATCTCAGGGAGGCAGATGAAGCAGAAATGTTTATGTTTTTGTGTCGTTTATGTATATTAATTGTGTCCTGTCGCAGCTTGTTATTGGGAAAAGTAATGGGTAGGCGTTTCCCCCTATAGGAATCAGTTAAAATCTACATGTATGGTAGTGTAGATTTTAACAACTTATTTTAACGTGGTTTAGGTTCTGGGTCAATGGGTAAATCATATTTACATAGATGGCGACAGGATGCTCGAATTCTAATATTTTATTTAATTGTCAGTTTTTTTTGTCCTTTTCGTGTCTTTCTGTTCAGCCGTTGGTGAATTTAGGTGAAGTGCTACAAACTACACTGAATCCTGGTGTTCAGGTAAACATTTATATTTATTTTATTATCTAGAATTATGTAGTTACTTGTCTTTCACACGTTAAATTCAGATTCGCGAGTGTAATGTAAGATTGATTTCGTTATTTCAGAAAGAAATACCTACACACGAAGTTTGCGCTGCGAACGCCATTTTGTAAAATACCTACCCAAAATAACAACAGAATAAATTCCCCACTTTTCCGAATCCACGCTATTATTTTTTCATCCCGTTTCAACGTTGTTACGGTAAAACTCACGTTTTATATAACTGCTTTAATACCACTAAAATTTGTTTAAAAACTTAAAATCTAATAAATTTAATTTTATAAAATACGCAAACATCACATGCAAAGATTTTTGTGTTCTCTTTAAAGATCACTAGATTTCTTATTTTAATGAAAATGTAGAGCGTAAGTCATCAGGAACTTCAAAATCCATATAAAACAGCTTAATAATAATAAAATTCATTAAATAATAAAATAAAATATAACTATTTGTTTCATATTTGAATAAACAATTTCGATTCAAAACATTCCAATATTTTCCAGACTTTAGTTTTGAAAGAACTTATCTGGGGTAACTTTATTGAAAATTGGGCAATTTTCTGTTTCCCCAATACGCATGGGAAAAAGATAGCTAGTAATTTGGTTGAAAACCTAGATTCCTAACCTAGAAAAAATGCAGCTAGGAATGTTAAACTACTAGAGGCGAATTTTTCATGACCCTAACCACTCTTTGGTTTGTTAGGATAATGACGTCACGGTTAACTCACTGGTTAACAGCTGACTTGGTTGACAAATACAGTATACCAATTTAGGTTCTGTGATTTTGTCTTCTTCTAACCTCACTTTTATGTAAATAAAAGGTTGGACATACCAGAACTACTACTAGGTACTACTATATGGTGCTGCCTTACCAACCTAGAGACAGTTATGCAAATATGTCAAAAATGTGTACCCACATGGACTCTAGCCCTACCTAGGTTCCCTATTAAAATTTAGCAGTACAATTTCAACAGCATTTAGATGCGCGTGGGCCAGAAAAAAAACAAAGAGGCCAAAAACGCTAGTAAAAAAATTAGGTAATTATGCAGTGTACGGTTTGCTGCCATTTTTGATTTTTTATGAAAAATTCTTTATAGCGGCACCTACTAGGGTCCCTAGGACCCCAAATCCGCCGGCGCCGGTTTTTTTTAAGAGAAAAAAGTGTGCCGGGGGTGGGGGGGTTGTAATGTGTTTTTTGATTGTTTTGGGTTTGGCTGTATTGGATTGGGTTGTTTTAGTGAAACCCTACCCCACAAACAATGAAAGGTGGTAAGGTGTATTTGCTTTATTGGCAAGTGAATGCCATTGGTTATTTACTACAGTAGTATTATTGGCAAAATTGCGCTATTTTGCCAATGATTATTTACTAGTGCTGATGTATTGGCAAATTTATGTTATTTTGCCAATAACTGAAAAACGTGTTTTACATACCAAGTGAAACGCAATCGTTCCTTTAAAAATTGCATGCATTTCTAAACCATCTTTCCGGTCCGATCAAACGCATTTCCGGATATCGTGCCTTTTGAACGCCGCATTTTTTAAATTTCCCGCGCGATTGACATCTGTCGTGCTGTTGACAACTTGCCGACGCCATTTTAATAATATTCTGCGGATTCTTCCTATGTGGGTTCCTTTTCGTGGTTTGTTTTTTGTGGTTTGTTTTCTTTTAAAATTGGCTTAAATTTAGTTTGAGTTTCAAGTCACCATGGATGTGGAAGCCGATACTGCGTAAGTACTCATTCTTTTGTTCTTAAATAAGGTCGGCCTAGAGTGGACTTAAAAATGTTCAGAACTACGAGTAAAACGACCTGGTGGGTTTATACAGGCATATAAAAATTAAAATAAAAAATAATAACTTTGAACCGAACAGCACACAGCTTCTGCACATGTATAGAAAAGTGAATGACACCAATAGTTGAAATAATTAAACTAAACTCCATCATGCTGTTTTCCTTAATAATATCTGTTAAAAACAAACCAAAAACTGCAAAAAATCCCATTTAAATTACAAAAACAAATGAAAGTGAGGTTATGTGCGTCAAAGGGGCATGCTCAAATCCGTTTTAAGATAAAAATAAATGTTAAGTTACTCATCTTTTTATTTATGCTGTATAAATAAATAAATGTTAAGTTACTCATCTTTTTATTTATGCTGTATAAATGCCTACACTGTTCCCCATAAGCTCATTCAACTTTTATTTTAATTTTAATTATATTTTTTTTAATTTTTACTTTGATTTGCCTGTATGAACCCAGCATTAAATCGTGATCTAGACGCCACTTTACAAGAAAATCGAAGGTCACATCATGATCTACAATGCTTAAGCGATACTGACACTAATAATTTACAAATTTCTTTTGTAATCGAGCAAAACCGTTCTCAACTAAAAAGCCAGTTAACTCCTACCTGTGTTCAGCCTTCAGTGCCATTTAGCCTACTGTTGCCGCCATTTTTATAACCGAATTGACAGGTAAAACATGAATTTTCTCTCAGTTTGGTGTCACTATGGCCTTTATAGTAGGCTAAAGGATACTATATCAAAAAAGAGTTAACTGGCTTTTTAGTTGAGGTGTTGGATCGAGCCATCTAAAGATTCATCAATTCAGTCTACGTCCAAGTCATTTTCTAACACTGAAATTTCTCTTGCTGATCCAAAGAATGATGACCCTTAAATTTCTTGTGAAACCGAGCTGTCTTTAGTTTATATCTTAAAATCTTTTTTAAAATTAATTTGAAAAAACTCGTCTGTGGTACTATTTTTTTTATTTTAACGTAAATTTGCCAATAAATTAAAGTTTTTATTTTTTTTACAAACCGATATTTTGTCACTTTTTAAGCAAAAAGGGCTACTTTTTCCTAAAACAAAATACTGGTTTATCCAAAAAAAATAATTTACAGCTATACTTACCACAATTTAAACTTTTTTAGATTCTGTAAAAAATCCTTTAAGAAGTCAACCAACTGTTCCTCATTCTGTCGTTGAAGATGCTACTAAGGCTTGGTTACGGGGTGCCTGTGACTGGAAAGGGAGCAGAACATCCAGGAAAAAAGGTGCTAAATAAATCTTCATCTTACCTTATAACAAGAAGAAGGAAGTACTAAGTTTTTAAATTTTTGGCCAAGGAATTTTTATATAAAGCAACTGAAGCAAACCTTATTTTTTTGATTCACAATCAAAGAGATTCTAAATTAATTTTTCCCTGTTGCAATTTACTGTTGTATGGAAAACCTCCTCTTAATAAATATTTAAATCAATTTATGAAAGAATTTTCCTCTATCTTTGGCATGACCAAGACGACAAATATTATTCATATGGTTTCCATTCCTGTCTTCATGTTAGGATATAAATATAAGTGTATAAGTGTTTGTTTATAGTAACATTTATTTATTTATTACATATTGGTTTTTCTAGGAATTTTTGTTCGTTTAAGGATAACATAAAATAAATGTGCATTCGTAAATTATGTGCATTATTTTATTTTTAATCCACAATCATTACAATTTTTATTTTATGCATAAATACTTTAAATAGGAAGAAAAAGCCAATTATCAGTGGTATCGGAATTTGCATCTATATCCCTATTGAGCCGACCAATCAAGGAGGTGCACTTTTAAACTTTTAATTTTTTGCGTGGGTTTGGCACTTAGTGGTAAGGGTGATTCACCATATTTTCCCAACTACATAACTCATTTATTCTTAAAGATAGGAAAAAAAAATAATACAAAAGTTGCTTAGTTTTTCACAAATTTTAAGAAAATTTAACCAAAATTTTCAAAATGTCAAATTTCGACATCAACTTCCTTATTTCAAATGGAACACCCTGTATATTTTTCAAAAAAAACGTTGACTTAAGAGCAATGTGTTGAACAAAGAACCACCTAGACTCTTTTTCCTTGGCTAACACATCGCCCTTATGGCAAATTATTTTTTATTTCACTTGAGAACTGCTTAAGATAAACCCTACAAGATCTACCGAAATTTTAAAAAATATACAGAGTGTTCAATTTAGAATTTTCTTAAAATTTGTGAAGAACTAATCAATTTTTGTATTTAAACTATTTTTCTATCTCTAATAATAAATGAGCTATGTAGTGGGAAAAATATGGTGAATCACCCCATACATTTTTTGCCAATATTGCCTGCAATGCCGGTATTTAGTATGCAGTGCTCCTCTACATTTAAACCATGCTAAGTGTGTATTTGCCATCATTTTAAACGTATTCGTTGCCGTCGCTCGGCCGGTGGCTAACACAGGAGTGTTTAAGGTATTTATAACGCACAGATTGCCGTGCGTCAAATTCTCATTACCAATAGATGCCAATATTTGTAAGGCACACATTGTTTGTGAGGTAGTAGGTGCCCCAATAAAAAAAATTTCATAAAAAATCAAAAATGGCAGAAAACCGTATACTGCATAATTACGAAAAATTAGTCTCTTCAAAAAAAATCGATATGCTTCACAGATTTTTATTGTGGCAATTTCCCGTGAAAAATAAAGCAACACCATCAGCCTTTCGATAGTTCATAGTTATTCAAACACTCGTATACATCTTCAGGCACACTGCAATTGCATTTTTTAAATAGGTAAGTATCAAAAGCAATCCAAGAATACCATGATATATGCTACCTAACAAAATTTACGAATAATGCCGGGCAACAGGAAAATTATAAGTAAGGTACCTTTTCTTATATTTTTAAACACCAATGGGTCATCTGCTTTGATAATAAAAGGTTCTTTGTTAACGACCAGTGCATAATCCATAATTAAGGGTCAATGTCGAACGATAACGTCGGGTTTATACATGGTGGGTAAAATGCGAAAAAAAATAAACTAGGATATATTAAGGACTCTTAGATATATGTCTCACTCCGACAGCTCAAATTCTTGTGGTTTGTTTAGTGAACTGTAACTTTAAATTATATAAAAAAAAGCGCTTTAGTACTGAAACCACGACACCACTTTTAACAAATGTAGTAATATGGCCCTATGCTATATTGAGGGACTTACCAATATGGCGTCTTGGTTGTAGCTCAGTCGCATCAATCTTCTTCTGGCATGCCAGGGGTCTTTTAGTCGTCGAAGTGGCACTAGCACTTGTTTTAATTTATTGCGGAGTTAAAGTTTTGTTTGATTTTTATTATTTATATTATTTTTGAGAGAAGGGTTGTCCTTTATTTTAGTTTTTTGACTTGAGAAATTTTAAAGTAACCGAGAGACGGCTTGAGTTTTTCAGAAGTGTTCTTTTTACATTTTTTGCGTCCTTTTTTGGCGCACATCACACCGACACATTCGCAAATCTTCACCCTCTATGGAAAAACCTACTTAAAATGAAAATAAAATTTGCTTCCAAATAAGTTTATTTGACATGATATCGAAAGAGAGCGTTGGTAGCATTTAAAATTAAATTAAATAGAAAAATAAAAATAAAGTAAAATATGCGCTTGTTTCATATCCAAGCCTTTATAAGAGCAAAGTCACAGGTATTTTAAAAATTGGAACATTGCTCTAATTAACCCAAAAATAAGTAAAATTAAAGTAAGAAATTCTTAAAATAAATAATAAAATGTTTGTCAAAACCGAACAATATATATAACTTTTTTTTGTCGGATTTTTAAAATTTTCGATGGCCCGTGACTCACTTTAAAGAATAATTTATAAATACAATGAAAATGCACAAAAAAATGTATTTTCAAACTGCAAAAATTTATCAGCCAACACAGACCTCACCAAGCGAAGACCCCTAACCTCATTTTCAAACTACAATCCCAAACCAACTGCAAGAGGTAGTTTGCCAGGTTAGTTTGGGGTCTGACGTCGTAGTACGAAAACCCAATCGCAAAAATGACATGGTTTATGGTTTAGTTAAGTATGACGTCACACATGATGCGCCATTTCAAATAGAATTGATTGTGGTTTGCAAACCACATACGCGAATATATATATAGTATAAGTAGTTTACTATGAAAAATTCGCCTTAGGTATAAACAATATTATTTGTATTTGTGTAAATGAAATGAGTAGAAAGAACGAGGCACGATTAACATTGAAAATAGGCCCTCGTGAATTTTACCCAAATTTCAGTATTTTAAAGATATCATCATAACCGATTTTTTTTAAATATAAAGAGGATCGTATGTCTGTGATAGGAGATACATAGTACATGCCTTGAATATCTCAAAGACTTCTAATCCGTTTTTGACATTTTTACGATCGTTCGGTAGTTATTTTAGCAAGCAATGTGTCCAAACTCAAATATTTTATACAGGGTGTTATTGTAATCGTGTATAGTAAAATCTTGAAACCAAAAAATAATGTGAAATACAACAATAAATCTTTATATTTTTAACTTACGGTGGAAGCATGTTTTGAAAACTATTAAACAGGGTGTTTGTCCTAATCTAAACTTTTTAATTCAATAATTAAACTATTCGGGGTAGCATGTTCCTATCAGCAGCATCATTTACTTCATTGATAATATAATCTTGCAGATAACTAATATTGTTGGTGTCTGGCATATCCTAAAAACCATAGCCTCGTGACGATAGATACCAACCGTTCTGGCCCCCAAACGACATGTGCAATAATATCCAGATAATTGAACATAAAATCAAGATCCAAATGTTCAACTATACTGATATTCTGATTCCAGGATGGTTGGTACCTGTTGTCAGGTGGATAGTATAATATGGTTAAGATAACAAGATATTAGTTATCAAGAAGATTATATTATCAATAGAGTACATGATGCTGCTGATAGAAACATGCTGCCCCAAATAGTTTAATTACTAAATAAAAAATAAATAGATTAGGACAAACACCATAATTTTTAAAACATGCTCTCACCGTAAGTTAAAAATATAAAGTTTTATTGTTGTATTTCATATTATATTTTGGATGACCTTATAACCAAAAATTGTGACTTAAAAAATACCAATTGTGACATTTAAAAGAGTAAACGTGAAAAGTAAAGGTAAAAATGTAGTTGCTACTGACTTCCAGTTTACATAGAATAATATTTACGTAACGGTGTTTGCGGTTATTTATCATGTAGTTATTATTGTTTAAGATGTGTAAAAATATTGGATAAATAAACTTATACTATTATATTTTTGTCTCGAGATTTTATTAGAATATACGATTACAATAACATCCTGTATAAAATTATTGAGTTTGGACACATTGCTTGCTAAAAATGTCAAAAACGGATTAGAAGTCTTCGAGATATTCAAGGAAATCTATGTAGGTATATTTCCTATGCATAGCAGAACCTACGTACTTTGACAGGCTGTCCTTATCTCCTATCACAGACATACGATCCTCTTTATATTTCAAAACAAAATCGGTTATGATGATACCTTTAAAATATTGAAATATGGTTAAAATTCACGGGGGCCTATTTTCAATGGTATTCGTGACTCGTTCTTTTGTAAAATATTTAACAACCTAGGCAAAAAGTGGATATTTTAAAAATTGTAAAATTACCCGGTGTGAGTGCTGTTTTTCTCTTATCTCGACCGTTATTCCTCCAACAATTTTCCACCGGTTTCTAACTGGAAACGGCCTCTTTTTAGTAAACCACTCGAGAAGACAAGGAATTTTATATTACCTTCTAAAAATCTCTAAATATGACAATTTTACCACAATGTGGAAAATATTTTGACGTCGTTTTTTTTTATTCATTTTTATTTTATCTAGTTTTGCTAATTATGTCTCTGGTTTTGCTAGAGGTCATTTTTATGGCAACCAATTTTTTTTGTTAACATGCGTTTTCTGGTCTTTTAGTCACCTTAATTTCTTTTATAAATAAATTTAAATAATTTATTTTTCCTATTGACTGGTTATTTAAAAAACTGCTTCTTCTGTGATTCTTTGAAATTTTCAGCACGGTATTTGGGGACCGTTACTTATAGTTTTGCCTTGTGCAGTCTTTGGGTTCATCACTTACCAAAACGCTACTTAATCTGGAATTCATCAGTCAGAAAGTCAGTCAGAAAGTTAAATAAACAAACAGTTATATTACCTACACCTACCTTTTGTCTGCCGAAGGGGTAATTTTTTTCTTTATGTGACTAATCGACCACACAAAGTTGAAGTTCTTGGCACTGTTGAAGAGACTCTGACACAAAGGTACGCCAAACATTTATTTTTATATTTATATCAATGTGCGTATTTTGACGAACCCTGCTGAGTACATTTATTTTTATTTTTGATTGCCAAAATCCTCATATGCCTTCCTTTATCTATCTTTCACCTTTTATCTGTTTTTTTTTCTATGGTAAATGAGGCCTAAATTTGACTCACTAATACCTAAAAATATATTTTTCATTTCTTTTAATAAAAATTTCCCATAAAATCATTAATTTTTTGATCTACTTGCCTATTTCAGTGTGAACGTTAGAGCATTTATTGATTGTCTTTCTTTCTGGTTTAGTCAGGAACTTTGGTATTCTTGTTTAACGACTACTCTAGAGGAAAGCGAACAATATCTTATTTTTCTATTTTTCTTCGGAAAATTGCATATTAATTTTCTATAATCATATTTCTAAATATTACTTATTTCTTTAATAAAAAATAAAAATTTATATTTTTTTATTCAAAGAATAATTTAAATAACTCCTAAATGTGATATTTTCCCAAATTTCACTTTATATATTCTTAATTCTTGGCTTTGGAAATTTCCTTAAGAAGAAGAATTTAAAGAACCTTTTGTTTTATTTTGTCTTTAGCTAGTTATTCAAATTATTGAATACTAGTATAGAATCTAAAGGGGAAACAATCTTAAAAGAATTGCTTAATTTATATTTTTGTAACAAAATTATAGACAGTGTTTTCATAAAAATCCCTTTTAGATTTTCTGGCTAAAATGTTTTGAAGAATTTGGTAAATTTTGTCCGTTTTTACTTTGATAAATACATTTTTTGTTTTCAAACCAAGATCTTTTATTTTGCATCACCAAATCTATTTTAAACACTATAGTTTTTAAGTCAAATGTTGTTTTAGTTTTGAAACAACAAAATAGTGTATTTTGATAAAAAGAGAACGACAGTGAGAAGGAAAACATCGAAATAGGTGACCAAAGCAAACTTTCCTCAATTGTAAAGAATCTACGACCCATTTAGCCGTGGCAAAGGTTTTTAAAAGATCACCCAACTTTTTGGTCCATAAACAACTATATTCTAACAAACTGGGCTGGTAACATAATTCTATAACAACGTCCGGATTTTATATATATAACGTTTATTTCCCAACAAACTTAAATGTTTATTACAGGGAAACCATTTAACTCAAAAAGAGATTTAAAAAAAAATTAAAATTATAAAGAAACATGCATAAAACAGTTAAGAATCATATAATATAAATAAATAAAAATCGTGATAAATAAATAACCACGTCTACGCGTATGACCAACTGCCTACTCACTTTTTTGACGCTCCTCATCTTTCCAGCCATTTGCGTGTATCCCTCATATCCACCCCACCACCTTCCACCAATAACTTTTTTTGCGTTCTCGAACCTTAAATTTACAATCGATACCAAACTTTTTTTTAATATTTCGGTTTCACCTGAAGCTTACAAAAATATAATATTAGTAATTTTATTTTAAAAAATTTTATTAGCAAACTTACTACAATCTAAAAGATCTTACATAATGATCCTAAATAAATTGTTTTGATTACAAATGATGTTTTTTAGATACCTTCATCAAAAACACAATTTTACTTACAGTTCTCAAATAACAAAACCATGCTTTTTTGGATACCTATGCAAAAAAAACTTGTTCAAGGGTGCAGGGTCAAAAAACTAATGGTCAACAGCAAGGATATGTGCGAAATTTGAAAACGGAGTAGCCGTTTTTGATTTATAATACAAAAATTATTTTCCGTCCCAGTTTTTTGTATGTTCTTCGATTTTTTGATGAAAGTATTAAAAAAAACATTACTTGCGGCCAAACTGTGCTTTTTTTACTTGCGTTTTTAAAGCACTCGCTGCGCTCGTTCTTTTATATAACGGTTAAAATAACGCTGTAAAAATACTGTTTTAGCTATTTTGTTTATTGTTCAAAATTTTGGGTAATATATTTTTATCTACAATCGTGCGGTAACCAGGATTTACCTACCGAACAATTTTTCTGTATGCACTAAGTACTAAATTATAGCACGCAAGAAAGCCACTTTAACCATATTTAGGTCCAAGTTTTAAATTAATTGTTGGTTGTTTTCGAGGCTACCGCAAATGTAATGAATAATGATGAAACTGCCCCTTTAACTAATTGAAAACAAGGCAAGAAAAAATATTAAATGATAATACCCACAAAGGCAAAAATGAACTTTACAGAAAATGTAAGTTATCCTAAAATCTGTTTAAGGATTTTTAGCAGCTGCTACCAAACTTCTTCTGCTTGTTCGGCTAATCACTGGTCTAGGCTTGTACAAATCAGAACTGTCATATCTCTTGCTCAGGGAGGCTAAAAAGAGATAGAATTTATTAATAAAAAAATGTTAAGAATAAAACTTCAAAATTTACAAACAGTGCAAAAATGGTACACTAAATTTTGCCCAATTTGATTCGTCAAGGTATATCAAGATGAACTCGCTAAGTTGGGTAGACGCTGACCATGGTATGCATAAGCATACCAATGTTAGCTCCCGCTAAATTATTCGCGCTTTAATTTAAATTCAAAACACAAACTTGTAATCCAATCAGCGCAACGCGCATGTGCGCGCGCTCTGGTCAACGGGCTAAAAATAGCAAGATTAGTCAGTTCAGCCGTGCTCTTACATTTTTCCAAATTTATGGCAGATAGTGTCCGATTAATGAACTAAAAACTTGATAAAACACATCTACAACCCTTAAAGTAAGTGGTGTTGAAGCCAGATGGGAGCCCCTGAGACCGAAAAAGAATTACCAGCTTACCGAGTATTGACATTAAGGTTAGTACTCTGTTTCCTATATTGCAAGTGTGTGTAACTAGCGTTTGCCTATGGAACCATTTTTTCACCTTGTTGAACGTATGAGTTATGTAAGACAAAAACTTCAAAATAGTTCACTACGTACATATTTAGTTTCAAGTGTTGTTGGCTAACATACCAACAATAACAAAATAAACAAGAAATTCTAACAATGCTAAACCCGGCGAAGAAGATGATGTCAGGCGGACATCTTTAAATCCTGGTACAAAGGTCGACAAATAGCTATACTTTTAAACGATATCTCTGTTCATATGATTTGGATAACTAGTAACCTATTTTGATGAAAATTATATAGCAGTTTCAATCAATTTATACAGTGTAGACACTTCAAATGGAATAATGCGGCTAGCCCTAGTTTTATTTTGAAAACACGTCGACTAAGATTTTTTATTAACAAGAGATGATAAAGACCAATTTTTTTGAAATAAGGCATTCTGTATATTTTGCCTCTTTTGAATTTGTATGAGAATGCTGCTCTTGCCCAAGGTGACCAACTTCAAGGGAAAGAAATACAGTACACTTCGCCCCCCCCCTTCCCCCCCCCACCGGTTGACCTAAACATTTTTTTTAATTAAAAATCACTCTATTGTTTGAAAGAATATTTATTTTGACGACTTATTGCTTTTAAAGCAACATAATTTTTTAATAAATCTTTATAAAATTTTAAACAAGTCAAATTCGCATTGCACTTTGTAATCATTGCGGATTTCAAGGTACTAACATGAACCTGAGTTTTTTCACTACTCCAAAAGTTGTTTATACTTAAAAACAGTCTTTCTTCCTCTGCATTGGCACCCGGAAGGAAAAGCGCAAATTCAACTAGCAAAGATATGTTTTTAAAGGGCAGTTGGTTTTTTGTTAAATTATAAAAAACTTCGAGCACCAACATTAGTACTATTAGCTTGCCAATCTTCCAGCTTTTCATTACTTACATATCCCTTTATAAAAGTTATTTCGTCAAAGAGTTCATTTTCAGTTATTTCTGTTCCAAATAATAATAGAGTTTCTATCGAGAGTTGAATTTCTGAGAATAAGTCGTATGCTTTGAAGTAATACCCATTTAAATTTATTCATTATTTGAGAAGATGGTGCGTCCCATTGTACACTTGATTTTAAAAAAAACTCATACATGCATTTTTTCTTATGCCACAAAATTTAGCTTTCCATTAGTGTATACTATTATAAGCTACCACCAGGTTAATATGAGTGGCAGCTTAAAATTCAGTGTGAAATCCTTAAAAATGCCACAGATATCAATATTTACAAAAGTTCAAATTATCACTCAAGTTATAGAAGACGGCTGGTCTATAAGAAGAGCGGCCACCCATTTTTGGATTGAAAATAATTCTACGGATAGGAAAGATGGATCAGGACGACCAAAAGTAAGTTCTGAAGCGCAAGATGAGAGACTTATTGACCATCTCAGACAAAATCATTTTTCAACGTCGGCGTCGGTTGAAGCAGCTAATGTAACATTATTTCCGGGTTCTTGAGCAACAGTAAATAGAAGAGTAACGAAATCAGAAGTCTTTTGTCGAGTTGCTGCAAGGAAGCCTTTTCTAACAGAAGAACAAAAACAGGCCAGAGTGATTTTGCACTGAACAACGTTCTTTGTGATAATGATTTCTGGCAGAGAGTGGTTTTCACTGACGATTTTTCAATCATCTTCAAGCAGCAGGAAAATTTTAGTTTATCGTCCAGCAAATTCTAGATTTGAACCCGAATATACAAACCAAATTAAAAAAGCTGGACATTTTTCTGTAAACATGTGGGGCTGGTTTAGTGCTAGAGGTTTGGGTTTTTTTTGGAGAATCGAAGGAAGATTCAATAGTGAACGATATATTGAAATCCTTGAAAACGTTATGCTGCCATCTGTACAGGCTTTACATGAAAATAATGACTTCGTTTATCAGCAGTACAACTGTCCAGTACACACGGCTAATATTGTTCGCCAATGGTTTCAGAATAATAATACAGAAACACTTCCTTGGCCAGCCAACAGCCTGAGCTTAACCCAATGGAAAATATATAGGGTTGAATCGTTAAAATAATATACCAAAGTTAAGCGATGCTATTTATCAACTCTCAGAAGACCATCAGTATTTTCAAAATTTAACCTTATCAATGCCCAGACGTTTGCAGCTTGTAATAGAGAAAAATGGTGATCCTACTAAATACCAGATTATTTATTTTAGTTCTTTTTTAAGTTAAAATAATTAGTATTAAGTTTACCATCGTTTTTGTCCTAATCCAAGTTTCCTATTCGTTGAATTTTCAATCCAGAGTTGTTTCCATCGTATTATTGTTATTTTATCAACTCCAAAATGGGTTACCGTCCTCTTTATAGAACAGCCTTCGTCCGTTACTCGAGTGATAATTTGATATTGTTCAATAAAGACTTTACTAAAACATTATTTTTGATGATTTTTTAGTATTATGCAAAATTTAATATAAAAATAAGGTTGCCTTTAATTTAAGTAAAAAAATATTTTCAGTTTTAGAGACCTTTTTTAAACAATATGACAAATTGTCGTACTTTTGAAGTTTTTAGGCATTTTAGCTGGTAGTCCGTAAATATTATACACTTTTAGAAAGGTCAATTTTGTGCCTGCATGTAATCGTTTTCTTTAAAATCAGGTTTACAAAATATTCCTCGGCTGTTTGATAAAACTCAGTTATCGCTCTTTCTGTAATCTGTCTGAAGCATATTTCTTAAAATAAGAGGAATAAAGTTCTCCTCTTTTCGAGCTTTAATTTTGCTCTTGAGTTCGGTATAAATTTTTATGGACTCTACTGCTGATATTTCCCTACCTTGTATAAGTAGACTTGTTTTATGAAATAATGCGGCAGCACTATGTATAAATAAAAGCTAAAATTCTGTTTTCGGATTGTTAAAATCATTTTTAATTATGAAAGGGCATTTTGGTATTGTCAAAAAAATTGACTTAAGAGCGGGAAACAGTTTAAGAACGTGTGTAACGATCTCAAAATTCACTAAAAGTATTACCTATATTAAATTTTTAATTTCCTTAAAAGCGCTATTTAAAATACAAAAGTAAAACTTTCAATTCGCTTTCAAGATTTTTATGATATATTAACTAAAACACTCAGTTTTGCTCCCAAGATTTTTTTAGATGAATTCATTGTAACCTTTTGCCTATAGAACGGCATTTTATTAAAATGCTAACTAACAACAGTTTTTCTAATCTATTTTATTTCATTCTTTTATGTCATTTACAATAAAATTACTTTTTCACTGACTTCTGTTGATAATGCCTATAACCTTTTTTTGGGTGAATTGAAATGTCAGTGGCCACGGCGAGTAGTTGCATGGTCGCTCCTGAAAAAAAAGACAAAAACATTAGCTTAATCGGTAGCTCACCTAAGCATTTATTATTAAGGATAGCACTTTTGTAAGGTGCTATGGTAATAACGACAACTGTACTTAATCACCCTGGTAGCTCCCTCCCTTATATTTATATAATATCAAAGAGGTAAAGTGGGTCCTAACCTGTGTTATCTACGGTATCTCCTTATTTAAGATTTAAGAGTCCACTTATGATGCCTATAAACCCATGTCTCCAAATGTTTGGGCCTTGCCTGTCGTTTGAGTTATTGTAACCAACTGAATCTTGGCGAGATTTATTGTGAGAAGAAGAGGGATTGTCGGCCTGTTTTCTTCCCTTTTATGGAAGGTTCGCCCCAAAAAAAAAACAATCTTAGGTTAAAACAGGGCTGAGTAATTAAGTAAATAAAAGGGCATAAGGCTCCATTGTTTTGAGCAACCACATACAAAGGAATAATACTTGACAGAATTTATTAGTTACCTGTGCACGATGCCTTGGTTTTTTACCATTTTCCGTAGGAGAACCTGAAAATTTTCACTTGTTTACATGTGACGTGACTGGCGATTTTGGGCTGTCAGTTAGCATTCATTAGTTGGCGGTGTCTCTCTCCCTTACACTTGTGTCGTATATCACCATCCTCTCGGGATGGTGGGAATCCTTTTCTAACATCACATTTTTACTGGTATCTCTTTCTTACTCGTATACGGATTAGAAGAGATTAGAGAGTTGTTTTCGGCCTGTCGATGGCTCCAATTTAATATTCCGTTATAATTGCCGCTATTTCTAGTTGCTCTCGCGCCTGTGTATTGGGCAAGACTTGTTGTTATCTGTCATAGTTTTGCGAAATAAGGTAAGTGTTGAGGTTGAGGGAAGAAAACAGAATGACCACTTCTATTCCTGCTACGGCTATGTTCAGCTGTCCCGAAATTGGCCATAACGCTAGTGAAGTTGGTCATCCGAAAATATATTTTATAGTAGACAATAAATCTCTATGGACTCTCGAAAATTCATACCTTACTGGGGAGGGGTAATTTGCGTCGCTAAACGATGACCAAATAAGGTAATCCTTAGCATCGCGCTCCGTGATTGTTATCTGTCATATCTTTGCGAAATAAGGTAAGTTTGAATCTTTTTTATCATGATTCTTTTTGAGGTTGAGGGAAGGAAACAGAATGACCACTTCTATTCCTACTAAGGCTCTGTTCAGCTGTCCCGAAATTGGCCATAACGTTAGTGAGGTTGGTCATCCGAAAATATATTTTCTAGTGGACAATAAATCTCTATGACTCTCGAAAATTCATATCTTCCTGGGGAGGGGTAATTTGCAACGCTAAACGATGACCAAATAAGGTAATCCTTTGCATCGCGCTCTCTAATTGTTATCTGTCTTAGTTTTGCGAAATAAGGTAAGTTTGAATCTTTTCTGTCATGATTCTTGTTGAGGTTGGGGGAAGGAAACAGAATGACCACTTCTATTCCTGCTAAGGCTATGGACTCTCGAAAATTCATACCTTACTGGGGAGGGGTAATTTGCGTCGCTAAACGATGACCAAATAAGGTAATCCTTTGCATCGCGCTCTCTGATAGCTATCTGTCTTAGTTTTGCGAAATAAGGTAAGTTTGAATCTTTACTGTCATGATTCTTGTTGAGGTTGAGGGAAGGAAACAGAATGACCACTTCTATTCCTGCTAAGGTTCTGTTCAGCCGTTCCGAAATTGTCCCTAACGTTAGTGAGGTTGGTCACCCGAAAATATATTTTATAGTAGATGATAAATCTATGGACTCTCGAAAATTCATACCTTCTAATAATAAAAACTTGTTAAAAATGAGAAAAAAACATGGCGCCTTACCTTTTTTTGGCGACCGTACCCTAAAAGTCGTGTTAACCATGTTTTTTTCCCTCAAACACAAAATTTCTAATGTTGATGCCAAAATTTCTTATTAATTTTGCATCAATTTTTCGGATTCATTGCCAATTGTTTCCCGCACACCCCCTGCCCATTGTTCGGTTGTCAGTTGTCATAATAATATAAAGGCGGATTTACGCTGGAGCAATTAAGGTAGAAAACAATTCGAAAAAGTTCCATCATATGGGAATACGCACAATTGTTTACGCTCGCAAATGTCATAACTTGACATATGACATTTGTGAGCGTAAACGATTGTGTGTATTCCCATTGGTTGTGTTCGGCACTTGTAGAGATCCACTAGGACTTGTTGGGTCCCCACTATCACTTTTAATTTCTTTAACTTTTCTGTAAAAACTGCTTGATGCTGTGACAGGTTTGTTTGTTTTTTCTTTTGGAATGTTAAAACACATAACTGTCAGGATCACCACTACTAGGTAGGTACTTTAACACATAGTATCCTTTTTGACGATTAAAACGTGAATTCCCTCTCTTCCTTAAACCCAAATTTTACCTAAACATCTACTTTCTTTGTTTGAATTATGAGCCTCCATCTGGTTTTTCCTATCCCTTTTTATGATAGGAGGGTAGGTATCTAATAGCCCAAAATCCAAACAAGTATTGAAGGTAAAATAATAATTAAGGAAATATCTTATAATTTGGAAATAACGAGAAGGAACATGAAAGTTATGATTATTGATTAATCTAAACAGCTGATCATGACAGTTTGTTAGAGGACACCTGACGCAAAGGAGTTTTCTTGTTTGACTAGTATAGAGCAGAATGCTTTCGAGTACAGTACTCTTCTTTTTCATCCAAGAGCAGACTTGCCATTTTGTCTAGAAATAGACGAATCGGATGTAGCTCTAGGCTTTCATTTGTTCCAAATAGTTGAGGGTGAACGGAGACCCGTAGCTTTCACGGTTACTATTAGACAGGGAGGTGCGGTATTCTAGCAACGAAAGGAAAGTTCTATGAGTAACATAGTCACTAAATAGGCTACTTATTTATTTATTAGGTCGTCATTTTTTTGTCTATACCGATAATTCCGCAGCCACATACATACAAACATGTAGACTATTATCCCCAAGAATTTATAGGTATGCGCTATATATACAAGAATATGACTTTAGTATCTGTCATTTGTCAGATGTCAAAAATTTAATTTCTGATGCGCTGTCACGTGCAGCAACAAGGTAACCATCACCATACGAAAAAACATTTAAAATGTTTCAGTTGGCTAAACTACCAAAAGATTTTTTGAACTCGTTGAAAAAAATTGTAAACCTACAAAAAAATGATGAAAAACTAAATAATTCAAAAATTACCATCAGATCCAAATTTACAAAAGCGATTTCTAATTCATGATAATAAACTTTTTGTCAGGCAAAATAGTGAAGAATGTTATTTACTGTGCATCCCTAAAGTTATAATTAAAAACATAATACAAATTTTTCATGAATCCTATGTTCACTACGGGATTTATAAAACTTCGAGGGCTTTAAGATCGGAAGTATGTTAAAATAACATGATACGCGATATTAAACAAATAATTAAAACGTGCGAAATTTGCCAAAAAGCAATATTTTCAATTTTACCAAACCCAGCGCTCAATCCTATTGTACCAAGTACCAAAAATGAGCTTGTGGCAATCGATATTTTTGGTCCTTTGCCCTGCGGGAGGGGCGGAGTCCAATACATCATAGTATTGTTAGATGTATTTTCCAAATATGTAGTACTTTATGCAATGAAAAAAGCAACTACCTCGGCTATTTTAAATAGGGTTAGTATGGACTACATTCCAAAAATGGGTCAAATAAAAATTATTTTAAACAACCATGGATCCCAGTCTACTCTGTCAGAGTTTACCAGTTTACTCTGTCAGAGTTGAATATAAAAACTATTTTTTGCTCGGTAACACATCCCCAATCAAACCACTCGGAACGCATAATGCGTGAGTTAGGACGGCTGTTGAGAACATTTTGTCACGAACAACAACAAAAATGGAACCATGAGCTTTCTAATATAGAAAATCTGTTAAATTCCGAAATATATGAAGCTACAGGGTTTAGTGCAAAGGAATTGCATTTTGGGTCTAAACGAACTAAGATTTTGCCAAACAGTTTACAGGGTCCTGAAATAACATTTTAACACACAAAAGAAAATTATTCTTGGCCAAAGAAAGAAAGAAGAAAAGTAGGTTTTCCAAATAGACCGTTTATTCAATATAAAGTTGGCGAAAAGGTTTTGATTAAAGCAAACATCCAATCGTCTGTGTTAAAGGCTGAAACTAAAAAACGTTTGTTGTAGTTTGAAGGTCACTACATTGTTTGGCCTGTCACTTATATTTTAGAGTTTTCAGAGACAGGTTGCTTTGAACTTAAGTTAAGTGGTATTCAAACTGGTTACGGCTTTTACTTCGAAAAATAATATTTGGTATTCTGATGCTACTAAGCATAAGTAGCACCAAAATGGCAGAAAAATAAATTCGTTTTAAATTGGAAAGATTAAAAATCGCGCGTTGATTTTTGCTCTACATAAAAAAAGTGTGTCCGTTGAAACGACCAAATATTCCACGTATTAATATCATTTTATTCAGTAGGCATTTAGCGTTGCAAATAAATAGTGAATTATATTAATTCGAATTTGAGAGCTCTTTTGGTATTTTGTGCCAGATTTTCAAATGGAAATACGAGTGCTGACCTGGTCTTAGGTAAGTACGTATTCATTTGTATTAGGCTTGGAAGTTGAGAAAGTAATTAGGGTATATTGTGTAATTAAATCTGATTTGATTTGAATTTCATAATAAACTACGACTTTGCCCACAAATGGTTACATTATTTGGAAGCCTTTTAGAACCCCAGAAAAATTAGTAAAAAGCAACAAAGATTTTTTTATTGTTCATTAACATTGATTAATACGGTTTCGAAACCTAGGCGATCATAGCGAAACTAATAATAGATCCAACCTTATCGATCGTACACTATAATGCCAAACTCCACTTTCCAATGTGGCACCTTTTAAACACTTAACAATAGATTTCATTTTATGTTAGATACGTGGAAAATCTATTTACATATTTGTTGCACTTCTGGTGTTTTTATAGCGCCTGTTCTTTTTGTTTTTTTGAAGACCTTACCCCTAGCTGACGCACTTATAAATGACAGTTGATTTCTGCGTTGTGCTATACTCTAAAAAAGTAAGAATTAAAAATAAAAAAGCACAAACAGTAACATTTATATAAGAACAATTTTCATAGACCATTACTCAACAATTCCTAAATTTGTTAGAACATAACCTATAAATGCCTAATAAAGAAGACATACATGTTGGACATTATTAGGGTAACAACCACCTTACAAACATAAAAGTTTTATTTTTTTTTTCATTTTTGGTCAAATGCTTCGGAGAAGGATTTTTTGTCTAGTCATTTTTTATAGTCTAGTGATAAAAGCATTTTATTATTTCACTTGAATTTTATAAGATCTTTTAAACTCATTTATAATTTTGTAAGATACTATGTAACAAAAAAAGAAATTGATTTGTAATCTGCGCCCTGAAGATGGAGGTTTGATTCCTCTGAAACAGATTGCCAAAAATAAAAATTGACTGGGAAAATAAAGACATTCTACAAACCTGTTCCTAGTTAATGAAGCTTCCTTCTTTTACTCACACTAAGCCACTTTGCATCGCACAGCTTGCAAGATACAGGTTGAAATTTTTTAATATCATAAGCAAAGCGCAAACAGGACTTTTGTACATTCGGTATGTAAGACTGATCTCTTTGGTCAATACATGAGCAATAAACAACATCACAGTAATTAAAATATCCAGATTGCCTAGTAACAATCTGTGAGTTGTAATTTTTGCCTTACAGATAGTACTTGTCGGTAGGGGTACAAAAATTTAAGCGATCCATATGTTCTTTGAAACGCAATTTTATGTCAAATATCAAACCAAGATTTCTTGCACAGTTGGTAATGTACAGTAGCCTATTTTGCAAAGAAAGGTGTATTTTGTTTTTAGCAATGACCTTATTTTTGCCAAAAACATACATATCGATTTATTCGGATTTATTTGTAGGTTAGGTTTTTCTGAATATTCAGCGAGTTTATTTAGATTATGTTCCATATGATGTTTGGCTTGCAACCAGTTTTCAGGAAAGAAAGAGTGATATATTTGAGCATCATCTGCATTTCAATGATTTTTACACAGACACACGACTGGTTATATTGCAAGTATAAATTGAATTTAAGAGAAGAGAAAGTATTGACCAATGTGGTACGCCCTGCTTAATCTCCCTCTGTTCTGGATTATTCCTCGACCGATTCAACAGTGTGACCGCTCATCGAGGTAGTTGCGTATCATGCGACTCCAGTGCTTTGCAGGCAACATGATGGAAGTGAAATGGCTCGAGTGATTCCTCAACACACGGATGAAGACATTCAGCAAACAAGTAATTATAGACCGTTATCTATTCTGCCAGCCTTCTCTCTTCGGGTAGTTGATTATTTTAAGCAGGGGTGGATATAGCTTTTTTAAAACAAGAAATTTTATGAAAACTAACAGTTTAAACCCCGTCGTAATTTTATTAATTATCATATTTTGACAGAAACATGAAATAGGTATGTACAAAAAAATTGAAAAAAATAATAAATATGTAAGACAGCAAAATAGTTAAAAAAATGAATCTCGTGTCCGTAATAAAAAATAAAAATAGCACTCGTGGCATATGTAAAATAGTTTGTTAAATATACTTGAAATATGGACGAGCTGAATTTTTCGCAAAAATTTTGGTTTCTGTTTTCTGAGATACTAAGTTTTAAAAAAATGCCTAAAAACGGAACAAAACTACTAACTAATGCTAAATTATTAAACAAGTATTAATTACAAATATATAATTTTAATAAGAATATAGGTGTTAATATTAGCACATAGAACTTAATACACCAAATTTAAAATAAACTAGGTAATGAAAGTTCTAGATATTAGACTATAGCTACATGTTTTAAATTTTTAAAAAAATCAAATACTAACTTACCATTCAGAATCAAGTTGTCGATTTCTTTGCCCTCAGCCAAATTAAGTCGTTTTCGCTTCATCTCTACAAACAACGACAGAAACAAGACTTTAAAATGATGAAATTTAACTATCAAACCGTAATTAATAAAATTCGATAAAAAATAAAAGTTATGAATCACAGACCTAGAAAACCTTAGACACTATACTCCATTCATAAATTGTAATTTGTTATAACCCCTATCTAGCCTGTGCAACAAAAAATTACAGAATTATTTTCAGAAAAAGACAAAAATCTCAAATTGATTTTAACGTTATTAAATAAAAATAAATGCAACGAATTAATTTTAAATCCAAAAAAAAATCAACTGAAAGATCTCCCGGCTAGGTACATGGATATTTTGTATTTGTCTTTAACTTTGTAGCATTTTTATTTTTCGCCTACTTGAAGAGTAGAAAAAGTTTCCTTTCTTTTTTACAATACTTCTACCTAAAAACTTTTTTAAAATAGTTTTAAAAAAAACTATAAAATAATTAAAACAAAATAAGTAAAATTTTAATTAAAAAATTTTAAGCTATATTTTTGGTTGTACATAAATTAAGACAATAACACTATTCTTAACATAATGTGTAATCACATCCAGAAAATAAACGGTTCAACATTATTTATTTACATATTGTCATCCAGTTTCTTCTATTGTTGCTGAACATTTTCAAATTTTCTTCGTTTTGGCAGTTTTCAATTCGTTTGGTTTTAAGGATTTTCGTTTTACAATTGGTCCTGGTTCTGGTTGAACCAGAACCGCAACCGATCCTTTCGTTTTAAAACAATGACGTCACAGTTGCAACCCGGTTATGAAATTTTAGAACCAGCCTGGGAGGTTGGTTCGGCCCTTTGGTTGTAAACATAACCCCTAAAATTTTGCAAAATTATAGATGATCTTTTTTTGAGTAAAATCAAAGATATCTTAATAATATTTTAAATGACGTCATTATTTTTTAGAACCGCTGTCAAAATTTATGTCAAAATAATGTCAACCAGAACCAGGACCAATTCTTAAATCGAAAATCCTTTTTGTCTCGATTCGTCAGATCTCTCGCTTCTAAATCGTTTCCCGATTCGAAAGACGATTCACTTGCTGTAGAGTCCTACGTTTTACTGCCGTGCAATTCAAGAACCTAGTAAGTCGACTTACTAACTTAACAAGAACTGTAAGGGTCTGCAAATTTACAAAAGGATTAAAAAACTTCTTTAATAATTTCCATGTTTTAAATTTTTGAATCCTTGCAGTTCTTTAAAAATTACAAAAAATGTTAAGTTTAGTAAGTCGACTTACTAGTTTCTTTTATTGCACGGCAGAAAGTGCACACAGCGCTAAAGCAAAACTGGCGGTCTGCTACGGGCCTTTGCAGCCACCTTTTGAACTTTTCAAAGATCCCCGTTTTAACGCCTTTCCGACCCTTGGATCTGAACGATTGATTGCAAGAACATTTTTTAACAGTTTACTGTTTCATGGTGCACCTATTTTTAGAATTCTTTGGATAATAATTTCAAGTAAGTTTACATGCTGTGACGATTTTTTTTCTATTTCGTAACGGATGTTTTTTTCGTCCTTGTAGATCTATTTTTGGCAATATGGATTTTGTTGCTGCCGACGTTTTTATTGCCGTTGACCGGTGCCGTTTTAGTTAATTGCCGCCGGTGTTCTATTAGGGGTAAGTTTTGTCTTTTTTTGTGCCTCTGAAAAAATCAAAATTCCCCCTTTTTGCGAAAATTGGCTAAACAAAAATTTCTTTCTTAGGGTCCAATTTTCCTCAACAATCTTGGTCCAATTACTTGGCCAATCTGCTGTCTATTCTGCCCAATTTCTCTCCCTATCTGCAAGCCTGTATTTGGTCCAATAGCCCTTTAATTTTGAGAACCATAGTGGAAATAAGGCCCAAAAACAAATGGTTCAACTACCCAATAAAATGCCGTTTTCGATGTTAGAATAACTTATGATTTTTATAAATAGCCCTTTGGTTTTTAATTACGCATTTGTTTTAAGTTACCTTGAGGTAACTTTTTGGTGTTAAAATATAAACCCCGAAGATTCTAGAATTTTTCCCCAGGTTTAGCCCTTAAGAATTAAGCTTTTTTTAGTTATGAAGTCTATTTTGTAATTAAATACCTACTTAATTTTTTATAATATTTTGCGTGCTCTCCATTACGGTGTGTACATACAGCGTTCTGTTATTATTAATTTTCCAGGGAGAAAATAGAATAAATTGTTGAGTTGCAAATGGTGATTATTTATTGAAAATTTCATAACTCAAAATCAAAATAACTGAAATCCATGAATTATTATCAACATCAATACATAAAATATCAATAAGTAAGTTTTTTTAGATTTTCTTGACTATACACTTTTTTTTTGATAATTATGAAAGCCTTAAACCTTGTTCTCTGTAAAGGAAACTATTCAAACAAACCAAAAAACTTAAACAAGCGGAGTCACTTATTCTAATTCTAATTCGACTAAAATATATCCATTTAACTTCTTTTTTCTTTTCGACCGTTTTTTTTATATATAAAGTTAATATTAAGAAATGGTATAGTAGTTATTAAGCATAAATAACATATTTAATATATTGCGCTCAAAGTATATATTGAAGCAAGTGGGAAAAGCTACGCGCTGGCAGAAGTATTGCCTTAGTAGCAATCCCTCCCTACTTTATTCATAGTCCTAAAATTTTTATTTAAATAGATTTTATATTAATTATAATTATTTTTTAGTGTGGATTTTTTGAATAAAGTATTCATTCATTTTTTTTTATTTTGATTTGATTTTGATTTCATTGATTGATTTTGTTTTGGAATTTGACAGTTGTTTTGGAAAAGTTTGAGGGTTGTGTGCCATTCAAGCCTTCTTTTTAATTACTAATAAGCGATGTTGCGTGACAATGAAAATAATCGCGATAGCAATCGTTATCCCTTAACGATAGCCCACTAGAATTGCCCCCAGACACCTATGTAATCTGTGTTGTATTCCTTGGATCAACAAGTGTTTTCATCTGAAATACATTTGAATTTAAAACCAAATTTCATAAAATTAGTAAAGAGATTTTGGACAACATGAAACATCCAACGAAAAGAGACGTACTAAATGACTGTTATCGATATTTGATCCACTAGGATTTTTAACGAAGTTTATGATCCAAGGAAAAGTACTTCTACAAGACATTTGAAGAAGTAAGGTAGACTCGGATGATGAAATACCAGACTCAGTGGTTAGTAGACTTAAACTTTTCTTTAAGCAGAAAAGGTAATAACATACATCTACATATTTTCACCGATTCTTTCGAAAAATATTTTGCTACAGCTTATTTAAGAGTTTAACATACCCAAGACATTTAGACAGCTTTTGTGACAGCAAAAGCAAAATAGAGCCTTTAAAAACTTTATCTATCCTAACATTGGAACTACAGGTTGCTGGAGTGTAGTGTTTTATTGGACTGACTCTAAAACTGTCTTATATTGAATTCGTTCAGAATCTCAGATATTTAGAGTAATTGTTGCACTAATACTTGGCGAAAAAAAGATTTGACCAATCCTTCACACTAGAAATACATTCCATCGAAAGAAAGTGTAGCTGATGAAGAAACAAAACGTACCAAAGAATAATTTTTTTCAGAAAACGATATTGGGCTGTTTGGTCCCAAATTTTTAACACCCGAAGAATGACCACAGGAACTGGGGGTGCTAGGGTGATTTTGCGATAACTGTCGGTGATTGGCTGACTCTATGACACATCACATAACAATAGATGTTTTAACGGATTTATTTTGAATAGAAAATCGAAATACGATTGCATATGATATCAAAATGACTGGAAATGGAAATTCTGGAAAAAAACCGTGTTAAAGGGTCAGGAAAATCACTTGTCAGGAAGTTGACGTGCGTGTCTTGTTAACCGAAATTGTAGTTCTCTCCGTGTGCGACCTTGTTTCCACTCGCGAATATTCTCGCGTCGATGCGTGGCTCACGGTGCCGAAAAACACCATACGCATATTTGTCGTGGAATTTAAACTTAGTTTAAGAAATTAAGAAAACTCTTTCTTGTACCAACAGGAACCGAAAGAAAATTTAGTTAAAGAAATTGTCCTGGAGTACAAAAATTCTGAACAAACATTTTTGCACTTTGAATACAGACAATTTTTAAAAATATTTCGTTTTGTCACGATCGAAAGCCAGAATACTTAGATTTGTTGATTACGAAATGAAAAACGGGAGAAATATTACCTGATAAGATCCAAAGAGCTGAAACTTTATTATGAAGGAGAGTACAAATGGACACTTTTTCTGAAGAAATTTACTTACTGCGACGACAGAATCTTTTTTGTAAACTAGACAAGAATGGAACCATAAGACTGCATAGAAGAGCAGACAATTCTACTTCTTTACATGAGGACACCAAACAACCAATTATCCTATATCCCAAACATAGGATAAACAGACTTTCGATCAAACATCATCACGAACAGCTTTTTCACTTTGAAACTGAAACAGTTATCAACAATTTAAGGCAAACAGTGCAAAAGAGATTGTCAACGGTGTAAGAAACAACGACAGATACTTACAATGGGATAATTACCAACTTGTAAAATAGATGTAGGTTAGTTTGGACCTTTCTAAGTAGCTATAAAAAGAAGTAGAGAGAAGAGGTATAAGTTATTCACTTGTATGACTACAAGAGCCATCAATTTACAAATAGCACAGGATTTAAATTCAGACAGTTTCATTCACCAACTACGTGTTTCTGCAAAAAGGGGATCCAGAAGAAATATCCCAGCAAACACGGTTCCTTCGGGCCTTCGTCGGCCCGATGTCGATTGCCGAATTTGCCGTCATCGGATCAGCAGTATTGTTTGTCCGCTTTGCGATGTAGGCCCAATGTATGTGTATGCCGAAGCAACGTTAGACTGTAACCCGCCGTCGGATCAATGGTAAATTTTACTTTTTGCTGACATTTGAATACCGTCACCGTACGATTAAGGTCCGATATGGTTTAACCACATGGTACCGACCATCCGCCCATATAGCTGCTTAATTTGGTCGGTCTAACGTAGACCTATAGTTTCTGCTGTAGGATCACCTACTTACAACATTTCGAAATGGCTAGCAAACGAGTTTGAAAATTTACCTATAAAGGAAAAAGGTTTTTCTGTTCAAAATTCCCTTGAATTTATCAACAAAGTTTAAGATATTTCACTCCAAGAAGGTGAAATTTTAATCTCGTTTGATGTTAGTTCGTTGTTCCCTAGTGTGCCGATCCCCAATACCTTACAATACCTGGAGGAACTACTAAGAAAAAACAATCTAGAAGACAGACAGACTTTAGAATACCTATCTTTAACAAAACTCTGCACGAATCAAAATTACTTTCAATATAAAAATAACTACTACCAGCAATTAAAAGGAACAACAATGGGTAATAGTTTATCATCTTTTATCGCAAACCTCTTTATGAGCAAATTTGAATCAGATATAAGTAAAGAATTTGAGTATTTCCCCAGAGTATGGTTTAGGTATGTAGACGATGTGTTTGCAGTATTCAACACTAAAGTAACTAGTGTTGAAAATTTTATGGAAAAAATAAATAACAAATTTCCCACAATTAAATTTACTTATGAAACAGAGAACAACAGTACACTGCCATTTCTAGACACTTTAGTTATAAGAAATAAAAATAAATTGGACTTTGACCTATACAGAAAAGGAACGGCCACCAACAGGTATATTCCAAATGACTCTTTTCATTACTTACAACATAAGCTTGCAAGTTTGCACTTTTTAACATATAGATTAGTAAATTTCCCCTTAAACAAAGAAAGATTTGAAGCAGAAAAGAATAGGATTAGGAATATAGCTGGCGAAAACGGTTACGACGAAGGCTTAATAAATAAGCTGATAAATAGACATTCTTTTCAAAAGACCTTTCGGAATTCCACTTTTTTCAGACAAAAAGATACCTGCGACTCAAAATTTGTATCAATTCCTTATAATCCTAATTATACGAAAGGATTACAAAAAGTATTTAATAACACCGGTCTTAAATTAGTATATCAATCCGGTAGCACAATAAGAAGCTTACTAGGAAATACCAAGGATAAAACTACAGTTCTAGAAAAAAGTGGAATTTACGAAATTAGTTGCATGGATTGTGACAAAAAATATGTTGGCCAAACGAGACGCTCTATTCAAACACGTTTTAAAGAACACTTAGCACACTTAAAATACGGAAGAACAGAAAAGTCAAGTGTGGTCGAGCATGCTTTTGAAAACAATCATAGATTCACATTAGATAACCTAAAACTTCTAAAAAGTGTCCCAAACAAAAGACTTTTGAATGCATATGAAAGTATGGAAATCATTAAATCCAGAAATAGTTTAAATAAAGATAGAGGACCCATCCCGTTTAGTACACTTTATTCTTTGGTTGAGGGGAGATAGGATTAAAAATCGTGATCAATCACAAATTATTAGTCTTATCTCCGCCCACTAAAGGATTGTATATAAGATAGAGCGTAGATTAATTTAGTTGTTTAATTGTTTATCGTCTCCTGATGATGCTAACGTTGTTAGCGAAACGCGCGTCGAGTGCAAAAAAGTGTAGTTTTGGTTTGTGGAAAACAATTATAACTTTGTTTTAGTGCAACCAAAGGTTCCAAATTCCCAACATAGTTGTAAACACGAAATAAAAGTTTGTGGATTTTCAGATGGTATCTGATGTAACCTTTTGAGATCCTAAATTAAAGCAGTAATATCTCTGTGATCACCAAAGGGCGTATTTAAAAGTTGTAAAACCTCTGCCCAAGAATTTACAAATCTGGAATTAATGAGCTGAATAGCTTTACACTTTAACTGTTATTTTATTTTTACAAGCAAAAATTATTTTTGATTTTAAATATACGACGCTTGTGTCAGATCGCATGCCTCACAGAATTAATAGCATCTCCATCATATTCTGGAATTAACGAAAATATTTCTGAAAAGCTTGTAAGGTTCAACTTCATCTTCTTGGTTTTGATTTTTGGCCATAGTATTTTTTCAAAAAACTATTTTTTAGTAACTAAAAATCTTACGATTTTTAAGTTTCCGACTAGTGAAGAAATTCAGGGAAAATAATATAAAATATTTAAAACTAACTCACAGTAATAAGATTTTTATATCCTTAGGTGAAGTAAAGTTCTCTTGAGTGCAGCAATTTCAAAGGCTGGGTTCAGTTACTTAAACAGGCAGAAATCTTTTTAAGACAACCTTCAAAGCTGGATCGGATTTGACCAAACCAGATGGATCTTCTTTCCTCTGTAACTTTTCTTCTATAACTTATTATAACTTTTCGGTCGGCACAAACCACCAAACGAGTTATCAGGAAGTAAGTAAGTTCTCGTTGTAAAACACTTACGTGTACCGTACTGACAAGTCTCTCAGGTGCTTACCGCACACTGGTTTTTGGTTCTCAAGCTGTAGTACGTCGAAGAAATCCGCACGACTCCGCCACTTTTTAAATTCGAATTCTAATAAAAAACTTTAAAAAAACTACTGTTATTTGGGAACCGCTACAATGACACTAAACAGTACGAAGACTAACTATTAAATGCCTCTGAATTTCTTACTGTTGTTTATTATAGTAAAATTGTGCTGACGCATAATTCTAAATCAAAGTCATTTAAAAGTTAAACGTGACCAAAAGTGCTTACACATATCCTTCTACAAGATCTTAATATTAAAATCACACAAAAGTATCAAATTACATTAAGATAAGAAACTTAGGATAACAAAGATCACCTATACCATATATAACTTTCTAAAATTTTAATTAAAAATTGTTTGTCAAAATATAGAAAAAACACACTGATGTATTAACTAGAGAATTTGTCTAGGAACCAAAGGGTTCTAGATTTTTAAACAAAATCGTTTATTAGTACTAAAGCAAAGAGCAATACAAGTTCAACAAGCGAGTTAAAACCGTGGCACTCTCAAATATACCGGTTGACCTATTTGGTTTTGCTGCAATAGCTTACCTGGCATAATGACATTCATCTTAATATTATTAGCAGTTCTTTCAGTCTTCCGTTTTCGACCTGCCTAGAAATTAAAAAATATTATTATATATATGTATACCTGGTGTAAAAAGGGATAGGTACGGCAACTTAGCGCCCTTATTTTTAAGAATATAATTCTGAAATTTTGGAATTTTAAAGAACTGGTAAAAGCTCAAAACGGTGTCCTATTGACACATGTAAAACTCTTATAGTTTCTAGGAAAATGAAGTTAACTTTTGATTTTTAATTGAAACACCATGTGTGTGTCATCATACCTGAAGATGCGAGGAGATTCTAAATACGTCTGTGTCATCCATATGTCATTTTGACAAGTTTGAAAAAATATATTTTTTACATTTTACACTTTTTTTTCCAATATGTATCGATTGACAGCAGTAAAAGCATCTACCAATACCTACGGTTTTAAAAAACATCTACCAATACCTACGGTTTAAAGGAATGTTTAAAATACAGGAGATATTAGAAGCTAAAGGTTTAATTTACATTTTTCTACCTCAAGACGAATGAAAACCCTTATGTATAGCTACTTTTTCGGAAACGACATTTTCTTACATATCAGATTGAGTTTTTAATCTAATTTACAATAAAAATTGCTTAAGTTATAAAAGGTAAAATATGTAAACTTATTTAATTTTTAATAAGTAGACAACACGGCACTGTCACCAAGAAAGACAGTGACAATTTTTAATTCGTCAACCTAAAGTCATGTTCCAAACAGCATTTGGACGTTATCTTACGTTGCGCATACGTTACCGCCCCGAAAATTTGAAAGATCAAGAAAATAAAATATTTAAAAAAAAATGGTTAGAAATATATTTTTTAAATAATGTTGTTAGTTTTGTTGTAAAAATTATTTAACATTCCCCCAAAACCTTATTTTATTAATTATACTACATGTCACTCTCTAATTTTAGACTAAATCTAAAAAGCAAAAAATGAATTTACAATGGCCGACAGACGACAACCTGTTGAAAATGGCGAATTTTTGTGTCTTACTTAATCTGAACTAACATTATACCAAGTACCGGTGCTCCAATTTAAGTCGTCAAGCATGACTTAAGTTACGAAACCCGTCGGTTCGCAGACGTATTACGACTTATTAAAACCGTATGTCCGCCATGCATGATGTACCAATTTAATGTTGCCATCGGCCTGCGTACGTATTAGAATCGCACGTCTTGCACGGAGTATGTAATATTAACCTAATCTACGTCCTTTTAGTCATTTTAGTAGGTCAATCACACCCTGTGTCGCCCTAACCTCACAGTTTTGGCCATTCTTGTTTGTGGTCGTGTCTCGTTATCTTGACATAAAAAATTAAGAGATGGGGCCCATTCACCACATGTGGGAGGAAAATGGGATATGCTGGTTCCCTACAGAAAGATATCCAATCGGATGTTTGAATGGTCGTTTTGGCATTTTCAAGAGCACCTGCAAATAGCAATAAGCAGATCCTGGATAGAAAAACTCCAAGAAAAAAACTTAATTGGGTTAAAATTTAAAAAAAGTTAAAGTGGGAACCAAAGAAATAAAAATAGTTGTTTAAGTTAGATGCAATGCCCGAAAATGAACATGTTTGTTTGGGACGTCGCTTGACGTAGGCCAATTTCAACGAGCTACAGGTTTTAAATTTCAACGGCAGGCAGACAAATTTCCTACGTACTGAAGACGTCGGCTTTGCAGTAAAATCGTACATCGCTTTGGCCGACATCGGCATATCGTTTGATTTTGTAACGGATAGCTAAGAACGTCGCTTTTAATTCAAAAACAACGTTGGGCACAAATGTCCTTGATCACAATCTTAATTCTACCCGAAATTGACGTCATATTAAGACGCATTTGGTTCGAAGTCAGATTTTTGCTGCTTGGGGTCATCTCGAATTCTGACAAGAGAGTGTCTTTTTTCTGGGTGACAGTGGCATGCTGTCTACTTATTAAAAATTTAATAAGTTTAAATATTTTATCTTTCATTACTCAGTAATTCTTATCATCATCATCATCAAGTTAAATCGGAAAACTCTAACTGATGTGTAACAAAATGTAATTTCAGAAAAAGTTAATGTACCAGGAGGTTTTCATTCGTCTTGAAAAAGAAAAATGCAAAGGAAACTTTTAGCTATTAAATCAATAGAGATTTGGAATTTACTGCATATATTTCCAAATGGGTAAGCGCTTTCGACTATACAATAGTCATCATCAGACCCTTTAAACTAAAATACAGGTAAGTATAAGTATACTTATCAGTAAGACAAGAAGGGACTGGTTGCTGCGCAGGAAACGTACAGAAATAGGACGCCAAATAGGAGTCCTCACTACACACTGCGCGCTCCAAAAGCACCTGACAAGGATGAAGGTAGTGCGGGACTCAAATTGCGTAGAGTGCTGGGTGGAGGATGAATCCTCACACCACTAGCTTGCAAGGTGTCCGGCCTACAGAGGAATCAGAGAGGGAATCTTCGGAGAGGAAGTGTTCGAGCCAGAACACCTTCCGACGCTGAAATGGTCTGATATCCTGACCTTTATCCAAAGGACGGGAAGGTTCGACCGTGGTGTAGTGGGAACGTGAGAGGGGAGCTCTGGGGGATGGCGAAAAGTGCTCGCGTAGAGCCTAGTTGCCAGACCGGGAGCCACCCCCCCTTATTCTACTACTACTACTACTACTACTAAGTATAAGTATAGTTGTTCATTAATGTAATGATAAAAAGTTAATTAAAATTAAACTAACTTGGTGATTACTCAATGAAGTTTACGTTTCTTTGAAAAAGTATTAGACTTAGACGCGGAAAACATTCGGGAACAAACGAACGACGTGGACTATAAATATAATAGTCAATTGTTAAAATTTATTAAATTCAATTTTTTTTTGTTTTACAAAATAGTTCAATGACTTGCGATTTCATGTTAGGTCGTCTGTCCATGACAGGTGAGGATGTGCTTTTAGAGAAGGAAGTAAGCATAATTAAGTGAAAGTTGGTCTTTACCTCAAAAGTTTTTATACTGAAAGTGAGATCGAGCTTCATAGAAATTTTATTTGCAATGTCCGTGACATGATTTGATGAAAGCGACCTCAAATTTTGAGTTTGAAGAAGAAGAGTAACATAAACTCCATCCTTTGCAACTCAAAAGATCAGATAGACAAACTCAAAAAAAAGTGGCATCTATAAACTCCAATGTGATGATTGCAATGCCACCAACATCGGCAGAAGCTCCAGAAATCTGGAAACACGAATTAAAGACCACATTCAGAGACCAACCAAATCTGCATTTGGACATCATATTAAATATAACAATCATAAGTTCATCCCTAACTACAACTCAAAGATCATCACACACTTAACAACGAGAAACTTCACACGACTAGACTTTCAAGAAGACATTGAACAATAACTGTTTAAACAACCAAGTCAACCTACAAAGAAACTTCACTCCAATTCACAAACTATTATTGGGCATCGAAACATAAATATCACAAAATAAACGCTCCAGAATCAACTCGGTTTAGCATAAAGTTTTTTTTTGTTATAATTTGTTTAACAGCTAAAATAACAATTTATTGTCACTTTACTACTTACTTTATAAATAAAATATTACATTCACTCCACGCACCTCCACTTTCCTAATCCACAATCGCACGCACTCTTACTCGATTTAACTTAACCCAACCCAGCCGTTTAAATTTTCTAATTTTTAACATTGATTCAAGCTGCAACCTACTTACCATATTCCCGCCTCAACTAATTCAAAATTTGAGGTCGCTTTTATCAAATTATGGCACGGACAATGCAAATAAAATTTCTATGAAGCTCGATCTCACTTTCAGTATAGAAAATTTTGAGGTAAAGCCCAACGTTCACTTAATATGCTTACTTCCTTCTCTGAAAGCACATCCTCACCTGTCATGGACAGACGACCGAACACCAAACTATAAAAAAAAATAATTTAGTAAATTTAAACAATTTGACTATTATATTTATGTTCCACGTTGTTCGTTTGTTAACAAATGTTTTCCACGTCTTGTAAGTAAGTTTAATTTTAATCAGCTTTTTATCATTACATTAATGAACAACTTTACTTATAATTACCTGTATTTCAGTTTAGAGCGTCTGATGATGACTATTGTATAGTCGAAAGCGCTTACCCAATTGGAAATATATGCACTAAATACAAAAACTCTATTGGTTTAACTTTAAAGTGCACGCAACCACACCTCATTTGTTTTAGCTATTAATTTCTCCCGTATTTTAAATATTCCTTTAAAGCCGTAGGTTTTGGTAGGCGTTTGCACTGCCGCCAATCTAAAAATATTAGAAAAAATTGTAAAATGAAAAAAAAAATAAAAAAAATATTTTTTCAAACTTCTCAAAATGACATATGTATGACAAAAACGTATTTAGATTGCCTTCACATCTTCAGGCATAATGAAATAAACAGAGCGTTTAATTTATAAATCAAAAGTTAACCTCGTTTTCCTGGAAACTGTGAGAGTTTGACATATGTCAACAAGACACAATTTTGTGCTTTTATCAGTTCTGTAAAATTCCTCAGAATTATATTCTTAAAAATAAAGGCGCCATACCTATCCCTTGTTCACCACCAAACTTAACGTCTTTAGGAAGTAAATCCTTTATTCGTTGCTGGTTTAAGAAATTCCAGACAAGAAAGCCGAATTCTTGGGCAAAAGAATAAATCCTGGTCTGAAAGCTTCTTGGGGCGCCCCCCAAACAATTTCCAAAGTGCGACTATCTTGCCCTACCTAGACCTGGGCACTCTGATTTTTACTAGTTCGTTAAAAGGCGAAAAAAAAACAAGATTTGTTGTTAAGAGATAATTCTGTCTGACTTCAAATATCAATATTTACATTGGCCAATTAATTCTATAAAATAATTGGCTTAGCACAGTTAGTAATAGTAATTAATAATCGTAATAATAATTAATCAACGTAATAATAATAATAATAAAAATAATAAAACGTTTATTTAGAATAGGTTTACAGAATAAGTAAGAACATTAAAAGATTACAAAATAAATAAACGCTGGAAGCACTGAAAGTGCTTGTGTGTGTTTTTTATTTTCAGGTGTTTGTCCTGTTAGTGTATGTAAGGTCAAAATCGGTGTAAGTCAAATATGGGTTTTTAATATCAAAGCCGAGTTTTGTAACAATTTCGGGAAAAAAATTATGTCATTTACTGGTCAATAAGATTGAATTTCTTTTATTTTTTAATTATTTTAGATAATAATATTAAATTGTTAAATATATATCTACCTTTGTCCAATATCCACGATTTGGTTGCAATATTAAACGTTTTATAACTTTTTATTGATTTTATTTCATTAGGAATCATATTGTACAGTCTAGGTGAGAAATATTTTATACTCCCTTGTCCATGTGTTTTATGGGTAATTGTTGAACATGCGAGGTTGCAGCTTCCTGTTGAACTAATGTTTAAGTTGATATTTATTTTTCCTTTCCTGATATTTTTCAGGATTTAAAGACACATGCACAACAGCTTACTCTCTGCAAAGAGATTGTTTGTGGGGCATGTTTAATTTTTGCCAAACATTATTTTAATAAAACATTTTTGTATTATTGTCAACTTTCTTAAATGATTTTCAGCAACACCACCCCATCCAAGAATACCTAGGTCAGATGGCTTTGCACTAATGACATATATAATATTTTTAGTTGTTCATTGATAAGAAACTCTCTAAGGTATAAAAATCTTAACAGGAGTCCTCTTATTTTGCCTACTAAATAGTTTTTATCTGTACATCCCATCTTAGTAGATTATCTATCTTTACTCCAAGGTACTTTATTGATAAGGTTTATGTTATCCCACAATCTTCAATTTTTAGACGAAAACGGAATGTAGTTTTTTTTCTATGTTACGAGTTTATTATGTTGAAACCAGTTTTTTAATTTTACAAAATCTCTCTCAATTTGAAATTTAACTTCTTGCCAGGTCTTCGACCTACAAAGCAATACCGTGTCATCAGCAATAGTACCCTCTAGGCCAAGATTTAGCATATCATTCACGTAAACTGTAAAAAGTAGAGGACCTAGGATAGTTCCTTGTGAAACTCCAAACTTTACATTTTTTTTATCGTTATAGTTCCCGTCAATATCAACTCGTTATTTTCTATCAGTTAAATAATTTTTGAAGAGGTCAAAGATTTTTCCCCGTAGTCCATAGTTTTTTGGTTCTGTTAAGAGGGTCTCATGACAAATAGTGTTGAAAGCTTTAGATAAATCTACAAACAGGCAGGTACATGCTTCACTGTTATCAAGGGCATCGGTTATTTGTGATGTTAAAACTTTTCTAGCATTCTGTGCAGATCTACCTTCTCTGAAACCAAACTGTAAATTTGACAACATTCTGCATCTCTTAAAAAAGCTAACAATTCTTGTCTTTAGCTGTTCGATTATTCTTGAAAAAACGGACAGCTATAAAATTGATATCTAATTTATTATTTCCAATTTATCGCCACTCTTATAGAGCGCTTTGATTGTACCAATTTTAGGCAATCTGAGAAAAATCCTGCATTAAAAGCCTTTTTAATTAATAAAGTTAGTATAGGCGAGATTTCTAGTAGTATTTCTATTAAACTTTTACTTTTGATACTGTCTGGCCAGTTTAGAAAAAGGGGGAATGTGATAGCTTTAGTTAGCACTATCTCTATCTTATCAGTGGCGTACTGCTATAATTTAAAAAAAAAGAATTTATTACGAATAATTTTTTTTCACCTGGAACCAAAAAAGTAATATCGTGTAAATTTTTTTGTTTCAAAAATACCGGTTTCCTACCTAGGTTTATTTGCACTAGGTACTATTGATTTAAACTAAAATAGATTCTATTTAGAGAAATAAATTTCTGAATTTGCATAGGTACTAAGTTTTAGGTAAAAATAAATTATAAGCTTTAGAGTTAAATATTTTTTCTCCGTAAACTATTAGACAATTTCAAAATGGTCATTAATATCTTACCAAGAAAAAATATTTAATTTTTAATATAAAGCCCGTTTAATATGACACAGTAAATCGTCAATTGCGGTCCTAATTACACCATGACTTGGTAAGATACTTAATACCTTTTAAAATATTTATTGTTTTCTGGAATTATTCTTAATTTCTTATCTAGGTAGCTTTGAGCAATAGCAAAAAATACCAAAACTCGTTATGTGGCTAACGCTTTTTCCTATTGTAAAGAAACATGTATAGAAATAAAAATGTGTAGGTTAAATACCAAGAACAATTATATTCAAAACTAGTACAAACATTTGAAAAATAAGCAAAAAAATCTACAAAACTTAAAAAATAAATAATAGTTGTTAACCTTTAAGAAACTAAAAAACTATAAAAAATATGTATAAAACTTAAAGCGAAAAGATATACTTAAATAATGCTTTTTTAAAATAAACTTGAAGGACATTTATGGACTAAATCATTGTCAAATTATCTTTGTATTTTAAGATTAGTTATAATCAGTCAAGACACCTTAAGACTAAAAATGACTTTAACACAATTTATCCCACTTGCGTGTCGTGTCATAACTCGTATAGGGTCAAGCTGCCCTATAATAAGCTTTTGGGCTATAATATTAAATAAAACTCTGACGGTTTTTACTTGAGTTTGACAACTGTCCTTTATTTTTCCTTTCAAAACAAACTTCATAAACAAGACATAACTAATAGATTAATATCATTTAACATTCTCCAGCCTTCAAGAAAAATAACCGATTTACATGCCGAACCAAAATACCATTTTGGGTTTTCAATTCCACTGATGTTACTTGCCCATCTTTACCGTTAAACACGTTCACAACCCTTCCTAATCGGTATTTTCTTCTGGTATAGCTATTACATTTCAAATTTTTAGATTTACAGCCTTATATCCACTTTTGCCTTTGTCTAAGACTTGGTATGTAACTTGTTATCCACCTTCTCCAAAATTTCTGAGTTAAGATCTGTACAATTTTCCACTGCTTTTTGCCATATTGCTCATTAGAATCAAAAATGCATGGTGTGTTTTCTAAATTTGGTTAAACAGTAAGGAAATGCATTGGAGTTAATGCAGTTAACTCATCTTCGACGTTTTCCGAAATGTAAGTTATAGGTCTACAATTTGTTATTGCCTCAGCTTCCAAAAGAAATGTATTTAAGGTTTCTTCAGACAATCTATGGTTGTTAAGGGTAAATTTTAGAATTTGCTTGATGGAACGCACTATTCTTTCCCACACATCACCCATGTGGCGCCCTGGAGGGTTAAAATTCCATTTGATTTTCAATCTCGTTAACGCAGTATTTATTTTTTATTGGTCCAATTCTTTTACGATTTTTTGCAATTCTCGATCTGCTCCAACAAAGTTTGTCCCATTATCCGAATATATTTCTATGGGTTTACCACGTCTTGAAATAAATCGCCTATAAAATGCCATTAAAAGTGAATCAGTACTTAATGAACATGACATTTCGAGATGCACTGCTCTGGTATTTAAGCATGTAAATAAAGCCACCCATCTTTTTTCAGTACTTCTTTTAACTTTAACATATAAAGGTCCAAAATAATCTAATCCGCAAAGGCTAAATGGCTAAAAAAATTGACATTGCTGTGTTACATATTTTACACTTTGTCTACCATGTATAATCCAAAATTTTTGTTTTAAATTGTTCAAAAGCGTTTCTTGACCAACATGTTTGATATTTTCGTGATAATTTTGAATTAACATTCTGAAAAATTTATGTTGACTGGCTGTAGGTAAGATTATGGGAAATTTTGTAATCGACTGTTCATTCTTAAAATTCCTTTCTTGTCTAGAAATGGCGAGAGTTTGAATAACCTAGAACTTTTTTTAATTATTTTTCTTTATTTAGGAAATCTATTTCTCCTTCAAAACAGCTTCTTTGAACATGTTTAATCCATAAAACTTCTGCTTCATCAATATCTTCTAACGTTAAATTGTTTTGGTCTCTGGGAATTCTTTTAAGTAATTTATTTTTCCAGTCTAGTAAAGTAGCAGTTGTTCTTATTAAAATATTGTATTTACTAATTCTGTCAATATCAAGTAAACACAAGTTTTGTGGATAAATTACATTTACTATTTCTATGTGTTCTTTTTCCACCCTATTTAAATCGTTGTTTTGTTCTTCGGTTTCTTTAGTTGGCCAAACTTCGGGACTCTTCTTTAGGAAATCTGGTCCTTCCAACCACAAGTTACTTAAAAAATTGCTTTCATTTGTATCTCTGGTTGCGACGTCAGCTGGATTTAAAGATGTAGGAACCAATTTTCAATTCTTAAGTTCAGTGAAATCCACAATTTATTGGATTCTGTGCGATTCAAACGTTTTTAGTCTAGTGGAAGTCGATCTAAGCCAACTTAAAACTATTTGGGAATCAGTCCACCAAAAAATATTTGTGATTTTGTAATTAACTTCATTTTTGATGATAGCTCCCAATCTAGCAGCTAAGACAGCGCCTTGCATTTTGCAGAAACTAATGATACTTTTGATTTTTCTTTCCCAAGTAGTCTGAAATAAGCTACCGAAGCAAAAGCTTTCCTACTTGCATCACAAAAAATATGAAGCTCTACTTTCTCAATAGTTTCGCCTTTAAAATATTGTCTAGGAATCCTCAACTTACTTACATTCCCAAGATTTCTGCACCACAATTTCCATTTTGTAAAAAGATATTCGGGTATTTTTTCATCCCATTCTAGCTTTAACTTCCAACAATCTTGAAAAATCATTCTTCCCCAAATAATTGGAGGCGATAACAAACCAATGGGGTCTAATATTGTCATTATAATTTTAAGGACTTCTCGTTTCGTTGGTATTACCTTGCCTTGAATAACTTCTTGTGTTCCAAAAGAGTCCGAGAATTCGTTCCAAGTGACTTGAGTCTAAATTTAAAAGAGTATTTTTTGATAAATAAGTTTCTGGAATAATACTTAGAATTTCTTTTGAATTACTTCACCAATTTACCATATCAAATCCTCCATTTTTATGGACCTCAATCATAGATTTTACGGTAGCAATTGCGTCATCTAAGTTGACTGTGCAATCTAAATAATCATCTACATAATGTTGTTGTTCCATGATTTTCATAATGTTTGGATATTTGTCTATAAATCGTTCTGCATTGTATTTTTCACATATTGGGCTATTGATGGTGAACAAACAGCGCCAAAAATCATAACATTCATTTGGAAAATATCAGGCTCACGTTTTCTTTCCATACCTCTAAACAAAAATCTTTGGCAACATCGATCGTCTTGTCTAATGCTAACTTGAAGGAACATCTCTCGAATATCGCCACAAAATGCATATCTTTGTTCTCTAAATCGCCATAAAAGCCCTACTAAATAAGGATAAAAATCAGGTCCTTTAAAGAAAAATTTATCTTAGCAGCTGCATCAAAAATAATCTGATTTTACCTGGCTTATTAGGACTTTTTACTGCAAGTAAGTACCAAGTTTTGCCCTTATCAATCAAATCTTTTTCTGCGATCTTCTCTGCATAGCCTTTATCTATGAATTTTCTTACAGTATTCTCTTGCGAACTCTTCATCTCGATCCATTTTCTTCTCCATGCACTTCAATCTACTAAATGCTACACTTTTGCTTTCTGGTAAAATAATATTTTCTTGCTTCCAAGGTAGTCCAATTTCAAAATGCTTTTCCTTCTTAATGATGGTGCTTTGAAAAATCGATAAAGCTTTTTTATCATCAACTGAATGCTCTAATTTATCTTTGCCTACATGATACTCCTCAGATTTGAAATGATCTTGTATTATTTCATCGTGTTTGCACAAGTTAACAGCAAATGTTTTACTATTACTTTTCTGACAAGGGTCATGTATTAACCAACCAAGTCTGGTTAGGCTCAAATCTGGCTGATCAATGTTCGATGAACAACCTTTTGAGGATAAATTAGAAATGCCTTATCCTGTCCAATTAAAATTTTTGGTTTAGCATGAGACCAAATTTAACAAGTCAGGATGTATGTAACTATAATGAGCCAAAAGGTTATTTATATCCAATTTTTGTTCGGGAAGAGATAAATTTTGAATGGTTCTTAAATTTTTTATTTTGAATTTTTCGATCTCTTTTTTAAGTCCTGAAATTTCTAAGCTTACCATTTTTGAGCCATTCTCTGTCCTAGTTACTTGATTCGTCCACTGTAAACATATTGGCATTGTAGGTCCATTTATATTCAGATATTCTGCAAGATCTGCATCCATCAATGTTACGGTTGACCCTTCATTCAGCAAAGCAAAAGTGTCTACAAAATTGTTTTTACCATAAATTCTTACTTTAGCAATTTTAAGTAAAGCAGTAGAGCCATATCTAACCATGCAAGATATTTGATTATTTAGGTTTTCTGTTGATAAATTTTCAGGTTGAGTAGTTCTTGTAGGTGTTTGATTGTGTGTATTTGTAGATGTAGATATTTCTGTTTTAACTTCTTTTAAAGTAAACGTTTCGTTTGGTTTTGTAGGAATTAAACTGCGATGTTTACGCCCACAATTTTTAATATTGCAAAATATATTTGAGAAGCACTTTTTAGCCACATGACCTTTACAAAGACATCTATAGCAATGTCTGTTACTTTCTAAATATATTTGCCTCTCTGTAACATCCATACTCAAAAACTTTTTACATAAAGGTAATCTGTGAAATATTTCATCACATAAATCACACGTTCTCTCATTCCTATTATTTTCACCATTTTGCATAAAAAATACATCTTTTTTCTCACTCAAATAACATTTTCTTTGACTCACCTGACTAGGTCCTGTAACCGACATAAGTATTTTTACCTCTGATTCTTCTTCTGAATTCCAGTACTTTGTTTTTTAACCTTGACCTTTGCCCAAGTTCTTTTTGTTGCTCTAGGTAACTTTTCCTCTAGTTTATTCATCAATTCTGGATTTTCTAGATACCTTAAACATTGAATATTTTTCATAGTTATAACCAAATTGCTTACCAAAGTGGAAAATTGAACGAAATGATCTATACATTCTTCTTTAATTGGTGGAAATCTTTTTACTTTCTCAGTTTGGTTAATAATAATCCATTCCCTTCCCTTCCTTCCCAAAATTTATTTTTAAATTTTCTATGAACATTTTCTGGACTGCAAAAAAGATCTTCAACCACTTCCCTTGCTTTACCCTTTAAAAATTTCTTTAGACGTTGTAGATTCTCGGCATTAGTGATATACTTTTCTTCTATAGACCTATTAAAGTCACCAATCCACATGGGAAAATCATTAATATTACCATAAAAGTCAGGTAAAAAATAAAAGTCTTTATTAACTATCTTTTCTAGATTTAAGCTTAATTTTTCAATAGCTTTTACCATTAGTTCTGACGTATTAATTTTATCTTTGCATTTTCTGTTTACTCTATTACTTGGTTCACCCAGACTGACCACACTTTCAAACTCACATTTACTCAACCATTCATCTACTTTTTGATATTCATTCAAATTATCTATGATTGACTTACGGCTTACTGACATTATTTCTTCTGCCTTATGTAGCTTCTTTAGTTCGTTTTCGATCGATAATTTCTCTTCCTCAACTTCAAGTAACCGCTTTTGCGCAATAAGAGTTCGAGTTCTTATTTCATCCCTCTTGGACGAGGATACGCTCGTCGGTCTACTAGTTTGGGAATGAACTTCACTAGATGCATTATTATTCTTTTCTATCTGCTTTCCAGTGTTCTGACCACACCACCTATCTACCGGAACATTGTGTTCACTAAATCCTAGTCTTTGAGGGGGTATACCTTGGTTTAGTCGGGAACTTCTTCTAACATTATTGTATTCGCTATTAGCAACTTTTCTCTTATCCATAGTTACTGATAAATCCTTGAAGGACCAATCATAGGGTAAAGCTGCCCTATAATAAGCTTTTGGGTTGTAATATTAAATAAAACTATGACGGTTTTTACTTGAGTTTGAGAACTGTCCTTTTTTTTTCCTTTCAAAACAAACTTCATAAACAAGACATAAATAATAGATCAATATCATTTAACAACTCACTTGAGAAATTATACCACTTAGTCTGGCAGCTTCGTGGTATAAATTTTTCTCACGTGACTTATTTTCATTATAACACACAAGTACCATAAATTACTATTTATAATTCTATGGTAATGTCTTCTTCTTAATTGAATATTGAAAATTCATCTCTTGTCTTAATTTTACAATTAACTTTCTCAAAGTAGGAACAACTTTATATTCCGTATAAAATTTTGAGATGGTTTGTCGAATTATTTGAAAATCTCCATCATCAATTTTGTCTGAAATCGAGTACCTTTTTCGTTAAGTCGGCTGGTTGTATGGGCTGCGATTGATTTTCTTTTATTTCTCTTCTAATCTTTTCTATGGTCGAAGAGCTATATCCAGTATAGCTTGATGCTCGAAACGTAGATAAATTAATTGTATGTTTTAAGTCTTTACTTTTCGCTTCCTCGTCACACACTTTTATTACATTTGCAATAATTGCCTTTGAAGTTGTATGCAAATGTTTCGACATTTTAAAAATAAAATTGTGAACATTTGTCACTTTTCCACTACAATACGCACGTAAAAACTGAGTTAGTAATATGTAACATTTTATACTTAATTATACTTAAATTTCCGGAATTGGCGGGCGGAGCCTCCTTCCCCCTTCTCGAATCGGGGAGTTTAGATTACCTGACAGTTTTCAAGCGTAATTTGGTTTTTGTTTTTATGTTTGTTTTAAAAAAGCCATACCTATATTCTGCCGTCCAACAGAAAAACACTGTATGTTCACTATTTTCAAAAATAAGATTTTGTGTTTTTTGAATTCTTTAGGGCAAAACCATTCTATTTTTGCAATTCTTTTTAATAAAGTTTTTTAAAAAAAAATAAATAAAACTAGATGATTTTAAATATTGAAAAAAAAATCTTCATGTTACATAGCATAAAAGCCGTGGGTGTAAAACTAGGAAATCCTAACATACAGTGTTTTTCCATTGGACGGCAGTATTATACAATAAAAAAATTAAAATAAGCTATACTTACCTACCACAAACAGAGTTTAAGAACTAGTAACTAAATAATGCATCAAACGCCACTGTTCATATATTCTGCCGTCCAACAGAAAAACACTGTATGTTCACTATTTTCAAAAATAAGATTTTGTGTTTTTTGAATTCTTTAGGGCAAAACCATTCTATTTTTGCAATTCTTTTTAATAAAGTTTTTTTTAAAAAAATAAATAAAACTAGATGATTTTAAATATTGAAAAAAAAATCTTCATGTTACATAGCATAAAAGCCGTGGGTGTAAAACTAGGAAATCCTAACATACAGTGTTTTTCCATTGGACGGCAGTATTATACAATAAAAAAATTAAAATAAGCTATACTTACCTACCACAAACAGAGTTTAAGAACTAGTAACTAAATAATGCATCAAACGCCACTGTTCATATTATATTCAGCCCTTAGTAAGTACCGATCTCCAAAACACAATAGAAAGTATGAATTGTGAACGGGCCGGGTTCTTTAATAACAATAGAGACTCGAGCAAAAGAGTACCTGTTGAACGGGCTGGGGTCGATTTAAGGGATGAGCCCCGCTAAATTTTAAAATATAAAATTTTGCTAATGATAAATTGACGAGAAATTGAGTAAAAGTGAGGTTCACCCGGTAAGGAAAAAAAACGGAGAAAGATAGAGACTAGTTGTCTCTTGTCCTTTTTTTTAAACTGGCCACACAGTATCACCCATCCAGACGTTTTTTTTTTGTTTGAGATTCATTATAGTTTTTCGTACTTCAGAAATTGAGACATTGTCCAAAAAAATTGGAGTTTTCTAGGTTAGGAATGTTGTTTTTATAATTTTGTACTTTTTTAATTTTTTTGTCAAATTTTTCTCCCAATTCTCTAAAATAAATATTGAATTCGTTTGAGATGTCGTTTTGTTAAGTTAAAATTATGCCAGAGTTATCTTTAATTTGTTCGATTTTAGTTTTTGATTTAGTTTTGTCACATATTTTATTGACACAGTCCCGGAGATTTGACTTTGATGAAGCGTTCATATTTATATGTTTTTGAAAATATTTTTTTTTACTTTTTTTAATTAAGAGTCTTATATTGTTATCATTTAGTTGATTAAGGAGATCCGTATATAACTTGTTTTTTTCTTGAATTGCGGTACGAAAGTCATCCATTCTTTTCGAAAATTATTTTATTTTTTTTTTACTTTAATTTCTTTTGTGTGCTTCTCAAAGAAGAACTGAATTAGTAATTTGTTCACAAGTTTCTAGTCTTAGATTATCTTTTAGGGTTTTGTAGTTCGTAAATTGTTTAGTTTGAAATTTTTGGAGGTTTGCATTGTTTGAATTTTGGAAAGAATGCAAATAAAGCTACTGGGTAATGGTCCGTTATGTGTTTGGAATATAAATTATTTTGAATTATTTATGCCATCATTCGGCTCTTTCAAAAAAATATGGTATATACAGGTTTCATTATGTAAGACTTAAATTGATATTAGGGACTTATCAGTACATAAGGTCGGCAAAATCGGACCTTAATAAAGACGGCACTATTTTTGACAATTCCGCACGAAGTTTAAAAGAATTCTGACATTGTTGTTGTCTAAATATGTAATCTTTGCTATCAAAATAATGTCGACTTTCATAATGTTTGTGCCTGCCTTTAATAAAGGACGGCATTAACTTTAATTTGACAACTTTAAGAATCGCACAATATCAGAAACCTTTCCACTTTCGTACGGAACTGTCCGAAATAGTGCCGAGTCAGGCTATACCGACTTTATGTACCGATATGTCTCTATTGAGCCAAGACGTTTTTATAGTTTTCGACGCAATCTTCAGCATTGATTAATAAATTAATGTTAATATCTCCGACCAAAATATGCGTTTTTTTACATTTATCTAGATATTTCAGTAAGTTGTCATTAAAAGAGTCCTTTTCTATTTGAGGGGGTTTGTGGATTGCAGTGATTAATAGCTTTTGCGTACGATAAGTAATTAAGATTCCCAAAGTTTTTAGTAACCGAAAAGGTATTATAGCTGTATTGCAGATCGGGTCTTATGAATACCACAACTCCATAATTTTTGTTATAATCTCCGTTATTGTATAGCAAACTAGTTTTTAATTGAGTATCACTTGCTTTTTAGGTCTTGAATTCTAAAGGTTTCTGTCAAAATCCGGATTTCTATTTGAAATTTCCTGACTTTCGGGTTTTACAAACAAAAATTTGATATCTTTAGAATATTAACGTAAAAGTAAGTGAAAGTTGATGGAAGGTCAATTGGTATTTAAGTATATTTAATATTTTTAATTTCATCCACCAAAACCAAAACCTTTCATGTTAACTACTAATAGCCCAAGTAACACAGCTTCGACAATATAGACTCTAAAGCCAAGTCAATGCTGCAAAAACGTCAGTCTCTCCTTTTGCTTTAAAATAATTTCTATAGTTATATCATCTAGCTAATCAAGTTTTAAAGGTAAAACTTATATCTAAAAATATGCTAAAACTTAACTAACAAAATAGTTAAAATCTTAATTTTTTTTCTTAAAATACAAGTGAAAAAAAATGCCATGATGGCAATGGTAGTTATTTGTTGTATCTTAGTGCATTTTTCTTAAAATGCAGATGCTTTCCATGTTATTTAGCATTTGAGAAGAAGCGCCCTGTACCGCTAGGCTGAGACCTGAGACCGTGAGCCCACAGCAATAACGCCAAGATTTGCTTTTGTTTTAGATTTATTGTTTAAACAAATGCAAAGTTGCTTGGTTGCACCGACGGGCGAGCGGCCAGGTTTTATATACTGAAGAACAAAAAAAATGCAACACCAGGAAGGACAAATATTTTTAAAGTAATTTATTTATATATTAATACATTAGGATGCTCTTAATAATTGATTTCATTTCCAAGTAGATTCCTCCATGATAATCATCAAAAAATTAATGAGTGACTCCTCCATGGTTATTTATGCACTCGTTAGTTCTATTCGGCATTGACAAAATAAGATGGTCTATATCATATTAAGGAACATTCATCCAAATTCTCCTTACAGCAGAGTTCATCTAAGTTTCCAGGGGGACGTGGTAATCAACTAAGATTGCGCTCTATCATATCCCATACGTGTTCGATATGCGACAAGTCAGGCGATCTTGCTGGCCATTCCAAATTTTCTATGCCAAGTTCATGCCAGCAATATGCGGCATTATCTTGTTGAAAGATCGCATTTGGAATAGTTTTTAGGTAGGGATGTAAAACTGGCTGCAGCACTTCATCGATATATCGCCGAGCAGTCAGATTGCCGTTGATGAGGACTAGAGGTGATCTGCTTCCTAAACATATAGCACCTCATACCCTGATACTTTGCTGTCTTGCTGTATCACATTCAACAGCAAAATCTACATTTCGTCTCTCACCTCGAAATCGCCTAACCTTCATGCGTCCATCATGGCCGCCTAAAAAAAACCTGGATTCGTCGTTGAAGCTTATGGTATTCCATTCGTCATTCCAGTTTTGCCGAGCTCTGCACCACTCGAAGCGGCGAGCCTTATGTTGTGGGGTCAAACGTAGCACCAAAAGCGGACGGTATGCCCTCAGCCCCATACCAAGCAATCTTCGATTAACTGTCATCCTTGAAAACACTCGTTCTGTAGCTGCAACTAGAATATCTCTTACTTCATCATTCATAAATCACGACCTTGTAATAATCTAGGGCGTCCAGAACCCGCGCGACGTCTATAAGTCTCGTCATTGGACCACCTTCTCCCAACTCTTAACACTGTTGATGGATTGGCATTAACCCTTCTTACAATTTCCCGTAAATCAAAACCAGCCAGTTGGCGACCGCGAACTCTTGGCATTTTTATGTTTTAAGTAAACTGTAAGCAATCCAAAAAGATCAAAAACTACGTTAAAATTTAAAATTTTCAGAAGGTCTTTTATGTGTTGGTTGTTTTTGAAAATGAATAGAAAAAATCTGTGAAAAAGGGAGAGATTAGAAGACAAAAAATTTATCAAATATTTCTTTTGAGATAAGGTATACACACAAATAATTTTCATTCAAATAATTATCCATATACATGGTGTTACCAATTTTAATTTTTTAAAAAACTGTATTGATAAGACAAATAAGACTTTTGAAAAAAAAAACATTCGCTTTGCCGCCATATTTAAATCCAAGATGGCGGAGAAAATTAAACCCGTTTTTGTCATATGTTTCCATTTTTTAACTTACTTTGTTTTGTATGTCGAAAAGTAACATTTATACCTATATAAAAAAAAGTTTAAAAAAGGTGTGCATTTGATTTTATTTCAGATTTCCCCTGTCAAAAACTGCAAGGTTCCGAATAAATCTGTTAATACCATTTTTAAAGCTTAAAAAAGTAAGACAGTAATGCGAAAACCGCATGTCTCTATTTTCAATAACAACGGAGTTTCCCATTGAATCCCATCGAAAATAAGCCACCCTGTACACTACAAGCTCTAACAAGTGGGCAAGTAAACTTTCAGTAATATTCCTCTAGCAAATTTTTCTCTGCAGACTTAATTGCAAGTGAACCCGCGGCATTATGTCAAATTTTTATTTATTTTTTTATTTAGTATGTAGTTTTAAAAGAATAAGCAATAGTAGGGACTTATCGGTACATAAAGTCAGCATAGCCTGACTCGGCACTATTCCTGACAGTTCCGCACGAAGGTTAAAAGTTTTCTGACATTTTTGTCATGTAAACATGTCATCTAAACATGCTCATATAGTGCTATTCTTAAAGTTGACAAATTAAAGTTAATGCCATTCTTTATTAAAGGCAGGCACAAACATTATGAAAGTCGACATTATTTTGACAAAGATGACATATTTTGACAACAACAATGCCAGAATCCCTTTAAACTTCGTACGGAATTGTCAATCATAGTGCCGTCTTTATTAAAGACAGACTATGACATCTTTATGTAAGTTGACCATTCTTTTAATTTTTGACAAAGGTAACTAAAACAACCAATTCTGGTTCAAAAATATTACACTGAAACCCTGCTTACTGGTTTAGATCTATTTTCGAAAGCGGTCTGGACCACCGCTCATTACGAGAGGATTTTTTTCTTTCACATGTTGGAACCATTTGTCGACTTTGATAGTTGAATCCTATCACTATTATACCGCTACTTATTTTAAATATCAGCTATTAACTAATATTGCACAACTAAACACTTTTAAAATCAGTGAATAGCGAGCTTTCCCTCAAAAAAGGTAATGGTAACCGTAGATCCGGATTTCGCACTTGTGGTGCTCATCAGTACGGTGCTAGGAATTAGGAGATGAAATGATGATGAAAAAATCTGACACAGGATTCATGTAAACGACAACCATCTGTCAAATTGCAGAATCGGCAGATGTACCTTCAATTTGAAGGAAAATTAAGCGTCTCCACGGAGACAGATATAATCTTTACAAATATCCTAAGCTCTGGAGTTGATAAATTAAAAAAAAAGGATTTAGCGAGGTTGAATAAATAACAAAATCAGGGAATAGCGAGCTTTCCCTCAAAAAAGGTAATGGTAACCGTAGATCCTGTGTCAGATTTTTTCATCATCATTTCATCTCCTAATTCCTAGCACCGTACTGATGAGCACCACAAGTGCGAAATCCGGATCTACGTTTACCATTACATTTTTTGAGGAAAAGCTCACTATTCACTGATTTTGTTATTTATTCACCCTCGCTAAATCCTTTTTTAAATTTATTAACTCCAGAGCTCAGGATATCTGTAAAGATAATTATATCTGTCTCTGTAGAGACGCTTAATTTTCCTTCAAATTGAAGGTACATCTGCCGATTCTGCAATTTGACAGATGGTTGTCTTTTACATGAATCCTGTGTCAGATTTTTTCATCATCATTTCATCTCCTAATTCCTAGCACCGTACTGATGAGCACCACCAGTGCGAAATCCTGATCTACGGTTATCAGTACCTTTTTTGAGGGAAAGCTCGCTATTCACTGATTTTGTTATTTATTCACCCTCGCTAAATCCTTTTTTAAATTTAAACACTTTTAGTTTGTCTACTGTTTCTTCACTTGCCACATCACACGATACACTTAACACGGTATGAAAATGCGCATCTCGGCGTGACGTGGTTGTGTGACCCGGATACCAACACATGCAATGTAATTTTGGGCCTGCCGCGCGTTTAATGTGTTTTTTGGTTGGTATGGGTTGACTTTCGTTGGTTTAAGTTAGGTTTGGTCGAGGGTTTGGTTGATTTAGTTTAAAAAGAAAAGTAGGTATTAAGGTCCCTAGTAGGTGCCTCCATAAATAATTTTTCATAAAAAATCAAAAATGGCAAAAAACCGTATACTAAATAATTAACAAATATAATTATAATAAAATGAGCCACGTTTGTTTGCAAATATATATGCACCTAGCCAAGATTCAAACCCGGAACCTACTACACTGTTAGAAGAAGAAAACAAGAAAAGTAGGTATTAAGGTCCCTAGTAGGTGCCTACATAAATAATTTTTCATAAAAAATCAAAAATGGCAAAAAACCGTATACTAAATAATTAACAAATATAATTATAATAAAATGAGCCAAGTTTGTTTGCAAATATATATGCACCTAGCCAAGATTCAAACCCGGAAGCTACTACACTGCGTACATGAGTTAAGTGTAAATTATATTATGACAGTTTAAAAAAATGGTGATATAAGGTACTTATTTATGTACAGTCTTTACGCAAAGGGTAACTACCTATTTAACTTTTCAAATTCAGAGATCTCAAGAAGTAAGTCCATTTTCGACCAAAATGAGATTTTTAATTCTAGTGACATTACTTTTTTTGAACAATTAGAAAAAAATTGTTGCAGTCAAATTCAAAGTTAAGTATTAAATAAATGTTTAAACTGTCTCCGACCAACACCAGCTCAACTAAAAAGCCTCTTTGGAGTTTTAGTATTCTTTGGCCAACTATCGCGGCCATATTGAAACTAAAGTAACAGAAAAGAAAGATGTTATATATCTGGTCGAAAGATTGTTTCTTTGTTACTGCCGCGGATTGTTTAGTTTAAAATGTAAGATCTAAAAGTTAATGTATTTAATTTTTGATCAACCTTTTAAGGAGATTCGTTTTTTTTTCTGTCAGTCATCTTAGCTCAGGAAATGTCGAAGTGACTTTCAAAACGGGTCATGTGATATCCCTACGTCAGAATTGGCTGAACTGGCACATTTTTTATTTTTTGCCAAATAAGCTAAAATTTCTTTTTAAGGCCACCGATTTGAAATATTCAAACATTTCAATAACCAAATATACGTATGGCGTTTCCTAAAACAATAGCCTTCATAGCAATTATCCATTTCATTTCTAAATCTTCTTCCTTTGGTAATCTGAAGTATTTAATGTTTTTTGTAATTCTGTCACAATTTTTACATCCAAAAACCACGCACACTGTCATAGTAAATAATTATAAATGAATTTTGACACTGAAATAATCAATTATCAAACAACGAAGAGGTACTTGTACAAGTTGTGTGTTGGTATCGTAGAACATCGTAAAAGGCATTCTCTCAATCAAACCGTATTCATTTGAGAGGGCAAGCGTATCGATAATATTTCTGTTCCTTTACAGTTTTAAATAAAACATGAGACCAATATATCAACGCAGTGAACTCATTGTCTCCATCGAGCAGTGTGTGATGCGCGAAAACCGACGAAATTGGACATAAATAGTAGCATACCGTGTTAAGTGTATCGTGCCACATCTCTAATCCGTAAGTTGAACTTTGTAATATTTAAAACTATTTTGTTAGGTGTACTGCTCAAGCCCCGCCTAAGGATGACATTTCAACTTTACACAAATTTTTCACATTTAAAATATATAATAATCGAATTATTATAATTTAAATTTTACTAAATACTAGGTGTGCAATATTGTTTGGTGTTTCGATTAATTTTACTTTCATTTTTTTAACGGCTTATCATAGTGCTACACTGAGGACAATTAACTTTGCACCGGTACGTACTGCAAGTATAAACACTGATTAAAATAAAATCGAATTTTTTAGTGCTTACCTACATTTTGTAATGTTTTTAGTTTTAGACATACTTGGAAGTTAGATCTTCAAATTTATATTTTTTGCTTTAACTTTTTTTGGTCGGAAATCTTAGATAGATATTTTTTTAATAAAAAATTTATAAAACCATTCAGTTTATTTTTGGCAGACCTTACTTTTGGGTATATTAAGGAAAATTCCATACCGAATTTTTTTTTATGTTTTGCTAACACCCTCTAATTAGGTAGATACAGTTTATTAAAATAATAAATTTATTGATCACCTCAAAAATATGAAATATATGATACTGATTAAGATCTTGTTATTCTCTACACATGCCATCGCCATCTTTATTTCGTAAATTAAACTTTGTCATTTTTTATATTTTGTTAGATGTACTGTTCAAACCCTGTCCAAGATGACATATAAACATCACACAAATTGAAAAAATCAACCCTCAGGAATTATTATCTACTAAAAATCCACTTGGCTTTGCTTAAATTTTACTCATTCAAAATGTTTAAATACTTAATCAAATCGTTAAAATTTAAAGTTTCCATTTTTATGGATTTACTAAATATTAGGTGTCAATATTGCTTTGTAAACTAATAGTTTGAATTTCGTTAAATTTTAAAAAAGATATAGGATTTCATACTTTCAAATGTTTAAAATGGTTAATCACAGTACTATATTCAGGACAATTAACTTTACAGCCATAGGTACTTCACCATTCCACGAAAAGTTAAACTAAATGTCGCGTAGGTTACACTGGTTTAATTTTAATAAAACACACGTCTTATTATTTGGTTAAAGTCTCTGTTACTCTACTATGGAATAGCTGGACTCCAAGTTTATAAATAATTATCAAGGTCAAAAATTAATTATTTTTATTGTGGGCAACCAACTTTAACTTTCTAAATGTACGATATTCAAAAATTCAACCTCCATTATCAATGTTTAATATGCAAACGTTTAACAACATTACTAAAAAGGTCTTTAGCTTCTCATATTTTAAATCCTAAATTGTCAAATTTTTACAAACTAAAAAGGTGAAAATTTTTCCAATATAAATTATCAATTTTCAAGAATTCAAGGATGATCGTTTTTTATTATACAAACGCTTCGTCCCAGCGCCATCTCTTGTTTTTTATTTAATTTGGTGGTGCTCTGACATCAGAAATTATGCCACGCCCTATATCTGGCTCAAGTGTCACTCCGATTGGAAATTTCCGATTTTTTGCATTGTAAACCTGTAATAACCCAATTTAAATTTCCAATTTTCAAAAATTCACTTTTCACGTCTTCAATACTCAAAAATTTAGGCTTCAGCTATCAATTTCTTGCTAGACAAACACTTTGAACCATAATAAAAAATGGCTTTAACTTTTTTCAATTTAAATTTGCAATTTTGAAAAATTAAACCGATAAATTTTAATTTTCACATGTCTAATCTACAAATTTTCAAATTTCACAAACTCAAGGATTATCTTTCTTACGCTTCGCACCAGCGCCATCTCTTGGCCGTACCAGCAATTACTATAAATCTCCCAATTGGAAAATTTTTCCAATTTAAATTTGTAATTTTTAGAAATTTAAGGATAAATTTTAATTTTCGTATGCCCAATTTTCAAAATATCACTGCTCATCTATCAATTTTTTTTCTACAAAAGCTTTTAACTTTAAATTTTTCCAATTTCAAAAGTTTTAGAAAACGCTATGACGTCAGGAATTAGCCCACGCCCTCCGGTTTGTCTCAAGTGACCCATTACCTACTTCTAGAGTTCAAAGATTTGTTTTCAAGATTTAAAAAATCTTTTTTTAATTAAAGACAAACAAGTTTTTATATAACTGGCACACCCGGTGAAATAACCACAGCAAAATTAAAAACAGATTATTCTTGCCAATTAGTAGTAGTAGTAGTAGAGAAGGGGCGACACGAAGCCTGGCAAGTAGGCCTCCCTGGACGCCCCAAATAAGCTTGGCTTTTTTAAAAAATTATTCGGCAACCAAAGTCACTTTTATTGGGCGAAATTTGATGGAATGACCCGACATAAAGTTTTATTTAAATTAGACTATTGCATTGGTTCAAAAATTATAGGCAATCCAAAAAATCTCACTTTTTGTGGCCACCCCGTTTAACAAAAAAAAAATATAATTTAGTTTTTGTCTGGCCCGTTAAGGCTGAGATACCTTTTTGATTAAAAATATATAATTTTAAACTTTATTTCTTTAAATATTTTTCACTCAAAAATCAACTTTCTAGAAATGTAAAATTTTACGAATAAAGCGTCTGTATCAACATTTTTTAATAAATTACGTCAAAGTGGCTAAAAAATTAATAAACAGCATATATAAATGTGTAATCGTAAAAGGTTAGCATTCCTAAATTCTCCTGAAAAATCCAATAAAATGACACCAAACATCATAGAAGAATCTTATTTAGTTTGTGAGAAATTGACATTTTAGTACATTGATTGCAAATAGCTTCTCTAATATTCTCACCAAAAAGTTAGGACTGCACCAAAAAAAAGAGCTAAGATCAAAGATTTTTGTATTTAATTAAAGCTACGAGAGCTAGGTCTCAAAAATATATATTTAAAAAAATTTTTTCTTGAGCATATTGATATTTTGAGTCAGACAGTTTTTAAGATATTTCAAATGATTCTTGACAATCAATTTTGAATTTTTAATTTTTTGCCTTCTAAAAACTGAACAATCAAATATTAGAATGCCAAGAGAATTTTTTGAAGAGAATAAAGAAATATTATCAAAAAAATTGTAACATTGTTTAATATACAACGTCAAAATTATCAAAAATGGATAAGAGAATGAATTCTTCTCAAAAATCCTTTAAAAAGGCACCAAACATCATAGGAGTATATTATTTAGCTCGTAAAATAATAGCTTTTAAAAATTAACATTTTAATACTTTGATCGCATATATCTTAAAAAATAGATAAGCGAATCCTAGCACATGGGGATTTTTTTAAAAAACAAATGATATTAAAATAGATACACTATTTTTTGTTTAACTTAGTTCCATTTTACTTCGCTTCTATCAACATGTGTTAAAAGTTATTAAAGTCTAGTCAAAGATTTTCATTTTTGTTTTTAATTGAAGTTATATATATGTTTTTGCTTGAATATGCAATATTCATATAATAAATAATAAAAAGAAATAAGTTTGTTTTTAAGCGATATTTGCAAATATCCGAGAAATGCTTTGACTTACATACTTAACAATAAATTACTGGAGGAGTTAAATGCAAAAAAGGTGTTTGATTAACTGCTGGCATTTTGTCAAGTAGCAAAACTGTACTACTTATTTTTATTAAACAGAAAACAACCAATATTTTATGATGGTTACCTTAAAAAAATAACCATTTTCATGGGTTAAATTTTGGTAGGTTTTAAAGTATACTAAATGCTCCAGCAAAACGTTAAACAAATCTTCATTTGTAGTTGTCTAGTAAAAGTTTTGCCTGCTTAGTACCCGTAGTTGTCGTCGTTGAAGTTATTTATTTTTTGTCGTAACAGAATAACATTTTTAGGAGATATTTCCTTTTCTAGCCTGTAATTAAGAACGACCCCCATTTTTTGAGCTAGAAAAAAATGCATCTTTGATCATAACGTTTTCACTCCATACAATACACGCGATCGAAACGGCCTTTTTTAACATTGTATTTATTTTTTCATTTATAGTGTATTTAGGCGAAAAAACTAACTGTACTTTTTAAACAGCTGTTTTGAAAAAAAAATACGCAATACTCAATTTCTTTTTAATTTAATTAAAACGAATTTAGGGAAAAAATTAGTATTTGGAAATTTTTAGAACTTTGTAGTCAAGCAGAAAAACATTCTCATCGCTTTTAACTCATAAAAGATTTTTCTATAAATGTTAAATCTTTCGAATGTGTAGTTGGATCTATAGATTTTTAAAGGCTTGTTAAATCAATATGGGGTTACAAAAAATATGATTATCTGATTGGTCTTCTATAATTTTTTACACTTACAATTCAACTTTAACGGTAAGTTTGAGCCAGCGAAACTGTAAAAAGATCGCGAGAGATTGGTAGCGCACAAGGAAAATGACTACTGCTCCTAAATCGTATGTTTAAAAAAAGAAGCAATAAGAAAAATTCACGTTAAAATATAAAATTACCTTTTGTTTTGATCCATAATCGTAAGAAATTATCAATGAATCTCTTTTAATTTTACTTTCTAACTGGTCAATTAAATCAGTGAGCTCATTTAGTTTCATATCAGTAGGTGGCAAGAAATATAAGCAAGGAGTGTCTTCCGATATCCATAAATCAGTATCTGGAGTGCGGACGCTTCTATCAGAATTTACAGTTTTAGTACTTTTACTTTGAATAATTTTAGTATTTTGTTTTTCTTCACCAACTTTATTGAGAACATCATTACTTTCATTAGTTATAGCTATGGGAGCATTCAAAAAATCCCTGGATATTTCCATGATTTTTAATGTTTCAGAAATTTGTGATTCATTCATTTGGTTGTTAAGTTTTTCTATTTGTGTTTTTATTTCTTTAGTTTTGTTCGGTTCAAAATTCAGTTCTGCTTCATTTATAATTTGTACGGCGCCAGGCATACTTTCTATTATTTTTTCCAAAGATTTTATTCTTTCTTTTTTAATCTCCTCCATCCGGCATACTTTAACAAACAAAATTTTACTATGATTTTCTTTAAATTCCAGATTACTCTCAATGTTAACATTATCCATTTTACTGTTCTCCTTTTCGGATGATCTGACTTCTTTATCATCTATATTTTTACTATTTTTAAAATTGCTAAACATAATACTATTTGAAACAGCACTGGTGTTTTCTTCAGCAAATCCATTGAACAGGTCTTGCTTGCAACTGATTATAATAAGTTTCTTTTTTTTGGGGTGCAATTTTTCTATGCTAACGTTATTTTTTAATTTTATTGGTTTCTCTGCTGGTTTGCCTTTCATATCAGATACTTTGTTATTAGTATTTTTTTTCCAAACAGACTTCGACCGTTTAGTTTTAAATTTTGAAACCATTTTAGCATCTTTGGATTTATCATTTTGAACAAGATTTTCAACGTTCTTATAATCTTGTGTCACTTCATTTTTTAGTTTCTTTGGACTTATCACAATGGATTGATATTCTTCTTCTTCATCCGAAGCTATATCATAAGAGCTAAAAAAAGTTTTTAGTTAATTAAAATGGCTACATGAAAATATTTAAGCAAATAATTTGACACCAACTTTAAAACATATTGTTTACTTTTGTTAAACACTCTTACATTATTATTTTTTTATAATACGAACTTTAGAACCCATCCTTAAAAAAAACGCAACTATAAAATAAATGCTTGATGAATGTACTTCATTTTTCATCCGACTACGCAACTCAAAAGAGGGTTATGAGTTTGGTTTCTTATGATTGTGGACCTTTGTTTCACCATAACTAAAAAACTACCCATCCGATTTTTATGCTTGGGTGTCATTTTGCTCGTATTGATGCTGCGGATAACATAAGCTAATTTTTTCCAAAAAAAAAATCGCGGCCGTGACAGGTTAAAATGTGTCAAAAATGTGTTTTTTTGTTGTTCCACCACAACTAAAAAACTTCTTAGCCTATTTTTACGATTGATGCATTATTTTATTCGAATAAACGCTGTGGGTAATATACACTTAGAAAAATAGTGGGCTAGTTTTCGTAGACCTAGCCGTGTTGCCAATAAAGGACAGCCCAGACCTCTGGGCTGTGAGAACCAAGTTCAAGGGATTGCAGGGAAATACGGTTCGTGTGTTGTGGTAGCCCAAAATATGCATAAACACTGAATTAATTTTTTTGGACATTTGGGCTACCAGAACTCAGCACCTGGGTTGTGGTAATTCATGATCTGGACTGGGAGAACAGTGCCTTTGGGCTACCAGAACACAGCATCTGGATTGTGTGAACTCATGATCTGGGCTAGGAGAACCCTGCTGTCGGGCTACCAAAACCCAGCGCTTGGGTTGAGATAACTCATGATCTGAGCTGGGAGAACCCTACCTTTAGGCTACCGGAACTAAGTATCTGGGTTGTAGTATAGGCAGTCGGGGTAACTTTGAACCATTACGGGTAACTTTGAGCCACTTGGAAAATTCAGTTAAGACACATGAAAAGTTTCAACATATAATTTTCCAAGTTGCTTAAAGTTACCCATAGTGGTTCAAAGTTACCCCAAATGACTGTACTAGTATTTTGAAAAAAATAACTTATTTTAATTTTTTATTTTATTTTTATAAGAAACTACAAGGTTAAAAATGTTTTAGTAGACGAAAGAAATGCAAAGAAAAAAAACTTGATTTTTAAAATACCGTCAACTAGGGAGTATTAAAAATTGGTTCGTGGTTTTCTCGAAAAAAAGATTTTGTGATTTAAAAATAAAACAAAATCCAACGAAGCATTGACTCTCAAGTCGCTCCTGCTAACTGTATACAAAGTATAATGAATAAATAGCCACACAAGTTTTAAGCTTAAGTTTGCTTTTGTAATATTTATTCATTAGAATTAGGCATTGCATTTATTATTATTATTGTTATTATTATTATTAGTATTGTACTTTTTTGAATAAATATTATATTATTATAAATAGCTAAGTATACAGCGCTATCCAGTATAAACAGGTATAGAATTTTTAACTCTTGATCTAAGATTAAAAGGGCATTCAAAAGGAATCATCACTTTTTATGACAAATTTGATATTAGAATACTTAGAATACGCCCTGTATTTTGTGTAATTTTTAGCTAAGCAGGCTTTATCCCTTGCCAAAAATGCTAAATAACTCAAAAATTAAACGAAAATTTTAAATTGGCACCACTCTTGTAAAAACGGGATTGAAATTCACCGAATCGAAATGAGAAATGATCAAAAAAACAATGAGATCAAAATTATTGATTTTAGAGATATCTTGCAATTAAAATATGACATTTTAAAGACTGTTGCACGAAGGCGGCAAATTACGATATTCAAGTGATTCGTATCGACTCTGCTGCTCAAAAAATATTGTGAACCCGATTAAGCTACTTAATGTAAATTTTTTAGGCAAGAGGAATACTCTAATCATAAACAATATTTTCTTATGAACTCCTTTAAGTTACCCAAAACAAACCTATTTTCCTTACCTACAAATAATTGAAAGTATACTATTATGGCTCAAAAAAACCTTCAGATTGTCAAAATAGCTTGAAACAGAAATTTAAAAATTAGCAAAAATGTCCTATTTTTGACTGTCCCCCGTATAAAAACTACGCATCTGCCAACAATAAAAATAGACTCTTGCATACAGTTTGTCTTCTGTTTAGCAATTTTGGCAACTTTTTTCTAAAGAGACCCGTATTTTCTTAATTGAAACATAACAGTTTGTGGCTAGGTTTCTCCCTTTGATAGCGAATATCTCAGAAACTAGTCATAGAAACGAAATAAAAAATACCCATTTTCTTAACTAGCACTAGTTCTACAACAGTGCGTGGTACTTTATTAGTTTGGTTATGGCCAGTATGCATTATTCAAAATTCAACGGCGAAGGAAATTTTAATGTGAAATATATGTCACATTTATTGCAAAGAACAAGCGCGCCCTCACAATTCTGCCGTTTTCTTGTAGTTGATGAAATTTTTTTGTTGTGGTTTTTGGGTTTATTTTTCCACAACGAGCAGCTGGGCCTCTCAAAATGTGTTGGATATTGACGTTTGCTGATCATAATTTAATTTGGGTATAAAATAATTTATTTCTTTAATATTAGGGCTCAAAAATCGAAAATAAAAGAAGGCAGATTTTCTGTCCCACCCAGTAGGATATATTACTTTAAAAAAGTTGCGGCTACAAGTAATCATAAAAAGTTATTTCCTCCACAATGTCAAATCATTATGCAACTATGATAATTTTCTAGTTGTGGCGTTCAACGTTTAAATTTATTGAGGCAAATAAGTAACGAATAAGTCGGGGTTACTACAAATTCATAAATGAGACAAAACCTTGGTATTGTCTCATGGCGGTAAGGAATACTTTCAAACGGCATTATAAAAGAATACAACTAAGAAGTTATTTCTGGATTTCCTCCTGTTTTTACAAGGCGAGATTAAAATGGCTGTCCCTAAGGGATTCAAAGAAAATTTACTCCCTAAGGGATCAAAAATAAATTTAATCCCTCAGCTTAGGGATTAATTTCCCTGGAAAATTATAATTAAATTTATGGTAAGTCAAGCCAAACAGCAATTGCTCTTGGCCAAGATTTCATTCTTAGCACCCTTTTTTGTAGTTGACGAACCATTTGGCATAGAAATAACGTAATTTTAACAAAGATCTTTTCCTAAAGTGCATAAAATAGTATATAAATCTCGGGACTAAAGTGTCGTTGAATCCCTTAGCGAATTGTAGCCCTCCCCACGGTCGGGCTACAAACCTTTCACCGCGGGATTAAATGTGGCACTTTAGTCCCTAAGTTTATAATGTACTATTATTGCAATCGTTGTTCCCTAGGGGGGCTAGGGGTCGTTCTAGAAATTACGAAAAAATGGTCCTTCGAGTTTTTTGGATGGCATATTTCGATTGTTTTTGGGTAACATATGACAATTTTGTTATTTCTCATTTAAAGGTGCTAAATTTAGCTTAAACACCTGAAACAACATTTTCAAATAGGACTTACGGATTTTGAAATAGAGCCATTTAAAGTTTTGATGTTTACAGTGTTGCGTATTGTAATGCTCCACGTTGTAGGTGGCAATTTTGTATCATTGGTATCCCTAAACAAACCTCTACCTGTGATGAAAATCTCAAAGTAGTAGCCCATTTTTTTGTGAGGTTCTATTTTTTAAGGTCTGGCACTTCGACTATAGGCTGTATTACACCAAAATCGGTTCGCAAAAACAAAAATCATTTAAAGCAAAAAGTTTTGATAAAAAATCATCCGTAATCGCGGGCATTTTTTTTTGTTCCTGGTGACCCCCCTAAATTAACAATATGTGCCACAGGAAAAATTTTAATATTTAAGGGAAATCCGTAATCTATATAATAGAGATTAGGTACTTTTAGCTAATAGGGAGCCACTCTACTTGAACGTATCGTAAGCCGACTTCCAGCAACGTCATTGGTCAGATCCGACAAAAATTGTCAATCACACTAGGTGGTGTATCGTTACGTGACAAAAATTGTCAATCACACTAGGTGGTGTATCGTTACGTGGCGTCGCCTGACTCGGTAGCTAAAATCGCGTTAGTCGAGGTGGAAACGCCCACCTTTGTCGGTTTTCACCAATGAGAGTGCTGGATTTCAGAGATACGTAACGTTTACACGATGGTTTGGCTTTTACTCCCTATTTTTTAACCGCATCCGTATACTTATACCTAACGCGTTCAAGACAAAGCCAAAAGGCAGTGCATTTTTGCCTTATTTATGTCATTTTTCAAACGAGGCTCGATTTTATGGTAGAGGCAAACAGCTGACTGCAATCGATGCGTGCGTTGGTGCAACGTTACGTCCATCCCAACGTACGCCACGAGTGCACTTAGCTGTTCTACTACCGCATCCATCATAAAATCGGGTCACGTTTGAAACATGACATGAACAAGTCAAAAATGTAGTGCCTTTTGGCTTTGTTTTTGTGAAATAACAGCTAAATGTTCCTATTATTTGAAATCGCTACCCAAATCTGGGCAAAAGTTATATATTTTTATAATATGCAAAACACTAGAGACTGTCCTATTGACATACCTCAATGGGAACAATATTACAATAACATTTTATCTGAAAGAATAGTCGTAAGGCTTAACTTTCCACAGGTGATAGACGCCGAACTAGACGCTCAAGTGACCCTTTCCGAACTTCTACATGCTGCAGAGGACGGTGTCTCTTACGAGTTTTTTAAATCACTGCCGCAAAACTGGCATCTTCACCTTTGCTATCTTTTTAACAGAATTTTGGAGACCGAGGAGATGCCGCCTGCTTGGGGTAACACAATTCTTTCAATGATACATAAAAAGGGTCCAAAAGAAGATCCAAGCAATTACAGGAGGATTGCTCTTATTGATTGCATAGTAAAGGTAAAGTAAATTTTATTAAAGAGACTTACTTCTTTTTGTGACTCGCGCCGGGTCGTACCAGAGTGCCAGTCGGGTTTTAGAGCCAACAGAGGCTGTGTGGACAATATATTTGTACTTAGCTCAGTAGTTCAGATACACCTAAGGTTAAAGGGGAGAAAAATCTACGCGGCCTTTGGTGACTTTAAACGTGCTTTTGATACAAAATTCATTAAAATTGTAAAGAGCCTTTACGATATTGCATGCATGTCAAATAAGTCCAACAACACTTTTAGCAAAAAATATGATATATCTGAGGATGTCTTGCAAGGCGAGTCATTGAGCCCATTACTGTTTTCTTTATTTATTGCCGATATAGAAGAATTTTTTTATTCAAAGGGAGTAACTGCGGTTAATATTGTCAACTACCACGATTTATTAATGTTGCTTTACGCAGACGATCAAATTTTACTTGCAGACAGCCCCACGGATCTAAATAAAAAACTGACTATACTCAAACAATATGCGGATGAAAATCAACTAGTTGTAAACACTAATAAAACTAAAGTGCTTGTATTCAGTAGAGGTGGATTTTAACAGACAAAACATCATAATTTCTGGTATGGGGGAGAGAAGATAGAAGTTGTGAATCATTTTACTTACTTAGGGGTTGACTTTTCTTGCTCTTAATTTTTCCATAACATGCGTAAGAAAACAGTTTTGAAATGTAAACAAGCCTTCGGAGCAGTTCAAAGTATAATGTGTGAAGCAAAGTTAAACAACTGGTAATGCAGAATTAAACTTTTTGAAAGCATAATAATTTCAAGTATGTCCTATGGCTTTGAGATATGGGGTTTAAGATATGAAGATATTTTGGAACGTATTCAAGTAGGTTTCTTTAAGAATCTGCTTTATCTAATCAAAACCACACCGGACTATATTATAAGGCTTGAAGCTGACCGAGTAAAACTTAGTTATAACATATTTAAGGCGTCTTTATCATGGCTGCAAAACATTAAAAAAATTGAAAATACAAGGCTGCCAAAAATATGTTATCAACGTTTCTTAAGTCTTAGTAAACAAACTCAGTCTCCATACAACTGTGTGCTTCAATTAAAGTCCTTTTTTGAGAAGTCTTCATCACTACATCTGTGGGAAGAAGCTGTATCAGACAACACAAATACCTCTCTTGTTACTAAAAAAGCACTTAATAACTACAGGACTGCCCTTAGCAAAACGATTCAGCAATGCTTAGTAACTCGTCATTTCTCTGGTTGGCAAATTTTTTAACTTTCAATAAAAGTCAGAGTTATCTTAGAGTTCCTTGTCCAATTTATATTACCAGAGTCATAGCCCAACGAAGAACCCCTAATAAAAAATATATAAAGTTTTCTAACAGAGGTATATCTTATTCAATTGAGCCAGAGGAAATATGTTCTATCTGTAACATGTTAGAGGCTGAGACTTTGCAATATTTATTTTTCAACTGCCCTATGTACAAAAGTTTTAGAGACCAATTCTTAGATGACATACTACATATGAATAATTTCCTACGTAATGAGTAAAAAAAAATTCTGGTTTTCTCTTGTTGTTTTTTAAGAGAATAGATTGTAACAGTAGTTGTTTAAAAGAATGTTATAAATTTAGTTCTAGTTATATTATGTAAACCAAACTTCTTGTAATAAGTATAATACTTAGGATACAATAAAAGTAAATAAAAAAATAGGTTGGCCCAAAAAATTGCTAGTTTAAAAAATTTTCTCGCCCTCAAAAAAGAATGAGAAGGGGCGTAATTTTGTTATTGACATTTTTGATGTAGTTGCGCCTTAATAAAACCACACTAAAAAAAAATCAAAATCGAAGACACTAAAAAAAAATCAAAATCGAAGACCCTAACTATTCTTAATTTGCCCTTATTTTATGGAATTTTCCATCCGTCATTACGGATTAGTTGTTTACCGTCACTTTTTTCCGTAGGCACTATTAACTTAATCGGACGGCTCATCAACTACCTTCGAACCCCAGACCAGGTATTTTTTTATCTGGTGTTTTTGTCCTTCAGTAGTCTACCGACTTGGGGAATGTCCGACCCCATCCGGCCTGGTTACCGACGTGAATGGAGGGGGTAGGACCTAGTTACCTTTAACACTATTCCCTGGTTTTTTTAGTCTATTAAGTTTTATCCAAGACCGATCACTTTTTTAGAAAAAGTGTTTTAGGACTGCGCGTGGTTTGAACCCACGACACACCAGCAATCAAGAAACCTAACTTGATCATACCACTCGGCTAACCAACTGGACCACCGAGGCCGGTAAAAGATTTTTTTATGAAATGGTAAATATAACACATAGGGTTATGTAGCAGAGCCTTTATGAAATGTTAAATATAACACATAGGGTTATGTAGCAGAGCCTTAACTTCCCGCAGAGCCCAAATCACAAAAATCGGACCGGATTCAACAAATCTTCAGTAGAACAAAAACAATACTTTTCTAGACCTATATTTTACCACAACACCTACGTCGTTCAAATTAAGCTTTATTAGTTGCTCTCTAATTTTACCAATTGATACCTCTTTGTGCTCGACAAAGAGAGTGTTAACCATATTAAAATTTTAAAATCATGTTTCATCTAAATTTTAACCAAATGTTTCTTGTAGACAAAAATCGAACTTATGGTAACACAACTACAGCCGGAAGAAAAATGTACGTTTCTTTATTGGCCCACCTTATGTTTGGAGTGACTATAACTTCTTTCTTTATTTCTCTATTAATTTATTTTTTTAAATATATCACATATTTTGTTCTCATTCCAGATTTCAGATTTTTCAATATGGCGGCTGACATTTAAATACAGAAACTAAAAGGAACTGCATTGCCATTGTAGAAAAAGTAGTTCGATGGAATTTGGAATGAATATCTTTAGATACTCCACAAAATAAATTAACAAACAAGACTGTAAATTAAGGCTTACCCAAAGTCAATATTTGCCATTTCCAGAGCTAATCTAGCTTCCAATTCAGCAAATCGTTCACTTGACAAGTCAAAACTTTGAAATAATGGTTCCTCGTCAGGTAGTTCAATCTTTGGTTTTGGTTCTGGTTTAAGAGTCGATTGGGTTGATATGATTGATGGTTGATTTTTGTCTGATGGCTCTATAAAAAAAAGTTTACGTATCATTTATGTATTTAGGTCTCGAGAAATTATAAATTTAAAGTATGAAAAAAGGTTTTATTAATAGTTTTTATTTTGCACTCACTTTTAAATATTTTCTTGCCTTTTACTCCTAAATTTAACGGTTTTAAGCTAAATGCGGTGCAAATAAAAAATAGTACCCCAGACAAGCAGATTGAGAGAGGTCTAAGATTTGCCAACATTCTTAATATAAAATAATGTGAGAAACTGTGTAAAACACAGAAATGGTTAATTTTACTAACATCTATACACATTTTTTTATTTAAAATAAGACATAATTGCCTTAGTAGTAGGTTTATGGGTTGAGGGATCTTGTTATTGAAACGTCCTTTTTTTTAAAAATGCCAACGTTTCGAAAAATTTATTTGCTTCTTCAGGCCGTTCCATATGTCAACTCTGTTGGCATTATTTTTACACAAAGTAAACACATTAAGATATTATTAATACGGAGAGCATCTCGATCAAATTTAATTTTTACACTGATACGCAGTAAACGCTGGTTTTGTTTTGTTTCCCCTTCCAGTCAGAAAGTTGAATAAAAGGATTCAAACTTTTGAATATACACAGTGTAACCCATAAACCCACACCGTCAAAAAAATTCAAAATTAGATCGTTAAGCCATTAAATCTTATAATATTTCACTAAAACGTTTTCTGCAAAAAAGTTAAGAAATATCTTGTTTTCGAATTTGAATTTAGTTATAAAAATAAATGCACATAAAAAGCAGATATATACTTTATCATCCATGGTTTTCCTGTTGTAGTCATTAAAAAAGGGCAGGCATCTTGACATATGGTGGTGTCCCTTTTTATTAAACAAGTTTGAAAGTATATATTAGTATACGCTTTTAGGGCTACTTTAAATCATCAATGTCGGATAACGAATATAAATGTAAGCAGCCCTTACAAATGATTAATTATTAAGAAATTATTAATGAGGAAATAATGAAATATAATTCATTACAAAAAGGAAAAGTGAACTTTGCTGCTTGTTTAACATTTTGTTTTCTCATTTTTCAATAAGGCATATTTAAAAACTGCTGAAAAATATCCGTAGTAGTGTAATCATCTAAAAATCGCACTTCGACATTTTCATGATCCTCCACGAATTTTGAGGTTCCAAATAGATATCCAGACGCCGTCGCACTGTGTGTCGGTCGCTCTGTCGGTCTTTCTCATACCTACTTTGTAGCCACTCTAACTCAAAAAACCCCTGCATCAATCATAACAAAACTTTACATAGTGATTACTTGTGTTAACGCGCAGACCTCTATTGTTTTTGAGCATTCCCCTATTACACCCTTCAAAGGTACCCCCGAAAAACTTCTTCAATTCAATTTTCTGTGCCATATATTTCAAGTTATGGAACGAATTGTTAAATAAAAAGTAGCTTAAGAAAATCTTATTTTATCGGCACTAAAATTTTTGACAACATATAATATATACAGGGTGTTCCAAAAGTCCGAGTCCACCCAAATATCTTCTGAACTATTAGAGGTAACCAAACTATATTTGGCATTGATCTATAACATCAAAAGATCTATTTTTTTAAGGGGCGGTTGTGCCGCCCCTGTCTTGGGGGGCGGCATACGGGCGGCCATCATGAAAATTTTAAATGGAAACCCCTATCCAGCGATAGCTTGTTTTGAAGGACTTTAAAAAATCAACATGTTGATGTAACTGTCACTTGTCTATGTCAAACGTGTCAAAAGTTATGGACTGTCAAACTTATTTTTCACAATTTTTGACAAATTTCGAAAATTTGTGTTAGCCAATGAAAACCCATGCGAGTGATACCTTATTCAAAAGGCTTTTTCCAAACTAACATTTTACCGTAACTGTCACTTGTCTATGTCAAAGGCGTCAAAATCTATCGTCTATGAAACTCATTGGTTTTGACAAATACCTTGTTCGAAAGGTCTTTTGAAGAGTAACATTTGAACGCCACCATATTATTGAATGATACCTTGTTCGAAAGGTCTTTTCAAGACTTACATTTTGATAGGTATAACAGTAGTGTATCACTATGTCACCCAAAACTTTTTTTTTATAATAATCAGCTATCAATTTTATAATTAAAAAAGAAACAATTAAACTAAAACTCAACTATTTATTCTTGAAAGCTATTGCAACAACATTGAACCTTATTGAACAGGGTTTTGAGCCACCAAGAACCTCCTGACAGTAACAAAGTCTGTTTTCAAACTCACTACGAACGTTTCTTAAAATTTCTGGCATTATTGATCGGCAGACCCTAACAATTCTTTCTCTTAGTTCCTGCAAGTTTCTGGGCTTAGTATAATAGATTCGTTCCTTGATGTAACCCCAAAGAAAAAAATCCAAAGGCGTCATATCGGGCGAACGAGCAGGTCATTCTAAAGTTCCTCGACGCCCAATCCAACGACGAAATTCATTATCGAGAAGTTGCCTCACAGGAAGACAGTAATGGGGCGGCGCCCCATCCTGCTGAAAGATGGGTTCAAATAAATTCCCAGCTGTTCTCTTATTGCAGGAATGATCTGATTTTGTAGTAGCTCCAAATATCTTTGGCCTGTAAGGTTGCCATCTATAAAAAATGGTCCTATTATTCGATTTCCCAAAATTCTCGCCTATACGTTTAATTTCAAGGGATCTTGGGTATGAGCTTCTTCATACCAATGAGGATTCTGGTCCGACCAATATCGGCAGTTATGTCTATTGACTATCCCATCCAAGAACAAATTAGCTTCATCACTAAAGCAAATTTGATTCAACACATACGGTTCAGTTCTAATTAGTTCAGTCATTTCTTCGGAAAATCGCACGCGGCGATCAAAATCATCTTCGGTTAACTCTTGAACTAACTGCAACTTAGAAGGATGGAATTTGAACCGTTTGAGAACCCTATGGACCATGCTCTTACTGATTCCAAGATCACCTGCTATAGTTCTCACAGACTGCTTAGCCTGTTCAATAACGGACCCCAGCACCTGCTCCTGGATCTCCTCGTTTTCTTCTCTTGGTCGCCCTTGACGTGGGACATCTTTTACAGTGAAAAATCGTCTAAACTTTAGAACAGTTTTTCTTACGTAGCGTCGGGAAACGCATTGTTGAAAAGGCGTCTAGCTTGTCTATAACATCTTGTTTGTCCGTAGAAAAAGATAATTTCAACTTTATTTTCATTTGATTGTGGCATCGTAAAAACTTATACCGAAAGCAGTTTTCACTTGACATTTTGCTAAATTTTATTTGTTTTTTTTTTAAGTCAGATTTTCAAAGCCTTCTTGATTTTCTTATTATTTAACAATTAATGTGAGTCAGGTATCATTATCGATAAATTTTATGTAATAAAATAACCAAATATCGAAAATATGCGGCTCCTGTTCAAAAAACAAAATGTTATAAATTATCACCCTATATATAGGCAAGTGACAGTTACACAAAAATGGTAAACTTTGAAAAACCAGAAAATTAACAAGTTTGTCAAAACCAATGAGTTTCATAGACGATAGATTTTGACGCCTTTGACATAGACAAGTGACAGTTACGGCAAAATGTTAGTTTGGAAAAAACCTTTTGAATAAGGTATCACTCGAATGGGTTTTCATTGGCTAACCCAAATTTTCGAAATTTGTCAAAAATTGTGAAAAATAAGTTTGACAGTCCATAACTTTTGACACGTTTGACATAGACAAGTGACAATTACATCAACATGTTGATTTTTCAAAGTCCTTCAAAACAAGCTGTCACTCGATAGGGGTTTCCATTTAAAATTTTCATGATGGCCGCCCGTATGCCGCCCCCAAGACAGGTGCGGCACAACCGCCCCTTAAAAAAATAGATCTTTTGATGTTATAGATCAATGCCAAATATAGTTTAGTTACCTCTAATATTTCAGAAGATATTTGGGTGGACTCGGACTTTTGGGACACCCTGTATATATATATGTAGCCAGCGGTAGATACAGTAACACATTCCTGAAATTCCACCAGTTTGGAAGCCCGCTTGTATGTCTACCCCCCAGAATAACCGTAACTATTTAAAGGGGGAATATTTCCGAGATGGAATTAGTATTTGTATCTTTTTGATAAATTCTAAATTTTTTAATGTATTACTCAAAGGGGGTCAATGTTGATGCATCTTTGTCCCTTTCTCCTTTATTAAGAGATAAGTAGACGAACCAACGTCAAACGCTAACGTCGAATTTATAAATCCGTGTTTACCACAACTGGATCAGAATTTTAGGATTACATTCCTTGAAATGCACGCTTTTGTGTTCCAAAACTTTTCTTTTTGGTAAAAAAATATGATTATCTTATTTAGTGTCTAATTTTGGATAAATAAAATTAGTTTATATAAGGTTAATAAAGTCATAAAAGTCCACGTCCATCCCTATCTAACTTATTTATTTGCTAACATAGGGCCAACAAAGCATTTTTCTTTATAACGTAATGCCAATATAAATTTGATTAAACAAAGTGATCATTTTATAAATAAATCCCTTTTGAATCAGAGAAAAATAAACACTTTAAAATGGTAAATTGTTAATAATAATACTTAAAATTTTCTTAACTTGAAGAGACAAAATAGGGCTGTCTAATTTGAGACAGATGATGATATCTACAACTATAACAGGGGCGCGGAAGAGATAGGTTGATGGACAATTATCCCTTGTTAATTGATTTTTTTGAATTTATTTTTAAAACCTTCAAGAAAAGTTCGTTTTTTCTTAGTCATAAAGGATTACTCTATATTTTTATAACTTTTTTGTGGCTGGATTCCTTTTTATTTAGCCAAAATTTTTATTTAAGTTAGCACTATACCAGGGTTCACACGCGTCCTGGAAAACCTGGAGAACCTGGAATTTGCCTGGAATTTTTAAAAAAGTATGATATTCCTGAAATTTTCTAAAGTGTCCTGGATTTTTTTTTTATAATGGGCGATTGGATGGAAGTAAGATTAATCTTCAGTATAAATAATCATTCCTGATTATTATTATTTATATAAAGATTAATCTTTTAGGGTGGCAATTGTCGTAAGTTATTTTCTTAGTTAAATTATTCCCAGGCGTACATCTTGACTTCATTTTAAAAACCTTAGTAATGGAATGAATGTTTTTTAAATGCGATTTTTGCAGTTAACTTTTCCATATGAGTTTTTGGAAGTTTTAAAACTGAATGGTTATCTGATCCGCACTTAAGTGTATAGTTGCAACCTTTGTTATTCCTCCAAGGTTGCAACGGTGTCAATCTTAAAAAATAGTGCTTTAAGTGTAAACTATGTAAGAGAAACGTGGACATAAATTTTACTAGGGCAGGTGAAGAGTACAGGACTTTTTTTTTAAATATAAGTAGTTTTAGCTCACACATATTTTTTTTTTATTGACTGGGATACAAACAGAATATAATTCCACTACAGTATCTACTTAGTAATAGAATATTAGTAACCAGCCTAGCATTAAATAGCCAATATATACCGGGTGTAACAAGGGATAGGTACGGCAAATTAGCGTCTTTATATTTAAGGATAAAATTCTGAAATAGGTCATTTTGACAAGTTTGAAAAAATATTTTTTTTTACATTTACACTTTTTTTTCAATGTGTTCCGATTGACAGCAGTAAAAACATCTACCAATACCTACGGCTTAAAAGAATCTTTAAAATATAGAAAACATAAAAAAAAAATGAAAACCCTTTGGTATACCTACTTTTTCTAAAACGACATTTTCTTGCTCATCAGATTAAGTTTTTAATTTAAGTTACAATAAAATTTGCTTAAGTTATAAAAGGTAAAATATGTAAACTTACTTCATTTTTAATAAGTAGACAACACGGCACTATCCCCAAGGAAGAAAGACAGTGACAATTTTTAATTCGTCAACCCAAAGTCATGTTATCTCGAGTTCTGACAAGAGATAGTGTCTTTTTTCTAGGTGACAGTGGCGTGATGTCTAATTATTAAAAAATTTAATTAGTTTAAATATTTTATTTTTCATTATTCAAGTAATTCTTATCATAAATTAAATCGGAAAACTCTAACTGAAGTGTAACAAAATGTCATTTCAGAAAAAGTTAGTGTAACATAAGGTTTTCATTCGTCTTGAAGTAGAAAAATGCAAATGACACTTTTAGCTATTAATTTCTCCCGTATTTTAACGATTCCTTTAATGCTGTAGGTTTTGGTAGGCGTTTGTACTGCCGCCAATCGAAAAATATTAGAAAAAACTGAACTGTAAAATGTAAAAAAAAAAAAAATATATTTTTTTCAAACTTGTAAAAATGACATATGGATGACAAAAACGTATTTAGAATGCCTTCGCGTCTTCAGGTATGTAGTAGGTGTTTCATTTAAAAATCAAAAGTTAACCTCATTTTCCTAGAAACTAACTGTTTGACATGTGTCAATAGGACACAGTTTTGAGCTTTTCATGGAAACTGTGAGGGTTTGACATATGTCAACAAGACATAATTTTGTGCTTTTATCAGTTCTGTAATACTCCCAATTTTCAGAATTCTATTCTTAAAAATAAAGATGCTAAGTCGCCGTACCTATCCCTTGTTACCCGGTATACGAAGTATAGTTGGAGCTATAGTGATCCTAACTTTTTGCTTCGATTCCAACATTTTTTATGTATCTTTGCGTTTCAAACCATCTGGGACATTTTTGGTTTTTGTGTCTTGTCTTTAAGCAACGCTCATAACTCAAAAACTACCTAGCCGATTTTGATGAAATTTGGATTTGGGCTTTAGTTAGTCCCATTTTAAGAGGGTTTAAAATTACCCCCTAGGGGCGGAGTAAATGTCCTGGAATTTTCGTAAAATGTCAAATGTCACAAAACCTGGAAAATTGTAATCGATTTTCTGCGGGAACCCTGTATACGTTTTACACACGGTTTCCACCTATGCGTGCCCACCCTGATTCATAAAATTTATGATTGTTTAACAATATGAATTTTCTCTGCAACTTTTACAAAGTTGTTAAAAAAAAAAACAAAAAGTTAGGGGGTACTAAGACTTGTGACTTAGTTTATTGCCTTTAGGGATCCGACTTACCAGGCCCAAAAAATTATGCTTTACCTACGATACGAAGCCCATACCAACTTTCGCCAACGCCTGTGGAAGAGTGGACTTTTCGCACCTTTCCTAGTAACGATTTGGATTTGTTGGTAAAATTCATGCAATTGACTTAAAAATGAAAAAATATATATATTGTCTACAGTAGTGTGTTTTCGCCGGTTCTAGGCCAAGAGCCAAGAGCCGGCTACATGTATTAACATAGGGATTTTAGAGAGCCAAAGAGCCAGCTACAGTTTGAGAGCCAAGAGCCGGCTACATGTATTAACATAGGGACTTTAGAGAGCCAAGAGCCAGCAACATATATTATCATAGGGATTTTAGAGAACCAAAGAGTCAGCTACATGACAGGGATTTTAGGAAGCCAAGAGCTAGCTACAGAATTACCATAGAGGGAGTGGGTGTGTGATTTAAAATTATTCCAGGGAGAGGGAAAGCCTAAAACTTTATAAGTGATAAAAAGTTAAATCTTTATCAGTCATCTGCTTTGCTTTTATTTAGCAATGTGTCTTGAAAGTTATGATGTACCCAACACACAACAAATGAAATCAAATGAAAATAGATTAAGTACATTTAGAAACTGGCCAGGAGTGTTAAAGCATGAAGAACTAAGTTTGTCCGGGGTTTTCTATAAAAATTAAAACGACATAGTAGAGTGCCACTATTGTGACGCGCAGATATACAATTTTGTAAAAACAGACTGTCCTTTTTATGAGCATGTACGACTCTGGCCAAATTGTGAATATGGTAAAATGATGTGGCAGAATAGGAAACTGAAACACAAACAAAATTACGAAAAAAAAAATCAAAAATGGTTTTCAATATTAAGTATTATAAATGCATTAATATTATATAATTTATTGAAATAAAACCATATTTATAAAAATATATTTCGTTTCATTTTATTGTTAGTGTCTTGATACGGGTTTGCAAAAAAATGTCTGTAACGGAACTTACAGTTTGCTGCTTTCTTTTTTAATATACCTACATAAAACTACCATAACCAATTATATTGGTCCACACAGCTGCTAAATTTCTCATGCAATAGTGGTATATACCTTAATTATCTGATAAATAAATTTAAGGTCCTGCTCGAGTTTTTATAGTACCTATACCGTCTCGAAAAGAAGGTCAAGTTTTTAAATTGCAGATACCGTTACTCAATAGTCCATTGACCAATTTTATAAGGGTCATGATGAATAAATGTAATACCTTTGACGGCTGTAAATAGTGGCGTAGCCAGAAATCGACTCTTAATAGAAATCAAGTACCTACCTACTTATGGCAAAGTTTTAAAAATTAGGTACTTAACCCTTAAATGCGCCGCAGGCAAAAAAAAAATTATTAAAATGCTATTTTTCACGTGTTTAAAATGTTGTTGACAAAAAAATTTCTTGAATTAAAACAAAGTTGTAACAATATTTAATATTGGTATAGCGCCGCAGGCGAAAATTTTGACAAAAAATTCTTTAAAAATTTTGATCTCTTTTTTTTTGCAAAATATTTTTGAAAAAGTAGAATGGGTTCCAAGAAAGAGTGGGTTGCGTTGGTATATATAGATTTGTTGCCAGATCAAAAATGCGCCGCAGATAAAAAAATTGTAAGAAAAATTATACTTAGAATGCCATTTATTACACGTTTTGAATGCTGGCAATAAAAATTCCTTAGAATTAAGCTAAAATTGTAACAATTAATGACGTCGTAGCACCGCAGGCAAAATTTTTAAAATTTAAGACATCACACCAAACACACGTCACAAACCGGAGTAAAGCGTCAAAAAAGTGTGGGAGCTGTAGCTCTCGCTGGGGACCTTGATCATGATTAATTTATTGTAGATTGAGTCGGACCTCCTGGAGGGGGGGTTTACTCTAAACTGGTTGTAAAGTTGAGGCTTTGCCATTCATATGAAGAATATTTTTTAGAATGAGAGAGAGAGAAGAATGAGTTTTAGACAGCGAAAATAAATATGTAAAAAAAGTCAAGTCGTTGATTGGTTCAACTGTTACTTCAAATTGACAACAAAAAATAATTTGACATGCGAACTGTTGACAACAAAAAATTCGTTTTCAGAGGCAATAATGATGTCAGTCCGCTCATCAAAAAATTGGACTATAACTTGTGATTACTTCGAGGAAAAACTCTTTTTGTCGTCAAACGTATAGCTGATTAGTTTTTATGGGGGGGGGGGGGTTGAAAGGAGAGGAGGAAGGACTAAACTTTACTTTTTACTGTAAACTGGTTGTAATGTTGAGGCTGTGCCATTCATATGAAGAATATTTTGAGATCGGATTTTTTTTTTATTTTAACTAAAAATTTTCTACTTGGGTCAAAAAAGACCTAAATACAAAATTTTGTTTCTGTTTATCACAGGATAACACAAAAACCGCTAAAGCGATTTTTATCAAACTTGAGACAAAAATTCTTTGTCATCAAACGCATAGCTGATTGGTTTTTTATGGATGTGGGGGGGGGCGGTTGCAAAGAGGGTAGGAAGAAGGACTAAACTTTTAAAAAAATTAACTCACGAACCGTGGCAGCTTTTTATATCAAGATGTATAATTCATCCAAAAAATTGAATTGTTTTTTGAAAAAGCAACTTGACATGGAAAGGTTCAAAATCGTTACATAATGCACACAAAGTTGAGTTTTTGCGTTTTAATTTATATTTTATGTCCAGCAATAAAACCCTTTAGTTAATAAATAGCAATGGAGGCTGCATCATTACTGGTGTTAAGCGCATTTATTGGAAATACATTATTTATCGATTATATCCCTATGAGTAAACTGTACGATAAACATTGTTTACGTTACCTAACCTATTACATTGACAAGAAACTTTTAACGAATTCCGATTATTTTTACAAAATAAAATACCAAATAAAAAATTACACCGAATTTTCTGATTGGTTGAAGGTACCTAAAGAAAACAATGATTTGAATTGCAGTTACGGTTATTTTTACATTATCATAGGCGTTTTAAGTATGTTAATAGTAAGTTTATAAAGAATATACATCTGTCTTAATACCGTTATAGCACTGACGCACCGAGGGAGGATTTTGGGATTAAAACCCCCCGAAAAGCCTGGTTATGGTCACATTTTTACTTCAAATTAAGATTTTTTTTGTTATTTATCCTATCACAAATGCTTCCGGTAAATAAACAACTGTTTTCCTGTCATTAATTAAAGCATCTGTTTCACAGATAGACCGGATGTAACATCTGTTTGCCAGACAAACAGGATGTAACATGTTATTAGCAAACCGGTTTCGCAGCTGCATAACAGGTATTTAATTAGTATTTAAAAAAGAGGTTTTTCGACTGATTCAAAACGGGTTTCGCAGCTGCTAACAAGTACAAGCAGAGCACAAAATGACTCGCAACTGCCTAACAGATATTTAATAAGTTACAAAAAACAGTAAGTTTTTGCAAACCGGTTTATAAAATTCATGCAGTAAACCAGGTCACAGCTGTCTTGCTCAATAGCTTGAAAAACCTGTTAGAGAGTAGGAAATAAATTGAACCACACCTTTTGTCTTACATACGTATTACAAACTGGTTTGGTTGGTTGCAGTAAACCAGGTCACAGCTGTCTTGCTCAATAGCTTAAAAGTAGTTGGAAAGTAGGAAATAAATTAAACCACACCTTTTCTCTTACAGACGTATTGCAAACTGGTTTGGTCGGTGGCAGGAAATCAAGTCACAGCTGTATTGGTCAATGGCTTGAAAAATATGTCTTAATAATAAGCCTTCTATCTGCTGTAATCATCGGCTTATTTTCCCACCACTTTATACGCAATATAAATGATTTGTTTTGGAAAGTTTTATACAGTCTGAAACAAAATGTCTTCTAATTATTTAGATTGTAATTCCAAAAATGTCTTTTTGGGAGAAAGAAAATTTTATCTTAACAAATCAAAAACAAAGTTTGTTAGTGTGTGTGTAAGCTATAATGGAATTTTCTTTCCATGTGTATTAATTGGTGGAATAAAAAACGATATTGTCCAGTTCACAGAATTCAATTGGCAAAACTTTTATGGGTATAAAGACATCATAGATTAATCCTTTTTAGCTGTTGATACCACCTTGAGTTTGGATCTTACCAGTTTTTTTTATCAATTTTAAACAGATGGATTATGGAAATCTGATTGTGATTAATACAGGCAAAGCTACAGTACGATTAACAAACCCTACACTATCAGAACTGTGGAGAATCTCACCGTTAATAGATGAGCACATTAAAATATTGAAAAATCTCGAATCAAAATAGAAATGATTTTAAACGCCATTGACTATTTTAATCAAAATATCCAACACCACTAGTATATTTCTTAAGCCTAAAAATGTTAGTTTATGTTTTACTAGTATAAGTAGATTATGTATTCTAAAAATAAAAAACAGAAATATAAAAAATGTGGTTTTATTTTATAAAAAAGTTATCATAGAGGTAAAATACATTCGACAATGCACAAAAGCATGGAGACTTTGTGTGGTAAAAACACTTTGGGTCTTCTTTGAGCAGTTTTGGGGTCTCTTCAAACTCAATAACTGGTTTTAAAAAGTATCTCCTTAAATATGTAGCTTTTTCCTTTCCTTTGATATAAACTGTATCCACTTTTTCTGTCAAGTTTTGTAATATTTCGGCAAATTTATGAAGCGGGGTAAAACCTGCATTCCATGGTATACAATGATGATTTTTCCATCAACCAGTTGGCTTCCTTATGTAACTGTGGTGAAAGATGTTGAATCCCATAGGATGGTTTAAAAATATAATGAGAAATTCTCGTTCCATCATAAGCAGCCAATTCTTTAGGAACAAATTTGTTGTTTTCCAATTTAAATCCTTAAGCATCTATTATTAAATACATATTGTTAAGTTGGAAACCTTTTTTAAAATAATTTGTTTTTCACTGTATAAACTTATGGCTTCTTTCAGTATTCTTAAATTTTTAAGGTTTAAGCAAATTCTACAAGTGTTTTTTGAACACATTTCTTGAACTGATATCAAAATATTCGATTTTATAGAGAAAAAATATTTTTTGTACATGCACATTAAAACTGTTTCACTGTTTTAGTCAAAGGGTGGTATGAAAAAAGTTTATCATGAAGAATCAAACAGTATGCTGTCGTTTTTTCCGGTACATCTTCGTGGCATTCAAAAGTGATTCTCATTGAAACATTAGCACTTTGTGCAGCGTCTTTTTGATAAGAACAATCGATGTATATTATGGGTGATATCTCTTTATATTCTGAAGGGAGAAACAACGGTTCATTAGGAAGCTGATGATGAAGCCCTAAACTTCGAACACATTTCATATAAGGAAGCAAATTTGTTATTTTCTAAGTCTACATACAAATCATTTTATGAATGTCTTTCAGAATTTAAAAAAACGTTAATATTGCGGATTCTAACATCGTCAAATTTGCTAATATTTTCATTTAATTTCTCATTTTTATTATTTTAAAAGCAACTATAACATGTCGTGCAACTTCAGCTTTGGTTGATGTTTTATCTTACCAATTATGTCTGTTTGTTTTAAGCAATTCAGGATACTCTTTTAACTCCCATCTTCTAAATGCTATTGGTATTTCAACATCTTTGTTAATAAGCTTTGACAAATTCAGTTCAGTAGGGATATTAACGGTTACATGAGGCATATTCCATGTTAGTTTTGTGATCGAAATTTTTACTTTTTGACCAACAATATCATTAAAAACACAGTTATTGTCAGAATTGGATCTTATTAAAACAAGTTGCTGTTTTGAGTTTAAGATTATTTTTTCTATAGTCTTCAAAGAATCCCATTAAAATTTTGAGTGTGACACATACATTAAAATTACCCTTTTTATCAACCAAAATGCTCGATTTTAAAATATCCATTTTAGGAAACCAACCAGCGTTCTGCAATTTTTTACTTTCACTTTCAGTAAATAATAAATATCCTTCTAAAGTAGAAGTGGTGCCTACATCTCGAATTGAATCTATGGTTACATCGTTTAGATCATAACGAATTTCTTTAAAAAGATAAGCTATGGGATCGTTTGTAAATTTCATACTTGCAGAATAGGTTCCATCATTAGTTAACTGTCCGTCAATAAAAAGAAAGCTTTCACATGGTAAAGTATAGGCTTCGATATCAGGTATAACAATTTTTATTTCATCATTAACATCATTATTATTTAATTTGTTTGGTGAAAAGGGATCATAAGAATACGTTTCATATCTTACTACAGAACTGATTTTAAAAACCTATAATTTGTTGGTGTTAACCGTTTGACAGTTTCCGAGCTATTCTGTGCCGCATTAGATTGGTTCAAATGTTGTATTGTTACTTGGTGTAGCGCCGTATTATGTTTTTGACCAAATATTTTGCATCCCGACCAAGTACAGTCAGAAACTTCATGATTTCGTTTAAGACAATTTTCGCATAACTTTAACTTTTCTACTTTCGCATATGGATCTTTGACGGATAATTTTAAAAATTCGGGACAGTAAAACAACCTATGACTCCCTTTATAATGATAACATTCGAGTTTTCTCGCCGCGTTCAAATGACATGTCGTGTTTTCGCATGCGCCTGAATATGTTTCCGAATCTGTGTCATCGTTTTCGTTTGTGCTCACCGCAAGGCCCTTTGTCGCGTGACCTTCGTTCCGTTTATATGTGCTAAAATTACCGTTTTTTCGTGTGTCGTATTGTTTTTCGTTTTTTGGAAAGCTAAATTCAATTTTTTCCAGCATGTTAGCTCGTTTTTTCAAAATATCTTTAAAATGGTCAAGTTCAATGAGGGTCGTGCTACTAAGTTTGTATTTTTCCCATTCTTGGGCCGATTGTTTGTCAAGTTTATTTGAAATAATACAAATTAATAATGTATTCCACGACTGAATCGGTTCGCCGAGTTGTTTTAAACAACTCAGATGTTTAAAAAGACTTTCATATGAAAACCTAATTTTACTGGCTGAGACGGCAACTACGCTTTCGAGATTAAAAATGGCTCTTAAATGATTGTTTATTAAGAGATGTTTGTTATTAAACCTCTCGCATAAGGCGTTCCAAGCTGTTTGGTAATTTTTAGCCACGAATTCGATTGAATGTATTACCTGTGGCGCGGATTCGACCAGTGCACCTCTCAAGTAATGGAATTTTTGGATTTCACTTAAATGTTCACTCGTGTGAATTAAGGATAAAAATAAGTCCCGAAATTCCAACTATGTATCGTATGATCCGTTAAACTTGGGTACCTTTATTTCAGACAATATAACACCTTAAGTATTTCCAGTGTGCCTGGAATTGCATGACGTCATACTTAATTTATTGGAACAGGTGGAGTTCGCGTCGTCGTTAGGTTGATCGAGTTTTTCAAGCAATACTTTGGCTTGAGCGTTCAAGTGATGGTATTTATTTTCAAATTCTTCGCGCTCCGAGAGTTGACCACTGCCTTCCTCTGATTTACACTCGATCTCAATCTGAAGGCTCTCGAATGAATCCAGCATGGATCCCATGCGCGTGGTTCTCTGAGCTAGCTCGATCACCTTCACGCGATCGGTTTCTTCGGAACTGAACGCATTTAAATATTTTTCAAAAAGAGTTAATTTTGACTTTAAAACACCGCGGTTTTTGATCAAGTCAGCTAAACTTGGATTTGCCATTGCAATGGACGAATTTAAAACAACAGAGCAAAACTACTACACATGCAAACTATTATAAATCAAATAAAAATATATATTCTCAAACGTTACCCATCAGTCTCAAAACAGTATATCTGGAATGGGAAGAAAAGAGATAGGCTAATGGATTGATCTCACCCGGACTAGTTTGGTTTCTGTAGCGTGCTGATTCTTGTTTCTTTTTCCGTCGGTTTTCTTGTTTTCGCTTTTCCACGGAGTTTTCGTTTCTGGTTATCCGGATCGGTGTGGACCAAGGGACGGGAATTGAGTACTGCTTCGATACGAATGAGCAGCGTTTGAAAATCGAAGAAAAATAAAACTTGATTACCCATTATGCGACGTGAATGGTGTTTAAAAGATTTCACCCCCGTTTCCCAAATTCCGCCGAAATGGGGGGAATTGGTCGGTATAAAATGCCATTTTATTCCTAAATTGGCTGAAAATTCACAGAAATTTGACTCGTTGTTTTTGAGAAATTCACGCATTTCTTTTAATTCTTTATTAGCTTTAACAAAATTCGTACCGTTGTCCGAGTATACATCGGAGGGCTTTTCCCGGCGACCAATAAAGCGATGAAATGCCTGCAAAAAGGCATCACTTGATAAAGAAAGTACGAGTTCTAAGTGAATAGCTCTAGTACTAAAGCAAATAAATAAAGCTACCCAACCTTTAAGGGACTTGCACCCTCTTCCGGGTCTGTCCTTCAAAATGAAAGGTCCCGCGTAATCAATCCCTACTACTGTAAAATGGCATTTTATACCGACCAATTCCCCTCATTTCGGCGGAATTTGGGAAGCGGGGGTGAAATCTTTTAAACACCATTCACGTCGCATAATCGGTAATAATCAAGTTTTATTTTTTTTTTCGATTTTCAAACGCTGCTCATTCGTATCGAAGCAGTACTCAATTCCCGTCCCTTGGTCCACACCGATCCGGATAACGGACGCAAAATATGTGGTCAAAAACTTAATACGGCGCTACAACATTTGAACCAATCTAATGCGGCACAGAATAGCTCGGAAACTGTCAAACGGTTAACACCAACAAATTATAGGTTTTTAAAATCAGTTCTGTAGTAAGATATGAAACGTATTCTTATGATCCCTTTTCACCAAACAAATTAAATAATAATGATGTTAATGATGAAATAAAAATTGTTATACCTGATATCGAAGCCTATACTTTACCATGTGAAAGCTTTCTTTTTATTGACGGACAGTTAACTAATGATGGAACCTATTCTGCAAGTATGAAATTTACAAACAATCCCATAGCTTATCTTTTTAAAGAAATTCGTTATGATCTAAACGATGTAACCATAGATTCAATTCGAGATGTAGGCACCACTTCTACTTTAAAAGGATATTTATTATTTACTGAAAGTGAAAGTAAAAAATTGCAGAACGCTGGTTGGTTTCCGAAAATAGATATTTCAAAATCGAGCATTTTGGTTGATAAAAAGGCTAATTTTAATGTATGTGTCCCACTCAAAATTTTAATGGGATTCTTTAAAGACTATAGAAAAAATAATCTTAAACTCAAAACAGCAACTTGTTTCAATAAGATCCAATTCTGACAATAACTGTGTTTTTAATGATATTGTTGGTCAAAAAGTAAAAATTTCGATCACAAAACTAACATGGAATATGCCTCATGTAACCGTTAATATCCCTACTGAACTTAATTTGTCAAAGCTTATTAACAAAGATGTTGAAATACCAATAGCATTTAGAAGATGGGAGTTAATAGAGTATCCTGAATTGCTTAAAACAAACAGACATAATTGGCAAGTTAAAACATCAACCAAAGCTGAAGTTGCACGACATGTTATAGTTGCTTTTCAAAAAAATTAAAATGATAAATTAAATGAAAATATTAGCAAATTTGACGATGTTAGAATCCGCAATATTAACGTTTTTTTTAAATTCTGAAAGATCCATACAATGATTTGTATGTAGAATTGGAAAATAACAAATTTGCTTCCTTATATGAAATGTATTCGAAGTTTAAGGCTTCATACCATCAGCTTCCTAATGAACCGTTGTTTCTCCCTTCAGAATATAAAGAGATATCACTCATAATATACATCGATTGTTCTTATCAAAAAGAACCTGCACAGAGTGCTAATGTCTCACTTTTGAATGCCACGAAGATGTACCGGAAAAAACGACAGCATACTGTTTGATTCTTCATGATAAACTTTTTTCATACCACCCTTTGACTAAAACAGTGAAACAGTTTTAATATGCATGTACAAAAAATTTTTTTTCTCTATAAAATCGAATATTTTGATATCAGTTCAAGAAATGTGTTCAAAAAACACTTGTAGAATTTGCTTACACCTTAAAAATTTAAGAATACTGAAAGAAGCCATAAGTTTATACAGTGAAAAACAAATTATTTTAAAAAAGGTTTCCAATTTAACAATATGAATTTAATAATAGATGTTCAAGGATTTAAATTGGAAAACAACAAATTTGTTCCTAAAGAATTGGTTATGATGAAACGAGAATTTCCCATTATATTTTTAAACCACCCTATGGGATTCAACATCTTTCACCACAGTTACATAAGGAAGCCAACTGGTTGATGGAAAATCATCATTGTATACCATGGAATGCAGGTTTTACCCCGCTTCATAAATTTTCCGAAATATTACAAAACTTGACAGAAAAAGTGGATACAGTTTATATCAAAGGAAAGGAAAAAGCTACATATTTAAGGAGATACTCCTTAAAACCAGTTATTGAGTTTGAAGAGACCCCAAAACTGCTCAAAGAAGAACCAAAGTGTTTTTACCACACAAAGTCTCCATGCTTTTGTGCATTGTCGAATGTATTTTACCTCTATGATAACTTTTTTATGAAATAAAACCACATTTTTTATATTTCTGTTTTTTATTTTTAGAATACATAATCTACTTATACTAGTAAAACATAAACTAACATTTTTAGGCTTAAGAAATATACTAGTGGCGTAGGATATTTTGATTAAAATAGTCAATGGCGTTTAACATCATTTCTATTTTCGAAATGCATACGATCCACTGCTAAGTTTTCCCAATGTTTTTTTCTCGCTTCTTTAGATGCATAACTATACACATATAATATTTTCACCTTATTAAATTGTTCATTAAATGTTAACGATTTATTCATGATCTTCTTTCAGTAGTTCAGGATAAAAATAAATAAGTTCCATGGCCAATCCATACGTCAAAGTATTTATATTTTTGATAGGATCCATAATGAAAATTGCTGTGTTAGTTACATCAACAGAGTTTTTTATTCCCATTTGAAGAATTTTTAAGCAACTATTGAATTCGAGATTTTTCAATATTTTAATGTGCTCATCTATTAACGGTGAGATTCTCCACAGTTCTGATTTCCATAATCCATCTGTTTAAAATTGATAAAAAAAACTGGTAAGATCCAAACTCAAGGTGGTATCAACAGCTAAAAAGGATTAATCTATGATGTCTTTATACCCATAAAAGTTTTGCCAATCGAATTCTGTGAAGTGGACAACATCGTTCCTTATTCCACCAATTAATACACATTGTTTTTGATTTGTTAAGATAAAATTTTCTTTCTCCCAAAAAGACATTTTTGGAATTACAATCTAAATAATTAGAAGACATTTTGTTTCAGACTGTATAAAACTTTCCAAAACAAATCATTTATATTGCGTATAAAGTGGTGGGAGCATAAACCGGTTTTTGATTAGAGCAGATACAAGACTTGTTATTAAGACATATTTTTCAAGCCATTAACCAAGACAGCTGTGACCTGATTTTCTGCCACCGACCAAACCAGTTTGTACGTCTGTAAGAGAAAAGGTGTGGTTTAATTTATTTCCTACCTACCAACAGGTTTTTTAAGCTATTGAGCAAGACAGCGGTGACCTGGTTTACCGTAACCAACCAAACCAGTTTGTAATACGTATGTAAGACAAAAGGTGTGGTTCAATTTATTTCCTAGTTTCTAACAGGTTTTTAAAGCTATTGACCTGGTTTACTGCATGAATCTTATAAACCGGTTTGCAAAACCTGTTTTTTATAACTTATTAAATATCTGTTAGGCAGTTGCGAGTCATTTTGTGCTGTGCTTGTACTTGCTATGCAGCTGCGAAACCCGTTTTGAATCAGTCGAAAAACCTTTTTTTTAATACTAATTAAATACCTGTTATGCAGCTGCGAAACCGGTTTGCTAATAACATGTTACATCCTGTCTGTCTGGCAAACAGATGTTACATCCGGTCTATCTTGCTTTGATGCTTTAAGGAATGACAGGAAAACAGTTGTTTATTTACCGGAAGCATTTGTGATAGGATAAATAATTTAAAAAAATCTTAATTTGAAGTAAAAATGTGACCATAACCAGGCTTGTCGGGGGGTTTTAATCCCAAAATCCTCCCTCGGTGCGTCAGTGCTATAACGGTATTAAGACAGATGTATGTTCTTTATGGCGTTGAGTTCCCCCGCTCAAAATTGTGTTGGTTATAAAAGAAAAAGAAAATAATATTCTTACATGATTATATGTATTGTTATTTCATATCTTTAAATTTATAATATTTAAACATAAAAAAACTTACTATTAACATACTTAAAATGCCTATGATATTGTAAAAATAACCGTAACTGCAATTCAAATCATTGTTTTCTCTAAGTACCTTCAACCAATCAGAAAATTCGGTGTAATTTTTTATTTGGTATTTTATTTTGTAAAAATAATCGGAATTCGTTAAGTTTCTTGTCAATATAATAGGTTAGGTAACGTAAACAATGGTTACTCATTGTTTTGTAGCAATCATTTGAATCATTTTTGTTTAAACTTAAACAAATTTGAGTTGGTGTAGAGTTAGGGATATAATCGATAAATAATGTATTTCCAATAAATGCGCTTAACACCAGTAATGATGCAGCCTCCATTGCTATTTATTAACTAAAGGGTTTTATTGCTGAACATAAAATATAAATTAAAACGCAAAAACTCAACTTTGTGTGCATTATGTAACGATTTTGAACCTTTCCATGTCAAGTTGTTTTTTCAAAAAACAATTCAATTTTTTGGATGAATTATACATCTTGATATAAAAAGCTACCACGGTTCGTGAGTTAATTTTTTTTTAAAGTTTAGTCCTTCTTTCTACCCTCTTTGCAACCGCCCCCCCCCCCCACATCCATAAAAAACCAATCAGCTATGCGTTTGATGACAAAGAATTTTTGTCTCAAGTTTGATAAAAAATCGGTTTAGCGGTTTTTGTGTTATCCTGTGATAAACATAAACAAAATTTTGTATTTAGGTCTTTTTTGACCCAAGTAGAAAATTTTTAGTTAAAATAAAAAACTTTTTTCCGATCTCAAAATATTCTTCATATGAATGGCACAGCCTTAACATTACAACCAGTTTACAGTAAAAAGTAAAGTTTAGTCCTTCCTCCTCTCCTTTCAACCCCCCCCCCCCATAAAAACTAATCAGCTATACGTTTGACGACAAAAAGAGTTTTTCCTCGAAGTAATCACAAGTTATAGTCCAATTTTTTGATGAGCGGACTGACGTCATTATTGCCTCTGAAAACGAATTTTTTGTTGTCAACAGTTCGCATGTCAAATTATTTTTTGTTGTTAATCAGGTGAAACAATCAGTGACTTGACTTTTTTTACATATTTATTTTCGCTGTCTAAAACAATGTATCAAATAGAGATCCAACAAAATGACGCTTATCAAAAAATTGGACTATACCAGGTTTCTCGTTTTCAGTTTTTCTTCGTACAGTCACACAAGTCATGACGTCACGAGTAACCAGACTATGTTACCAGCCTAGAGGATATGGTTACTTAAGAAATGTAAGGTCAAAGTGCGGTTTATTGATTGTTTATGGTTCTTTTTTGAAAGTAACCGTGACGTCATGACAAAAGTAAACCAAACAAGTTACTATTGTCCTTGAGGAAAAAGCCTTAAAGAATTTTTGTGCCAAGTTTGATAAAAATCGGTTTAGCGGTTTTTGAGTTATCCTGTGATAAACAGAAACAAAATTTTGTATTTAGGTCTTTTTTGACCCAAGTAGAAAATTTTTAGTTAAAATAACAAATTTTTTCCGATCTCAAAATATTCTTCACGTGTGTGATGTCTTCAATTTTAAAAATTTTGCCTGCGGTGCTAAGACGTCATTAATTGTTACAATTTTAGCTTAATTCTAAGGAATTTTTATTGCCAGCATTCAAAACGTGTAATAAATGGCATTCCAAGTATAATTTTTCTTACAATTTTTTTATCTGCAGCGCATTTTTGATCTGGCAACAAATCTATATATACCAACGCAACCCACTCTTTCTTGGAACCCATTCTACTTTTTCAAAAATATTTTGCAAAAAAACCAAAGAGATCAAAATTTTTAAAGAATTTTTTGTAAAAATTTTCGCCTGCGGCGCTATACCGATATTAAATATTGTTACAACTTTGTTTTAATTCAAGAAATTTTTTTGTCAACATTTGAAACAAGTAAAAAATAGCATTTTAATGAAATTTTTTCAAACTTTTTGCCTGCGGCGCATTTAAGGGTTAAGTACCTAATTTTTAAAAAATTGCCATAAGTAGGTAGGTACTTGATTTCTATTAAAAGTCGATTTCTGGCTACGCCACTGTTTACAGCCGTCAAAGGTATTACATTTATTCATCAACGACTCTTGAGTAATGGTATCTGCAATTTAAAAACTTGACCCGCTTTTCGAGACGGTATAGGTACTATAAAAACTCGAGCAGGACCTTAAATTTATTTATCAGATAATTAAGGTATATACCGCTATTGCATGAGAAATTTAGCAGCTGTGTGGACCAATATAATTGGTTATGGTAATTTTATGTAGGTATATTAAAAAAGAAAGCACCAAACTGTAAGTTCCGTTACAGACATTTTTTTGCAAACCCGTATCAAGACACTAACAATAAAATGAAACGAAATATATTTTTATAAATATGGTTTTATTTCAATAAATTATATAATATTAATGCATTTATAATACTTAATATTGAAAACCATTTTTGATTTTTTTTTCGTAATTTTGTTTGTGTTTCAGTTTCCTATTCTGCCACATCATTTTACCATATTCACAATTTGGCCAGAGTCGTACATGTTCATAAAAAGGACAGTCTGTTTTTACAAAATTGTATATCTGCGCGTCACAATAGTGGCACTCTACTATGTCGTTTTAATTTTTATAGAAAAACCCGGACAAACTTAGTTCTTCAGGCTTTAACACTCGTGGCTAGTTTCTAAATGTACTTAATCTATTTTCATTTTATTTCATTTGTTGTGTGTTGGGTACATCATAACTTTCAAGACACATTGCTAAATAAAATCAAAGCAGATGACTGATAAAGATTTAACTTTTTATCACTTATAAAGTTTTAGGCTTTCCCTCTCCCTGGAATAATTTTAAATCACACACCCCCTCCCTCTATGGTAATGCTGTAGCTAGCTCTTGGCTTCCTAAAATCCCTGTCATGTAGCTGGCTCTTTGGTTCTCTAAAATCCCTATGATAATACATGTTGCTGGCTCTTGGCTCTCTAAAATCCCTATGTTAATACATGTAGCCGGCTCTTGGCTCTCAAACTGTAGCTGGCTCTTTGGCTCTCTAAAATCCCTATGTTAATACATGTAGCTGGCTCTTGGCTCTTGGACTAGAACCGGCGAAAACACACTACTGTCTACTAGTGCGAAAAAGTAAATATTCTTAATTTCCAGGGAGTATACTTATATTTAAATATGCACTGAAAGCGCTCGTTGAGAGCAAATTTTTTATAAAAGAAGAAAAAAAATTTAAAATCTAAATAAAGTAAAACTTTAGTTTTAGGCTATTTTATAACAACATTCAAAGAAAGGAATGCGGATTTATCAATACCGAGGTTATCGTTAGATCGAAAAACATAACCTATAAAAAATATTCAAAATGCGAGTTAACACTAACCCGAGGGGTAACCCTAGCTTGAAGTGCGGGTTAAGTTACCTTAACTTAGGGTTAACCTAAATCACTGAAAAATTTAAATTAAATTCAGGAGTTAATTTAACCAGCTATTGATAAACGGGCCCTAAGTAATTGCGAATTATTTGTACCCCTTTCAAAACGAAATCACCCCTATTTCTCAAAATTTTAGAAATTGCCGAAGCATGCGTTTACTTATGTTATCAGTAGAGTCTACATATCAATTTTCAACCTTTTATTGCTTTTCGCAATCCTTTGTTAGTGGCCACCTCCGTTACAAATATAAATTATCCTCAAATTTTCAAGTTTGTAAGTCGGTATTAGCTGTGCGTGGTAGTTCAGCGCCGCAAAAAGGTCACCGTGTGACGTCATGCGCGGATTTGGACGAATTTTTAATATAAAGCAAAATATCGTGTGAGCCACCTCCTGAGATACTCGTTATATATACCGTACCCTCTTTGTACAGCCCAGCAACATATTTGGTGATTTTGAGTTGGATACCTCGACCGCCCCAACAATCAACCTCTGCGTCTCTTTACGTTAATAAGAAAGATACAACTGTGATGTGACCATCTACCTACACTTTTGCGACAGGAAAGGCCGTGAAGCCCCTTAGGTAATACAGAATAGCCGCAGGAGCAGGTATGGGCCACGCACACAGGTTGTCCATTACGAAAAGCTATAGGGATTCTGCTAGCTAGAAGGATTGCTTTTTCAACTTTATTGACTGAATCTGACAAATAATTTTCAATAAAAAAATTGCATAATTTATCATCTAAAAGTTTTTGTTTTGAAAAATCATCAGGGGAATATTTCTCATCGCATAAATTGAACCAAAAATGTTTTGCTTCGATGAAAGAGTTGTCAGAGAAAATGTTGATGAAATTTGGAAGAATGGCGTCTAAAAGATAGCTAACATTTTTATTGGATGCGATAAAAGTAGAAAAAGTAATTTAGTTATTTGTTTTTCATTATTGTAATTTTCATTATTGGTTTAATAAAACATTTTCAACTCAACTCATGTCCCTGTGATAATACGTGGGTATCTAAATCAATTGATTTTATACTAGACTTTTATTAGAAATATGCAATTTATACTTTTACACAAAATGAATGCCTTAGGCTCTTTACCGATGAAGAAAATAACCCGTAACCTTTGACCGGCGATCTTGCTGAATGTATTTTAAACGGTAGACGAGTTTTATTTTCTTAAGACGAGGTGCAGACCAAATCTTCCGTAAAATCCGCAAATAAATGTGGTAGGTATGTAAATGTCCTTTTTAACCATCCATACTAATATAAAGGCTATTGGGATCGTCAAAAAAAAGTGTTTATTTCCACTAAAAATAATAGACCGATCGGATTATCTCATTTAGCGAGAAAAAAAAATGTTTAACAGCATTTTGATGGGTGGAAATAGTAAAGGGGCTTCTGATAAACGTTTAAAAAGGGGGGGAAGGGGGAGAAAAATGGTATTATTGCAATTTCCGGCAAAACTAAACGTCTTAGAGTAAAAACTTCAATATTAAAGTTGTAGACAGCGCAAAGATCTACAAATTTTGTAAATTTAACTTTGTAACATAACCTCAAAATTTTTGAGAAAAATGCAAAGAATTGTAATATTTTTATTTTTCATTTCCGCAAAAATAATTGCATTGTCACGAAACTTGGTCAAAAAATACTTCTCGGTGTCCTTAATGCCTACAATTTTTTTTTTTAAATAAAAAAGATAAAAATTTTTTGAGACATTAATTTGTTTCGGTTCAAACCACATTTCCTTCAATCAAAAATTCTACTCAGGAAAATTCTCGTAGTATTTTTTGACGTTGCTAATTCTTTTTTGCTTTGACATATACTTTTTGGTGGGATAATAAAACATTATAATTATAATAAAAAACATGCTCAAAAATGCAAAAAAACAAATAATGGCTTTTAAAACAATTAATGTTTCAGCAATTGCTGATAATTGTTTTCAATTTTAAAAAAATCAACCACCGATTACACCACCTATTTGTACGGAAAAAAATCAAAGGAGCCGGTATTTAATTTACTACGTTTATACGCGCCTAAAACCGGTTTTATATAAGAACGGTTTTAAATAAAGTCGCTTTCTTCTTCATTAAAATCGTTTTCTAACAGCTGATCGATGTACTGTCAATCGTCTTACCTTAGTTTCCCAAAAATGAAAACATATATATATATATATATATATATATATTGTCATATTAAAAAAACCTTACATTGCATTTTTCTAAAGCAAACAAAACAACTAAGTAAAAAAAAAATCCGTTTTAAAACAAAATTGATTTAGTATTTAAAATTGTTCTAATGGTATGCCTAGGACAAACATTTTCAAACCGTCATTGGTTTAAAAGCGTTTTAAGAGTACCGTATAAACAAAGTAATCGTTTGACCTAAAGCTCTATTTTTGTGCAGTATTGATGAACATCTTATTTCGATTAATAAAGTGTCACACATAAACAAAAACTGTTTGTCTTAAAATCGATTGGTGCACTTATTTTTTATTTTAATAATTAAAATAAATGTTTTTAATATATAATTTAGAATTATTTTTTTTTAACCTTATAAATAAATTTGAATGTAAATTCCATGTCTCTATGAATGTAATTTTTATGTAAAAAAAAGTAAGAAATGAAGTGATTAGGTCATTTCTTTAATAAATTAGTTCAATTCCGATTTTTGATTTCAAAAATAGTATATTTTCTAAATTTTTACAATGGATATTTATATTACTGGCTCACGAAAAATCTTAACGTAATCTATTAGAGCTTAATAAGCCGGAATTGCAAAAGCAATTGTCTTTTCAATATTTATTTATTTTTTAATTTTAACGTAGAATTTTTTGACATTGCTCTTTTTTTTTGTTTTGACATTTACTTGCACAAATGCAAAAAAAAAAACAAATAAAGGCATTACCAATATTTGATTTTTCAGTAATTGTTTATAATTTATTTCAATTAAAAAATAATCAAGAATCGATTACACCATTCAGTTGTACGGAAAAAATGCAAAACCGTTATTTTTGTGTTGTATTGCTATAAGCTTAGAATACATTTTTTTGGTCATTTTACTAACTCTGTTTAAATCAGGATAATATGAGAGAGGTATTTTTTCTATATCTATCGAAATAATTGTGGGACGCAAATATCTCAAAATTTTAGCTTCTTGTGGGAAATTAAAAAATAAATAAATATTGAAAACGACAATTGGAAATTTAGATTCACATTTAACTGTAAGGTAAATAGTGCACCAATCGATTCTACGACAAACAATTTTTTTTATTGTTGTTTGAATGTGGTAGACAATGTTGAACTTGACAGTAAACTAGAGTTTTGAACTTCCATTGTCTTTATTTAATTTTTTTATTTAAAATAAAGACAATGGAAGTTCGAAACTCTAGCTTACTGAATACTGAAAAAAAAAAGTTTTCGGTCAAACAATTACTTTGTTTATAGGATCCTCTTAAAGCGCTTTTAAACAAAGAACGCGTTGAAAATGCTTGTTCTAAACATACCATTAGAACAATCTTAAATACTAAATCAATTATATTTTAAACCGAAAAAAAAATTGTTAACTTAGTTGTTTTATTTAAATTTAAAAAATGCAATATAGGGTTTTTTTAATATAACAATATTAATGTTTTAATTTGTAAGAAACTGTAAGGAAAGAGGATTTAGAGTACATTGATCATCTGTTAGAAAACGATTTTAATGAAGGAGAAAGCGACTTATTTAAAACCGCTCTTATATAAAACCAGTTTTAGGCGCGTATAATCGTAGTAAATTAAAAACCGTCTCCTTTGTATTTTTTCCGTACAAATAGATGTTGTAATCGTTTGAGTTTTTTTACTTGAAAGAAATTATCAACAATTTATGAGCATGTTTTTTAATTGTAACTATAAGTTTTTATTATCCCACCAAACAGTACATGTCAAAACAAAAAAAAAATGAGCATCGTCACAAAATACTACGAGAATTTGAGGTTATGTTAAAAAGTGACATTTACAAAAGTTGTAGATCTTTGCACTGTCTACAATTTTTGCATTGAAATTACAACAGAATTTTTCTCCCCCTTTCCCCCACCAAATCCACCCCGCAAGAGCCCCACTCACGCATTTTTTTTTTTAATGAATGGTCTATAAGTTATTTGTGTGAAAAAAGACCTAAATACAAAATTTTGTCATAGTTTCTCTCTGTCTGTCAGTCTGTTAGACGATTATCCAAAAAACCGCTCAAATTTGGCACAAAAATTTTCTGGCACTAGGATCGCAATTCTTCAAAAACCGTCAGAAAATCTCGGCCTTACAAAAAATCTTATTTTTAAACACAAGTTTACACCAACTGCTTTTTGGTTAGGACTTATTTGCTAATATTTCTTAACATTTAGTTTTTTAATGCTGTTCCAGTAAATAAAAAATATGTTAATTTTAATTTTTGTAGGCAGTTTTTGTGAAAAATCCTTTTTTTATTTAAAAAAAAGCTTATTTTTGCGTATAAATAAACCTTTAATAATTAATAGTTATTTAACCAACAAGGTTTGAAAACGAATCTTTTCACACGATCGAAACAGTTTGGTGGACCGAGCCGAAGGCGAGGTCCACAAGTCGAGGGAGTGTTCTATTTGAAGTATATAATCAACAAAACAAAGAAGCCGTGACAGTTGCTACGGAACTCAGCCAACTTATATTGTTGGGTGACAACAACAAAAATCACAATGACGGGAGACCCGTGTGCAAAAATGACGTAAGCGTGCAAAACGTCGCATAATATTCGTATAAAAAACTTTTAACATACAAAACCATAGATAGCCATGGAATATGTCACTGTCACTGCTCAGAAAAATTACACAAATTCTGTCTTTCCTTTTACATGGTGAGAATTTTCGATACTTTTTGACGTCTATTGGTACGCGTAGTAGCAAATTAGCTCCGGCGTAAAACTAATTCTGCAAAATATCTTTAAAATATTAAATTTACAAAATGTTAGTAAAAAAAATGATGCAGTTTCGTTTAAAACGTTAGGACAAATATTACGGAGCCCCTGTTTTTATTTTACATGAGGCAGTAAGTAAAAATCGCCACTTTGCATAATTCTGACGCGTGAGATTTTCAGTCGTTTCTGAAGAATCGCGACCCTTAGGCGGTAGAAATGGGGATTAAACTTTTTAAAATGTCGTAATTCGCGAACCGTAAGATGGATAACTATATGTTCTATAAAAACTATATTTTTGATGAAGTCTGTCAGATCCGTAGTTTTTGAGATATTTAAGAAAAACAACAAATATACTGATAAAAATCGTAACCCACGAACTGTAGCAGCTAGGGACACACGGTTATTTAGACAGATAATTACATTTTCAAAAAAAACTATAATAACGTTAATGTCTGTCAGATTTGTAGTTTTTGAGATATCTAAGACAAATAAAAATTTACTTATATAAACCACTTACGAATCGTAGCAGCCAGCGAAATGCGGATTTCACATATAGATGGATAATTACATTTTCAACAAAACTCGTTATAACGTTATGCCCTTAGTTTTTCAGATACAAGTACAGTCCATTCCATTTTTATTTAAACAAAAAATAACCTCACTTAACATAGAACAAAAACCATATTTTTAAATTGCCAAAATCAAACGCCCTAGGTTTTGGTAATAGGAATTATAACTACACTGCTAACCTTACATCACTCCGAATAACCCCTTATAATATACGCTTTCATATCAATCAAATGCACCAGAGTGAAACTATATGATGCCAGAGATACTTTATTATCATATCAGAATGCTAAAAATTATTTTCTACTTTCTAGTGAACTTTATATTTTATAAAAGCTTGTATTTGAAAAGCTCTTTTTATATAAAATTATTTGTTAATTTTTAGATTTGTACTCTAGATCGTCCATTTTGAATCCGCCATATTGAAATTGGAAATTTTCAAATCTTATCAAAAATTAATAATTCCCTTCTCTAAAAACCCCTGTATGCCAATTTTTTTTTCCCCCTCTACTTCCCTCGTTCCAGAGTGGAGCGTACCTGATAGTACCATATTATTGTATTTTCACCAGAACTATAAACGCATACCAAATTTGAAGACAATCGGGTGTGAAAGTCAGTTAAAATTGGATACCAAAACATGGCCAGAAATCGTCCACCTTGAATTCGCAACATCTGATCAAAAATTCGTATTCCTTATCCCCAAACAGCCCCTAATACCCAACTAAGGTGTTTTCCATCCTCCACTTCCCTCGTAGGGGGGGAGGGCGGTGCCTAATAATACCATATTATTGTATGATTACCGAGAGACAATCGGATGTGTATAAGTCAGTTAAAATTGGTTAGCAAAACATGAACAAAAATCGTCCATCTTAAATCCACCATATTAAATTTTCAAAATCTGATCAAAAATTCGAATTTCTTATCCCCAAAAACCCCCGTATACCAATTTTGGTTGAAATCGGACAAAATAAGGCGTTTTCCCCCCACCAGGGATTGCCTAATAGTACCATATTATTGTATTGTCACCGGAACTATGATCGCATACCAAATTTGAATTCTATCGGACATCTAGAAGTTAGTCAAAATTGAGATGCCAGATTTGATCCGAATATACAATTTGGGGAGTGGTTGAGGGGGTTGATATATGTGAAAATTCATACGTTTTGATCCAAAGCTGCGGTTTTATAATTTTAGGCTTGGTCAGTGTGTTTATGTAGGCTGCTACGAATATGCAGTTTTTAGATTTGAAATAACAAATTACTTCCTAATATTAGAGGAAATTGTGACGAAACAGATTTCTATCGATTTTGCCATTCTTGCGCCTATATGCCTAATAAAACCCTAAAAGTTGCCAATGCGTGCCTCCACCATGCCTGTGTCCCAAACCATGTCTGAGCTTCATTTATTTGAGCTTTCATAACCAGCCCCTTCTTCTATGATGTAGATTTCGCACTATTTACATTTTTGTATTTAATCAACACTTGCGGCCCTGGCCATATCTAGTACACTGTGATCAATTGTCTTACGATAACAATAACAAAATGGCAAAAAAATGGTTCAAAAACCATCTATTATATAAATGTTCAAACGAAATCGAAAATTTCCTGAATGAGGCCCTGTCCATATGGCCAGAAATCTAGGGAGAACCAAAAAAATAAACGTCAGACTGAAAATTCTCGTTGATAGTTGACGTTAGTCAATGTGTATAAATTTCGGGTGGAAAATACTGTATACATTTTTTCAACGGAAAGATATTAATTTTTATTACGGAAGGAGTTGGAACGGTATATAAATGGGGATTAACTTTAAAACATATGGTTTATTAATAATATTTTTAAAACGTTTTTACTTGGACATTCGTTATTCGAAATGTTAAAAACAAATAGAGGTGAGGGATTGTGTGTGTCTTTTTATAGGCTTTTTAGCCTATAATATACATAGTACGGAGGCTATTATTGGGATCGGCAGAAAAAAACTTTTTTATTTTCACTAAAAATTAGTTATTTGGGTCAAAAAAGACCTAACTACAACATTTAAGAATGGTGTCTGTCTGTCTGTCGGTAACACGATAATTCAAAAACCGCTGAACCGATTCTTATCAAATTTGGCACAAACATTATTTGTCACCAGACGCAGAGCTTAATTTTTGATGGGGGTGGGCGATTGGAAAGAGGGTAGGAGGAGGGATTAAACTTTAGTAAAACAAATTTTTTTCAAATTTGTGTGCAATAAGCCTTGGTTTTGTCTTTTGTCATTTTCGGATAGTATTTTTGTTGAAGGTATTGTTTTTAATTACCTTTCTTCGTAAACACTAACCACTCAACCCAACAACACCTACTAAACCGCCCCTAATTAAAAAAAACTGCGACCGCCACTATTAAGCATGGTAAAAACACATAATTTTTTGATTTGGTAGACTTTTTGGTATACATGCCGGATTTTAGGTTTTTCTAGTCAAGCTAGACAAAATAATACAAAATATATTTAACATTAAAAATAGAGCTTTACAAATATCTAAATGATGATGATGCATTTGTCGCTGTTACGCGTGCATACTTACAGGTTGCGTTCAATAGTTTTTTATATAGATGTCACTTGCATTCACCCGTCTTGCATTCATATATTATTGGGGAATGCGCAATCAATTTAGCAAAAATTTTCTGATCAATTAGGGCTTTTATATTGAATGAGTTTGATGAACAATGGTTCGATTAAAAACGGGTCTGCCCAATGAGAATTTTCAGAAACCTCTGGTGACAAAAATTTATATAATTATTATAAAGGTGGTTCCATTAATGCCCTAAGGTATTTAGAGGTTTCCTACAGGAATTGAGTTTGTATATTTGTTTTATTAAAGGTTCTAAATTGATGGTACCCTAAGGTAACATAAAACTGGCGTTAACAATATTTCCACGGACATCTTTATAAAAACTAAAGTCATCGGTAACAAATGTTATATAAATAGGTGTAAACAATGTTTCCACCAACATATTTATAAAAATATAAGTCATCAGTGACAAAAGTTATATAAATTGGTTTTTGAAATCTTTCTGTTAACAAATCTATAAAACCGTAAGTAACTATCAATTAAAGATATATAGATTGGTTTTTAAAATGTTGCTATCAACTCACTTATAAAAACTTAATTAACCAACAACAACGAGACACTTTTATATAAATTGGTGCCTGTAATATTCTTATGAACTCATTCATAAACCTTTTCTGCCCATTCTTTCTATAATGTTTTTATTAATTTCTTTGTATAGTAGGTTATAATACCACTGTTTTTACAACAAAAAAACAATTTTAATTTATAACAAAACAAACAAGATTTTTTAGGTTAATTTTGTGACATCAAAAGGCTCGTTTTTGCGACTTTAAATGGTGCGTTTTTGCGACATCAAAAGGCGCGTTTTTGCGAGATCTGGTTTTAATTACATCAATCTGGGGAGAGACTTAAGAGATCCAAATCTTCTTGAGATAGTTTTCGATGACAGATATCGGGATCGAATGCAGTCTACACCCGATTCCGACCAGCGTTTCTCATGCGCGGCCACCCTGACTCAAAAAACTCATCACGTGAACCGATATGAACTTGTATAGGCAAATCTCGCTTAGACTACGTGATCCGTGTTTTGATTCGGGGAGCCCACGCATAAGAAACCCATAGATGGGAACCGGGTTTTAGAAAAAGAGAACAATATAGTAACCGTGTTAAGTTCGCAAAAATGCACCGTGAAACTTCGAGTGCATACAGTGCGCACGGCTGGTCGCAGGCAATTGTGCATACATCACCTTACGACGGACGGAACGCAGCCTCAAGGTCCGTTTCTGCGAGTTTGACATAGTTACTTTTATCCTCTTTTTCTAAATGCGTACACCCTTCGACCCCGCAATCTAACTATCTTCTTGAGATAGTTACCTCTGACAGTTATGCGGGGTTCAAGGGTGTGCAGACAGGTATTTTTTCTGGTATGTGTAGTACGCTGAACCTCTCTCAGACGAATACATTTAGGAAAAGAGAACAATGGTAACTATGTTAAGCTCGCAGAAACGGACCTTCAGTGTTCAACAACGCGCCATCTGCAGCCTTTTGTTCTAACTAGCATCATGTTTTAAAACGTTGATAAAATAGTGTTGAAAGAGGTAAACAGTGGTATAATTGTATTGTTTTTTTTTTATAGAATTGTCGTAAATTTTCGCCATTTTGGATTCCAACAATAGGTTTTTAATCAAAATAAAAACGTAATTTATGGGGTTTCAACATGTGCTTTAATCGAAATATTGCTTGTTTAGGGTTAAGAACAAAATACAAAATTCAATATTTCTCCCAAGAAAAAAACGTATGTGAAAAAAAAAGTATTATTTAAATGAATATTTTTTCCCCTTTTTCTCAAGTATTTTTCGAGGCCATGAAAATTTTGTGAGTGTATTCGAAAACTATACAGTACACACGGGACCGCAGCTGATTATCAGAGTAGGATGACTGGGAAAACAGCTTTTATTTAACCTATAGTATATAAATATTCATATTCCTGCTTCAACTTATCTCACTTCCATTTTAATTTATTTTAGAAGATTGGTAAACACCATTTTATAATTTTTTTATTTTAAAAAGAAAAAGAATAATACATAACAAGCAAAGAGAAGAAAGAGGGAAAATTTATATTTCTAAATCGATAAAAACCTTTAATTTGTTATGTAGTATTGTTAGAACAGTTGTAAAACCTTTTTATAATAATATCTAGACTTGAGGGTTCATAAGGAAGATTTATAAAATCTATATGTTGTTTTTCTATCCATTCCTATGTACCATAAATTTTTATAAGCTGATGTTGGTCAGTTGTTTTTCAAGTCTTTTTTACTAATTTAAGAGATATATTAGAGTTATAAAATTATCACCAACACTAAATAATATAACTTTTGGTTATTTTATGAAGGTTTTATATTATTTGCTGTAACTTCTATATAGACAAAAATGCTAATTGGGTGTTAAATTTCGAGTTTGTTATTGAATGGGTTTGATGAAATAAGGTTCGGATAAAAAATTGGTTTGACGAATTGCAGTTTCTATGGTGAATCGTTCTTACGATGAATATTTTTATTAAATACGGTCTGATAAATTCCTGGTTTCATAAACCATAGGCGTTCTTTTTGTCTGTAATTATGCTTTTATATATTTTAAAGAGTTTTTGACATAGGGGATCAATACCTTTCGGTAAGTTTTTAATACATTTTATAAACATTTCAAAACTTTTATATTATATACCTACTAATTAACTTTTATTCAATATCCAGACGTGAAAAATGTTTTTAATTATTGTTTTTTTGTTGTTCTGTTACGGACTCTTTTTATTTGTCTTGTAGAGCCCTCAAGATGGGACAATAAAGTGTCGAAACGTCGGCGAAGAATAAATTTGATTCTTTCTATCTGATCCTAACACGCTAAAACGCACCAAAATATATGAAAATAATTAAGCTGAAATATTTAATCTACTTACGGGCGTCAAGATCAAACATAATTTGGAAGATTGCCCTTACAGATTCTCACTTTTAAGAAGATTGTGATTAACCTTACCATAAAATGCTACACTTAAAAATATGATTAATTTCTCAACTTGTTTTTTTGCGTTAAGTAGGTAATTTTCTAACACAAGTAGAAAAAAGATGTACCTAACAGGTGTGTTAAGTTACTTTTCTGCTCTTGATTGCTGGCAAAACTTCGCTAATCCAAATAATTTTTCCAGGTTCTAGCTGCTTTCCAACATACCTAATGATTATATAAATTAACTCACCTTCAACTCCCTGGACTTCAACTTGGAAAGAATTTTCTTTACGTTTTTTAAGTTCAGCCAAGGCCTGTTGATGTTCCTTCTCCAGTTTAGCAAGTTTTTTACGAATTTTCATCAGTCGCATAGCTTCTTGAATATTCGATGCAAATTTTGGTTTGATGAACTTAATAGTTGAAGTGGGAGCCTTAAAAGGAATAAAATAGAAAATTTGCGAATCTGCTGTCTGTTCATACATAGACACGACAATGTTGCTGCGTTAAGAAAATGTACACGGTTTCCCATTATAAAACTTTCCTAAAGGAAAGTTTTTTATCAACTTTTCCTACATTTGACACCTCTTGTATACAATTTGACATTTATAACTTATAGATTGCATAGAAATATTATTTTAAAATAACACCCTTTATATTGTCTCATATTTAACATATTTGTCAAAAGATATTTCCAGCAATATCATTAACTATTTATCCCTTGCTTTTCGTGTGTGTTATTTATTTCCATGTACAGGTCTTTTCAAATGGGGTTCCACATAAAACCTCACAAAACGACTTTTCTAATATTTCTTATAAAAATATTGTCTCGAATATGAGATTCTTCAATTCGAATCTCGTTTAGCTTTTGAGTAGTTTATTTTTAAATATGGTATTTTCAGCATTTTTGACATTTAATATCTTGAAAACTGCAAGAGATAAATCCTTAGTATGTGGTATTACTGGAAAGGTCTTTTGACAAAGATATTACCTGATAGTCCGTTTCCTACGAGCAGAATTTTATAAAAAACGAAATTGTTTTACAAGCATGAAATTTGGTACTACTGTTAAGAAGCATATTTTACGAGGTTTGACCCAAGTATACCAAAAAAAAAGTTCATTAAGATTCGCTATATTACAATTTTTTCAAAATAGCGCCCAAAAATCTATTAAAATTTATATATATTATTTTAGTATGTTATGTCATGATTATAGTGGATTTAATTATTTTTTTATAATAGGTTATGGTTATTATTAATAATAATAAAATTTCGAATTTGTCAAGTCGTTTTAATAACCTTAAAATCTTATAGAAATTAGTGTAAGTTAAAAAAATATATTTTCCGTCACATCACGCCAAGGTGGACACTTTTTTTTGTCCGCTGTGGCTGTATCCGCTGTGACGCCTAGAGTATAGCTGCTTTAAAAACTTTTTTACACGCCACAGCAGACACAATTAGCGGACACAGTCTTTAAAATACAAACAAAGTTATGTTAAAAAAAAACACGGTCCCTATAGGCCATTCTAGAGATCCAAAAAGAATACTTAATGATAAAATATTTGAAAAATTAAATATTTTCAGGGAAATATCAACCTCCAAATATGGTGAGCGCCGGTAATCGTCCTGGCATGATAAACCAACCTTGCAGCGGACACCGGTGTCCGCCCTGACGCTGAATGTTAAATCTCAAAATTTCTAGTGAAATACAACTCGAATATTTTTTAAACAAAGTTAAAAGTGTGGGAAAAATTTTATTGCACGTCATATAATAAAACGAAACTTATTTTTGAAATCAGTAAGCCAAGAATTACAGTTAAAGTTTAGATAATTTTGTGATATACAAAAGATGTGTGGCGAACTTATGTGAGTAAAACTCGAGTGATAAAGTATATCAAGCAGATTACAATAAATTAGTACAGAGCAAGAAAATAATACCAACAACCAATGGAACAAAAACTGTGAATAAATAATATTTTTTTTATTACAAGGGATTGAATTTGGGTGAAAAATTTAGGTGTACGCTGATGATACTCAATGCCAAAAATCCTTTGATAACCAACGAGACATAGCTGAAAAGGAATTGAACGAAGAAATAAATAATTTGGTAGAGTTCTCCGAAGCTCATAATCTGCTCATAAACTCATCAAAATCATGTGTTATGCTTTTTGGAAAGGGAAGAGATGACCAATTTAAAATCAAAATAAGAGATGAAATTTTAAAAGTGACAACTACTGCAAAAATCTTAGGTTTAATAGACAACACTCCTCGTTTTAAAAACCCACAAAAACAAGTGTCTCCGAAGGGCATATTGGAACTTAAAGATGTTGTATCTTAGCAGACATATACTATCAGAATCAATTAAAACAATATTGGCTGATACGTTGGTACTCAAATCAGTTTAACTATTGTGACGTGGTTTACGACCTTTGTCTGCACGCACAGACAACTGAAAGAATAGAAAAGGTGCAAAAAGCTTGCTTAAGATTTATATTTGGAATCAGGAAGTATGACCGGATCAGTTACAAGTTAAAGGAAGCTAAATGGATAAATATGAAATAGTGAAGACGACTGCGCTTATTATTTTTGTTTCATAAAATTCTTTACAAAAATCCTCAATACTGGCAAAAAAGTCAAATTCAGAGGTGATATCTATGGTCTGGGATCGCGCCTGCCGATGATGAAAGATCATTTCAGTTTAATATCTGTAAACTTTATAATTCACTTCCAAAAAACATTAAAAACCTAAACCCTTAAAATTTAAAAAATGTCTTAAAAATGAATTACTGACTAGATTTTAGTCAACTTCTTTATTGGTGACCATTGTCTAATTTATTTCCCCCTATAAACGAAAATGTATTTACTATACAAGTATATATAACAGTTTAAGTTTCATTAAAGACGTGCACTGTTTTATTTATTTATTTTTTTTCTCTTTGTTTTTTAGTGGTTAATATAATTGTTAATATTTACTAATTGTAGTAATAATTAAGTAATTTTAGTAAAAAAATAAATTTATAAGGGCTCAAACTTTGATTGGTCTTGCTGTTTTTGAGTCCTTTTTGCAACCGCTGTAATTTAGTTTCGATGTTTATAAAAAAAAAGAATCTGTTTTGTTGCAAATAAATACATTTATTACTATTATTATTATTATTATTATTATTATTATTATTATTATTATTATTATTATTATTATTATTATTATTATTATTATTATTATTATTATTATCTTTTTTTTTTGGGTTTGGCCTTATTTGCGGTCCCGCGGGTCCAACTTACACGGGTGCAGATAGGTCAGGTGTTCCATTCACCGTTCTACTGCCCACCAACCGCGAGGTTAGTAGAAACGGTGTTCCGCATCGTGTGTTCTGAGCAATGATCCGAGGATGACCGCTTTCTGCATTGCACCAGCGAGGTGTTCTGCCTTGTCACGGCAGACTGGCAAGGTTTTGAAAGCTGCGAGCAGTGTTTGCCGTACCTCCGAGAGCTCCAATTACAAAGACCAGTAGCTTGCCTGTATAGCCCCGGTACACTCCGCGAAGGTTTCGTCCGTTTTTCTTCCTTCTTGATAATAATGTTTATCTCGGCGGGTGCCGAGAACTCAATGACATACATAATTTTATCATTCTTGTCAAGAAGTACTATATCCGACTTGTTAGCGTTTACAAGCCGGAGAGTCGGGAATGCGAAATTCCAGTATATTCTGATTCTATCATTCTCCACTACGGACAGAATATCAGAGGGGACATATAGCAACACTGGAGTATCATCAACACCGTACGAGTGCCTTAGTATACGCGGAGACCGCATACCGCCCGCAAGCAGACAACAAATGATATAGGGTCTCTGGCGCCCTATGACAGGCCCTACAACTTGTGTTAGGAACCTCTATACCGATCACGCGACTTCGGTGTTCCAAAGTGTTGATGACTCCATCTTGGCAAGCAGTGATGAACAACTCAGTTTCCAGCCTCCGAGAGCTCCAATTAACAAAACCACTAACTTGAATGTATAGCCTCGGTACACTCGGCGAAGGTCAAAGATCCTGATATTTCGTCCGTTTCTCTTTCTCCTTAACAATTATTTTTTTTTGTGTTTGGCCTTATCTTATTATTATTAGCCCTCTCCTTATTCTTTTTTAAGGGTAGCCACTGTAGCACCGATCGCTGGCACAAGAGCGGCTTTTTTTAAAGAATGCCTTAGTCTTTCAATGGGGATGTATAGTTTGACTCTGTCTCACCGGTTTATAAAATCATAAAATGTACATTTTGTACCATTAAGTTACAAATAATTTTTTTTATTGCAACATTTTCTCTGTAAGTTTTAAAACTCTCTTGTCGCAAAATTCGCGATTGGGTGCTATTAATGACTCAATTTAATGACTTGCAAATTTGTATACGTTTGGTATTTTTAATATATAGGGTGGGCCATAGAAAATGACACTTTTTGGATAACCTATATTTTTGGAACCAATGGGCCGATTAAAAAGAAAGAATTGTAAGAATCCAAGATGGTGGACCATTTTAAAAAGTTGCAATTTCTCACTCCCACTGGCTCAAAAAGTATTTTGTGTTAAAGCTTCATCCAATACAAACATGAAAATGTATCACTTATAAAAATGGCGATTAAATAAGAAACGTTAGAAATGATTATGAAATTTCCAAAAATGTCAGAGACTTTTTCTTACTGAGTTTAAACAATACGTAGAAAAATATATCAAAAATATACCAAGAACAAAGACCTCTTGCATTGTTAATTATTTACCGATTTTCGCAAGTGATACATTTTTGGGATCGGGAAAAATGCATCTTTAAAAATAAAAATTATTTTTGTTCCAGTGGCGCACCGACAAAAGTTTGATGGGGGGTGAGAAATTGCCATTTTTTGACACTTGTTCTAAAAAATATGAATTGTATGGGCTATTGGTTTTAAAGTTATATAGGCTAAGCTACATAGGAAAAACAGAGGAAAAAAACAGAACCTAATTTTTTTTTGCAATAACAAGCTTAGCTAACCTCTAAAAAACTCCAAAAAAAGTTAAGAAAATAGGACTAAGCCACTGGAAAAATCTAATTGATATAATTTAGGTTATTGCTCTTAGATCAACCCTGTCAAGTTTGGCACTCGTAGGTTGAGAAATCTTGATGAAAATGCTAAAAAGGAATTTGCAAGAAATTGTTCAAGTTAGCATCATTTTTGCTTGGGTTATTTCAATTTTTCTGGTAGAAGGAGTGGTTTAAGCTACACTATCACTATTTACTTATTGATAGATAATTAAATTTGCAACAGTTTTCCCATTTGTCACCGTTTAGGAGTTATTAAAAAAGCTTTTTTGGAGGTTACAAATGACAGATCCTCCCCCCCCCCATTCAAGAAATTTATATCTTAATTGCCTATCCTAACAGACAATTCAAAATGTCTCATTTTTTGTAGCCCACCCTATATCAATAGTAGTAATAGTAGCTTTTAGTATCATTATCAATGAATTTGCCGGCTCATTTTACAATTAAACTGTAGTTGTTTTTGTTTTTCATACGTTAGCGTATATCTTCAAAACCGTCATCACTGTTATACCAATCAAAAATATTAATTCGATTCGATTCGATTAAAATATAAAAAAATATTAATTAGTGACTGTGATCGTAGATAAAATACAACTTACATAGATGTAATGGGTCATTACCTCAGATGAATTAACACGCTCGTTTTTGGATTGCGTCTCAGACTTTATATCTCGGGTAATGACCTTTATCACAAGTTTGTTGTATAAGTTTGCCAATAAAATCCTAAAACAAACTAAACTAACTTTTAAAATATGCTTCAAAATACAAGTCACTGCTTTCAGTTATTTTTTAGCATTTTGCGTTATTTCTAAAATGTATTAAATTTCTCACTCACATATCCAATAGGGTAGACTGGGTGAAAAAAATATAAAAAAAGTTTAAGGTGGCAGTATTATAAGAAAAATTACACCTACCTCTCTATTATCCAAATTGATATTACTTTCGAAGCTGATAGTATTAATCAAACCGTTTTTCTCGGGTTGTTCTTTTCTTTCGATCTCTTTCTCTTTAGATGCATTTTTTTCGGAAGACAAATTCTGCAAAGTGTTGTTGGCTTGTTTTTCGAGCTCAGCTAATTGCTTGCGAATCTTCATGATCCTTAAGGCTTCTTTCATGTTGGAGGCGAACTTGGGTTTGATATATTTAATTGGAAGCAGTTGCTGTACCTACATTGTTAGATATAATTAAATAAATTAGATTAACTACTCTACTCTAGGACACTCTAATGAGATTTCACTTAAAATTAGGTTAAGTCAAAAAAATTAAAAAAAAAACTAGCGAGATGGAGCCGTGCTTAACTTTTAGCCTCTCTTCAAAAATGCCTGGCATAGCATAACAAATACATTTTGGGCTGTATTTAAGGTTAATAGTAATAGTAAACCATAGTAAACCACACCAAATAAAACCATAAAAAAAGAGACCTTTCAAAAGGTAAAATTAATAACCTCATAAAATCTATAAAAAAGCTGTTAACAAAATGTAACCTAATAAAAAACAATTAAAATCCTTTTATTTTTTTGCGAGCTAAATCAGATAGTTCTCATAGGTGTGTGATTAGTTTAAACCAGTTAAACAAATTCTTAAATGTTAGGCACTTAAAATTAGCTGCACCATCCCCTCCGTAACGACACTTGCTGATTCTGCATCTATGCATTATAAGTAGAAGTTAAACAATTAATAGGTCGTCTTTGTACCCTGGAAAGCTGGTAATAAACGTCTCCAAATTTAAATTGTGTTTTTTAAAAATAAACTCGCTCTAACTGAACTCGTAATTGGCGCAGTCGAAGTAGGCTCGTTATAAACAAAAACTTAAAAGTGAAGTTGAGTGAGTTCTAAAAAGAAACATACAAAGTTGGTGGAGGACCGCATTGCCAAAACCAACGACGAACTGCTCTGGGATAGAGGACAAGCATCTCCAAATCCTAAGCCGCCAAGGACCAGCTAGCATAGGAACCTGGATTTAGACAAAAATCGCTAGACCAGTTTTAGTTTAAACCAGTTAAACAAATTCTTAAATGTTAGGCACTTAAAATTAGCTGCACCATCCCCTCCGTAACGACACTTGCTGATTCTGCATCTATGCATTATAAGTAGAAGTTAAACAATTAATAGGTCGTCTTTGTACCCTGGAAAGCTGGTAATAAACGTCTCCAAATTTAAATTGTGTTTTTTAAAAATAAACTCGCTCTAACCGAACTCGTAATTGGCGCAGTCGAAGTAGGCTCGTTATAAACAAAAACTTAAAAGTGAAGTTGAGTGAGTTCTAAAAAGAAACATACAAAGTTGGTGGACGACCGCATTGCCAAAACCAACGACGACCAGCTCTGGGATAGAGGACAAGCATCTCCAAATCCTAAGCCGCCAAGGACCAGCTAGCATAGGAACCTGGATTTAGACAAAAATCGCTAGACCAGTTAGTTGTAAGAAGCTGTAAGAAGAATGAAAACCGCTATATTGATGATACTGTAAGACCTTTTGTGCCTTTCCTATAAGCCTTAATATAATATTTTTCATTTTTTCAGTTGGGATATTTAAACATTTTTTTAGTCAAAAATAAAAAAAAAATAAATTTTATGTCAGATTTACACTCAGATTCGGATTCAGATTATTTGCGTAAGTTAGTTCAAAAGGTTAATTCTCTTTCGTTAACCCCTTATATTAACCGTTCTACACAAAATTTGTTCAAAAACTCTGACCTCGAAACCGTTCAAGAGCAAACTTCTCAAATTTTGGAAAATTCAAATTTTGAAAAAATGCCTAACGACAACAATAATTATCAACTATTGCGACTCTATATTGACACCATTCCACAATATGACGGGAACCCCCACACTTTAAATGTTTTTATCAGTAATTGTATATCTTTTTACGATAATTTCGAAATTAACGGGTAGAGCTCTCACCCTTGTTGGCTCAAGAATTGAACTAACTTCATGTGACCAAATACCGAATTCCCTTGCTCTTTTATTTGGAGATCAACGAAATTTGGATTGCCTAGTGCAAGACTTGATTTCCTCGTACCTCCAAAAAGGAGAAATTCCCTACAATTTTGGAATGAAATGTCAAGATGCTCGTAGCTTGGTAATAGCAAAACTAAATTCTCTTCCGGCAAGTGAATTTAGCGACGCGGAAAAAATTACAATGAGAAATAGTTACGAAAAACTTGGACTTAAAACATTTATAAGAGGTTTGCAAGGACAAATTCAAAATAATGTTAGGTTAAGGAACCCTGACCCTTTAGAACAGGCTATGGCTTTTGTAATAGAGGAAGAAAATTTTCTTTATTCTCCAAACCGCGGTACTACCCATCGCTAGTCCTGTTTTTGTTTGTAAAATTCATTGTTGAATTGGAAAAAAATCTTGTTCAAGAACTAAGTTAACTAGAGTACAAAGGTTGTCAATATGTATAGGACTGAGTCTAGTTTCTGACTCCAGCTTTTCCTTCATCAACATGACACACTCCTTGGGAAGGATACTTGGGAACAAATTTGTCACATCGAAGGACACCAAAAAGGATGTTTCTGATAGTCTGTTGAGTTAAAATGTTAGCTAGTTCTTTGGAATTTTTATTGAAACTTTTGAAATTTTTTAGAGAAGTTGTGTATTCAATCAGGAGCTAACCTTGTGACAAGGGGAGGAGCAATAAGAAACCACTCGTCTTATGGGAATATCAGATTTATGAATTTTGGATAACCCATAAAGTCTTCGGGTAAAAATATTAAGTGGGAGAAGTTTGTATTTATTCGGACCAAAATGGTAATTGATAAATTGTTTCTAGTATCCTCTAGTGTTTCCTTGACATCAGTCACAAACCTGCCCGTTGGGTTAGATTTAAGCTTAAAGAATGTATCTGCTGATAAAAAGGAAACAACCTTCTCAGTGTAAAACGGTCTGTCTAGCACAACCACAGCGTTACACTTGGAAACCCCAAGGTTATTGTCAGAAATTTTTTGTTTCAAAGATTTGAGTGAAGTAAACTCAGCAACACTGCTCCATGTAGAAATAGGTGCTTCTGCGTATTCAGAGACATTTTAGATATTATGTCTTCAATTTTGTGGGTTATTTATTTTAAAATAAGTCTTCTTGGATTCTTTTAGTGTACCCCTGAAGATGACAGTCTGTCGAAACATATTAAGTAAATCTTTAATAAACAGTGGAGGATGACCAAAGCTTTTTTAATTATTTTAAATCCCTCCACCAATCGACTACTTCAATTTGAAAGATTCCGGTCGGGCAGTTTGGGTCCGTGAATACAAAAAGAATTTTTTAACAAAAAGACATCTGGTTCAACAATGAATACCTGCGACAACATCTGACACCGAACTATGTTTCGCTACGTTGGAACACCAATTCGTCGTCGGCTGCAAGGGCAATGGAGATAGCGACAAGGGTATGGGTGAAGGAGGAGGTCGAAAAACTTTATTTCAAACCTAACTTAATTCAAATAAACTTAAATTTCTTTATTTTAGAATTATTTCAGTTTTTGGTTTTCCAGAGTGGCTCCTTCTAAGTACTGGGTCACTTTATCCAGACAGGGGGCGGGGTGGCCTTATTCGCGACGTCATAGCGTTTCCTGGTACGATTAAGTGATGGCGCGCTGGTGCGCAGCGTAAAAACGCTAATGCTGTAATTTTATTAAATTGGAAAAATTGGTCAAATTTGGTGTTGCAGGTTTAGCGATGCAAAAAAAAATGAAATGATCAACGTACGATGCAAAAATTGAAATTATAGTAGCAAAATGCTATTTGTGTAGCGACATAATTTAAAATGTAAGCAGAATTAAATTAAAAATTTGACAGCTAAGCAGTAAATTTGACATGCATGTGACAACCAATAATTTTGAAAAATTGCAAATTTTAATTGAATTGAAGATTTTAAAATATGAAAAGTTTAAAGTTAAAAGCCTTTTTGGCCATTTGTAAATTAAAAATTGCAAAGAAAAATTTGAGGGTTGAAGAAATACGTGACGTCATGGTACGACCAAGAGGTGACGCACTGGTGCGAAGCGTAAAAACGGTAATCCCGTAATTTCTGTAAATTGGATATTTAATTGTAAAAATTTGCAAATTTAAAGTTTAAAAATTTGATAAATTTAGAGTTATTTTGTCATGGTGCAAAGCGTTTGGATATTAAAAATTTGATGTCTGAACAGTGAATTATTGACATTTGAAGAAATTCGTGACGTTATAGGTACAGACCAGAGATGGCGCTGATGCGTTATAGCGCCTGATGGTACAGACCAGAGATGGAGCCGGTGCGAAGCGTAAAAACGATAGTCCTGTAATTTTCGAAAATTGGTCATGGTGCAAAGTGTTTGTAAATTAAAAATTGCAAGAGGTCGGTTTTTGCGAGGTTAATAACCGGTATTTTTGCTAGTAACTACACCTTACCATGACGTCACATTTAACTTAGGTGTGGCGTCATGGTTATATTGATTTTTTTCTTTGGTTGGCAAGCCTGAAAATGAAAATAAATTGTTATGGTTATTACAGTATTTTGTAGATTTTTGTTAAATTTTTGAAGTTTTCTGGTTGATACACAGCCCCAAGTTAAATAAGATTCTATGTCCTCCTCACTTATGCAAACAATGTAACGTACTTACATTTAAAATATGTAACCCGACGATGAAGGCGGCACAACCTGTTGTATAAACCACAGAAAATATGGAACTTACAGGCTAAAAAAGCACACAAAGACATGTGAGGCTTCAACTTGCTGTGGCCCAGCTCTAAGAAAGCTGATAAGACTCTTTGAGAAAGTTGAGGAAACTTGGGCCTCGAACAGGTGGGTGTTTTGCAATGAACTAATAACCATGGAATGGCCTCTAAGCGCTATTCTTCATTCCAGAATGAGATGGAGCTTATGGATAAAATATTGAGAAAGAGTGACAAGACCTAGTCCGGGAAAATGGGCAAACTATTAATGTCTCTTTCTCTTAAAGGCGAACTTTGCCCGGAGTAGCTCCATGTCATGTTGTCCGCACAACAAAAGCATGCATTGAATACAGAGGGGCCATTCCATGGTTATTACTTCATTGGTGTTTTGTCAACTGACAACAAAGGTAGAGTGATTTTGTGTAATGAATAATATCATATGGTTTGTGATAAACTTGATCCTGGTATTTTCAGGACAAAACTACAATGTGTTTTGAGCCCAATCTTTCACAGAGAATGTAAAACTTCCAAGATTAATGAGGGCAGGAATTAAGAAACTCAACAAATGGACCAACACCAGTTTCTAGTAGGTTTGTATACAAGACAGCTAATGCTTGTATCCACAAACACAAAAATTCCTTGATTAGGCTTATATTACATACTAATCGGGTTTTAGAATGTGGGGTTTTATACACATTGAAAAAAATGTCTTTAATTAATCGGAGAATTTTCACATTGGTGCATATGGATATGTCTTTTTGTTTCTGATAGGTACTTTATAAATCTATTCTTGTCGTTTTAGTTGACCGGGTTACTGTTTGATATATTATAAGGGCAGGTTTATGCTGCAAATTAAGTACTAATTTTTCATCTCTGTCTTTTTCTTGTGCTATGTTAGGAAAAGATAGAAATATAAAATGAGTTACTAAATTTAAAAATTGGAATTGCATTAAGTTGCTGGGTAATTCAGCCTTTAGTGTATAGAATTAAAAAAGGGCTTTACTCTATTAAATTCATAAGTTGTGGATTTGAATTATGAGCTTTATTTTATGTTTTCTTTTTTATTTTAGGTTAGAGGCTAGAAAGACCTTTTTGGTTAAAAAGTTGACGATTGGATAAATTTACTTGTTAAATTTAGAAAGAAAAATACTATGCAATGCTTCACTTGACTGTAAACTTAAACCTGGTTCCCACCTATGTATGCTGCCAATCTATGTCCTGTTACATGGTGCGTTTTTTGAGACAGGGTGAGCATGCATAGGTGGGAACTGTGCTTTGGGTATTATAATTTTAGTTAGAAAAAGATTGACTTTGTATTAAAGTAAATACACATGGTTTATTAGGTATAGAAATTAATTTTAGTGCTTTTTTAGGATGTTTTATTTAAATTATTTAAGTTTATTTCAAAACTTAACTAGAAAAAATAATTTCATGATAGAGCTTAACCCTACAAAAAAGTAAAAGAAACGACCCACAAAATTAACATCGTGCCCTAGGAACTTTGATTCAAATAAAACAAAAACCATTTAATCAAACGGATCTTTTACAAGAGTATAATAATATTTTTCAATATTTTCAGAGATTATTTTCAAATTCTGAAACTAATAATGGAAAAATTTGAAACCAAAAGGTGAAACTGGCGAAGTTTGGATAATGAGAAAGAGTGGTCACGTGATTTTTACTTTTTTAATTTTTGAGAACCTTTAACAAGTAAAATAAACGTAAATTATATCATATCACGAGCATCATAACATACTACCTTCAAAAGGTAGTTAGATAGTATTGTATGTTAAAACGTCATATCTGACGTCATGGTATGCGTTCTTACTCGCAAAAATACGATACAAAAATGTACATTTTTAAAGTTCCATATGTGTCGTGTTTTTGGGAAAAAAAAATATTTCTTGCTATTGCCTCTTTAAAATTAAATGTGAATTAATATATTTTTACTTGCATACTACCTGACATATCTGTTTTTTTTTTTTAAGTTGGCAACAACACCAAATATGTCACATGTCTGCTATAACTATAGTTGTTTTTAAAATTAACCTTGCAGATGTAAAATAAACGTGTCAAATTAAATTAAAGGCCGACTTTTTTTTAACTAAAACGCCTTTTATTGAAAACAGTTTGTAATATCCACGTTTTTATTGTGCAATGTGGCAACAAGGGGAATTAAATCTGGCAACATACCGTGGCGTCATTAATTTTGCCATACCGGTATGCTGTATTAACTCCGCAAAAACAGGCCTAAAGAAAAAATTGCCAATTGAAGAAATGTAAATAGGCTGCTGGTACGAACCAAAGATGGCGTTGATGCAGTGCCTGTTGGTAGGGACCAGAGATTGCGTTGTACAGTGGTGCATCCCTATGACAAGGTAAAAAAAATTATCGGGATATTTTTTTAGAAATTATTATTTTATTTTGTCCTATAAATTCCAAACTACCTAAAAAAGCTTCTTAAGTCATAGGGAATACTAATTTAGTAGACTAGTAAACGTGACAAAAACAATAAATGTTAGGATTGTGTTTCGTTAATGTCTAAATCTACATTTTTTTGGGCATGTTCGTGTACTCATTAAAGAAGACTTTTTCAGCTTGCCAATTTTTGGATATGAAAATTCACAATATATGTTGATAGCCTTTATAAGTAATATATTCAATTCAAGATAAGTGTGGTAATGGTGGAGGGTGACCAGTGAAACCATTGATGAGCCCACGCTGGTTACGCAGGGCGAAACATCGTGTAATAATTTCTCTTTTTGCTTTGGTCCTTTGTGTGTTTGTGTGTTCCTTGTGGGATGCTCATCCAAGTTTGAATTTTCGTTATTTGCACCCAAGATCTTTTGATCTTTTGTTTTTTAGTTTCTTTTCGGTTGAAGTAACTAATTTGGAGGTTTTTTAACTTCTTTTTTGTTTTTTTGATAAGTGTAACCTGTTGCGTTTATCAATTAAAAAAGGGAACGTTTGTATGATTTATTGTTTTTTATGTAATCAGCGTCCACATTCATTTTGACTTAAAATATTATGTAAATATATATTGGGCAGGTCCAAAATATGTACTTTTATGTACCAATTTTTTGTAACATGACTTGAACTTTTAAACGCAGACAAATAATTATTATTATCATTTTGTAATAAAATAAATAAAATGTAAAATAATAGTAAAACAAAGGGTAGGTAGAAAATTTAATATAAATTAACGTAAAAGGAAATAATGTATTGCTATTTTTGATACAAAAACAGTCTAACCTAAGTTACCTCGCAAGCAATGTTTTGTAATCAAATATACAGGGGGTGGATTTCAACCCTCTTAAAATAGAACCAACTACGGCCCAAGCCACGATCACCCACCAAATTTCATCAAAATTGGCTAAGTAGTTTTTGAGTTTTTGAATTATAAGCGTTGATTACAGACAGACAAACAGACAGACCTACAAGAACTTGTTAAAAAACAAAAAGTTTTTACCTTTTTTGAAGAAAAATGAAAAATAAAAATAATATGCACTGTGGGAAAAATTATTTTACACTGTTGCTATAACACCAAACCAATTTTTCCAGGAATTCTTTGTTTGCCCTATTAAAGTATAAAAACCTACTTTTTATATATTTTCATTTTAAACTTAATAAATATGAGAGAATTTAAATTTATTTATAAAAAAAATTCTATCTAAAATGTTTTGATTTGGCAACAAAGCTTTTTTCTTTTCTTGGACGCTTTCCGTTCACCAAACTGGTCCAACAATTTTTTAGAGTACCAGTAATAAAGAAGGCTGTATTGGAATTTCTAATTGCCCAGTTGACAGTTTAAAACGCTCTTTTTGAAAGAACTGGTTTTGCATCAAACTGCACATGCATTTACCGAAAATACCACGATTTACCGACCGGCTCACCGCGACTGAAATTTTAAGCGGAATACATCCCTTCCCGCTTCATCTGTCATATAAGAAAAATTTTCCAGTCGACCAGTTTTTTTTCACTAAATTATCTCCATCTCAACTAAAATACTGCTATTCTTGTCTAAATATTTTTTATTTTAACAGGGCTTAAAATAGTTTTTGGCAGCGGTTTTTTAAACCCTAAAAAAAAACAGTGCAAACTTGACGAAAGTGAGTTTTTTTTGCTACGAATGGATAATTTGGAAAGCAAACGAAAAAATATGAGTAAAAAACAAAGAAAAAATTGCTTAAACAAAAACGTTTACCGCTTAAATTCCGATAAATTATTTTAGGCCTTAAATTACCATCATGGCCGTACCATTAAATATATTGTAAATCTTACGTGAGGGAGGAAAGACGGTGCCATCACATCTCACCAAGGGGAGGGAGGGTCCAAATTGTAAAAAAAAACACCTCACGTTCCCAAAGAAAACTATCAAAACTCAGAAACATCATGTCCGTACCATAATATTATTTTAAAAAAAAACACAGTTACACACTTAAGTATCGTTCATACAAGGCATAGTCATAGTTTTAGTTCTAGTTTTAGTTCTAATTTTAGTTACACACTTAAGTATCGTTCATACAAGGCATAGTCATAGTTTTAGTTCTAATTTTAGTCATAACGCTATGTATGTCACTGTTTTTTTTTCTTAACGATTAGAACTAAAACTATGACTATGCCTTGTATGAACGATAATTTACCGACTTTAAATGAGTTTGATTTTCTCCAAATTTAATTTTTATTTGCTTCATATGCGTGTCTCCTTTGGTGTGTTGTTTTATGGCATAGATTCCTCTTGTTATGTTGACCAACTTATTGCAAGCAATGCACTTTCCATGCGTCTCATTCTCTTTACGAAAATAGGTTCCAATTAGAACCAAAATTAATATCTTTTTGATTTTTGATCTAACCAAGAGTTCGCAAACTTGCACGGCGCCATTTTTTACCTTAAACAGCTCACCAAAAAGCTCAAAATGCCGTGGCCAACCAAGGCCAACATAATATAAGGAAATTTCATTGGCCCAATAAATGCATTATTTAATTCCCATTGGCAAACTTCAAAACCTTGCATTGTTTTGGTAGAAAATTGCCAATAAGCTAATTATCTATTTCTTTCTCACTTTATTCCATAAACTTTCACAAGGACAAAAGATAAACTTAACGAATCGGACTGGCCGAAAACATGAAACGAGCCAAACGTCTGCTCCAATTCTTTACTAGGCCAGTCAAGAAATATTAGTTCTTAACAATAGGCCAGTAGATTTTATGTACTTTTATGTACTTTTTTTGAAAAAGTAATACTTTTATGTACCAGCGTAAAAAAGTGTATTAAATATGTAAATATGTATCGAATGTGGACGCTGTGTAATAAAATTAAACTCTACTAAAGTTTTAGAAAGGAAGTCCTCTCAAGTCCTGTCTTATATATACAGAAAAATAAAGCTTAGTCTTTCTACTTTCAATATCTGTAAGAATCTCGTCCTACTTTGTCCAACTTTTTTAAATATAATGATTTAAAAAACTTCTTGATATAAAGGTTGTGCTATAAGAAAATATTTTTTTAACATTATTGCTAATCTAATCATTAGTTTGTACTCAAAATTAGCCCCACAATTGGAAATAAGAGATTAATGTTGTTTGCATTATTTATAAAAATCAACTTATTTTATTAAATTTCTTAAAATTTAATGTAATATATGATTTTTGAACTAGGGCTATATGGACGCTGAACCACTGTGCGTTGGTGCGAAAACGATAAATAATCCTGTAATTTTTGTAAATTGGATATTTAAATTAAAAAAATTTGCAAATTAAAGATTTCAAAATGTGAAAAATTTAAAGTTAAAAGCCTTTTTGGTCATGGTTCAGTGTGTTTCATTATAAATACCCCCCTCCCCTATTATATATACAAAAGTTATTTGATTTATAAAGATCTTCAAAAATATTGATAGCAACTTTCTCATTTTAAATACAACACCCTGTATTTTTTTGCATATTTGAATAGTAGGTTTCTTCCTGATTTCAGAAATGTATAACATATATGCACTGGGTTCAATAGTTTTTAAGATATTGGACTTAAAATTTTTTCCACTTAGGTGGAATGCATTACAATTTGTGGTGTTTAGCTGACTTTAATAAATTGCTAAATCATAGTAGACGATATTGAAGTGTTTTGCGTTTTAAAAAATTATAAATATCCTGCATTATGAGTCACCTAAATGAAAAAACTTTAAAGTCCAACATCTCAAAAACTATTGAACCCAGTGTATATATGAGTTATACATTTCTGAAATCAGGAAGAACCCTAGAATCTAAAAATGCAAAAAAACATTGTATGGAGTAAGTCAAAAATATGAAAAGATTATGAAAATATTCGTCGAATACGGGCCCTGCAAAGAGCTCTTAAAAACACCAAAATAATTTTTTTATATATGAGTTTTTGGGGTTAAAAAAAGACCCTTAAAAAGAAATACCGAATCTGGACACAAGCCGTTTTTGCGTATCAATCAGACTGTACGCAAAATGTGTCTTTTATATATTATTATTAGACTTTATGGGGTTAAGAAAGGCATTTAAGAAAAGAAGTAACCAATCTGGACATAATCCGTTTTTGTGCATCAATCAGAAGTAGTGTCACTTTATCCAGACAAGGGGTGGCGTGGCCTAATTCGTGACGTCATAGCGTTTACTGGTACGGTCAAGAGATGGTGCGCAGCGTAAAAACGGTAATCCTGTAATTTTGTTAAATTGGAAAACTTTTCAAATTGAAGATTTTAAAATATGAAAAGTTTAAGCCTGCAGGGGCTCTTCTGCAGGGGAATAACAGACGCAATGAGGACTACCAGGTTAGTAATAGTAATAGAAACCATCTTAGGTCTTCCCTCGCTTCCAACTTCGATCAAGAAGTAAGTGATGGCGACGCACCTACGACTGAGAGACAAGAGCCTATGGAAGGGCATAGGGGAAAAAGTGGGTCATGTGGCAATCGAGGAACTGGTAACAAAAGAGTTGCCTCTTCTAAAGATGCCAGTAGGGACTCCTTCGAAACCACGGGATTGGTGGCAGAGAGAAGAAAGATCCTGGAAAAATCTGGAGACACTCTGGAAAAGTCTGGAAAGGCCCTGGAAAAGTCTGGATACACTGTGGAAAAGTCTGGAAAGACCCTGAAAAAATCTGGATACATTCTGGAAAAATCTGGAAAGACCCTGGAAACGTCTAACTACACTCTGGAAAAGTCTGGCTACACTCTAGAAAAGTCTGGAAAGACCATGAAAAAGTCTGGATACACTCTGGATAAGTCTGGAAACACTTTGGAAAAGTCTATATACACTCCGGAAAATTCTGGAAGGACCCTGGAAAAGTCTGGATACACTCTGGATAAGTCTGGAAAAATCGTGAAAGTCTGGATACACTCTGGAAAAGTGTCTAAAGACCCCGGAAAAGTCTGGATACACTCTGGAAAGACCCTGGAGAAGTCTTTATACACTCTGGAAAAGTCTTGAAAGACCCTGAAAAAGTCTGGAAAGACCCTGGAAAAGTCTGGCTACACTCTGGAAGTCTGGAAAGACCCTGGAAAAGTCTAGATACAAGTCTCTAAAGACCCTGGAAAAGTCTGAATACACTCTGGAAAAGTCTGGATACACTCTGAGAAAGTTTGGAAAGACCCTGGAAAAGCCTGGCTACACTCTGGAAAAGTCTGGAAAGACCCTGGAAAAGCCTGGCTACACTCTGGAAAAGTCTAGAAAGACCCTCGAAAAGTCTGGATACACTCTGGATAAGTCTGGAAAGACTTTGAAAAAGTCTTGATACACTCTGGAAAAGTATCTAAAGACCCCGGAAAAGTCTGGATACACTCTGGAAAGACCCTGGAGAAGTCTGTATTTACTCTGGAAAAGTCTGGAAAGATCTTGGAACACTCTGGAAAAGTATCTAAAGACCCCGGAAAAGTCTGGATACACTATGGAAAGACCCTGGAGAAGTCTGTATTCACTCTGGAAAAGTCTGGAAAGACCCTGGAAAAGTCTGGATACATTCTGGAAAAGTATTGATACTCTGTAAAAGTCTGGAAAGACCCGGGAAAAGTCTGGATACACTCTGGAAAATTTGGGAAGACCATGGAAGTGTGGCTACAGTCTGGAAGTCTGGAAAGACCCTGGAAAAGTCTAGAAACACCCTATAAAAGTCTGGAAAGACCCTGGAATTCTGGATACACTCTGGAAAAATCTCTAAAGACCCTGAAGTTTAGGTACACTCTGGAAGTCTGGAAAAACCCTGGAAAAGTCTAGATACACTCTAGAAAAATCTGGAAAGACCATGAAAAATCTGCGTACACTCTGAAAGTTTGGAAAACCCTGGAAAAGCCTGGCTACACTCTGGAAAAGTCTAGAAAGACCCTAGAAAAGTCTGGATACACTCTGGATAATCTGAAAAGACTTTGGAAAAGTCTGGATACACTCCGGAAAAGTCTGCAAAGACCCTGGAAAAGTCTGGATACACTCTGGATAAGTCTGGAAAAACCGTGGAATTCTGGATACACTCTGAAAAAGTATCTAAAAACACCGGAAAAGTCTGAATACACTCTGGAAAGACCCTGGAGAAGTATGTATACACTCTGGAAAAGTCTGGAAACACCCTGGAAAAGTCTGAACGACCCAATCCAACCCATGTTTATACGAGCAGTGGTTTTTTATATATTTTCTTGAGCGAGGGAAGTTTTAGAGTAAACCTTTACTCGATTTATTTGTTTTTACAAATAGCTGGCTATATAGCTAATCTTACTTATGCCACACTGATGAGATGAAACATACTACGATAAAATTCCATATGTTTAAGTTGTTTCCGAGAGACTGTCAGAAGTTTTAACCACAGAAAACAACAAAGTAGCATTTAAGAATGAGCACACTATCGGAAACTTGTACTCCCAACTTAAGTCAAAAACTCGAACAGATCTGAAAAGCGGAGTAATACATAAAATTCCATGTGGGAACTGCAATGATATTTACAGTGGCGAAACTGGTCGTTATCTAAAAACTATGATCAGTAAACATAAAAAAGATGTCCAACTTTATAACCTTTTTAAAAATAACAGCCCATAGTGAACATGCATTTAACTGTCTACACCACTTCGAATTTTACAAAACAGAAATTTCAGCTAGGGTAGGCAACAACAAATACAAGGAAAGTGTAAATAAAAAGCAAGACATCTGTAACCATTCACACTTATTTTTTAATATAATCAATCTCTTACCAAAAAGATCAAAATAATAATATAAAAATTATATTTAGAGATAAAAAAAAAGCAATTAAAATTTTTTGGTAAAACTCACAGGCAGACGGACAGACAAAACGTATTTAATAGTTTTTTCGTTACCTAAAATAACTACGTAAAACATAAAAAAGCGTTTTATAAAAAAAAGGTCTTTGCGATACCAGGGGATAACACAAATTTTATAGTTTTAATTTTAAAACAGGCAGTAGTACCATCTATACAGGCAAACGTAGTAGCAATTAAATTTTGTTGCCGTTTAAAAATATTTCTATTATTATATAGTTAATTTTAACAACGTGAAAAGGCCTTGTAAAAATGCCAATTCTTTTTACGGGAAATCTTTCTTTGTAAAGTAAATCAATGACAAATCACTATAATTTTGAAGTAGAAAACTAAAGAAAATTTTTATTTAAAAAAAAAATAAAAGAAACAAATAAATTGACCAAGAGTAAATTACGAATATTCATAATTTTTTTAAATGTGTTACGTTCTATGTTTATTTTATTTTTCTGTACTGTTTTTTCATTTTACCTTCTTAGTTCGTGTTTAAATCTTTATTTTGTACTTTTTATTTAATTTGTTTAAAAAAAAACTCAAAATCCCAAATAAAACTTTAACTTACGCATAAATGTTTAGAACATAGAGACTTTAGCGATGCTAAACTTATTTTTGCAAATTTTACTTTAAGTATTGTTAATTTATGGTATTAATTAGAAGAATATTGTAATACCAGAAATTATTTATGAAAGTAATAACTAACCCCGGTAAAAACTTAAAACACGTGTCTACTATATTGGTCATAACTCCAAAATGTATTTATTAAATAACTATTACATTTTTAGACCATTTAACATATTTATTTTTTAATTTATTTATATAAAATAAATCAAAAATAAATAAAATCTTTGCGCAACCATTTTTTTAATTTTTAACTTGGACTGAGTCGAACCTACCTCACCAATAGACTGGACTACAACATGGGTCGCAAGTTCAACTTCGGGCTCTTTTACAATCTCAACTTTCCCCACCACTTCTCCCTGACGAGGTTCAATTACTAGCTCTTGTTCAAAATCTTCCGTATGCTGAATGATTTCGTGTTCAACCGTCTTGAGTTCGAAAACTTTCACCTCTTCTATATATTCTACGACGCCTTTGGTATCTCCTTTAAAAAATAAATATGGATTGGTTACATTAATTAGGTATTTTTTGTAGTATTTACGTATTTTTTTAATAGCTACCTAACTAACTTTAGGTTTCTCTTAAAATCATAAAAAGCGATTTTTTTATATTTGGTTGCAAATTTACCTTCAACGTTATCAGATGTCCCGCCCGATGAATCTCGGCTACTACTATCATCAAACAGCTTATCGGAAGAACTTTTGCCACTTTGACTTGTGCGCGGGTTACCGTCGTTGAATGAGTTTATGCCAGATCCGTCATTAGAATCTCGATCTGTAGACCTCCTTTCATTACGTTTTTCTTTAAAACCATAGTGGTCATCTTCTGATTTCTTAAATTTATCTTTTTTCGAAGATGATGATTTCTGTTTGTGACCTCTATTACTTTTTATGTGTTTCTCCGATTCCTTAAGTTTTATATCACTATCTTTACTATCTTCTAATTCAACTTCTGATTTATCTTTTAAATGTTTGGTTTCTTTGTTTGGTTCAGTAATTTTAGGTATATCTTTATCTCTGTCTTTTTTTGTAGCATGCTTTTCAGATGATTCTATGGAAGTGTAGCTTTCTTTATCTGTTTTCACCTTTTCTGTGGAAACCTTGGGATTTGTGAAAGATTCTTCCTTATTTTTACTTGAACTTTTTTTTTCTAGATCTTTTATAAGAAACGACTTTTCAGTTGACAGTTTACGTGTATCACTTTCAGATTTCTTAGCTTTTTTACCATGTTTTCTTTCTTTATCATCGGTACTTTTCTCTTTAATCTTGCCTTTCTCTGATTTTTTATCTCTGTTAGAACTACCTTTATGTTTGTCTTTATCATCTCTCTTGAAACATCCCTTCTCCTTAATAGATTTATCCTTTTCAAATCGATCGCTGTAAGTTTTATTCTTTTCTTTACCAGTTTTAACTCTACTAGACTTGAAGTCTTTATCTTTGTGATCCTTAAATGTATCTTTGCCTCTACTAAAAACATCGTTTTTGTTACTGTCACCTTTAGGTTTCGAGTCATCATTTTGATTTCTTGTAAAATCTTTAAATTCGTTTTTTTCTTTATTTTTCAAATAACGCTTAGAAGATGATTTATCTCTGTAATGACTTTCTTTCGATATTTTTTCATCGTTTTCGTGATTTATTTTTTTATCTTCCTTATCAGATTTCCGCATTTCGTGTTTTTTCTCTTTGTAGTCTATTCTTGATTCGTTATTTTCGGATGTTTTACTTTCTTCAGCATTTTTTTGAACTTCATTATTCCTCTCATAAATTTTCTTCTCGACGCTTTTAATTTCATTTGCTTTCTTTTCTGATATATATGTTTTAATTCTTGTGCTGTCATTAGAGGAAATATTTGTGTCACAGCTATTTGGTAAAGTTTCCCGAAAAATATCAACTGCAGTAGAAGGTTTTTGTTGTAGGCTTGAGTCGTGACTGGTTAAACCTTAGGAAATAATATACATGTTAATGTTTGTTTAGTTTAATCAGAAATTATTTTTGGGTTGAGTTCATCATCAGATTAAAACACTTCTTTAGTTAAGTATTAACGAAACCGGACGTGCGACTTAGATATAAGCTTCTGAGAGAGGTCAAATTGAGCAAACCGAAGGGATGAACAATCTGGGTTGCCACTAAAAGTTCAATTTAAAATTCCCTGACTTTTCCCTGTTTTCCATAAAAATGTGTTCTAAAAATCCCTGACGATTTTCCTACTATTGAACACTGACTTGACAAAACAAACATTATAGGGTTGCTATCCGTCCGGATTTTAGGGGCGTGTGGGTGGGAGATTTAATTTGAAAAGGAAATAAGATAGCGCCGCGGGCGAAATTTAGAAAAAAATATAGTTAAATTGGCGAAAATTTTGAGAAAATTGTATTAGAAATGGCATTTCTTACAATTCAATTATAATCGTAATCATCAGTAAAGGCCGACTTTACCAGAGATAACATTATTTTTTAATGACTTTAAGAGTAAAATTTTCCTATCTTAACGAAGGAATTTTGTGAAAATTTTGGTCTTATTTCAAAGATAAAGAACAAATTTAGGGTTCTCTAGTGGTAGTTTTTCATTTTGATTTTTGTTATTTTGGTGCAGTACACTACATACGGCACCGCAAAACAAAAATGAAAAAAGTACCACTAGAGAACTCTAGATCTAAGCTTCGTCTATCAAATAAAACAAAAAAAAATAAAAAAAAATGTTTGTCGGCTAAATTTAGGGACAAAATAACGCTTGCAAGCAAAATTTACGGATTACAATTCTAAACCGAAAGTGGCAGGGCAGACTCGGTAGGAGAAGCAATCTATAGCCTATCAAGAGATGATGTACAGGGTGTCCAAAATTCGATGGTTTTGGGGGGTTTCGATTACTTTTATAGGAGATAGAGAAAATTCGACCCCCCCTTTGCGAGACTCAAATTTCCAGACAAGATTTGATCTTCTTGAAAAGTCTACATTTTGGAATAGGCCCTATAACTTTTTTATTTATGAAAATATCTTCGTGGTGTTAATTGCATTTTTCTATAGTTTTTAAACTAGAATTTAATTACCAAATCAGATTTCATGAGTCACTTTTCGTTTTTGAGATATAACACAAAGTTGATATTTTTCTTATGGAACACCCAATTTTTTTTTTTTTTTTGAATGCTCTTTTCATTTTCTTCAAAACGGTGTGCCTCTTCCGAAAATCGAACAGTTAAGTTAATAAATAATTTAAATTTTAAATAAAAATAATTTGTTACGAAGAAAATATTTTGCTTCTTAACTGAATAATAAATTATTACAGCTATATTTAATGCTCAGATTGTCAATCAAGGCACTCTAGACTTTTTTTTATAATGTGGCGTGTCCGCCTTTATCACATCCTACTATTTTATGGAAAATATTTAATAACTCAACAACTATTTATTCGATTTTTGTAAGGGGCACATCATTTTGAATTAAATGAAAAAAGCATTAAAGAAAATTAGGGCGTTCCATAAAAAAAATACCATCTTTCTGTTATATCTCAAAATCTAAAAGTTACTTACTACAAAGATATTTTTCTAAATAAAAAAATTTGTGCTGGAAAGCACGGATAGTCCACCATACAATTATTTTATGTTGAAAGATTTGAACCTTATAACAAAATTTTTGCTGCTTTACTTCTAAAGTTATGATTTTTTTTTTAATATATTTTATGGTTTTTTCAAATAACTCGGAAACTAAAGCTCCCACGAATTTGGACCTTAGTAACAAAATTTGTAGTCCATATTCATGAAAACTTAAATCTGAAGACCGTATATGGCTACTTGCTTTTGCTCCAAAGTTACAATTTTTTAAATATTTCATCCTCCTTTTTCCCCCTTCAACCCCTCCACCACCCTACCCAAAAGTTAATCAGATCATGGTCAGCCGATAGAGGATTTTTGTACCAAATTTCGTTAAAATCGATTCTGCATATTTTTACTGGATTATTATTATTATTCACCAATCCAACGATAACGCGGAGCGAGTTTCCGCCAGTGTGCGCGTAACGTATATCGTACCTTGCTTCGAATAACGCCGAGGAGAAAAATGTAGCTGAAAATTTTGGCGCAAACTTCTCACTAGTCAAGACATACATAAACGGCTCTAAACTATCATCTCTAAACATCCTGTCCAAGCCTTAGCCTATGTTGTAGGGCTAAAAATTTTTGTATTTGCCAAATAGATATTTTTTAAGTGGTTATAGCTTCATAAATATAATTAAAATATAAAAATTCACTACTTTTGCTTATTTAAGACAATAATTTACACAACAGTACAGGATAGGTGAAAGACTCTGGAGGTTGTTAAAAGGACCCTCTTAGAAGCATTCAAAAGTACTTTCCAGGTAGCAATTAAGCCTTCTCCCATTAACTTTTACACTGCTAGTAGTACCACAGTCGTGTTTTGGAGTTATCTACTGCAACAAGAGAATATGTTTCTTGGTCCCAAAATACCGTTATTTTTTTTAAATGAGAATATTTTGCTTTTCGAAACTGTTCAACTAGCACCCTACATAAGACAGTCCACCAACAAAAACAAAAGATTGTCGACTTGTAGAAGTCTGTTCATAATTTCAATGGCGGATCCAGCAATTTCACCTGGGGGGGAGGCACAAGCAATAAAACTTATGTAGGCCGGCACAAGCGACTACGAACATAGGGTAAAAAAGTCCTTTTTTTATCGTCATCAGTTTTTGGGGGTTTGGTTAGATTGGTATGTTGGTTAGTGGTGACCTGACTCTCCCCACTAACCAACTAACAGATACTATCTGATACAATTAATATATTTTGGCAAAGTTATTTGTTATACAAATCCAAAAAAAACAAAAAAATACATTTAGTATTATCATTCCAACATTATTATCGTATTAAAAAAAGTTTTAGTTATATAATAAAATTAAGATTTCTTTTTGGTTTTGCAAACCTATCTGGATAGATTCTAAATCCAGGTTCATTAAACGATATATATATATATATATATACCGTAGACCGAAGATAAGTTTTCACAAGTCTTAAAGTGAAGAAACTTCTTTCCGCGGTAGCAACCGAAACAGGAAGAGAAGAACGAATTTTTAATGCGTTGTAGATATTGGGATAATCATGTTTACTACAAAGTGTCAAACAATGTTAACTCTCCCATTAACACTGTGTGAGCAGGGTTGTTTAAAACTGCACCAAATTTTTCTACAATTTTTGTTACCATATCTGATATTTTTTCTGCGTCGCATTTGTGAGGAGTCGTTGGAATGCATAAATTTAATAAAAAAAACGTACATTAAACGTTTTGAAAACCTTTCATTGAGATCATTTAAAACAAGATCCAAAATTGGAATAAAAATAACCCTTTTTCAGTAGGTTTCTGGTGATAGGCTATCTTATATATTATTATTATAGACCGGCGGTACGAGACTAGTTTCTTGCAACGTTTTCCTAATGCATGCCAATCATATATGTGATTGCACTTACCGTAAGTATACCAGAGATGGTCAATTTTTGCGGTCGTCGCTGGCAAATCAATTTTCAAAATGCAAAAAAACGATGTCTTTGAACTACTTTAAAAAATTAGGAAAGCAATATAGGCCGAAAAACTTATGGCATGCAGTTTTCGAGTGCCCAACCGATTTGGTGGGCATATGAAATCGTTAATATATTTGACATCTTCGAACGATTTCAAAATGCATGCCAATATGTTTTATGGTAAATTTGAACTGCCCAACGACGATTTACTGATTGGCATGCAGTTTTGATGTGTACAACCTCATCAAAAATTACTGGAAAAATGCAAAATAATTTAGGTATCTCCAAACGATCTTAAAATGTTCAATAATTGGAATAATATAAAATTTGCAATACGAAGGACGCTTTTCGCAATTGGCATACAGTTTTGTAGCGCAGAAGGCTATGGAAATTTATTTCAAAAGTGCAAAAATACCAGGTAAATTTGAACGAACAAATATGGAGCAGATAATGAATACTTACCAACTGGCATGCAGCAAAAAAAAATAGAATATCTTGGAACGATTTTAAAATGTCAATATACCCCAAAATTTTGCAATATCAAAAGACGATTTACCGATTGGCATGCGGTTTTGTAGTGTAGAAGGCTATGGAAATTATTGCCAAAAATGCACATCTTTCGAATTTCAAAGTGAAATTTAATGTGTTTGCATCTTGAGGGGCCGACGATACTGCAAAAACATGCCCACTTTCCCCATGCAATCGGCTGTAATGAACTTTCAAAGTTTGGCGAAAGAAATGGGTTTATGGAGATCCCTATACAAAAATGTCGAAAATGCACTTTTTTCGAATTTCAAAGTGCAATGTAATGTTTTCACATCTTAAGGGACCCACGATACTGTAAAAACATGCCCACTTTCCTCAGGCAATCGTTTCTAAAAATATGAACTTTCAGAGTTTGACGAAATGGGTCTATGGAGATCCCTATACAAAAATGTCGAAAATGCACATCTTTCGAATTTCAAAGTGCAATGTAATGTGTCGCATCTTGAGGGGCCCACGATACTGCAAAAACATGTCCACTTTCCCCAGGCAATCGGTTGTAAAAATATGAACTTTTAAAGTTTCGCGAAATGGGTCTATGGAGATCCCTATACAAAAATGTCGAAAATGCACTTTTTTCGAATTTCAAAGTGCAATGTGATGTTTTCACACCTTGGGGGGGGGGCACGATACTGTAAAAACATGCCTACTTTCCTCAGTCAATCGGTTGTAAAAATATGAATTTTCAAAGTTTGGCGAAATGGGTCTATGAAGATCCCTATCCAAAAAAAAAATCGCATCTTGAGGGGTCCAAGATACTGTAAAAACATGCCCACTTTCCTCAGGCAATCGGTTGTACAAATATGCATTTTCAAAGTTTGGCGAAATGGGTCTATGGAGATCCCTATACAAAAATGTCCATACCAATATGGTATGGAGGACTACTAAAAGAAATTTTGACTTGTCTTAATTTTATCAAGAATGAGTTACTAAGGTTCCAAAACCACTTAATCGACGAAAAAAAAAGTTGTCTGTTTTCTGTCTGTATACACGATAACTCAAAAACGCCTTAATCGATTTTAACGAAATTTGGTACAAAAATCCTCTATCGACTGAATGAACTGATTAACTTTTGGGTAGGGTGGTGGAGGGTTAAAAAAATTGTAACTTTGCAACAAAAGTAAGTAGGGATATACGGTTTTCAAAGTTTCCATGAATATGGACTACAAATTTGTTATAAAGTCCAAATTCGTAGGAGCTTTAAAATATATAACAAAAATCGTAACTTTAGAAGTAAAGCAGCTGATATACGGTTGTCAGATTTTGGTTTTCGTAAATATTAACCAAAAATTTTGTTATAAGGTTTAAATCTTTCAAAGCTAGTTTTCGAGATATTTTCATTTCCTTTCAACATAAAATAATTGATTGTATGAGGGACTATCCGTGCTTTGCAGCACCAATTTTTTATACTGAGATACAGAAGATGCCTTTACCCCCTTCGAAATGGACCTACCCCTATTTCTCCATCCCCAATTAAAATTTCCATAAACGCCAAAATACCTGTTTACTTATTTTATTAGTTGAATCTACAAACCAATTTTCAGATCTCTGCGGCTTTTCGTTTCCGAGATATAGAAAACCTCTTTAAAATCAACCCCTATTTTTACGCCCTTAGGGGTAAAATTCTCAAAAATCTTGTCTTAGCGAGTGGCTACATCACAAACGCAATATGTCCTTAAATTTTCATAACTGTAGGTCAAGTGATTTCACCTGTTCGTTTATAGTTGATGTTTACTATCGTTCTTTTATTATTATAGATATCAAAACACCTCTAAAATGCAGGCCAATTGTTATAATAATGAATTTACATTACCAAATGACTATTTGCACTAACAAACTGCATGCCAATCAGTAAATCGTCTTTTGGTATTGCCACATTTTAATAGAGTATATTGGCATGCATTTTAAAATCATTTTAAGACATTGTGTTTTTTTGTACGTTCGGCAATAATTTTTATAGCCTTCTGCACTACCAAACTGCATGCCAATTGGTAAATCGTTTTTTTGTATTACAGCATTTTGATAGAGTATATTGGCATGCATTTTAAAATGGTTTTAAGATATCGTTTTTTTTTCCATTTTCGGCAATAATTTTCAAAGACTTCTACACTACCAAACTGTATGCCAATCGGTACATCGTCTTTGGTATTGCAACATTTTGATAGAGTATATTAAAATCGTTCTAAGTTGCATTTTTGGCAATAATTTTCATAGCCTTCTGCACTACCAAACTGCATGCCAATCGGTAAATCGTCTTTTGGTATTGCAGCATTTTGATAAAGTATCTTGGCATGCATTTTGAAATCGTTCGGAGATAAATGGAATTATTTGTTGGGAATTTTAACGCCGGCAAATATGTTAAACAACGCAGAACTGCATGCCATTTTTTAAACTCGTCTTTTTCCTAATTATCAATAACCTTAAGATCGTTCGAAGATACCTAAATTTTTTTGCATTTTCCAGTAATTTTTGATGAGTTTGTGCACATCTAAACTGCATGCCAATCAGTAAATCGTCGTTTGGCAGTTCAAATTTACCATAAAACACATTGCATGCATTTTAAAATCGTTCGAAGATGTCAAAAATTTTAAAGCTTTCATGTGCCCGCCAAATTAGTTATGCACGCAGAAACTGCATGCCATACATTGTTTTATTAAATTTTTATTTGCCAAAATTGGCATGCCTTTTAAAGTAGTTCAAAGACATGGATTTTTTTGTGTTTTGAAAATCGATTTGCGCAACCTTCTGCCCACGACAACCGCAAAAATTGACCCTCTTTAGTATACTTACGGTAAGTACAATTATATATATAATTGTCATGCACTAGAAAAACGTTGCAAGAAACTAATCACGTACCGCCGGTCTATTATATGTATCATCTGAAAAAGTATTTTTGCGTTGGTTTTGATACAAGCCGGGGTACTTTCATTATTTCATATTGGTACCTATTTTCATAATTAGTCATAGAAAGTTAATTACATTTTGACGCGTAATAGAAAATAGTTTGGCACTACTTTTGTGAAAACGGGATTGAAATTCACCGAATCCATTTTGAAAAATGATCCAAAAAGTAATTAGATCAAAATTATTGATTTTATTTTTTCTTGGGACGCCCCCTGTATGCAATTCAAATATGACATTTGGTAGACAGTTACATGAATGCTGCAAATTAATGATATTTAAGTGATTTTACTCGACTTTGCTGCTCATAAAATGTTGTGAACCCGATTAAGCTACCTAATGTAATTTTTTTAGGCAAAAGGAATATTCTAATTAACATATTTTCTTATAAACTACTTTAAGTTACCCAAGTCAAACCTATTTTTCTTACCTACAAATAATTGAAATATAATATTATGGCTCAAAAAAACCTTCAGATTATCAAAATGACTTGAAGCCGAAATTCGAAAATTAGCAAAAATGTCTCCCGTATACAAATTAGGCATCCGTCAACAGTAAAAATACTCTTGCGTACAGCTTGTGTTCTGTTTGCAATTTTAGCCACTTTTTTTTTCATTTATTCTAGAGAGACCCGTATTTTCTTAATTGAAACATAACAGTGTATGACTATTTTTCTCACTTTGATAGCGGATATCTCAAAAACTTGTCATAGAAACCAAACAAAAATTACCCATTTTCCTAACTACCACTAGTTATACAACATATTCAAAATGAGTTGAAATCGACAGAGATATGTTTTATATGAGTGTCCCGTGCGTGCTTCTTTAATTTTTTTAAAACTTTGCCCCCCCCCCCTGGATCCGCCAAAAGTCCATCTTTCAACGATTATACCTCATAAACCGTAATATATACAAGAGTTGGTCCAGTTTAAAGGTTGTTAAGAATTAAATTGTCTATGACATCGACATGCCAAAAAATTGGCCAAATCCATAGATTCTTAAAAATCCCATGTTAGCCGTGCGTTATACTTTATTATCCATTCTGTAACTATAAGTAGATGATTTAAGAAGTTACCTGACATTTCAGAATCAACAGAATTTTCATTTTTTGGAGAAGACTCATCCAAAGGTTCAAAAGAAGGGCTTTCCTCCTCGGTCTTGGCTGTATTATTGCTGAAACCTTGTGATTGTCCATCGATGTTAACTGACCTCGCATCGACACCATGCAGATTCGCGTCTTTAGAATAAAAAAAAAGTAATACACGATAAGTAGATAGTAGAAATAAGTACACGGATTTTATATTAAGCTCAATGACGACATGTTGGCAATAGCAACGAACTTTAGATTAATATAGTACCTGACTTTCAAGGTCGATAATATATTTTTTTTCTTTCAATAGTGAGGTTTTTGCACATTTTTCGAAAAAACGATTTTTAAAATCTAGAAAAAAATGTATCCATGCCTTTTTCTTTTCATTGAAACTTAATATATCAGCCATCGTAGTGTAGTAACAATATGGTTTTGCCACTACAATTTTTAATTCAAACTACCTGACTTTTAAGGTCGATAATATATTTTTTTCTTTCAATAATGAGGTTTTTTCACTGAAACTTAATATATCAGCCGTCGTAGTGTAGCTTTCTACGCAGACGGCCCGGGGTCGATTCTCGGGTAGTGATGGGGTGAAAAATTTGATCATAAAAATACTTATTATAAACGGAAAAAAAATCCATTTAAAGTCGACTCCTTCAAAACTGTTGGTTATTTCACGCCGAGATATAGATCTAGGGATCACAAAGTTATTATTTTTAAGTTTTTTATCCGTCAATTTTGTTGCTGTTTACCTTTGCTTCCAATCGACATCAAAGTTGTCTAATTTTTGTGTTTAAAAAAATATTTTAGTGAGTTTATAATAATTCTAGGAGTTTTTTATTCGCTGAGAATATTTAGTGGTCGATCAAGTGGTAAAATAAGGGTAAGTAAAGAGATTACCTAGATTTTTTTGGGGTGCGTTTAAACACACCAAAAAAGTAAGATGGTGGCAAGACTGGTGGCCACGGATTCAGCCACCTAATATTTGGAGATTCCGTTCGAAAAAACCGCCTTAACTAAAAAGCCAGTTAACTCTCACCGCTTTAATGCCTACTGTTATTATAACCAAATTGATAGGTTAAACATGGATTTTCTGTCAGTTTGTTTGTCAATATAGTCGCAAGAGTAGGCCAGAGGATACTTAAAGGATAAAAGTTAAGACGTTGATGGTTAAAAAAATGTATTCCCACTAATAAAACAGCTGTTAACAGTTTTTTTTTTCTTTTACCCTCTAAATGAGTTATTCCGATAGACCTAAATTATATATTAACATTGTTTATTTTCAGTTATTTTGGACTATCGAACATTAAAAAATTTAAAAACTTTGAGTTTAAATGCAGTATAAAGACTACCTTCACTCATGTTAAATATGAAAATGAACTTTTGTTAAGCAATCAGTTTTTAATAAAATAAGTAATAAATTCACAATGTCTTAATAAGCTTTTAAACAAAACTTTGTAGTATTACAGTAAAATTTGCCCTTTTCATACGTAAAGGGATAACAGCAAGAACTTAATTTGGTGGGTAGACTGCCCTACCAGAGAATGCGTAAGCATACTAATAACCCTGAAATCGGTGGGGAGGGGGGTGCCAGGCGGCTATCTTTGAAAACACGGAAAAGCCTAGATATTGCAACAAATTTATATCTCAGAAACCACTTATACGATTTGGATGAATAGAAACTCATTTTTAGGAGCATTGTATGGCGCTTCCGCTCATGTATGAAACATAATGCAATTAAGCGTACTTTACCGTAAAATTAATTTTAAAATTAAAAAAATTCAAAAAAAATCCAAAATTTTATTTTTAGCTTTTTTCATTTTATTAAACCTTCCCAGAATTTCCCCCAAACCATTACTTTTGTCTCTGTTTATTTTTTTTTTATTAAACCCAAAGTGCTTTTTTTAATATGGAGTAATTCATTGGCGGAGTCGGTTTTTTTTCGTTTTGTTGGAAATTGCGACCTTCTGCCACTTTAAGTTAAATAAAACTTTTTCTATCTTGTTGATTTTAACATCTGATGGCACTTTTAAAAGGAGATGAAATGGGCTTTATAACAAGTAGGTCATTTGGCATGAGTCCATCAGGAACAAGGATTTAATGGGTAACAAATTTGTAAAATATGAATTTTATTAATTGTAAAATGGCTACCCAAACTTTGGACCCATAGATCAGAAAGTAGTTAGGGAGTGATTTTGATTAGACCTATATTTTCTGATTTTGCCTCTTATTGTCTATTATTTCGTACCTCAAGTAGTTAGGGAGTGATTTTGATTAGACCTATATTTTCTGATTTTGCCTCTTACAGGGCTTTTAGCGATTTTGAGGCTCAGAAAAGGGTAAAAGGGACTTTTGTTCTCCAAAAAAGGGACTTTAAGGGACTTTTTTTCAAAGAAAATCTCTACCAAAATGCCGGTTAAGAGATGTTTTAAAAAAAGTTGACTTATTTTTTTGTGCTTTTTTTCAAACACCTCTAGGATGGGGTATGGCTTTCTATTTGTTAATAAATATTTTTATTTCTAAACATAGCACTAGGCAAAAAGGTACAAAAAAAGGAACATCTTATTCAATGTTTTGAAAACTAAACTAAAATAGGAAAAATTACTCAAGTGATAAGTTTTTATTAACTAAGTAGATTCATGGAGGCTGAGTTTTCAACATGCAGACGCAAATCTAGCCCATTTCCCTCCAGTAGAAACAAACGACTGTTAAACAACTACTCTCCTGGCTAATACCTCGACGGGCATTGAATTATTCCTGTTAAATAAGATCAGAGTTTAGAATTTTGTCCCATTCGAGGCTACTAATTTTGTTGTTTATTAAATTATAATTACCTTCAGAGAATTTTTTTTTAGTGTAAGAATTGCAGGAAAGATTTTTACACACTTTTAAGTTTATACTTATTTCAAGAGCAGGATGATTATCGTCTTCCTTTACGAAAGGACCGTGACTCCTATCTACAGTAACTAACATATTGCGTGAAATAACCAGGTCTAATTATGTTTTTTCACGTTATTGAATTGTTTAAAATCTAGCAAAAAGAAACTATCACAAAAAAGAGAGGCGTGGGACTCTGAGGCACCGGAGGGTGACAGTGCAGAAATGTCACTATCCCAATTCCATTTTAAGTGGAGGAAATTAAAGTCTCCAAGAAATAAAAATTTGCTAGTCGTATGTTTATTGCAAATTGTTTCCAGTTTTGATAAAAAAGCAATATAGTTATTTAGCGATGCGTGCTGTGGAATATATACAGAACAAACAAAAAGTTGCTTACCACCCTCCAATGTCAAAGAGACCCATAAATCTTCAATAATATTGGTATTATTACACCACTTCGACACCTTTACAGCACTAAATGAGTTACGAACACCAACCACAAGGCCACCTCCATCTTTTTTCCCACTGACTAAAAGATCCCTGTCTTGACGAAAAACTGTATAGTTTTGAGGAAAAACTTCTTCACTATTAATGTTAGGATTCAACCAAGACTCAGTAATACATACAAGGTCAAATTCGGTTGTTTAACAGTCGTATGTTTCTACTGGAGGGAAATGGATTTGGATAGATTTGCGTCTATAAGTTTTTATTTTTAAAATCAATTGAAGCTTTTATTTTCATAAAAGCTAAAAGCCCCTCCGTTTTTACATCATTGGGAAAAATTTAATAAAAAAATACCCTTTTTCACAAAAAAGGGACTTAAGTGACAAAATCCCAAAAAAAGGGACTTTAAGGGACCTTGCAAAAAAAAGGACTTTAAGGGAAAAAGGGAGTCCACTAAAAGCCCTGCTCTTATTGTCTATTATTTCGTACCTCAATTTTTTCGAAATTTTAAAAAATATTTTTTTTCTGAAGGTTTTTGTGTTTATTTTAAAATGAATTTCTATAGCATCCTAAAGGTTTTATTGAATAAAACCAACATTTTCTCCAATTTTAAATGAGGAACCTGTCTCAATTTATTATTTAAACCTACCCATGAAGTAATTTTCAGAAATTTAATGATGGCGGTCCATAGGGGCGATTAGTCCAAGAGAATTTCGCGAATTTCATAAAGTACATTTTGTCATATTTGCTTTTATTATTACCAATCTGACAAATGGGTGGTAAGGCATACCTTTCTCGACTCTATCTTTGCAAGTTTCAAAATGGCGCCCTGGAAACAGAAGTAGACCAGGAGAATTTTGGGATATTTTGATGTAAACTGTCGAAGAGCAATTAAGTAATATTATATGTTTTCGATATTAAACTTGACGTGAGTTTTCTTTAAAAAAAATCTTTAACAAAAAACCAACCCCCCCCCCTTCTAACCAGAAAATGGTTTTGCATTTAAACAACATGTACATCTAAGAATACAGTAATTAATTTATTAACCTTTTACTTGGCATACTTACCCTTAAATATGCTGGCCGTATAAAAAAACTTAGACGTTTGACGTGACTTTCTGAACAAGATTAGGTGCAATTAGTTAGTTAATTTTATTTTTGCGTTTGCTGACAATTTTTGAATGGTTTTTTTTAGAAAAAATGGTCTCGCAGTTTATTCAGCTATTTGAAGAGGAATTTTTAATTCATGACTGTGGGGGCGGGGGGGACTGGTAATTATTGATTTAAATGGCTTAGTTTTTTATCTATAGGAATGAAAATAGTCACCAACAAGTTCGGGAAGAGGTAGTGACATATATTGGAACTAAGTGGCAAAACTTTGGGCACTTTGCAGAGGCAATAATCAGTAAACAAATGAGCCAATATATGTCACTACCTCTTCCCGAACTTGTTGGTGACTATTTTCATTCCTATAAATAAAAAACTAAGACATTTAAATAAACAATTACCAGCCCCCCCCCCCGCAGTGTCATAAATTAAAAATTCCTCTTCAAATAGTTGATTAAAAAAAAAAAATTAAAAAATTGTCGATTCAACACGATTATTTTTTTTAAATAACTTTACTTACTTTACTTACCTTAATTATTTTTAAGCAAACGCAAAAATAAAATTAATGTGAAAATCGTCACTACGAAAACTAATTGCACCTAATCTTGTTCAGAAAGTAACGTCAACCCCCCCCCCCCTTATACGGCCAACACGGCCTACTAGATCTATCAATAACATTAATAGACACCGATCTAAGGCTGAGTATGCCAAGTAAAAGCTTAATAATTAATCACTGTATTCTTAGATATAAATTTTGTTCAAATGTAAAACCATTGTCTGCTTAGAAAGAGGGGGGGGGGTGGTTTTTTTTGTTAAAGATTTTTTTTAAAGAGAACTCACGTCAGGTTTAATATCCAAAACATTTACTTGATTGCTCTTCGACAGTTTACATCAAAACTTCCCAAAATTCTCCTGATCTATTTCTGTCTCCAGGGCGCCATTTTGAAACTTGCAAAGGAGCCGTGAAAGGTATGCCTTATCACCCATTTATGAGATTGGTAATAATAAAAGCAAATATGACAAAATGTACTTTATGAAATTTGCAAAATTCTCCTGCACTAACCGCCCCTATGGACCGCTATCATTAAATTTCTAAAAATAACGTCGTGGGTAGGTTTAAATAATAGATTTAGACAAGTTCCTCGTTTAAAATTGAAGAAAACGGCAGTTTTATTCAATATAACCTTTAGGATGGTATAGAAATTCATATTAATATAAACAAAAAACGCAATATGGTACCATAAAAACCTTCAAAAAAAAAATCTTTATTAAAATTTCGAAAAAGTTGAGGTACGAAATAATAGACAATAAGAGGCGAAATGAGAAAATATAGGCCTAATCAAAATCACCTTTAAGAGGCGAAATCAGAAAATATAGGTCTAATCAAAATCACCTTTAAGAGGCGAAATCAGGAAATATAGGTCTAACCAAAATCACCTTCTAACTACTTCCTGATCTGGATCTGATCGGGTCCAAAGTTTGGGTAGCCATTTTACAACTTAAAATAAAATTCATATTTTACAATCTTGTTACCCACTAAATCCTTGTTCCTGGGGGACCCACGCAAATTACCTACTCGTTATAAAGCCCATTTCATCTCCTTTTAAAAGTGCCATCAGATGTTAAAATCAACAAGATAGAAAAAGTTTTATTTAACTTAAAGTGGCAGAAGGTTGCCATTTCCAAAAAAAACAGCGACTCCGCCATAGGCCAATAGAATAATACTTTAAAATGGCAAAATTGACTACACAGCCACACTTTTCAGGGCTAATAGGGGCTCATGCCAGATACCTAAAACCACATTTTTCAAACAAAATTTCCCTCTAGGTTCGTCATAATATTTCGGTTAATATTTGTCCGATTTTAAAACGGTTTTTTTTGGCTTAAGAAAATTATTTTTTAAAACTTCTATTCGAATTTTTTTTTTGCATTTGTCATAAAAAAAAGTTATGTCTAAAAGACTCCCGAAAATGGTGACATGTGATTACTTACTAGCCAATATTTCTCCCTATGTAGACTGACACTACAAATTCTTGAGGTAAGATTTAACTCCATTGGTTGGTCAAACCAGGAATTTATCAGACCGTATTTAATAAAAATTTTCATCGTAAGAACGATTCACCATAAAAACTGCAATTTGTTAAACCAATTTTTTATCCGAACGTCATTTCTCCAAACCCACTCAATAACAAACTCGAAATTTATAAGACCCGTTTTTAATCGAACCATTGTTTATCAAACTCATTCAGTATTAAACTCGTAATTTGTAAAACCCATTTTTATTTGAACCCAGAATTTGCCAAACCATTATTTTTCGAAACCGGAATTCGTTGTTTATCAGAAATATGTTCTTAACTGGAATGCAAGTGACATCTATACACAAACTATTGAAACATTGAAAGCTACTTGTACAACTATGCGCGCGTAGGAGCGACAAATGCATTGAAACGCCGCGCTGCCGCGCCACCTGCGTGTACGCCTCCCGTTCATGTATTATTGGCATATGCGCAATCAATTTAGCAGAAATTTCTGATAAAAAACCATTCTTAAAAATTCCGGTTTTGAAAAATAGTGGTTTGAAAAATTTCAGGTTTTACTAAAAATGGTTATTACAAATTACGAGTTTGATATTAAATGAGTTTGATGAACAATGGTTCAATAAAAAACGGGTCTTATAAATTTCGAATTTGTTATTGAATGGGTTTGAAGAAATAAGGTTCGGATAAAAAATTGGTTTAACGAATTACAGTTTCTATAGTGAATGATTTTATAATTGAACTTTCTTTTATTTAACGGGTTTGATTTTGCACATTCTGATAAACCGTTGGCGTCCGCCAAGACAAAAGTAGCTACTGATTTATTATTGACAAATGTCGTTAGTGAGTGTTTTTCCATTCTGGAATATTGGAATATTAGATAATATTCTGCGTAGCTACTTTTAAAATTTAAGTTTTTTGAGTATAATTCGATAATCGTCCTTATATGGATTTCGAGAAAAACGAGAAAATTAATTGTTTGCTTTGCAACAAAACATTATGCGAGAATTAAAATCACATCGTGAGAAAGAAAGGTAAGCAAATACTGATATCTGGAATCAAGTACTTATTTACCAATAACCTACCTAAAGAATAAAGATATAAAAAGTCTCATTGAGAAATGTTTTGCCTGCGGCGCTTTTTAGAAATGTTATAAGTATGTTTGACACCTTTTAAAGAGTGATCCAGATGGTAGCCTTAGTTCTTCTTTTCTACAGTTTTTGAGATAGAAATAAAACGAGACTTGGTTTTTCTATGTTTTTGACGTTTCTATAGCAGATCACGTGATTTTCGAGAACTTCGAGTTTTTCCGGATATAGTGGCGTACCCAAGGGAAGAGGAGAGACTGTGGTTACCCAGTGCTACTCAAATCTGAATAAGATTCTTATTAAATAACCGGCATTTTTTCTCAAAATTGTTTTGCCTTAATGTCTCTCTGTCCGTCTTTCTGTCACCAACGCGCCTAACTCAAGAACCATTTTGACGAAATTTAGTAGGTAGGTAGACTTGGTTTGTACTCCAGATAATCCCATTTCATAAACATTAAAATTGCCCCCCAGAGGCGGAGATAATGGAAGGGACTTATTAAAAAACCATGTAAGGTATTAATTGGAACGTATTTAAACAGGGATTGTGAAGGCTTTGGTGAGAGCTTTAGGGCCTATAAATTGAAAGAGTATTTTCAAAATTCTTGCCTGCGTTAACATTTCTTTCTTTTTCTATAAAAAAAATACACATTTGTGGCGCCCTCTATCTCCGTTATTTTTAACATAACTGTTATTTTTTATCACGAAAATTTAACCCACTAAATTTTTTATAGGAACATTTTTTTTTTAAGTTTAATGGTAACAAATTATATGTCAATATATATATCTGTTACCTTGATTAATCATTATTATATAGCAAAAAAATATTATATCAAAAATCTTAGAAAAACCACTTTTTTATAAAACAAAACAATTTGTTTTTATCGGACCAATGGTCAATGAGATATCGGACTAAAACCGAGTTAACCCGAATTACGCATAAATTCAAGATGGCGGCGAACCTAGAGAGAAATTTTGTTGAAAAAATGTGGTTTTAAGAGTCTCATATGACCTTCTACTTGCTGTAAAAAATTTGGCTGTTAAGTCAGTTTTGTAAAATGAACTACTTTATATTAAAAAAAAGCACTTCGAGTTTAATTTAAAAAAAAAAAAAGTAAACAGGGACAAAGGTAAGGGTTTGGGGAAAATTCTGGGAAGGTTTTATTAAAATCACCACATAATCTTGAAACCTATCTAATTTTTAAAAAAAGTTAAAAATAAAATATTTTTTTTTTTAGAATTTATTAATTTTAACAGGGTGGTCACTGGGAAAAAACTATTTTTTTATGATTTTATGAAAATTTTATGACATTTTTTGTAATATTTTCCTATGAGCGTGCGGAAAGCATCACTTTTCTGCACAGCGTGTATGAAAAAATAAAATACCGCACGTAGCCTTTTCACGCACGCAATTTTTTTAAATTTTCCTTACGCTCGTAGAAAAAAATGTTCCCACTAACGCGTGCGGAAAGCGTCTTTTCCAATTTACGGCTTGCCCGAACTCCGCTGGGCCGTCGTTCAGGCAAATGCTTCGCCGGTGAGTGCGGAAAAGTATCATTTTCTGCACACCATCGATCGAAAATCGATATTAAAATGATAAATATATTTTAAAAATTAAATTCCAAGTCGTAATTGTGTGCAATAATAAATCCACCTTATTTTTTCATTTGTTCATTTATCATTAAAATTAAAAAGTTTACTCATACAAATATCTAAAAATAAATCTATTATAAAAATTTAAACGGTAAAAGGGTTTTTCCAGTTTCATGCTTGCCCAATTCTACATCCATCCATTTCCTCAAGTGGCCAAGAATACTGCAGTTTCCAAGATGCATTAAATTTGCTTTAATAAACAAAACAAAACCTTTTGCCAGAATATAATAGGGGTTATTTTCTCACAACACAAGTACGCACACAACTGTTTGGTGCAGTAAAAAAGGCAACCAAAATCGATCATATCGATTAGTTAATAAATAATAATAAAAAGCGCGGCAAAACTCCTGTTGTGTCCTTTCTATCATGAGTTGCCTACAAAGGATGTTCTAAAAATCCGAGTACACCCTATTTTCTCCAGAACCAAAACAGACAGAGAAGTAAAATTTCACATAATTATATGGTTTAAAAAAAGTATCTTTTTGGATGCTAATTCTGCCGTCATTCATTAAGAGGGCGGAGCTAGGGCGGAGAAAATACTTTTTTTTAAATGAGACACCCTGTATATTTTCTAAAATTTCAATAGAGCTTCCAAGAATGCCTAATATGTTACTTTTTTTCTAACGGTTTTTAAATAAAATGAAAAAAACTTTTAAATAAGAGCAATGAGTTAGACAAAGAGTCACGAATATCTGTTTTCTTCTTTAACCCATTGGTCTTATGGAAAACCGTTAGATAAAAAGTAACTTATTAGGTGTTTCTGGCAACCGAAGGAAAAACTCTATTTAAATTTTCCAAAATATACAGGGTATCTCATTTTAAAAAAAAGTATCGTCGCCGCCCTAGCTCCGCCTCCTTAATGACGGGTGCGATAATTGGCATCCAAAAAGATACTTTTTTGTAAACCATCTAATTATGTGAAATTTTACTTATCTGCCTCTTTTGGTTTTGGAGATATTAGGGTGGACTCGAACTTTTGGGATGGTATATTCCTGCGCTAATTTACTAGTTGTGAATGAAAATTTGACGTGCGGTTTGTATAAGGAGTTGCCTAACTATATCATGAGAAAATGTAAAGGTGCAATATCAAAAGTTTGTTTACACTAAACTGAAAATACTCAGGTTTTTGTGCAAATTTTATGACAATTTCGAAATTTTATGACATTGGGCATATTTTGTGACAATATTGAAATTTTATGAATTCATAAGATTTTATGACAAGTGGCCACCCTGAATTTTAAAACTAATTTTACGCCAAAGTACGCTTAATTGTATTATGTGTCATAAATGAGTTACTATTCATCGTAATCGTAAGTGGTTTCCGAGATATTGTATTATTAAATATGTTGCAATGTCTAGGTTTTTCCATGTTTTCAAAGATGACCGCCTTGCACTCCCCTCCCCACCGCTTTCAGGGTTATTAGTATGCTTACGCATGGTAGGGCTGTCTACCCACCATATTAAGTTCTTGCTGTTATCCCTTCGCCCACCAAAAAGGGCAAATTTTACTGTACTATAGTAATTGAAAATAATCTAGTCATTTTTATTGTAGTCCAGGCAAATTGTACTTTCCACAATGCTTTTCTAGGAATTAAAAGCGAGCAAGCTGAAATTTTGCATGGGTGTAGAGTACCACTGGGAAATCTTAACTATAGATTTGCACCATTGTCACCCCCTTAACTTCGACGCCATCTTCAATTAAATGGTTAAATCGATTTTTCGCTCATAACTTCTGTTAATTTGGCATTTTAAAAAAATCAAAAAAGCATTAAAGTTTTTTTTTCATACTCAGAATTTCATTATTAAAACACAATTTATATTATTTTTTATTTCCTATTACTCTGATTGAAAAAAATTTTCAACAAACATTGTAGAGCAGCAAACTCTCTACATTTTATATTCGAACATTTTTCAACTGATCTACGATCATGTAGTCGTTTTTTTATGGCCGTTTTTCATCATTTGTTTACATAAGTCTCATTTAAAGCTCTAATGATATGTGTAATGTGGCCTGCAGTTTCGTGATAATGATGCAATATGTATTTTAAAAAATATTTCAAAATTTATTTATTTAATGTTCTTTTGATTCTAGCCCGTTTTGACAAATATTAAGTAAACTACGTCAGCGCCATCTACAAAAAAGTTATAGCGATGAAATTTGCCACAATTGTTAAGCACTAGTGGGAAATGAACCCTATTGATTTTCAGAAAAATCGGAAAACGGCAAGTGCAGTAAAAATAGTGTCAACAATATGCCTTTTTAAGATGTACCTCCGTTGTTCCCCTCTAACTGTCCAGAAACTTGACTAATCGTTTTCAAATTTTGCACGAATTAGGCCTCAAGTACAGTAACGAAGCCTATTGAAAATGGGCTAAATACGAAGAAGACATATTAGGGTGGATGCAAATTTGCCGGAATTCCGTTCCGTCCATTCCATTCCGTTTTTTAAAATAACTCAAACCATTACTCGAGAAGTAGCGAACGAATGTGTGCTCAGTGACTGTAGTTGGTTTTTGAGATTAACTTTTAATTTTAGTTTTGAGGGTTTTTCGAAAATTATGTAAAATTTTTACAGTCAAAAATACTCGATCAAGTGATTTTTTTGCCCCCTTCTTTTTTTTACGTTTTCTGAACTGCTATTCTTTAAAAAGGTCCAAAATCATTTTTAAATAATTTTTGAGTACTCTAGGACATTTTGAGTTTCAGGACAAAACATCAAAAAACACCCAAAAATGTCTCAAAAACGGCGAGCTCTAATGTGATGAAAGCTGCACAGTTCGTTTTCTTAAAGTATTTTACATAAGAATCAATCAAAAGTTTTACCCGTTTTATGGATGACGCTGATGTAGTTCACTTAATATTTGTCAAACCAAGGTAGAATCATAAGAAAAAAATAAATAGACATTTTGAAATATTTTTTAAAACACATATGTCAACATTATCACGTGACTGCAGGCCACATTCAACACATCATTAGAGCTTTAAATGACGCTTATGTAAACAAATTACGAAAAACGGCCGTAAAAAGGTAGAGATACCACAACGAATCCTCGTCCTCCAGCGATTTTTAAATCGTGCCCAGAACGACTGCAGGATCGTTGAAGTTTGTTGAACATTTAGCGCGGTGTACAACGAAAAGAATTAGTTTAAGAAAAAAAATGTTCGAACATAAAATGTCGAGAATTTGCCGCTCTACAATGTGTTTTGAAAATTTTTTTCAATCAGAGCAACAGGAAATTAGAAATTGCGAATAAACTGATATCATTATGCTCATTTTGTTTAAATTGTAGTAAAGGATGTATATAAAATAGGTAATTAGCTAGTTTAATAGGTCATAGGTTTTGGGAGCATTACTATTATTATTCGATTGATATTTGGATAAACTATTACTGTTTGTTAAATGATGATTGATTAATGCTTATGTCGGAAATAAAACTAGATCAATTGTAGACTAAAATGGCACTTCTGTGCTCAATTCTAAAGTAAAATACATATGAAGAAAAGTACAAAGATAATAATCAACATTTATTAGATGGCGATCCTGCCAGCCGAACAAATTTAGATCAAAATATTATGGGAACATAAAAAGAAGAAGAAAAAATTGAGTAAAGGTTTACTATAAAACTTCCCTCGCTCAAGAACTTATGTAAAAAAAACCACTACTCGTATACACATGGGTAAGATTGAGTCGGTATATCTGTTAATGTCAGCTAGATACACGATAAATTTGTAATTTATGTGTGTCTCTAACCAACATTAAAACAATTTAACAAAAATAATATGTATTTATGTCGGTATTTGTATATCGTTAAACAGGTATAGCATACTATAGTACTTATAAATATGTAATAAATTAAGATATATAATTAATAGATATAATCTAAATAAATGACAAAATCCTACTAAAACCACACTAGATTTTTGGTTATAGTTTCATAGTTAACTAAGATTCACTTTTTAATTTCATTTTTAGTTGTTTTATTTAAAGATTTATTCTTTAGGTTAAAAGGTAAAAGATTGGCCCAGTAAATAAAACACTTCTCTGTGTAAAAGAAAAGTGTTGCAGACTAGTTGTATATTTTTGGTTAGTCACAGCTCTAGTTTGTACTATGTTTGTAAATATTTTAAATTTTAATGAAAATTGTATAACTCTACTAAAGTACAATTGCTTTATATTTAACATTTCGCTTTCAGAGAATATTAGTTTTGTGGGATACATTTTTGGTTTAAATAACATAATCTTTAAAATATATTTTTGGGCTATATTTAGTGATAATAAGACTGACTCACAAGCTGATCCTCACGAAAGAATACCAAAATTTAAAATTGATTCTGCTAATGCCAAGTATACCATTTTTGTTAATTTTAAAGGTAGTTACTTCTAAGCTGAGCAAAGTATTTAATAGAATTACACAGGGCAAAGATAAGCCGCAGTTAGAACTATGTAAGTTTAAAAAGTCTCTATAGGGTACATTATGCTTGTCTATAGAAAATGGGAAAATTTACTTATATTTAATGTCAATTGGTTCGAATCTAACCAACATTTTATTTTTTGAAGATCCAATTCCGTTTCTCTGTAAACCTCCTCCCATGAACTACCAGAAATTAATATCGCAGTGTCGTCTGCAAAACAAAAAAAATTACCAGAAGGTTTCAAAGATAGTAGGCTGTTGACGTATATTGAAAACAGAATTGGACCTAGCACAGTACCTTGAGGTACACCAATAGTAACTTCCAGAGGATCACTGTATACTTCATTTATTTTAACTTTTTGAACTCTGCCTTCTACAAATGATTTAAACAGGTCGTATACTAAACCTTTTATGCCAATGCTTTTGAACCGCTTTAAAAGAACCGGATGCGCAACCGTATCAAAGGCTTTCTTGAGATCCAGAAAACGACGACTGGTTTACGACCTTTATTTATGGTTTTTGTAATAAACTGATTAACCTCATGCAATGCATTGTCCGTTCCCACTCCAGGTTTAAACCCAAACTGATGCGGAGAAATGATGCCACCATCCTCCAGAAAAGTCTATAGTTTTTCTTTTATACATTTTTCCACAATTTTACTCCTGGCCTATAGTTGTTTTTATCAGTCTTGTCGCCTGATTTATGAATGGGTGTAATTATAGATTTTTTAAATATTTTTGGATAACAACCTGAAATTAATAAGATGCAGCAAAGGTTTGCTGAGGTAAGTATGGTGGTTTTTTATTATTTTAGAAGTAATACCATCATCTCCGCAAGAGTTTGTATTTTTTAACGAGCTTATGACATTAATCAGTTCTGATTCACTAACTGGTCTTGATTTGTTGTGCAAGTTTTGCGCCAATAGAGCTAAAAAAGGAGTTAAATTCATTGGCAATCTCTCCAGCATCAGAAACAGCCTGTCCATTATCGTTTTTAATGCACTTAACACCAGGTAAATCACGGTACTCATTAGAAGCTTCCTGAATAGTATCCCATATTTTTTTAGGGTTTTTATAATTTTGATGAATTTTGGTTTGATAATATTTAAATTTTTGATGATTTTGGAGAGCTTATCTCTATACTCGGTATATATTCCAAACTCTTTTAAGTTGATTTCTATGTCGTATACAGCTAACCACTCCAGGAGTTATCCATGGGTTTAAACATCGTTTTTTGTTGCTAATTTTGATTTTTTTCGTGCTTTGACTTATTAGATATTTTACTTTATTAATTAGTTTTTCAGCAATAACATCTGGATGACTTTCGCCTAGAACATCAGCCCATGTTTCGTTCTTTAAAGTTTAGTAGCTGCTACTTATTTAATTTGTCAAGAGTTTTTGTCTGTTTAGATTCACCCCTTCACCCAACAGCAAAAAAATTTATTGTGCCGCAACCATTAGTACCGTTTAGGCTCTATCGAATGACATACAATACGTCGTGACCACCTCGTTAGTTTACGAGAAATTGCGCTTAAAGTGGTCAGGTTTTTTTACATTTTTCCCAAAACGGCAACAGCAACAAATTAGTACCGGTCAGGCTCCATCGAATGGCATGCAAAACGTCGTTGCCCTCTATTTAGTTTACGAGCAATTGCGCTAAAAGAGTCACGTGACTAGGTTTTTTTACATTTTCTCCCAAACAGCAACAGAAACAAATTCTATTTTGCCGCAAAAAACTAATACCGCTCAGGCTCTATCGAATGACATACAATACGTCGTGGCTCCCTAGTTAGTTTACAAGAAATTGCGCTAAAGTCACGTGACTAGGTTTTTTACATTTTGTCGCAAACGGCAACAGCAAAAAATTTTATTTCGCCGTTGCATTGGTAAGTTCCCTGACTTTTAGGCATTTTTCCTTCAAACTTCCTGACTTTTCCAGGTTTTTCTTGACCACTTTAAACCTAGAGGTCACCATTTATACATTAAATCAAGAGTGAGTATGAATGAAAAGGCTCTTTCAAGGCCTACTTCGATTTTATTAAATTTCTGCTCTACTGGAGAAGAAAAGACCCATAACTAATCTTTGATAAATAAGAAATGAAGTATTTTTTGATTTAAAATAATTTCCATCATTTAATTTTTATTGGAATATTTTATATTTGTAGCCTTGACGATTGTCCTGGAAGCAAGGAAAAATAAATGGTTCTGTAATCGCGTTTAGTTTATTTCCACTCAGTGACCTTAAAGCACCAATACAATAAAACACAAACATTTTATTGCATCATTACATAAATGCAAAAGCTCGTGTTTTTAAAATGATTTTTGTGTAAAAATTCCACACCAGTACTTTTTAACCAATCGAATTAAATCGGAAATTTTTTACTTGTTAATTCAATTTCTTTATTTAAACAACCAAATTAAGTCTTAATTTTCTTCTTTGTAATTCTTCTACCACGTTCTTCCATCTTAAAAGCAAAAGTTTTTCTACCTCTTGTAGTAACTCAAGGCTTATGATCGAAACGAATATATTTGTACACGCCGCGCCGCGCCACAGAACTTTTGCTGCAAAACTGACACTGACAGCTTCGGAACTCAAACACATTTTATGTCAAGATTTTATTAAGTTTATTCCTTTTTTTGCTAGTGTCTTGTCAAATAAACAAATTGCATTTTTAACAACTATTTTATTTTAAACAGAATTTGGTGTGAATTTTCTTAGCGTCGTAGTCTTCAACTCGGGAAAATACCTAATTTTTATGCAGGAATAATTATTTTTTGCCCAATTTTACCATTTTGCGTTATTTTTCTTTAACAAACGGATATATTGTGAAAGTTGAAAATTGAGTAGCCGGTGGCGAAGTAAATGCTTTTGTTTTATATGGTGGAGTAAACTCGTAGGGATTTTCAAAAGAAAGCTGCAAAAACGGTATATTTTTTTTATATTTGGCATAGTAATACCTAAGAACAAATGGTATTTCTACGTTTCCGAAAAAATCAAGTGAAAATTACCCGACTTATAGCAAGGAGGTTCCACTTAACTCAAAAATATAAAAAAAAGTTGACATATGCCACTTAAACACAAAGTGACGACCCGATTTCAAAAATTTACTTTTTCGCTGATTTTTGTTTAACTTTTTAAGAATGATTTCTCATATTAAAGCCACTGACCAGATCTTTGATCTTACAATAAAAAAAAAATCGCGCTTGATATGGTAAAAATATAAGAGACCTTATTAGCCTACCAACATTTTTTTAGCAGATACCATTAGCATTGACTTCGGCTCTGCTAAAATTTTCAAGAAGTTTTGATTTCTCATTTGGTATTCAAAATGGCGGTCAAACTCTAGATAAAAAGTTATTTTTCTTTTCTGGTGTCATATGTACAATAATGTCATCCAGTATACCAATTGATACTAAATCAAGAACACTTATTTCAAAATATTGCAAAAAAAACGACATATGTCATTTTAAAATGAGGATGGCGCGATAAAAAAAGGCAGTTTTAGGATGAGCTAAATCAATTTAAAATGTTTATGAAAAAGTTATAATGGCGGACTCTTAAGTAAAAAAAGTTTTATGACGCCATATAACATTTTAACTTTGAGATGACGTATATATATATATATGTATCACTGGCGTAGTTCAGGGACAAAATTTCTATTACTGGTGTATTTCGGGAACATTTTCTGACTTCGAGGACGTCCCCAAAGTCGTACTTTTTTTTTGGTGTATTTTGGGGACCTACTTTATCGCCATCTAGTGTTTACCATACTCACCAACATTTTATTTTTATCATACGAGTACCAGTGCCCTGAATCTTATTTGGCCATTTGGCCATAGGATTGGAATTTAATGGAGAAATTTTGAAAATCCTGTCCTAACCTTGAGTTCATTAATTTTTTTTTGAGGAATTTGATGCCAATTTAAAAAGATAAAAGTCCCCGGTTTTTTTTGCCATTATAAGTGAAATAACTACGGAACGATGGCATAAATAATGCAACAGAACTTAGTTAATACATACATTATCACTGGAATATATTTGGTGGTTGAATTCAGTTTACTACAAATATTAGATCTTTCGCGAGTTGCGTATCTCGTGGTGTAGGGGAGACTGCTTTACTTTTGTCAGGCCAGGATTGGGTAACCCAGGATTGTTCCATAGATGTGTACCATCTTGTCATATGTTGTTGTTGACCGCAGCTTCTGCTGTTTGCTATACCAGTAGGTTGTCCGGTTGTGGACACTGGATTGTACCAGATGTTACAATAAGCCCAATGGGAAAAATATGGCCAGAATAAATTTCCATGGATCTATTTGGATAGATCTATTGCACTGATTCTCTTTCAAGGCTCAATTCACTCGACAGCAGATCTTAATAGTGAAATAAAAAAGGTGGTCATTGGCAATACTTCAATGGGTTTTGATTTTTTATGAAAAATTCTTTATGGGGGCACCTACAAGGGTCCCTAGGACCCCAAATCCGCCTGTGCCGGTTGGTTTTATTTATTTTTTTTGAAATTTTTTTTCACTAAAACAATCCAATCCAAAACATTCCAACCCAACCTAATCCAACCCAACCCAAAACAATCAAAAAAACATATTACAACCCCCCCTCGGGCACCCTTTTTTCTCTTAAAAAAAAAAATCGCGCGCAGGCGGATTTGGGGTCCTAGGGACCCTAGTAGGTGCCCCCATAAAGAATTTTTCATAAAAAAATTAAAAATGGCAGATAACCGTATACTGGATTATTATGGAAAATAAACTATAGTAAATGCATGCTACTATTCATTGTGTTCTGTAAGCTGAAAACAGTAAGAGCAGCATGCATTTGCTATTGTTTTGGTTATTTTCCTTGCATCTTACCTTGTACCGCTTACCTTACAGAACTCTGAATCTACCTTTAATTTATATTAGGTTGTTAAAAAAGTTACAACACTCCTGCTGCATGTCAGTTTACCATCTGTGGAGCTAGGTTGGGTTTTAACATCAATTCTTTATTTTCAGAACTATGGCAATGGGGCAGACAATAGCACCCTAATAAAAGTTTTTAATAAATAAACCCCTTCCAGAGATATGTTGAACAGTGACGAAATATGCACTCAGCAGGCAGCAAGTGACCGTGCAACTTTTTAAATGTCCCCAAAATCAGAAAATGATCCCAAAATACACCAGTTATGTAAATTTTGTCCATGAACTACACCAGTAATACATCATCGTAAAGTTTTGCACTGATTCTCTTTAAGGCTCAATTCACTCAACAGCAGATCTTAATAGTGAAGTAAAAAAGGTGAGTGACCATTGGCAGTAACTTAAGGTAGATTCAGTGGTCTGTAATGTAAGCGGCATGCAGTAAGATGCAAGGAAAATAAACTATAGTAAATGCATGCTGCTGTTCATAATGTTCTGCTTACCTTACAGAATAACTCTTAATCTGTTTCTAGTTTATAGGTTGTGGCAAAGTTACATGCATGTCAGTTTACCATTTGTGGAGCTGGGTTGGGTTTTAACATCAATTCTTTATTTTCAGAACTAGGACAATGTTCTTGGGTGACAAAATATGCACCCAGCAGGCAGCAAGGGACCGTGCCACTTTTGGAATGTCCCCAAAATCAGAAAATGTTCCCGAAATACACCAGACATCAGATCAAAAAAAAAAAGGTGGGTGGCTATTGGCAGTAGCTTAAGGTGGATTCAGATTTATATAAGGTAAGCGGTATGCAGTAAGATGCAAGGAAAATAAACTATAGTAAATGAATGCTGCTGTTCATAGTGTTCTGTAACCCGCAAGTAGTAAGAGCAGCATGCATTTGCTATTGTTTTGTTAATTTTCCTTGCGTCTTACTAAAAAACCTCATATCGCTTTCCTTACAGAACTCTGAATCTGCCTTTAGTTTATAGGTTGTGACCAAAGTTACAACATTCCTGCTGCTTGTCAGTTTACCATTTGTGGAACTGGGTTGGGTTTTAACATCAATGCTTTATTTTTAGAACTATGGCAATAGTAGAAGTTTTTAATAACTACACGTGTCCAAGGATATGTTGGATGGTGACAAAATTGCACTCAGCAGGCAACCGTTTGCAAAATCAGAAAATGTTCCCAAAATACACCAATTATGTAAATTTTGTCCCTGAACTACACCAGTAATACATTATCATAAACTTTTGCACTGATTCTCTTTCAAGGCTTAATTCACTCAACAAGCAGATCACAAAAAAGATGAGTGGCTATTGGCAGTAACTTAAGGCGAATTCAGAGTTCTGTAAGTTAAGCGGTATGCAGTAAGAGGCAAGAAAAATAAACTATAGTAAGTGCATGCTGCTGTTCATTCTGTTCTATAAGCTGCAAACGGTAAGAGCACAATATTACTATATTGTTTTGTTTATTTTCCTTGCATCTTACCTCATACCGCTTACCTAACAAAACTCTGAATCTGCCTTTAGTTTATAGGTTGTGGCCAAAGTTACAACCAGTTACAACAGTCCTGCTTCTTGCTATCTGTGGAGCTGGGTTGCATTATTTAGCACCATTTTTAGTGTTAAGTTAGGTTAAGTTAGCTTAGATTTTAGTTAATATGATTCAATTTGAAATAAACTCTGTGTTTCGGACTTCCATTCTCTATATTTTATGTATACACGACGTTTCAATCAGTACAATCTGATCGTCTTCAGGTGCAAACTACCCTGAAGACGATCAGAGATTGTACTGATCGAAACGTCGTGTATAAATAAAATATAGACAATGGAAGTCAGAAACACAGAATTAATTTCAAATACTGATTCAATTTGTTGATTTTCTTGTGAGAATATATACCTTGTGCATTAATAACTGGAATTTTTTTCTGGATTAATAGAAATCTTATCTTATATCTTATTAGATTTTCTAATGTTTTAAATAAAATTTGTCCTCTGATGGAAAAATGCAGTTTTGCTCAGTATATTCTGTATTAGAATCAGAAAAAATTGGCAAAATTTCCAAAAATTTCCTGGAAATCTGACATGCACTAGGTAAATATATTACTATCTGAAAATCTGGAATAATTTCTTGCAACTGTTGTAACTGCCAGGTTCAAAAGTCTGTGTAATTTCAAATTCAAATTTAAAAAGCATTTATCATCTAAAGTTTAAATATACAGGGTCTTTAACTTATCAGAGTAGTCTTTTAGTCTACAAACTTTAATACCTACTTCATGCAACCTTTATGGTAAAAATTTTCTTTTAATATTAAATTATATAATATTGAATTATATGCTTTAAATGGGCATGCTTTATTTGGACTAGATTTTAATAATTAATATATTAATTATGCATTTTTAGTACTCAACTAAGTGTCAAAATATGCTAAAGGATAGATTCTTATGAAGCTCTACATCAATATCAGCTAAGAAAAATGAATATATATACCTCTAGATACCTAACCAGTCACAAAAACACACTCGGAAGCATTGATCTTGATCAGACTTGTTATGTTTCCAAAATTCATTAATGAGCAGAAATTTGGATTTTATTTTATAAATTAGTGCAGTTATTCAAAGTGTAGGCATAATAAATATAAATAACATAATAAAAAAGCCGGTAAATTATTTTTCCCCATTTCATTATTTAATTGGTATAATTAGGTTTGGTAATATAGGAGTTTCTTTGATCTTGACTTCTTACGTATGTATAACATAAAATTGTTCTATTATTTTAAAAGGAAGTTTCTAATTTATTGACCAGTCACTTGACCAATGACTGGAAGTTTATAGTGGTCCGATTTTAACGAAATTTAGCACAAGTATTCTAGGTGTAAAAAGATATAAACCCTAAAAACATTGATCCCCGCCAAATTAGGGTAGTAGGGACAGCAAAAAACCTACTATGCATAGTTTTTAATAACAGAATGAGAAAATGTTTTTTAATGACTGGGGTCATTCTACCCACCCAACTAAAATGTAATTTGCCAACTAAAAAGCCGGAACTCCTACCTCTTCAGTGCCCTTTTTAGTCTACTGCTGCCGCCATTTTTATAATCAAATTGACAGGTAAAACATGGATTTTCTGTCAGTTTTGGTGTCAATATATTACCGCCGTAGTAGGCTAAACGCTCTCAAGAGTTAACTGTCTTTTTAGTTGAGACGGTGTTGAACCAAGCTATACATTTAAAAAAAAATTAACCCCCATCCATCAAATAAGAGTGGTAGGGCAAAACATTACCTGGTATATATTTGAATGACTGGGTCGTTGTACCGAACCAATTAAAATGAAACTTAGTAGAAACATTTATGGGTACAAGCTACACATTAAGAAAAATTTCAACCCCCCAAAAGCTACCGATAAGCAAACCCCTCACTGGCGTATTGCGCCGTAATATTAAACTTGGTTTAAATTTAATTGGTATTAGAATGTGATATATGTTTTTAGTTTCTTATGAAAGCACATTCTAACCCACAATTAAATTCAAGCCAGGTTTAACACAGTGGTCCAATTTGCAATAATAAGGAACACAATTTTATATAATTTTTTTATTCTTTAAAATTAGTACATTTGCCAGGCACTTAGCTTTGGCGTAGAAAAAAATAATTTCCCAAACACACAAGAAAACTCCATTGCAGTTTTCCAGAACTCATAACTACTGCTCAATCTTGATATACCTGAAACAATGCAAAAAAAGGGATTATTGTATTTTTGATTATTGTCCTTAGTTATGATGAACATTATTCTGATAAACTATAGAGCTATAAAAACTATACATTTTTGCATTTACACTTTAGCCTGTATTTATACAGGAAGGCTAAACAAATCGTTTAAAAATGGTCAAATATCATATTTTTGCAAAAAATTTGTCATGGTCCACAAACCAATAAATAGTTGCCAATTTCATGTGTATGTGGCTTACTAATTTTTTTTTTTTTTTTTGGGGAGGCTCTATCAACTCATACGAAAATATGAACTTTTCTTTTACTACTAGGATAATAGTAGGTAGTTAAAAAAGTTAAAAACTTTACATTTACTGCAAAGTCATCTTTTCAGAAAACGTTTGTAAGGGGGGACTGAAATATATTTTAAGTCATATTGTAATATTTAATTATTAGTAATGATGTACGTACATCTTAAATTGTTTTATGCTATGGCAGAAAAGACATTGACTATACTCGGTATATTTGAGTCACCCTCCCTGGTTACCAAAGTTTTTTGAAAAGATGACTATACAGTAAACATAAAGTTTGTATCTAACTACCTACTTATTAACATAGTAGGTAAAAGATATTTTTGTTTGAGTCGGTAGAGCCTCCTCCCAAGAAAAATCTTTTTGGTATGCTAGTGCTTACATTGAGGACCATCATAAATATTTCGCAAATATAACAATTTTTGAACAATTTTAAGCCTCCCTGTATAAATGCAGAGGTGTAAATACAAAAAATGTTAGTTGTGCTTTACCAAACAACACCTGAAACTTACTTTTCTCGATTTCATAGTATTCTTAAAAACAAGGATTGAGTAAGGTAGAAAATAGTCAATTTTTAAACTTTGATAAAAAAATCCATCAACCTATACTAACATATTAAAATTAAAAAAAAAGATAAAAAAAAAGGTAATGTCCCTTGATGCTAATAGATAAATAAATAAACATTTGGTTTATTAGCAAGTTTTTTATACTGTCTTAGTAATAAAAAGTATTTACCTTGGATCAATAGCAAAACTCGCAAATCCTAAGGTGTCTTCAAGCTATTGTGTTGTTCCCTGGAGAGATGAACCATTTCCAGTTAATTGTTTGATGCTGTAAAAAAAAACAATACAGTCTCAAGGCTATCTAAATTTTACGAGCAACCCAAAATACCTTTTTAAAGCCTAATTTTAATAGTGATTTACCTAACAAGTGCGAAAAAGGCATTTTCCACAAGTGTTCGGCATATTTTTTCCCATGTAGTTTTCAAAAACATAAAAAATAACAGGAAAACCATAATAAATTAAAAAATATTTACTAAAATTCTTTCCAAACACTAAAAAAAGATAAGAAAATTCTCTTATACAAACAATCCTACCAAGATTGGAACTCATTCAATAGATGCACACTGTTTAAAGGGGGTAAAGTTGGGTTTGTATTTTTTAGTAAGAATGATTTTAAGACTGGAAGTGTTATTGATTTCTTATATCACTTTAAATAACCAAGATTTTTAATTTAAAGAATTAAATGGGTTAACTATTTTGTCATCAACGTTGGAGCTTTACGAAACCTTTTGGGTAATACAAGCCTTGACAAAATGTCATGCTGGAATACTGATATAAGTTAGCAAATACAACATTTAATTATTGACATGTCTATATGGCACTTAAGCTTCAAAAACAAGATGTATGATAGATTTAAAAAGGATGAACACATGGTTATAATATAATCTAAGGTTATAACGACAAAATACTGACCACCTTTAATTTTTAGAATTAAAATTCTGGTTATTTAAAGTGATATAAAAAAATGAATTATGCTGCTAGTTTTAGGTTCATTTATACTACAAAATAAACACAACTTGTATTTTTACTGGAGACTCTCTTTGAGTAAATATATATTTACCTCCAATTCATAAAGAAAACTTTTAGAAATCCCTATGTGTTCTCAAACTAGTATCTTGTCCCATGTAACCACACTTCAGTGGCAATATGCAGATTGTTTGTTGAATACCTTGTCTATCATTCTTCTTATGACTTTTGGGAGTTTTTTCATGACACTATAAAAAAAATGATAATACAATAGTAGAAAAACAATGGTACTTTGTTTGGTTGGGTGTAGAGTTACAAAAACAACAATTTAATCCAAAGGACTGTATTTCAGCAAGAAAAAATTACAACTTTAAAACTGTCTTTTAAACTTTACCTTGACTGACTTTTTAGGTTAAGCTGCAGTTTAGAGATGCTGCAGCATAAAAGTAAGACATAAGAGAAATTAACTATGGGTTATCAATGTTGATGTTCATAGTTCACAGAAGTAACCCAAAAATGAATGCTTTTTATTTCTAAAGGCTGGTTCATGGTTAAATTCCTTTACTTTTTCTGTAACTTTACCCTTTTCTTTTTCCTTAAGTAAAAGCTGGTTTATGTTAAAATTCCTTTTCCTTAACTTTAGTCATTAAGGTTGCCACTAATGACAGGTGCACTTGCGAAGTTTTCAAAATTTGGGGTTCTTTTAGTCCTACAAATGTGGAAACTCTTTAACCAAATCTATTAAATGATCAATATCCGTTTCTGTAATAACTACTGCTTCCAATAATTAAAAAAAAAACAATCTATTGTGAGGTTAAAACATATCAACAAATATTTTGCCGCTGGCACTTGCGCAATGCGCTTTTTCCTCTTCTTTTTCCGTAATTAAATATTGGCCAACTTTCAAGGTCATTCCTTAAGGCTTAAGGAAAAAGATATGGAAAAGGAATAAGCATAAACACTCTAATCTGAATACATGAGATTTAATAATGAGAGTGTCTAAAGAGCTGACAATTCGGTTGAATAGTCGTGAGGCTAAAGAGCCGACATTAATTATTTATTATGTGTTTTTCATATTTTCGTTTTTTTTTTAAATTTATTTAAACTAAATTAACCCAATCTAACCTAAACAGACTCAAACCAACTTATTAAAAGCCAAAACAATTAAAAAAAACACAGTTTAAACTAAATTAACCCAACGTAACCTAAACAGACTCAAACCAACTTATTCAAAGCCAAAACAACCCAAAAAAAACATTACAACCCCTACATCTTTTTTGGCATAAAAAAATGGAGGCTCTAGGGTCCTAAATGACACTGAATCCTTGTCTGACATTTTTTTTTAATGCAAAAAAAGGTTTAGGGGGGGGGGTTAGTTTTTTTTTGGGGTTGGTTTAAATCTGTTTCAGTTGGGTTGGGTTAATTTACTTAAAAATATCCTAAATAATTAACTGTCGGCTCTTTAGCCTCACGACTATTCAGCTGAATTGTCGGCTCTTTAGACATTTCCTTTAATAATTGCTAAAGGAAAAATGGTAATTATGCAGTATGCGGACCGTATACTGCATAATTACGGGAAAAAGTTACAGCAAGAGTAACACAAAAATAATTTAACCATGAACCAGCCTTTACTGCTTACGGCTTTACTTTTTACCATGCAGCAACTCTGATACCAGAAAAGCTCTTAAAGTAAAACAACACAAAAATGGTTACCAAAAAATTATAAACAATACTTACATAATTTTAATTCTCCTCCTGTTGACTCATTTTTTGTGTCTGTCTTCAATAAAAAACCACAAATGGAAAAAAACGCCAATAAAAAATTTCGGAGAATGAAGTTTCTTCACACCCCCGAGAAGCTGGCTCCTTGTTGCCAGCTCCGGACAAATTAGAGCAGACCAGATAAATACTGCTAATCGTCAATAACATTGCGAAAAATATGTATTTGTCTTAATAATATAAAGCTTTTGGTCAATTTTTTCCACGCTTTAACCCATCATCTCATGTTTATAGTCAAACTAAATAATTTCGAGCCCAAGGAATTCAAATTTGACAATATTTTTGACATAGCCCTAAGGGATGCTTGTCAAAAGTGACATTTTGCAGAAAAAATGTAAAAAATCTAGTTTTTTTAAAAAGGGGTGGGTTTTTTGAAACAACTTGTAGGGTAAAAAAGTTACGCAATTAGGTCACCAATTTAAAGATTGCTACCCCATTTCACTGGCTTTAGTGGTTTCGAAAGCGTCGCATATTTTGCGAAAAGCACCCCCATTTAGGGGTGAACAAAACGATGTGGACTTTTTATTTTACATCCATTGCATTTGTCTACCCCAAAAACCCTCAAAACAGTGGTTGTCTTATTTTTATCTTTTTTCCTGGAAAAAGTCGTTTTTTAAATTTCATTTCAAATAATATAAAGCTTTTGTCAATTTTCTCCACGCTTCAATCCATCATCTCATGTTTATAGTCGAACTAATTCAAATTTGACAATATTTTTGACATAGCTCCAAGGGATACTTGTCAAAAGTGACATTTTGCAGAAAAAAATTCAAAAATCGATTTTTTTAAAAAAGGGGTGGGTTTTCCGAAACAACTTGTAGGTTAAAAAAGTTACGCAATTAAGTCACATATTTTGGGAAAACCACCCCCATTTAGGGGTGAAAAAAACGTTGTGGACTTTTTATTTTACTTCCATTGTATTTGTCGACCTCAAAAATCCTCAAAACACTGGTTGTCTTATTTTCATTTTTTTTCCTGGAAAAAGTAATTTTTTTAAATATAATATAAAGCTTTTGGTCAATTTTTTCCACGCTTCAACCCATCATCTCATGATTATAGTCGAACTAAATAGTTTTGAGGCCAAGGAATTCAAATTTGAAAATATTTTTGACATAGTCCTAAGGGATGCTTGTCAAAAGTGACATTTTTCTAAAAAAATTTCAAAAATCGATTTTTGTGTGGTGGTGGGTTTTTCGAAACAACTTGTAGGGTAAAAAAATTACGCAATTAGGTTACCAATTTAAAGACGGTTACCTTATTTCTCTGGCTTTAGTGGTTTCGAAAACGTCGCACATTTTTCGACCCCAAAAACCCTCAAAACAGTGGTTGTCTTATTTTCACCTTTTTTCCTTGAGAAAGTAATTTTTTTTTAATTTTATTTCAAATAATATAAAGCTTTTGGTCAATTTTTTCCACGCTTCAACCCATCATCTCATGCTTATAGTCAAACTAAATAGCTTTGAGGCCAAGGAATTCAAGTTTGACAATATTTTTGACATAGCCCCAAAAGATACTTGTTAAAAGTGACATTTTCTAGAAAAAATTTCAAAAATCGATTTGTTTAAAAAAGGGGTGGTTTTTGGAAATAACTTGTAGGGTAAAAAAGTTACGCAATTAGGTCACCAATTTAAAGACGGTTACCTCATTTCACTGGCTTTAGTGGTTTCGAAAATGTCGCATATTTTGGGAAAACCACCCCCATTTAGGGGTGAACAAACGATGTGGACTTTTTATTTTACGTCCATTGCATTTGTCGACCACAAAAACCCTCAAAACAGTGGTTGTCTTATTTTTATCTTTTTTCCTGGAAAACGTCATTTTTTTAAATTGTATTTCAAATAATATAAAGCTTTTGGTCAATTTTTTCCTCACTTCAACCCATCATCTCATGCTTATAGTCGAACTAAATAGTTTCGAGGCCAAGGAATTCAAATTTGACAATATTTTTGCATATTACATAGCCCCAAAAGATACTTGTCAAAAGTGACGTTTTCCAGAAAAAATGTCGAAAATCGATTTTTTAAAAAAAGGGGTGGGTTTTTCGAAAGAACTTTTATGGTAAAAAAGTTACGCAATTAGGTCACCAATTTAAAGACGGTTACTCCATTTCACTGGCTTTAGTGGTTTCGGAAACGTCGCATATTTTGTGAAAAGCACCCCCATTTAGGGGTGAACAAAACGATGTGAACGTTTTATTTTAAGTCCATTGCATTTTTCGACCCCAAAGACTCTCAAAACAGTGGTTGTCTTATTTTTATCTTTTTTCCTGGAAAAAGTCATTTTTTTTAAATTTCATTTCAAATAATATAAAGCTTTTGGTTAATTTTTTCCACGCTTCAACCTATCATCTCATGGTTATAGTCAAATTAAATAGTTTTGAGGCCAAGGAATTCAAATTTGACAATATTTTTGGCATAGCCTCAAGGGATACTTGTCAAAAGTGACATCTTGCTAAAAAATTTCAAAAATCGATTTTTTTTAAAAAAAGGGGTGGATTTTTTGGAACAACTTGTAGGGTAAAAAAGTTACGCAATTAGATCTCCAATTTAAGGACGGTTACCCCATTTCCCTGGCTTTAGTGGTTTCGAAAACGTCGCATATTTTGGGAAAAACACTCCCATTTAAGGGATTTTCGATTTAAGAATTGGTTTCGGTTGACATTATTTTGACATAAATTTTGATGGCGTTCTAAAATAATGACGTCATTTAAAATATTGTAAAGATTTCTTTGATTTTACTAAGAGTACTAGAATTTTGCAAAATTTAAGGGGTTATGTATAGAACCAAAGGGCCGAACCAACCTCCCAGGCTGGTTCTAAAATTTTATAACCGAGTTGCAACTGTGGCGTCATTGTTTTAAAACGAAAGGACCGGTTTCGGTTCTGGTTCAACTAGAACCAGGACCAATTGTAAATCGAAAAGCCTTTTACCCAACAACAGCCATGGCGCTTTTTTTTAGGTTAATTCTATGATGACGCCTTTGTTTTTCTAAAAGGAAAAAAGATAATTATTAGAAGCCACAAGCTTTTATAGTCTACGATGAGTAAAATAAAGTGTAGTATGAGGTGTAGTACAATTAAATTAAAATATTAAATTCAAGCTTTTTTTATAAAATATGAGAGAGAGAGAGAGACTTAGATGGGGCTACCCAGAAAGAAAGGCAGGCAAGTATTTTTTTTTAATGCTTGGTTTACCCATCAAATAAGCACAAATTTATTAAGCGTAATTCTATAGGTCTCTTTTTTTTCCTTCAGAAAAGAAAAAAGACTGCCATATAGAATTACGCTTAAATTTGTGCTTATTTCATGGGTAAACCAGGCATAATTGTATTGTGCACAAAAATATTCTACCCCTGTTCAAAAAGTATTGAGAAGTTTTTTTTTACTTTGTAAAGAGGGACTAATCTTTTGTGTCTTTAGTGCTCCTGCCTATATACATTAAAGTGTATGATAAGGGGATCATAAAATGAATGAACTGACCATATTTTATCTTATAAAATTTAAAAAAGACCTGACTGAATTGAGACATATCCCAGTAATTAGAAGTGTTTAAAGTACCTACCTTAAACCGAGGCTTAACCAGAAGTCAGACTTTTAAAAATAACTATATCATATTGCATATTTATATATTTATTTTGTTTTTTAAATTGTTATTTTTTTTCACAATTGGTTTTAGCCTCTCTTTCTTTTTCCAATATTGAAGATTGATCCATTAATTTGGCTTGGTCTACCTTCAAGAAACTTTTGTTCAGTGGGGAAAGCATGGTGACCACCAGGCATAAAATCATAGAAAATCATAAAATGTTGAAAGTTTGGTCATATATTCATTAAAAAAATTACACCCCAGCTGGTGGTCACCCTGAGAAAGAGCAATTTGTTTGATTTATTTACATTAAATATAATGTATTTAAAAGTTAAAAAGAGGTGCTCTTTAATTCTTAATGAAGTCAATGTGACCATCCAGATTAATCTCACACCAAAAGCCCAACATTTCTACAGGAAAGTTATTGATAGTATAAAATGAATAGTCAAGTGCAATAATTTCAGAGAAGATTAGCACTAGCAGAAAACGTTGCTGTTCATTACAAAGATATCATTGAGAAGATTGATGCAACTTATGCATTTATTGTGTGCCAAATTAGAGTACCGACAGCAGCAGAAACCCAAAGCCAGTAGATTTACTTTAGAAGAAAAGGTTCTCTCCCTCAGCATTTTTAAATCAAGTGGTCAGGCTTACAGGCTATTGCCTAAGATTTTTGATTTGCCAAGTAAAAGTTAATTAAAAAAACTGTTTGTGAAGTTTGCAAGAGTAAATTTATAAGTCGTAAATAATGTTGTTGACATACTTTTGAGGCTTTATTGAATTTGGTGTACATTTAGAACTGTTAGTAAATTATTTGTGGAATAATTTTAGCAATAATTATTTCTAAGTGATTTATTTTGTTTTTAAATAATTTTTACTGTAAGGTAATATTTTATCTTTTTACTTATTGTACCGGGTGATTCATCATATTTTTCACCTTTACTCCCTTATCATTGGAGGGATAACAAATGTTAAACTTTGCAAAAAAAGAAAGAAATTCTTGTATTCAACAATCCAATAATAAGGTAAGGGAGTAAAAAATACCTCACCTATAAAATTAAAAAGCAAAATGTTTTTTCCATAACATTTCATTTGCGTCAAGATTTCATAAACACATTTGTCTTTCGAGTTCAGTGCGGCCAAAGACAAAAAAGTTTTAAAATATTAACAAAAACACCAACTTTGATTTATCTTTTAATTTTTTTGTTGTTGTTTTTTGGGCGCATTGTGGCCCTTTTTGCTATGCCAAGAAAAATCAATATTGCATTACATTTGTAAAGTAATATTGAATTTTGATTTAAAAATCAATGTTCTTTTGCAGTATTAATTTTTTTGGTTATCATGTGTCAAGGTCATAATTAGTTCCATAGCACAGTACAGTAGATAACCTTCTGTTCTGCCAGCCAGACTGAACCCAAGTTCTTTCTCTATGGATTCAGAGTTTCGTAAGGTAAGCGGTATGAGGTAAGACGAAAGGAGAATAAACTATAGCAAATGCATGCTGCTGTTCATAGTATTCCGTAGGCTGCAAGTGCTAAGAGCACCCTGCATTTGCTATTGATCATTTAACTTGCGTCTTACCTAATATTGCTTACCTTAAGCTACAAACAAACACATGCAACTTTCAAAATTAGAAAAAAACAAAATTCTTAGTTTCAAAACCCAAAAAGGGCATTTGAGTTCAAATTACAGAATCTTAAATTAATAGTTTTGCTATGGTTCAAATTACAATTGAAAGGAGAAATGTTTACTACCATTGTAATTGCACCTTAAGTTTTACACATTTTTTTAAACTGAATAAGGCACCATACCTTAGTATGTTTTCACATTAATACCTATTGAAAAGATTGTCTTCTGTTTCTTTCATAGAGCATATTCTCTGTTCTGACAAAGTAAGTGATATATGAAAAAATTAGATGCTTGATTTTCGATATGTATTGAGTACGATATTAAAACATATTAAATGTATGGTGCCTCATTCAGTGTAAAATCAGCAAATAAAAACTACTTCTTTTTTCGCACAATTTTTATTCAAAATCAGAAAAATGTAAAAAAGTGTCAATAAATTTAAACATGCTTAAATACAGCTCTTGTTGTATATTCTTGTCAAATACCACTTGATAAATAAAAAAAAATTAGCCAATAATAATTTTCTATTCTTTAATTCAAATCTGATGTTTTTTGACAATTTCCCTGGTGACATTTGCGGACAATTTTGGTACAAATGTCACTCACAAAATTGCGAAGCAATGGATTCCACTAAAAATGTTTTTTTTTTGTGGTATTATATCCGATAATTAGTGTGCAGCTGAAGCTATGACAATGTATCACTGGTGTAGTTCATGGACAAAATTTATATTAGAGGTGTATTTTGGGAACATTTTCTAAATCTATCCTTTATCTTGCCAAAGAGCATATCTACACTTAGTTCAGTTCTAAAAATAAAGAAATAAGTTATTAATTGTTAAAATCTAGCACAAAAGAGGTCTAACCTAACGTAACCCAAATAAAAAGAAAATGCTAAGTTACAATAGTTGCCACAAGAAAATCACCAAATATTAACTAAAATCTAAGCTAACCTATCTTAACTCAATACGAAAAGTGCTGACTAATGCAAACAAACGGAAAACTGTCACTGTCACCTCAGGTACTTTCAGTTCTTTTGTCGCCAAATCACTAATCCTGTTTTCCCTTATTAACTAAGTCACTGCCAAAGGTCACTCACCCTTTTTAATTTACTATTAAGAACTGTTGTCAAATGAATGAGTTGAGTCAGAAAGAGAATCAGTGTGCAACTTCCAAAGTTATGATGATGTATTATTTGTGTAGTTCAATATTTTCTGATTTTGTGGATGTTCAAAAAGTTGCACAACTGTCACTGTACTTGGTCACTTGCTGCCCCCAAGTGCATATTTGGTCACCGTCCAGCAAATATCCCTGGACTTCTATTCTGGTGCCATTGTCTGTTCATAGAGAAAATTGTCATAGTTCTGAAAATAAAGAATTGATGTATATTATAGGGATTATAATTAGATATAAATCAGCAGCTCAGCAGTTTTAATTTTATACTCTGTCTCTTTATTTTGATAAGATAAATAAAGAAATAAAAAGTCGAGAGTTTAGGAAAGACACATAGAATTTACACTAAACTTGTGTGCCCTCAAATAAAGTAATCTTAAAGATGGGTAAAGCTGGGTTTATAGAGAAAATAAAATAACATCAAATATAAAAACAACAAATATGCTGTATTTCTGATGAGGAATGGTAGGTTTTCTTGTAATAAAGGTGCTAAGCTTTTTTAAGAAGAATATGCAATATGCTAAGCGCTTTCATTACGAGAATATGGGTTCAGGTGATCACAGTTAACTAATATCATGGCTAATTCTTTCCTTTATAAACCTAGCTTATAAGCGAAAAATCTGATAACCTACCTTGCAGAAAAAACACTTATAGTCGTACCCCACCAATTGCCGACTGTTGAAAGCGACTTCGCACAGCTTTATTTAATATTAAAATAAATTTATTTGACCAAAATCCTGTTATTTTCCCAAGTTGTTTTAGGTTAGGTTACAACTACAAAACAAACTTCTTCTACTTCAGTTTTTGTTGACAGTTTTACATTCTGCCCTAACTGGCTCTTTAGCCAACTATTTCATAAGGTCACTGATACGTTAGTAGGCTACGATGATAAATACCATTACAGTTTTCTGTAATGTAGGTACCCATAGTACACTGAATATATATACACTTTTGGTCCACGAAGTACGCCAGAAATACATATATATATATATATATATATATATATATATATACATATCTATTTATTTCGCCTAAATATTTTCTTAAAACGAAAAAAAAAAACATTTTTTTCCGTTCGAAATCATAACTCAGCTATTAAAATATCAGTTTTTTACTCAAACAATTAAAATTAATTTAGCTCGCCCTGACTGCATTTGTTTGTGAAAAAATGTTAACGTGCATCAGATAAATAATATTTTTCACTCGCGTCTTTAAAACCATGCTTGCAAAAAAACTAGTTGTAAAAACTACTAATTTGGCATCGGTAATCAAAAAGGCCATGGTTTGGTAATTGGCGAGTCTGTTACTAAAATCGTGTTTATGATGAAGATATAAAAAAATATACATTTTTATACATGTTTTGAGGTTTTGCTCCCCCACTAAGGACAAAAGTGAAAAAAAATCATTGGACTACCAGATATGTAGGAAAAAAACATATGCTTAGTTTATTCCCAAAGGTTTCGATTAGTTTTTTTCGTTTTTTTATCCTCCCATCCCTATTTTGGAGTAAATCGCCGATCTGCCACCTCTAGGCGAATGAACCCATCCCAAACCGTGTCCTGCAGATTTTTCAGTAAATTTCGCTTGTTGCACGGAAGGCAAATTCAGCTCTGACTATTACCTCGATTGGATTCAGGAGAAATAGCTTCCGAATCCTTAGGCAGTAGACCAACACTACTGGTTTTATCAGGTTTATCTCCATTAACAACATTTTCTTGCCATCCCTCTTTAATTTCCTCTTCTTTATGAGGTTTTTCTATACCCAGAAATGTGTGGCAGACGTCCTCGACCTTTGGGAGAAATGCCGAGTTAATTTTGGGATTGACAACTTGGTCCACTATGCGTTCAACACCTCTTTCAAGCCATCCTGACCTATAAAGGAAGTAATTAACTTTAATTAAAATTAATAAATGACCCGTCTATAACACACAAAAAACTTGCTTAATTGCAGAATGCGGTTTTGATTTTTTTTTGAAAAATGTTAAAACTGTAAAGGGTGATTCACTTTATTTTCCATCCCCCTTAACTGCCTTATTATTGGATGTAGAAAAAAGTTTGAAATACAAAAGTTCCTTAATTTTTTACGAAATTATATATATAATAATATAAAAACGTTAATAAAAACTATATTTTTTATCCTAAACAATAATAATGATTCAGTCAAGGCTACCCGTGTTAAAATATATTCCTATAGTAAAAACATTTTAAATTGCCATAATTCAAAAACCACGTATCGCAGGGTATGCAAGTTATACATTTTTGAAATCACGAGAAAAAATCCAGTTTACCGGTAAAATAAATTACAGGGTGTTTTATTTAAAACAGGAAAGTTGCTGTCAAAATTTGACATGTAGGATAACGATAAAAATATTTGGGTTGCAATTTCTTAAATTTCGTAAAAAATTAGGGAACTTTTGTATATCAAACTTTTTTCTAACTCCAATAATAAGAGAGTTCAGTGGGGGTGGAAAATATAGTGAATCACCCTGTACAGGGTGATCGGTTATAAATGTTCCCTGGGATATCTTTTTTTTCTAACAGCTGCAGAAGAACCAAACAAGAACTGTGTGAAAGGGTATTTTATAGGGACCTCAAAATCATTAATAAAAATTAATCAATTCAAATAGTATATAGGTGTGCCAAAAAGTTTTTTGTTCTTGTGGGACATCCTATATATTTTGAGATTTTCGAATTATCCAGAAAATTAGCTTTTTAAAAATACCATATAGCACAGGTCTGAATGCAACCGTGTTCGAGATATTTCAATTTGAACTAGATATAAATTAACTCGTATTAGATTGTAATATAATAATACCCAAGTAATTTCTGACGCCCTGCTGTCGAAACGCCGCTATTTTAATTTTTCACAGACAACTATTTATTGCGAAAGTTAAGTAAGTTCTACTTTGACAGCTTTTTGATTGTTGTGATTATGCATATTAATATGTATGTCCTACTTACCCTACAGTACCCTCACGTGTCTCCGCTGGAAATATCAATAGCAAAGAAAAAAAAATATAGAAAATTTTTAATCAAAAGCATGTTTTCTTTTTACGCTTTATAACATAATACAAAATAAAACTACTTTATAAAAAATAATAAAAACAATTGGGTCCAACTATTTTGTTATCAGTCCCATGTGAATAATGTATTTCAAATAAAAAGAAATAAAACATGGCAAACAAATAAAAGTTCTTTGGTCATTATCAAACACTAGTTTTGAATGTAATATTAAAAAATTATGTTCTTTAAAAGTGAATAGAGTGTCAGATAATTTCTCAGTTCCCTGAAAATGTTTTTTTTTTCTAAAATATGAAAAGATACTTTACTAAAAGCCTTGTCTTACCGTTTTGTGTACTGACAAAATGCGTCGCGTAGGACAATTTAATTATTGGAAAACGCAATAATAGTAAAAATATAGAGTGCGACAAAAAATCTTGGACTGATTTATAATTTTTTTGTTTTGTGGTCCATTTTTATAAAGTTTGGCATTTTCGAAAGTTAGAAGAACAAAGTTTACTAGTAAAATGTCAAAAATTCAATATGGCGGACGTAGTCAAAAATTTAGTCTGGAAAAAACAGGTAAAACTTTTTTTTTACCTCCCTGTAACTTTTTATTGGCAAAATAGGATAGCTTATGCCTTTTCACAACTAGCAAGGTATCAGAGATAAAATTCGGTTAAGTAGTACAAAAGTTGCATTGGCTCAACATTCCGCATAACGTTTTTTGTTTACCAAAAACTTTATTACTTCTCTTCAGATTTTTATAAAAATTTTAAAAATCTTTGTCAATTGTTTTAGCTTCAAAATAAACTACATGTTTTTTATTTACTAAGTGAAATAAAGAAACTACCACACAAGATTAATATTGACGTAAAACTTTTAACACATAGGTTAACAGATGTCAAAAATCAACAAGCTTCCCAAAAAGGTGCCATAAATAATACCTCCTCAAACAATTGACAAAAAAATAATTTTTTTAAAATTTTTGACACATTGGTTGACAGATGTCAAAAAAAACGAATGCGTTCAATTTCTTTTTCAACCAGCTTTCCAAAAAGGTGCCACAAGTGGTACCTTCTCATTAAAAAAAATAGTTGGTAGATCCTGGGACCCGAATTTTTTTTTATCATTGACGCAAAGTCCGTAAAAAAATCAATAAAGATTCACCGTTCCATTTAAAGAATCACCTTGCATAAATATGTCATGTATTTGAAAACATGCAATAAAACATGGCAAACAAATAAAGTTCTTTTGTCAATATTGAACATTAGGTAGCGTACGAAAGAAATAGGTATGATTTTTAATGTTAGTTTAAGAAACTCTGGGCTTTAAGTCAATAAAGTAAAAAGCAATGGTGTGCCAGACAATTCCACCTTAAAGCTTTGTCTTATCGCTTTTACCGATGAACTGATTGAACAATTTAATTTTAGAAAAAAAAATACTTACAGGGTCGTAAATGATGCACCAAACTTAACGGAATGATAATATGAAATATACTGAACAAAATATCCAAAATAAGACAACACCGTATCATAGCCTCACCTTTACAATAGCAAGCAAGACGGTTAGAGCTAGATGCAGCGAATTACATGAAAGATTTATCAAAGAATTAGATTAAATTTTTCACTTAACAATGTTGGTTTTAAAGGAGATGTTCAAAGTGTCTGCCTTACAAAGTACAAACGTAAAAATAAAAACTAAGTCACAAAAATACAAACTGGAAAACCTGGGATGCTTTGCGATGCATTGCGTATGTTATACAAATAACATCTTGACCACATGTACCTTAACTTATTTAAATCTGCTTCAAGTTAAATGCTCACAAAGAAAGGGTTGGACGAACAGATTTTGAGATTTCTGGGTGGGGGGAAACATAGGAGGGTTGGTTCAATTAAAAAAAAAAAAAATACGGTCATGTGATATTAACTGGTAGTACCTCAGCAAATTTTGTTAAACCTTTCATGGCGTCAGATGATTTAGTGTTGCAGATTAAAACCCTTTTTTCATTTAAAAAGTTATCGGATTTTATCAAATATATTCCAGACGATCGATGTGTAGAATGCGATTTTTTTTGGAAACCACTTAACCGACTTTAATGATTCGCACCTCCTTCTGCGTGGCAGAAACAAAGCTTGTTTACGACTTCATAAAAAAATCCAAAAAATTTTCGTAACATAAGAATAAACGAGACTCTTTGAAGGGAAAAGTTTGTTTCTCTCCGCCATCATACATTTTAAGATGGCGAAAAAATATGTATTTCTAATCAAAGTCTTGCTCAATTTACTGCAAAGAACAGTTTCTTGCATTAAAATCGGTGGTATGGTTTAAAGGTTATAACGGAAAACATTTTGTCCGGTTTTTTATGGCCCACCCGGTCACGGTGAACACAGATATGCCTTTTGACAAGTTTAAAGGTATTTGTTCGGAGTGCTGGAGATATAATTATGGATTTCTAGTTATAGTCAAAAACTCTGATTTATCTAATGGTCGCTATCGACTCAAATTTGAAACCTATATAATTGTATAACATTTAACGATTATGCAAACGGGTCTGTTCCCAAACGAAAGGCTTTTAAACGAATCTCTTAAAATAAACGGCTTTTAAACAGCTCTGTTTTTAAAAAAAAAACAGCTTTTAAGCGGGTCTGTTCCCAATAAACACCTTTTTAACAGGTCTGTTTGCAAATAAACTGCTTTTAAAGAACTCTTGAACAGGTCCGTTTCCCAATAAAATGTTAAAGATTTTATATTTTCATTTAAAAAGTTATCGGATTTTATCAAATATATTCCAGACGATCGATGTGTAGAATGCGATTTTTTTTGGAAACCACTTAACTGACTTTAATGATTCGCACCTCCTTCTGCGTGGCAGAAACAAAGCTTTTTTACGACTTCATAAAAAAATCCAAAAAATTTCCGTAACATAAGAATAAACGAGACTCTTTGAAGGGAAAAGTTTGTTTCTGTCCGCCATCATACATTTTAAGATGTCGAAAAAACATATATTTCTAATCAAAGTCTTGCTCAATTTACTGCAAAAAACAGTTTCTTGCATTAAAATCGGTGGTATGGTTTAAAAGTTATAACGGAAAACATTTTGTCCGGTTTTTTATGGCCCACTCGGTCACGTGAACACAGATATGCCTTTTGACAAGTTTAAAGGTATTTGTTCGGAGTGCTGGAGATATAATTATGGATTTCTAGTTATAGTAAAAAACTCTAATTTATCTAATGGTCGCTATCGATTCAAATTTGAAACCTATATAATTGTATAACATTTAATAAGTGGTTTAGTCGGTTAGAATCAAGTAGTTGAATTACATCTCAAGAATAACCGAACCTGTTTAAAAACCTTTTATTGGGAAACGGACCTGTTCAAGAGTTCTTTAAAAGCAGTTTATTTGCGAACAGACCCGTTAAAAAGGTGTTTATTGGGAACAGACCCGCTTAAAAGCTGTTTATTCAAAAACAGAGCTGTTTAAAAGCCGTTTATTTTAAAAGAGATTCGTTTAAAAGCCTTTCGTTTGGGAACAGACCCGTTTGCATAATCGAGAAATAATGAGAGAATCCAATTGAAAGTTAGGGGAGAAAAAAAAATTTAAAAAAAAACTAGAAAGATTACTTTAGCAGAGGATGACATAACGTAATTGATTAATTCTATCTCTTACAGACATACAGCAAAGTACCTAAACAATTAATTAGAGATAACGCAAATTTGCTAGTTCTTCTCAAAATAGACGATATGAATCTTCACGTAAACAAGAATATGCCTTTTGACAAGTTTGAAGGTATTTGTTCGGAGTGCTGGAGACATAATTATGAATTTCTAGTTATAGTTAAAAACTCTGATTTATCTAATGGTCGCTATCGATTGAAATTTGAAACCTTTATAAATGTATAACATTTAACAAGTGGTTTTTTATTACCGTACCTGTTTAAAATTTTTTATTGGGAAACGGACCGTTTCAAGAGTTCTTTAAAAGCAGTTTATTTGCGAACAGACCCGTTCAAAAGCAGTTTATTAGGAACAGACCCGCTTAAAAGCTGTTTATTTAAAAACAGAGCAGTTTAAAAGCCGTTTATTTTAAAAGAGATCCGTTTAAAAGCCTTTCGAGCAATAATGAGAGGGTCTAATGGAAAGTTGGGCGAGGAAAAAAATTAATTTTAAAAAAAACATATAATGGAAAGAAATATCTAGCTTTAAAACTTTGAAAAACAAAAGATGATGAGTCTCTTAATAAGTTTTTCAAGCCTATATTGGAACCTTTAGAAAAACTGTCTGACACTAAAGCAAATCCTACCATTGTTTCCCCCACCACATCTCCTGTTTTAATTCCTAAAAAAATTCAGTAGTCTTCCCTATGTATTTTCAAAGAGAAACATTAGCCTCAATGCCAAAACCCGTTTCTTCATATCAGTATTTCATACATCCACGATTAAATAGCCCAGATGAAAGCGATGAAGAAATGTTGGAATCAACTATTTTACCAACCAACAGAAGATGAATGGGATAAATCCATCACGCAATTTCAAGATGAATTTAACCAGAGTTGTCCGGCGGTTCAAAAAGCGTTTTTACACATGTAACTTGTTATTTTCTTAAAAAAATATTTTTCCAATTTACCAAAAACTGACTACTCTATGATAAAATTTTTAACAAAGTCAAATAAGTTTAGACTTGGAAATAAACCTTTTGATTTCGATTCCAAGGGGAATATAAAATTCAGGGGCAAAGTTTTTCCCCCTCAAATAGGTTTTTATGATGATTTTTAAAAACTCCCCATAAACACATTATTTCGGAAAGTGAAAGAAAATATTTTCAAGAAATATTGGATTACACCATGTACATACAAGAAATTTTCAAGCATCAGGTCAAATTAAAGGTAGTAGAAGCGATAAGTATAAGGCTTTTATAAAGCCGAAACCTCCCAGTGAAAGTCGTAGGAAATCTTCTGTAGGAGGTAGTGCTCTGGTGGAGTATTATTATTAATTAATATTAATCAGCTTATTGATCGATTACGTAAGTTGGATGCTTCTAGGGATGCAGGAAATACAAACACATTGAATGACATATATATAAAATATATTAGAGAAACTTAAATCTCTTGGTCTTATTGAGTTCTATTAATAGCAAAATTGATTTATATTTAATTCATTTGTGTTTCAACCATGAATAAGTTTGGATTTAGGCTAAACTAGAACGAAAAGAGCAAACGAAGCTTTTCGAAATCAAAATAATATTGCATTTACTAAAGATGGAGATTATGACTTTCAAGGTCATACACTATCCAATATAAAACCACCAGAATTTAATAATGATGTTGATAATAAAAAATCTTCGCACACTTCACCTAAACATTGAGACATCTAACAAAAAATTGTAAAAATCAGCGGAAAAAAATTCTAATGAACTTGTTGATTTAAACACCAGAATAAACCTTTTAGAAGCTGAAACCAAAACCAAAACAACCATTCTTAGTCCAATTAACCCACCATCACTAAAACCTAAACAAAAATCTATATGTGCTAAAGATAGGTTTAAGTGCAACTAGTCAGCGTGATACAGAATGGCAAAAACTAAACATCTAATAACTGCAGCATCGGTCGGTCGGCAGGTGGTGAAAGAACATCACAGACCGGCTAGAAATTTTTTTTCTAGAGGTAGGTTTATTCAAAAAGGATTAGATGATACATTTGCTTCCGATTTGGCTCAACTGGATGCATAGGCAAAGGAAAACAAAGTTTATAAATTCATTTTAGTAGATACATTTTCTAAATATCTTTGGGCGAGGCCTTTGAAATCAAAAAATGTTTCCGATGTTACCAATGCTATGGAGGACATTTATAAGAAATCGAAAAGAACCCCTAAAAATATGGTAACCGATAACGGAAAGGAGTACTATAATTCAATTTTTAAAGCTTGATGAAAAAACATGGAATTAATCATTATAGTATATACAGCATTATAAAGCCTTCTATAGCGGAAAGAGTTATTAGAACAATTAAGGAGAAACTGTTCAAGTTGTTTACTCTTAACGGCAATCATAAGTGGATACATCTGTATGCAGAAATTACCAACAGTTATAATAATACTAGACATCATACGATTGGTATGAAACCTAAAGATGTTACCGAAAACAATGCAAATGTTTCATTACAAATAGTTTATAGTCATCTTAAAGTAGCTGCTAAAGGAAAGTTTAAGATTGGGTATGTTTTACGTATCAGGAAGTCGAAACACGTTTTTCAAAAAGTTTATATGCCTATCTGGACCACGAAACTCTTTAAAATTTTAAATATTCAAATTACGAGTCCCGTTACGTATCTGCTGGAAGATTTACAAGGTCACCGTATAAGCGGGATGCGGGGGCAAAACAACCTGATGTATTTTTGGTGGAAAGGATTTTACGTAAGAAGGGGGACAAAATTTACGTCAAGTGTTTACGTTACGATTCTAGTCACAACAGTTGGATTGATGCAGGAAAAGATGTGCTATAATAATATAAACAGAATGTGTTTATAATAAGCTGAATTAGTAATAAATTGATATGTGAATGGTGAGGTTGTAAAATAGTATCTAAAGGAAAAAGGTTGATATACAAGCGGACACTATTGTTTTAAACGCTGAAGACTTTTTTACTTATGTTAAAAAAACTGTTATTGGTACCAGGATATTGTATGGCTAGGATAACTTTTACTTTACATTTTAAAAGAACTAACGGAACGTACAGAAGAGTAGAAAGTTCAAAGATGGTTCTTTGCTACCTTTCAAATTTTGTAAAGGCTTTTGAAGAAATTAAAGATGAGTTGCTAACGAATATACTATGCTTAACTTGAAAAAATGTGTCTCAAATACCTGAACTATTAAATTTGTATAGATTTAAATACCTCTGTTGAATAAACAAGTAAGAATATGTCTATTAGTTCTCAAACAAGTATAGTGATGATTCTTTGTGTTCAGTTGAATCATATTGGCAGTAGGTAGACGGTATGATTGCTAGAGTAGGTGAAGAGATCAAACAAGAAAGTACTCTATTAATGCAGATGACATTTCCTGTGAATAATTGTCGCACGGAGGTAACAGTTGGTTTTACAATAAAACTGATAAACACCCACACCTACTAATCAATCAACGATCCATATCCTTCTGTGATTCTGATTGGTTCAACTTTATCAAGTTGTTGGATAAAGTTATGAAAAAGCACACCAAGATAAATATTACACTGACACAGGCACTATAATCTCACATTCAGAGAATTTTGGAATTTCCACACAAAAGTTCTTTGGCAAATATCCGGTTGAAGTTGAGTTTTGAAACCTATAAAATTGGCTATTTACTGGATTTAATATTATTGATAATCTGTTTAAAATTTTTAGTTTAATTAAATTTCGGTTAGAAGTAGTAGTAATACTAATTTATTTCTGAACCATAAAAAATATAACAATTTTTACAGAGGCTCCTCTTCTAGAGTATAATATAGTCACCTATCTATATTATTTTAACAAATAAATCTAACTAAACTTGATAATTCTACAAATAACTGTTTTAATCTAAATTTCTAGACATGAATTTATGAGTTCTAAATTTTACCAACAAGGTATTTTTTTAATTTTTCTGATTTATATTGCTTAATTATACAATTAGGCAAGTTATTGTATTCTTTAACACCTTTAAACAAAATAGAGACTGCCCTGAGATTTATATGAACTTTGGGGAGACTGATCTGAAATGAAATTCTTGTACCATAACTATGAATTTCTCACATTACTGTAAATAAAATGTGCGAATAACAAGAGGCTTGAAGAGTATAAATTTGTTTAATTGACATTATAATAAATTTAGAATATAACTGTTGCGTAGGATATTGTAACGGTAGAGTAAATATTTTTTATAGCCCTGTTCTAAAGCGTTTTTATTTTATTTCTATGTACCTGACTTGTATATGACTGCGTACAAGGCAATAGTAAATTGACCTTAAAAGTTTTTTGGTCACTGTAAAGCTAAGACGGTTCAAGAGGCCGATTAGTGCACTTATTTTGCTTTTTAATTTATTTATATGGGCCACTCAAGATAGAGAATTGTCTACTGTTAATACCAAAATCCTACTGGAAATATTAACACGCCACGCTGGTTACCCAGGGCGAAACATCGTTTATTAATTTCTCTTTTCGCTTTGATCTTTTGTGTGTTCCTTGTGGAATACTCATCCAAGTTTGAATTTTCGTTATTTCCACCCAAGATCTATTGATCTTTTGTTTTTTAGTTTCTTTTCGGTTGAAGTAACTGATTTGGAGGTTTTTTAACTTCTTCTTTGTTTTAATTGCCTTAGGAGCAGAATCATACTGGAAATATTAACACACTAGGACGAATTCGTATTAGGTAACTTGGATAAGTAAGTACCAGTGCGGAACGATGCCTATTTGTGAGTGGTTCAAGGTTGGAAATCTAAGTGTATGATGGTGTTTAATGATGTATAGTGGAGGGTGACCAGTGAAACTACTGATGAGCCCACGCTGGTTACCCAGGTCGAAACATCGTTTATTCATTTCTCTTTTCGCTTTGATCTTTTGTGTGTTCCTTGTGGAATACTCATCCAAGTTTGAATTTTCGTTATTTCCACCCAAGATCTTTTGATCTTTTGTTTTTTAGTTTCTTTTCGGTTCTTCTTTGTTTTAAACTGTACCCTTTCCTCCATGTAGGAGTTAAATAAATTATATGGCCTCCCCCTGATAACCAAGTGTTCTATTTTTTGTAGTAAAATTGAGTGAGATACTGTGTCAAAGGCCTTCCTGATATCTATAAATAAACCTGTGACCTTTTTGTTCTGATTAATATGCCTATAGATTTTATTTGAAAACTGGTTGTTCTATTTTTTGTAGTAAAATTACTGTGTCAAAGGCCTTCCTGATATCTATAAATAAACCTGTGACCTTTTTGTTTTGATTAATATGCCTATAGATTTTATTTGAAAACTTTTTTTAATGTCAACTCAGTCCCCTTATTTTTAGGAAATCCATATTGTTGCTTTTTTTTCAAATAACAAAGAAGTTGCTCTGCAATTATTTTTTCAAGCATTTGAGCTATGATAGGAAGTAGGGCTACCGGTCTACAGTTGTTGTGTTTATCACCCCCTTTAAATATTGGTACCAGAATTGCATTCGTCAACTTTGAAGGAAATATTCCTTTGGTTATACAAAGATTATATATATGACTAAAAACTGGAGCAATACTGTTAATTGATCACTTTATTATTTTAGCTGTAATATTGTCAATCCTGCCTTTTTGGTGCATATCAAGTTTTTGGATGTTTTTTATCTTATCGGGTTCTGTTAAAGCAATTACCATCGATTTTTTATGGTATGAGCAATTAAAATTGCTACCTGGGACTGCCACCCCCCCCCTCTAAATTAATTTTTTGCAACACTTTCACACACAATGTTCCAAATTGTGGAAAAAGTCACCCAATCTGTCCGTGACTGCCTTACCTGATATTTTGGTATTATTTGTATTTAATGTGATATTTTCAGTCTGCTTTTTACCAATTACGTTATTTACAATTTGCCACATTTTTCTCATGTTGTTAGAATTTTGATTTATTTCGTTAGAATAAAATATTTTTTTTTTGTATTAAGTTTTGAACCAACATTCGAGCCTCTATGTATTCTTGTTCCAGTGCAAGATTAAAAGGTGGATGTTTAAATTTTTTATTAAGTTATCTCTTTTTCTTATGCGAGACAATATCCTAGTAGTCATCCAAGGTTTAAGTTTAATTTCTTTGGCAGAAAATTTCATTTTTGGCTGTCTCGGGATTATCCTGAGAATACACCTCTTGCGAGTTATCTTCGTCCAAAAAGTTTGGAAGTTCTTTGTAGTCACAAGATATATGTTCTTTACTACAGGGGTGCCCCAAATTTACATTCAGTTCAAAATCTAATGCAAGCAGATAGTGGTCTGTGGTTTTTAGTTTTACTTACAATTACAGTACAAAAAAAGTGTTTGCCTTATATGGATCAACCAACTGGTTGGCTATTATATAATCTATGCAAGTCGCTCTTTGATATATTGGTTCCCGTGTGACCCCTTCGATAAATGCTGTAAAGCCATGAGTTGCCAAAATTCCTTTATATTCATTAATTGAAGATGAATGAGATAGTGTGTCACAGTTTGTGTCGAGTAGAAGAATACTAGGTTTATTTTTTATAAATGTAGTTAAAATATGTTGTAGGCTTGCATTAGAACTTTTAATTTTTTCATCATGGTACCTACTGTATATCCCTAGAACATTGAAGTTAATATTTTTTAATGAATAACTAATCAAAAGAAAGTCAGCAGTATTTAATTTATCTATCTTAATTTGGTTGCATTCAAGTTTTTTTGTTATATATATTACTATACCCTTTGACCTTGAATTGAATATATCCAAATTTCGGTAAGCACTATGAAATCCGATTTTTTCTCAAAGTTATTCAAATAAATTAAAAATTCGTCAAATTTTTACTTAAACTACAAATATTATATTGTAAGAAATTGCTGTGATGCAGTTGGTTTTAAAGATATTTGTATCATTATATGAAGAAACTATTTTTTTGTTGACATTCTGGGTTTATACAATTTTTAAAATCCATTTATCCCAAAAAATCCTAACCTAAATCCTACATCCTAAATCCTTACTAACTCACACTGACTCAAGCTCACACACCTGCGCCTCATCTCTTATTATAACGGGGCGAGTATCCTCTCTTTGTCGAGCATATATAGCCTCAAAGCAGCTTGGAATAGTTTGTGTTGCTCCCTAGTGAGTTCTTCATTCACATAAGCCCACACGTGCTCGCTGTAATTTCCCCTTCTCTTTCCTTGCTTTAAATAGCTTCAACTTGCCATCCATGCTTAGAAATGCAATTATTGCTTTGCATTATTTCTAGCTGTAAATTTTTTAAAGCTTGTGATGCTGGCTAATGAGCCTGGTACCAAAAAATCAACCAGCTGTGAAGATGTCTGCCTTATTTCCTGTTCTGAGTCTCCATCCTGTTAAGGCAAATCATTGATTATAACATTGTTTTTTATATTATTCTGCGCTCCCTGGATCATAACCTTCTTTAGGTGGTTTACCTCAGATTTTAGCATCTCGTTGTCTTTTTTCATTTCTTCCGCCATTTGCACAAGAACTTTGGTTTTTTGCGATCTTCCTCATACTTTTCGTTAAAAAACGAAAGGGAATTACGCATTTCTACAACCTTCATTTTGAGATCTGTGATTACTGATGCCAACCTAGTAACTTCTCTCTGTCAAGTTATCTTTTTCGTTAGTAATGAATTCGATTTTCCCATAGTTGGTTGGCATCGCTCTCACTTGAGGAATGCCAAAGCTTACACGACGATTTTGGCCATCTGGCCCGTATTCGGCCAGTGAAGTGCAGAGCGGAATCGACGTACGTTTAGAGACCATAACCTCAATTTTTTTCAGTTGGCAGTTTCTAGTCCACAGAACCAGTTTTCTTTATGTTCTTTCATCATACGCACCTCAAACTCGGAGAGATTTGCACATGCTGCATGATGCTTTCCTTTGCAGGACCCGCACTGAACTTTATACTGAGATTTGGGTATATTTTTGCCACACTTTTTACAGGGCACCTTGCTACCCGCCATCTTCTGATGATTTACTGTGTCAAAGGCCTTTCGCAGATCCAGCGCCACAAGCCCACTCTGCCTTTTTCCTATTTTGGTATGTAAGCTGTTTACTTCATTTTCTTTTTCTTTTAATTCCTCCTTAGACCTCATAAAAGTCTCAATAAAAGAATTCACACAATTCACCCTTTTTCAGCGCCGTTTTAAGCCATTCATGAGCATCGTTTAAAAACTTATCACTAACTGAAGCTTGACCATTCACATCTTCTTTGGCTTTTTTTAACTGCGTTTTTAAATTCTCAACTTCACTGGTCACATTTTTAATTTTCTCGGTTTTTCATTCTCTTCTTGAATGTTCAATGCTTTCTCTTGATCTTCCTTATCTTTTTTTGCTTTTATTTCTTTTTCATTCTCTAAATACATTTTGTAGTTCTTATTTGCTACATGTGCTAGTGATAATAACTTCTTTGTTATCGGAACAGACTCCTGTTTATTTCCATAAACCTTTGATGCGTCATGAATGGTTAACCTAGCATTTAAAGTTCTTTCTTTCATGCTTCTTCTTCTTTCAAACACAACTTGGTTTGATCTTGAAAATCCTCTTTCAACATCGGCACTTCCGTGGTTTAAGCTAAAACCGCATTTAACGATCTATGCTAGAATGGGATATTTAACTTCATTTTGTTCTGTCTCTTTTTTTATGAAATAAGCCCAATATTTGTCACCCCTTGACGGTTTTTCCTTTACTTCATCTTCTAGTTGAACAAGTGTCGATTCATCAGTAAGTAGATCCAAGTTTATATTATTAATAGGTATTGCACTGACAAATTTTATTAGATCTTTTATATTTGCCTTTTAAGTTCGGCCTTTTGGATGTAAACATCTTGCGTATTTCAAATTTTTCCTGCCGAGATAAAGTGCTTCTGAATTCAGTGTAAAAACACAGTTCTGTCCTTCTCAGGGAGTGAAAGTAATTAATTGGAAAGATTAACACGCCAGGACGAACCCGTATCAGGTGACTTATAATAAGTACCATGCGGAACGATGCCTATTTGTGAGTGATTTAGAGTTGGAAGTCAGAGTGTGCGATGGTGTTAAATGATGTCTGGATTGAGGGTGACTAGTGAATCGACTGACGAGCCCACGCTGGTTACCCTGGGCGAAACATCGTTTAATTTTTTTTTCCTTTCGCTTTGGTCTTTTGTGTGTTCCTTGTGGGACACTCATCCAATTTTGAATTTTCGTTCTTTCCTCCCAAGATCTTTTGATCTTCCCTTTTTTAGATTATTTTCAGTTGATGTAACTGATTTGGAAGTTTGACTTCTTGTTTTAATTGCCTTAGGAGCATATTCCTATTGGAAAGATTAACACTCCAGGACGAACCCGTATCAGGTGACTTATAATAAGTACCATGCGGAACGATGCCTATTTGTGAGTGATTTAGAGTTGGAAGTCAGAGTGTGCGATGGTGTTAAATGATGTCTGGATTGAGGGTGACTAGTGAATCCACTGACGAGCCCACGTTGGTCACCCTGGGCGAAACATCGTTTAATTGTTTTTCCTTTCGCTTTGGTCTTTTGTGTGTTCCTTGTGGGACACTCATCCAATTTTGAATTTTCGTTCTTTCCTCCCAAGATCTTTTGATCTTCCCTTTTTTAGATTCTTTTCGGTTGATGTAACTGATTTGGAAGTTTGACTTCTAATATTATATTCTTGAAATTTTATCAAGAAATAATAAATAAATATTTTGAAATCACACTTTACGTTTTCTTACTGTATTTTATTTTTTTTGGAGGTGTAGGTGTATGGGTTGAGGGATCTTATTAATAAAACGTCCTTTTTTTGGAATGCCAACGTTTCGCAAAATGTATTTGCTTCTTCAGGTCTATTCAAGACGGCCGTTCCATATGTCTATTTTATTGCTAATAAACGTCATCTTTTGGTAAAAAGGCATTTATTTTAAAAAAGTACGCGTACAGTACACGTAATTAAAAACTTTTAAAAAGACATAAACACACACATTAAAATCTTATTGGTACGAAGACTATTTCTTTCGCATTTAATTTTCTCACTGATGAAAAAACTGAGACGCAAATAAATTTTGCGAAACGTTGACATTCCAAAAAAAGGACGTTTCATTAATAAGAGCCCTCAACCCATAAACCTATACCTCCAAAAAAATTAAAAATAGGATCGTTAATGTCATCTGTAAATCTGACAGCTGAATATCAACATCCCCAATGCCAAACCAGCCATATTCAGCGTCCGACAATTTAATTACTTAAAGGTCAAAAGGTCAAAGTGATTCAGAACCCCCATATATAAATAATTGTGTGGTATTTTACATTGGGATTATTTAGAACATCGTGACAAAAATTTTAATTTTTGAGAAAGGGGATAAACCTACAACAAAATCACATACCTTTTTAAAAAGTCTAGAAAAAAAGAAAAAGTTTTAATATCAACGATTTTTGCATATTTTGGAACCGCAAGAACTATGTTACACAGCAAGAATTTACCAGAAAATGTATGGGCTGAAGCCGTAAATGCAGCTGTTTACTTGGTAAATTGCCGACCATGCAAAATTGATTTAAATATATCTTTTTATAAATTTTCCTGACCGTTATATAATTAAAAAAAAATCCTGGGTTGCGGTCTTAAATAATAATTAATTTATTCTGTGTAAATTGTAACATTTCGGTTTATTACAACCATTATCAGACTACATCTATCTAAAATTAAAAAATCATGTTTTTTGATAAAAGTTTTACAAAATATAAATATTAAAAATTAAAATACAAAAAAGTGACAGTTTAAAAAACAGTGAATAGATTTTTTTACATACATATAAAAAACATACAGAACAAACAAAATTATGTTAGATTAATAAAGAACTTAATTTTTAACTAAATATATCCCCGTACGAAAATTGAACTCAAAGAAGTTTTTCTTACAATTTTTGTGAATGATGCACTACTAGCTTGCAAATCAGTATAAATTATTACAGAAATATTGGAAAACCTACACTCAATTTCAAATAACTAATTGCAAGCCACCAGGAATGGAACATACTAGACATCCAGATAAGAGTGTATCCATAAGAAAAAGAAGATACACTGAACGGATTTTCAAAAGATTTGGTACGGACGCGTAGTTGTGCTTAGAACAGTCAATCAGTGACCGAACACAAAACAAAAGTCGTAAACATATTAGCAAATGGTTATGTCAAGTGGGAAAACGAGGCAGCTTCTAATAAAAATATCACCACATACGAAACTCGTGTCATCACTGTTCAGTATGTTTCGACAAGAACAGAAAGCTCAGCTGTTTCGGGTGACAGGTCGCTCCTCTATCGACTCCGTATAACGATAATCATGATTTCAGTGACAAATGTGCTGACCAAAAACACCCTAATGAAAACACTTTCCATGTAAATGTAATGCTATGACGTTCAAACAAATATTGAGCTTTTGCAAAAATGTTGGAAATGATTCGTGTTAGGTTGTCTCCCTAATATACTTCGCACCACATACAAAAGTTAGTGGTAGGTCTGACGTTATAAAGCCAGGCTATCTCTAGTTGAATATATTTTATAACACTCTTACTTACTGCTTACGAAAAGAATATCGCTTTTGTACCAAAGTGAAAAACAGTATTCCACCAAAAAATTTTAAGGCTGTTAGAATATTAATAAAATTTAGGAATTTTAACAACCTTTTAAACATTAAAATTTAATCTGAAATAAAAAAAATATTGTATGTAAAGTTCCTTGTGAAATTGAATCAAATATGTTAACTCTTTGGAGAAATTAATTTTACTAACCGCTATGCTCAGATGGATAACCCCCTCCTAACTTACTCGCAAATATGCTTCCTTAGCTGCTCCCTAAGCTGATTTTTGTTTAAACCTTCGGTCCATTTCTGCTTGGCAAGAAAGCTGGTAACATTGCCTTCTACTCTTTGCCTCAAGTTCTGATAGGCTGGTTTGGTATCAACATCAGCGATGCATTCTTTTCTAAACTGATCAAAAATACCTGAGAAAAACATACCATAAATTAATAAACATTTAATTTAACATTTTAGGGGCAGAAGCAAATATTCGACCACCCAGTGTAATTTATTTAACATAATCATATAACAGGGTTCCCACCAAATTCTGATTTCCAAATTCCCTGACTTTTCCAGGTTTTCCCTGACCATTTTTAAAAAATTCCAGGTATTTTTTGGATATAAATTGCTTGTCTACGTGGATACCAAGTAAATGTAAACTTTTACCATGACAATTTTTGAAAACTCAAATTTAGCAGATATTTATATTATCGAGATAAAATGGTAAGAAGCAAATAAATAAGACGAGAAACTTTGTTCGAAACTTTATTTAAATACAAAAATCACAGGAACCGAATTCGTTAAATCTTAAAAACAAATCAGGTACTTAACAGTATTAAAAATAAAAGACTAATTTGCCTAGTTCTACCAACGTTTTTTTAATTCATGTAGCAAGTTATAAAGTGTTAATATAATATATGTGCACATGCACACGAAAAAGAGGACCAGCATACATAAGCTGGAATACGGAAAAACTCAAGACAGAAGAAACACAGGAAATATAACAGAAACCAATTACTGAAAAAATAAAAGAACGAGTAAACGAGCTCTGGAAGAACATCCAAGAAACAGTAACTAGGGTTGCTAGTCCAGTGCTCGACCAAAGGAGAAAACAATGAAGGAAGTAGTTTGATAACGACTGTAGTAGAGCGACGGAAAGACGAAATATGACCAGGAAAAAAATGCTTCAACATCCAACAGCATCTAATATAGAAGAGTATAAACAACAAAGATCTGAAGCACGCAGAATGATATAAAGGAAAAAGAGAAACCACCATCTAAATATAATAAGAGAAATGAAGGAAAACAGGCAAAACGACAGAATAAAAGAATACTTTTAGCGAATAACAAAGTACACAACATGATACCAACCCAGAACCGAAAACTTTTTCTCAACAAACAACGGACAACTAATAACCAACTAAAGAGAGATACTAACCCCAAGGAAGAACTACTTTTGCGATCTACTCAACAAAGAGGTAAATATCGATACCGACACCCATAAGCATATAGACCAGATTTTCACCGGTAAACAAATAATGGAAAAATGCTGGGAATTTGACAGAGAACATCACTAGATGTTTATTGATTTCAAACAGGCATTTGACAGATTATGTAGAGCAAAGTTGTGGGAAGCAATGCAGGAACTGGGCTTTTAAAAGCTGATATCCCTGGTAAAAATGTGTACGGAGGATACAAGGTACAAGATAATAGTGGAACAGAGCTACTCTGATTTCTTTGGTGTTAAGCAGGGTCGTGACTCTCTTTCACCCCAATTCTTCAACATAGCATTAGAATATGCAATTAGGAAAGCCAAGATTGAGACACGAACGCCTATATTCCACCAGGAAGGATCCAACCTACTACTGGCCTTCGCAGATGATGTGGACATAATTGGCAACAACAGGATTAATCTTAAAGACACCTTGCACCACAATATTTCAACATCCATAACTCATTGCTTAATAAGAAAAGATTACAAAAAATGAGCAGAACTCTTTTTGGCAGTGGAAACAGTTGCTGTGGAGGTTCCTTCACTTTCAGTAGTTGGTGTAGATGTAGGTCCATTGTCATTTTGGGCCAAGACTGATAGTGTATCAATTTTCTTGATTAATAAAGCCAATTTCCTTGAATTTTTTTCAGCCTCCACCTACTTTATATGACCACAGCTCTTAAAATGGCTCAAGATGGTCTGACGCCCCGTTTTCGCAATTCAATATTTTTTAAATAAAGCGTACAATATGCTATTTATTGGTTTTCACAGCCTGTATAGACACTGCCACTCTGGTGGACTTATGGAAGGACTTATCCAGTCTAAACTAGAAACATTTTGGATTCTTGCTCTTAAAAAAAAATGAAAATTCTCCAAATTTGGCATCGCAGTTGCACCCCACATTATTTAATGGTTAAAAAATATTGTCGGATAAGAAAAAAAGCGCTAGACTACATTTGAAAGTTGTAACAGAAGATAGCGCGATGTGTGCGAACGAAAACCAAATATGTTTAATAAACACAATCTGCCACCCTGGGTTCTTTCTTTCTTTAGGTGGACTGGAACTGAATGAGCGCGAAACAGATATTGAGCTTATATACAAGGTGAGCAAAGAAGAACCCACATAATATTTTTTACAAAGTTGGTTTAAAAAATAGGTTGAGAAAGGGAAATTCCAGGTTTTGTGTGCCAATTCCCTGACTTTTGAGGATATTTTGTTCATTCCCTGACTTTGCCAGGTAGTTCTCAAAATTCCCTGACTTTTCCAGATTTTCCAGGTTTTCCAGGTCAGTGGGAACCCTATATAATTTCAAAATTCTCCGTCGTGAAGTAACATGGTAAGTACTTAGGAGTGAGGGCATCCACAACTCCACAAAAATGTACCCTGCACACCTCTTAGGTTTGTTATAGACTGGACCTTTCTGACCATTATTAATCATGGGCCCAATTTAATCCAATGACTAGTTTTCAATATACTTGTTAAAAGTGTCAGTGACCAACAAGCATTATAGCATCTCACGCGACTTTAGGGTAAGTATAAAACTTATACTTACCCTAAAGTCGCGTGAGATCTTGTAATGCTTATATACTTTTTTAGATTTTGTATTACCATTCTATGGTAGAGCTATGATAGGGTGCTTTAAAAGAAATCAATAGGTAAATACCATTAAATATTATGGAGTACAATTTTTTTTCTGTAACCTTTCTATTTCTTATTCGATTTTAATGTCTAAAAGATTGTTGAGAAGCTAAAAGAACTTGCTTGTGAACTCAAATAATGTCATTTAGAAAAAATCAGAAAGGTCTTGGTGTTGGTATTTTTCTAGAATTATCTTGTATACTGTTTTTAACATTGAAACCAAAGCCACATTATTTTCGACTAGAATGAGATATCAACCACTAAAATCTATTAAGAAAGGTAGTGATGTTTTGTGTATCAATGAATTCTATGTTATAGACATTTTATTTAGTGTGGTTTCTTTAGTGTTTTGCGTAATTTAAAAGTAACTAATTAGTTTAAAAGCTAAAAGCACAGAGTATGAATGAATGAAAACATGCTTTATTGTCTAAGAAAATTTTGTACAACACAATAGGTTCCTTATTGACAAAGCTAAAAACAAATAGATTTAAATTCATCTAAGCACTTAAAGGAAATCAGTAAATAATTACAGTTTTTGTCACGTCTTAAAAATTATTAGATTATATACAATTGCATCCTAAACCAAAGTTAATTTCAATTTACATATAAAAAAGTTAAAAAAAAAATAATAAAAGTTCTTTTTTTAAGAATACTAACATAATATTAAAAAATAATACAAACAGCTAAAAATATTGCTAAAATGTCATAGAACATGTTACAAACGAACATAGAAAATACAAGTAAAAATAAAAAATAAATAACAAACAAGTATTATCCAATTAAAAAAGTAAAAATTAAAGTTAAAAGTTTTAAAATGGTCAAACAGTTTCATTATCAAGCAGAAACTTTTTTACTGAATAATAGACTTTTTCAACAACAACGCATTTAAAATCGAAAAAAAAATAACAAGTTCTTTAAAGAATACTAACATAACATTTAAAAATATTGCTAAAATGTCATAGAACATGTTACATTCAATACATAAAAAATAACAGGTAAAATAAAAATAAATAATAAATAAGTACTATCCAGTTAAAAAAGTAAAAAATTAAAGTTAAAAGTTTTAAAATGTTTAAACAGTTTCATTATCAAGCAAAAAATCTTTTACTGAATAATAGGCTTTTTCAACAAGAATTTTTTTTATTATTTTTCTAAATTGTTTATGATTTTTGCAGTTCCTAACACCACAAGAAAACTTGTTGTAAACTTTAAGACCCCTCCTTCAAATGAAGGAATTCTCTATAAGTGCAAAATACGGAATGGGTACCGGTATTTGATTTACCTGCCTTGTCGTTTGAAGGTTTTGATGTTTTGGAAAATATTTGCGATTTTTATGTATCAAACAAGCAGTTTCTAAGATAAAAAGCGATGGTAAAGTTAATATTTTATTTTGAACAAACAAAGGCTGACAATGAGTTTTGGGTGGTAACTTACATAAATATATAGCTATTATATATTGTAGCTATTGTATATTAACGAAAATATTAAAATATAACAATTAACAAAACAGAAACAGGTTTAAAACATATGTTTTTTAAAGGTTTTAGTGCAATTCCAATTCCATGGAAATATCGTGCATGTGTTTAGCTTTTAAAAAGAAAACTTTCTAATCAACTATTAAGTACAGAATCTTCAAAAAATAGTACCTACATAAAATGGAAACAATGGTGAATAATAGTTAAAGTCGCCAGAAATGCTGTAATTGTCGTTGGAAACTGATAATTTAAACACCCTGTATTCTGAATATCAGTCGTTAGATTAAGTTCGGTCCACATTTATTGAAAGGTGAAAGGTCCGGTCTACAACATACTAAAGTTCCATTAAATTTGTTCGCGGTCTGAAAACGCATAAGAGGTGTGCAGGGTTTTTTAAATAAAGATTTTTATTAGTTTTTCTCCGACGTGCGTTTCGTGTTTTAATAAAAAAAAAACTTCAGGGAGATAAATCTGAAAGGGTGAAAACAACTACGTAAAACGGCATCACAAAAAAACTTGGAATCCAAAAATACAGTAAAAAAAAACCATTGACGTAAGAAAAATACAAACAGTATAAAATGATTTTGTAAAAATTTAAAAAAATAAATCATAAAGCTACATAAGCTACGTCGAGTAGTGAATAAAACAGATCGATAAAGTCCAAAAATAGTATCGAAATATTTAGGAAGAGTGGAGAGGAATTGGATTATTATTTTATTTTTTAACATATTTTTTATGAATTAGTATCTTCTCTTATTCTGTATCCAATTATGTCAGTATTTTTGATAAAATGTCCAGTATCAATTTAACGTGAATTAAATTATACACAAAAATGTTACAAGGTGCATATTGTCCAAACCCTCTCAAAGGCAAAGAGGTTGTAGACAGTAAAATAATAGTTTATCTAACAAGTGCGAGTTTTTCGCACTCGATTCAACTTAAAAACTTTAATTTAACATTTTTGTACTGTTAGTTTTTAAATGGATTTTTTTTTGAAGTTACCTCAATCATGTATTATCAGAAAACAAGGATTTAAGTTTAAAGTTCTCTGGTATGTTGGCTGGTTGACTAAAGCGGATAAGTAAAAAGAAATAAAGTTAAACTATTTTTCGGTTATTTATGTTGACAAAATGAAAATGAATTAGACATTTTTGTTTAGTGTGCTTATTAAAAAAAAAGATGATTGAAATATAGCGGCACCGCTAGAGCGGCGCCATAAAAACAAAGTTACTTGAGAGAAAAAAACTTGCATCCTAAGGGTCACGTGCATGAATTGTGGGTATACGGAGGTTTGTCTGGTTACACTGGTTGTTTGTAGTGCAACATCTACAGTGGGGAAAGGGGAGAAAGAAATCTGTGTTGCCAATTTTAATAACAAAATTATGCAACCAAAAACTTATTAAATTTGGTTTAAGTTTTGACGCTTATTTATTAATTAATTAATGAGGTTTAAGATATATGTTGAAAAAGCTAATATAGACAATATATAATACTCGCAACCTATTTAAAACTTTCGACGTGTTTTGAAAATTTAACATGTGTTTTCCTTAAACATCTTCTTTTGTAGTCAACGTGGCAACATTGATTGTTTGTTGCGGTTTCTCGATTTTTCCTGGAATGTCATTATTGTTTTGAAAGTGAAAGTTTCAGCACTTGTCAATACTATTTTTTTGATATTTTTATGAAAAGTTTGTGGCGAAAAATGGTTCCGAAATGTATTATTATATGCAAGTTGAAACAGAACACGGAGGACCGCTGTATTTCGTTTCACAGGTACGTTAAATTAAAATATTAACTAAATATTAGGTTAGAATTCATCATATTTGGCCATTCTTGGTAAACAAAGGCATTAAATCTGTGTTGCCGGCTTTTCATTAATTTCAGTGTGAATAGGGATTTCCATAGCACCTTTTTCTTATTTTTATAGTTGTACATCCTACTTGAATACATTTATAGGGTTTTTTTTATAGAAACATAGATTTTTATTACTATATCTAGACCATTTAATTAAACGGAACTTGAAGGTATTTTAAATAATATTAAAAACTGGGAAAAACGAATTAGGTTAACATGACAACAATGGGATGAACATATTGAACTCAAACACCCTGCCCTAGGTCTGAAAAAAAGCTCCTTCTAGTAATTCAATGTTCTAAGGTAAAAAGGGTCTATAAAGTCCTACTTGCCGGGCTTAAAAAAGCCGCCCCTCTACTACTGAGGTTGCTTTTGCATTGTAAAATGATTTGATGGACATAAAGTTAAGTTCTAACTAACTAACTAACTAACTACTACTGAAATGTTTAGATTTAGTAATGTTATGAATTTTTACTCTGTACCTTATGCTTTATTTAGCATTGCTAAATGTTATGAATTTTTACTCTGTATTTTATTCTTTATTTAGCATTGATAAAAGAAGGTAATTTTCCCAAAGTTTTTCTTTCAAATGTGAAATTTTATTATTCTCAGAAACATCAATAATCAACAGTCAGTAAATAAAAAGTTACATGTGCTCTTAAGAAATCACTGCCATGGAAGGTTTTTCCAGGTTTTTCCAGATAGTTCAGTCATCAGAGCATTTTTAGCTTGCAAAGGTGAGCTCATTCCGCCATGTTGGATTTAGTGTGCATAAATTTGTGTTTATTTAAATAACACGAAAACTATAAACTTTGGGACAAAAAAGCTTATTAGGGAGTTCAAGAGGATAAAATTTCCTACAACTTTGATGTACACATTTTTTGGTAGCTGTTAGCTGTAATGATCTACAGCTTTACAAAGCCAGATTATTTCTGCCTTTTTTCTCTTTTTTTAGTTTATCCTGATTAAAAAGCGACAAAACTTTTACGTAGACTTTTTGAAATTTTTATAGCGTGCATACCGTTTGAGGGGTAAACTTTTCCACTATATTTTGAATAGGGAAAGTGGGTGATACCTTGTTGTGAAGATCTGCTGAATGTCTTGACAATCGTGTAATAATTTCGAAAGTCTATGATTATTTAGTAGCCAAAAAGTCTTCCTCTTACAAACAAAATCGATGTGTTTCAGTATTTTCTCCAATTCTTTACTATATATAATAAACACTCATTTCCGCACCACCAAGAAGTAGAGTAAACCGCGCGTTTTTTTTAATTGTGATATCTCCAATAGACCTAATCCACATATAACATTAGCTAAAGCAACGAATATTGATTCTCATCATATGGATCTTCTACAATGTCTATTTAATTTTCATCTTCGCTTTCAAATTCGATTCGATTTTCACACACCTGTTGATTATAAAATCCACAAACAATGGAACATTTGAGGCTCGCTTTTCGGCAACCACAAGCTCCGGTGCTATCTTTTTTGCAATTTCATAAAATCACTTTTAATAAAGCGCCCATAATTTCAATTGGAACCACTCAACTCAAGCTTTGTTTCCAGCCACAATCTTCTGGGATGAGGGGTCCATCTCGATTTTTTGTGTGTGTTAGAAATGATGTATCACGATCAAACTTTCAGGATAGATAACAATCAGTAGGGGGAACGTTGGTGCCGAATGACATTCTCTTGCGCCCAGGATGAAGGGTTCATCCCCATTTTTTTTTTAAATATTTAAAAAAATTAAAATTGTGTGTTAGAAATGATGTATCACGACCAAACTTTCAGGATAGATAACAATCAGTAGGGGGAACGTTCGTGTCGAATGTCATTCTCTTGCGCCCAGGATGAGGGGTTCAACCCCATGTTTTGTGGTGGAGCTCCACATACACCCCGCATTTTGATTTTTTTAAAAATTAGGTAAGGGCATAAACCCAAATTTTTTTGTCGTAGAGTGGCCGTAATTAGCCCGTAATTCTGACGTACTTTTTTTTTGGTTACCGCTATTATTAATGGATGATAATCAGATAAGGAGATGAGCCCAAAATTATTTCTTTGCGGTAGTGTGATAATTAGCCCGTAATTCCTGCATTCAAAAAAAATTGATTTTTCGAATGCGGGGTGTAGCTGCATAGACCTCAGTTTGCGTGCTATGACACAAATTAATATTCAATTTAATTTTTTAAAAGAATTCGGGATGGACCCCACGGACTGTTATCTATCCTGAAAGTTTGGACGTGATACATCATTTCTAATCCAAACCTTTATTTTCATTGGGCACCAACGTTCCCCCCACTGATTGTTATCTATCCTGAAAGTTTCGTCGTGATACATCGTTTGCAACATTTGTAAAAAAATCGGGATGGACCCCTCATCCTGGGTGGAAGAGAACGCCATTCGGCACCAACGTTCCTCCCACTTATTGTTATGTATCCTGAAAGTTTGATCGTGATACATCCCTTCTAACAGTTTTAATTTTTTTAAATATTTTTTAAAAAAATCGGGATGGACCCCTCATCCTGGGTGCAAGAGAACGCCATTCGGCACCAACGTTCCTCCCACTGATTGTTATCTATCCTGAAAGTTTGGTCGTGATCATTTGTAACACACAGTTTTAATTTTTTTAAATATTAAAAAAAAATCGGGATGGACCCCTCATCCTGGGCGCAAGAGAACGCCATTCGGCACCAACGTTCCTCCCACTTATTGTTATGTATCTTGAAAGTTTGGTCGTGATACATCATTTCTAACACACTGTTTTAATTTTTTTAAATATTTAAAAAAAAAATCGGGATGGACCCCTCATCCTGGGCGCAAGAGAACGCCGTTCGGCACCAACGTTTCCCCCACTGATTGTTACCTATCCTGAAAGTTTGGTCGTGATACATCATTTGTAACACACAGTTTTAATTTTTTTAAATATTAAAAAAAAATCGGGATGGACCCCTCATCCTGGGCGCAAGAGAACGCCATTCGGCACCAACGTTTTCCCCACTGATTGTTATCTACCCTGAAAGTTTGGTCGCCATACATCTTTTCTATCGCCCTATTAACTTATTTTATTTTTATGTAATATTTAAGTGCCATTTAAAATTATCTGGTGAAAAGAGTAATCCTTAGTGGTAAAACCATAGGTAAACCTCACTAAACCTTCTATATCTATGGGTAAAACAAAATGTCAAAACAGCTGCTACAATGTGGCTGCTAACTTCATGTTTTAGGCTGCGCAAAGTGGCTGCCCACTTCACGTTTTTGGCTGCGGCAATTGGCTGCTAAGTGCGCACCGGTAAGGTGGGATGGGTTTGTCCAGTTGACCTTGTTTTTGGGGTCACTTTCTGTTGTGGCACAAAATCGTTGTCTTTTTGTAGTCGCACTTTACAAGGTTTACACATGAATTTTTTGTTTGTTTTTTGCATAACTTGTAAATCTATGTTGAATATTTCAGCACATCTAATGTGAAACCATTTTGCACAACAATCCGCGCTTTGGATACGTGTCCCGCGATTTCGTTTTCATGTGTAGATTACATTTTCCACATAATAGCGACTGTATTTTTCTCGGCGATCGCTGAGACATATTTTTAAAGGTAGTTCTAGGTTAGCCAACAGTTTATTAATTTTACATATTTTTAAGATAATTCAAGTTCTTTAAATTTTAAGTAATAGTCAGATATTTATAAATTTACTTAAACAATAATTAACCTTAGAATCAAGGTTTTATTTTTACAACAGCAAGTTATACAAATATTTAAGAGTGTGATGTTTTACGAATGTGTTTTGGGATTTTTTATAAAATAGTAAACTTGCCATGGTTAATAAAAAACTGACGTGCTCATACAGGGTGAGCTCAATGCCAGTTTATATTAGTAGTAGAGTAGTAGTAGAGAAGGGGCGGCGTGAAGCCTGGCAAGTAGGCCTCCCTGGGCCCTTTCTGCCCTACCCCGAGCGTGCCCCTAATCCACCGCCTGCACCACTGGTCTGGCAGTCTGCTCATTTGATTTCACTGTTCTTTTTGCAAAGTCCAGTATTTTGTCCCATTTGAGCATGTGCAGATCCTCCTCATCCAGGGTCGGGAAACCGAATACCAGGTATCTCGTCCTCTGGTATGCCTCGCAGTTCGCTATAACGTGTCGAGATGTCTCTTCTGCCCGCCCGCAGGCCCGGCAGGTCGAGTCATTCTCCACCGCGATCCGGGTCATGTGCTTCCTTAGTCGGTTGTGACCTGTTATGATACCTGTCAGCAGACCAGCGTCCCTTCGCGATCTCCCCAGAAGCCATTTGTGTCTGGCTACATCCGGGCCCTTCACGAAGTCCTTGGTCTATCTGCATCCTGTTCCTCCTCTCCAAGCGGTCGTCATGGAATCGTTGGCCCATTTATTGAGTCGACTTTGCAATTGCCTCTTGGTTGTTCCTAGAAGTGGTTCCGGCCCTACATACTGGGTGCTTGCCCCGATCCTGACGAGCTCGTCGGCCATCTTGTTAACCGGCACCCCCATATATCCCGGTACCCACATAGGTGTCACTTGTTTGCCCTCTCCCAAGGGTTGATCTTGGGCGCCCTTAGTGCCTTTAGGGCTGATTGGCTGTCGGAGCATATATAAACATGCTCATCCCTACCGTTCTTTATTTCTTCCATGGTTGCAGCCATTATTATGGCATACACCTCTGCCTGAAAGACCGTGACTTGCTCTCCGAGCGGGTAGCTCTTTCGAACCTCCTGGTCTTCCACATAAACCCCCGATCCTGTGGTTTGCCTCTCCGACAGTTTCGACCCGTCGGTGTAGCAAATCACGGCGTTCTCCTCAAACTGTTCGCGGAGGTTTTCACTCTGCCATAGTTCCCTGTCTGGGATGACTACTTTGTACCTCTTGTTGAATCTCCAGGGGTTTTTTGGTCTTTGTTTTAATCGCTGCCATAGGGATTTCTCTCTCGGCGATTTGGCCAATCCTAAGATGCCCCGCAGCTTTCCCTCTTCCTCTCCATTAGTTTATATTAAATTTCATATATAAATTGTAGCTAGAAAATTAATAAAACCAGTATTCACTTAGTATCCAACTACTAACGTTGTTTTACTCACCAAACCTACTACGGCCAAGCCACCTTGCCGTTAGTCTATACTGAGGCTGCTATAAAGTAGTACGGAATAAAAAGGTTTAGGAAATCCATACAAATCTTTCATGGTTCTTCGAGCAAAGAATTAACAGCGTTCGATAAGGCCCGTTGCCACAGCTAAAGGACCACCCAGCGTCCAGAAGGCACGTTGCTACCGCTACAGGACCACTCAGCGTCCACAAGGCCCCGCCGCTGCAGATTCAGGACCACTCAGCGTCCACAAGGCCCCGCCGCCACAGCTACAAGACTAATCAAAGCCACCACAGCTACAGGACCACTCAGCGTCCACAAGGCCCCGCCGCCGCAGATTCAGGACCACTCAGCGTCCACAAGGCCCTGCCGCCGCAAATTCAGGACCACTCAGAGTCCACAAGCCCCCCCCACCACAGCTACAAGACCACTCAGCGTCCACAAGGTCCCGCCGCCACCGCTACAGGACTACTCAGGATCCACAAGGCCCCGCCGCCGCAAATTCAGGACCACTCAGCGTCCACAAGGCCCCCCCCACCACAGCTACATGACCACTCGGCGTCCACAAGGTCTCGACGCCACCGCTACAGGACTACTTAGCTTCCACAAGGCCCCGCCGCCACAGCTACAGGACTACTCAGCGCCGCCACAGCTACAGGACCACTGAGCGTCCAGAAGGCCCGCCGCCACAACTACTCAGCGCCGCCACATCTACAGAACCACTCAGAGTCCACAAGGTCTCGCCGCCACCGCTACAGGACTACTCAGCGTCTACAAGGCCCCGCCGCCACAGCTACAAGATGACTCAGCGCCGCCGCAGATCCAGGACCACTCAGCGTCCACAGCTACAAGACTACTAAACGCCATCAACGACATGAGGTAATGGTATGGAGCAGCCGACACTAACACGCTTAACATCCATGTTTTGAGTTCATACCAACTAGCATCGAATTATATATCAGAACTCAACAACTATTATGCCAAGCTGTTCGAAGTTATCTACGAGAAAGGGTCAGTCGACAAACTATTGTCACCTAGCCAAACAGCTAAAATAGTGAAAGAGGCAAACGAAAAACTTCCGTCACACTTGAAAATTTGGCGAATACCTACACGGACGACCACAGGAGAGCCGGAAGGGCAATGGTTTAGAATATATCAGAATACGCGCTGATAAAAGCAATCCCAACCCCACTTCACATGAAGAATGAATCTTACTGGGCATTAGACGTCACAAGCGACATACTTGCAGTCGACTACAACAGCCAACAATATTTCCAGCTAAGCCACGAGGAAATGCACTCTTGTATTAGACGAAAAACTATGTATGTGTGCGAACCAATCACGGTCAAAAATATTGAGACCAGTCCAAACTACCTGATCGACGAAATTTATCAGAGACATAAAGGGATGAAGTGTGCAATCAAAGAAGTCAGGATAGCCACAATTACTTGGAAGCAGCTGTACACGGCAAATAGTTGGTTATACATGACATCATACGAAGTTAACGTTGCTATTCAACATTCTGTTGAATAGCACTGGAATAATCAAAATATCCGAAGACTGCCTCATTAGAATAAAACAAAATATCATTGCACCTAAACGGAGTAACAATTTAGCAGTTATTTCAAGCTACTCAAAACACATCCAATTGAATAATGAAAAAGTAATTACAATTAATCACAATCGCTAAACTGTGGATGAGTCAGTATTAGACCAACCACTTGAAGATGCAATCTGGAAAAAGGTAAAACATGACTCATACGTCACTAGTAGCACGATAGTAGGCATAGTACTAAGTAAATAAAATAAAAATTTTAGAGAAGTATTTTCAAGTTTTTAATGAAAACAATAACAAAAATTAGTCAAACTTAACATCAAAAAGAAGAAAAGGCAAACAATGAGATTATGACTGGAAAAAACCTGTAAAATAAAAAAAAAACACTAAAAATATAAAAATTACACTTTTTACTCCTGTGATTCCTGTTTAAGAATGAAAGAATGCTCAAAACTTGCTACCTCCGAAGAAAGATGTATGCCTTTGAAAAAGAGTGTTATTGTTCATCTGCGACGATTGTAAAGGACTGATAGCCAGAATGCCTTATATGATCCAAATACTTAATGAAATCAAAAAAGATATAGCAAAATTAAAACAACCTGGAATTAATATTTAAAAACAACTTAAGTAAAAACTCAAATGAAATTGAGCAAAGTTTCCGAAAGCAAAATAAGTGGATCGAAGATGATGAAGACTTAAAAATTACTTACATAAAAAGATTTGAGAATGACAACTCAAATGCAACTATCTACTTGGAGTACTCTGCAAACTTATATCATAAAGCAATAAATCAAAAGAAGATATACTTAGGATGGCAGAGATGCCCGGTTTATGAAGAGCTTAGTATCCAAAGATGCTTGACTTGCCAAAGGATTTTTTCACAAAAACACAAATTGTAGTAATGCGGTAGCTTGTGTTGCCTGCGGTGGATCCCACGATGTGAGTGAATGCAGAGAAACTGGAAAAAAGTGTACAAATTATGTGCTTGCAAACAACACATATCACACAAACCATGATATAAGTCAAGCAGCAAATGAGAATAATTGTCCAACATATCAATACCACATTAGTTGTCTACGAAATAAGATTGATTATGACTCCTAATGGCCCAAATAGATGAAGATATTGTATTTACAGAGCTTAAAAATTTGGTGGAGGGATGTGAAGGACAATTAATAGAGTTAAATGCACTAAAAACATATGTTAAGCATAGTAATAAAGTATTAAACGTTTTTCAATTAAATATAAGAAACGCAAATGAAATTTTGATAAGTTCTTGTTACTCTTTGAGGTAGCTTAACTATTGTGATATTTTTATACTCACTGAATCTTTCCAGATCTCCTACCCTGAATCGTTTAACCTTCTAGGTTACAATACTTTCTACGATCAAGGCGACCATAACAGAAATGATGGTATTCTTATATTAACAAAACTAATCTTAAACCTGGATATTACTCATCATAAAAATGGAAAAAACAAAAATGACTGTAAGTAGAATAACTTTTAAATTTCTGGATCAAAACTATGGGACAACAGCCTTGAGTAAATAACCTCAGGTATATAATTTGTCTTTATTTTAAGATTTACACAATTTTTTTATACAAATATCTCAAAAGTATAGAAATTTTTACTGGTGATATTAATATGAACCTAAAGATGATAAATGATCCAATAGTCACTGAATATTTATCCTTACTAGTAAGTTTTGGTTTTGTTCCATTCATCAAGGAAACTACAAGCTATGATTGAAATACCTGTCTTGAGCACTATGTAGCACTTGAGCATTTTTTTATTAAGAACAAACACAGACACTTTAATTTTAATTCATTTATATTGCAGACCGTTACTGACCACTACCCAATCATGATTAATATAACAAATAATAATACAAAATTCAATAATAGTTTATTTATTTATTTACACCACTCCACAGAAATACATCCAATTATTGAGTGGGAATGATAGAGATGTAGGAAAAAATTATAGATAATAAATTATTATTAAAATACAATATATATAGATTACAAATAGAAAATATTTTATTCATCTAAGTCAAGCGCACTTTTTTAATGTCTGCACTTTTTTAATGTCTGCACTTTTTTAATGTCTAAGTCAAGCGCACTTTTTTAATTTCGGCTGCAGTTAAATATGTCACATCAATCTTGAACTGTGTTATATGTGTTGCATGCTCTCCGCAATGGAGAGAACTTTCCAATATTAGTTCTTGGTCTTGTTAGGTAAAAAGTTTGTGGATTTCGCACTGATAAACGTGGAACTTGAAAATCGAGCTGTTGTAATAATTCTGATGAATCAATTAGGCCATCTATTAGTTTATATAAAAATTGTAAGTCAGCTGAGTCACATCTATTAACCAATGAAGTTAAAAAGAATCTTTCTAGAAACCTTTCGTGAGGAAAACCGTTTTCTGGGTACACTCCATCGCATTTAAACGCTAGTATTTAAGGAATTTACGTTAAATATTTTCTAATTTTTGAATATGATTTTGGTAGTAAGGTGACCTGAATTGAGAGGCGTATTCTAAAACGGATCGGACAAAGGAGAAGTAAACAATTTTGAAACTGTGAATATTGGTGAAGTTTTGAGAATTTCTGATAACGAAGCCGAGCATTTTATACCTCCTTCAGGTTAATCCAAGATCTTTGAACTGATTTAATCTGGGTAGAGGCAAATTATCAATGTTATAGTTAAATTCAATCATATTATTTTTTTAAGCGAATAAGAAACTATGTTGCACTTAGCAGAATTAAGTGTCAAGTTATTATTTTTGCACCACTCATTAACTAGGAAATATCTGATTGAAGTTGCAAGCAATCTGCTATGCTGTCTATGCGGTAATATAGTTTATTGTCGTCACAGTAAAGCAAAGAATTGACAGAGAGATTCTCAGATATTGAATTGATGAAAGAATCAAAGAAAAGCGGGCCCAAAATGGAAACTTGTGGGACACCGGATGTTGCTATAATATTTGCCAAACTGCGACCAAAACACTCTACGTGCTGCGGACGTTCTACTAGATATGAGGTAAAAAATATTAGATAAGCGTAAAGAAAAGCCATAAAGATGATAGAAGTTGGTGATGAGTACATTATGGTCGAGTCGGTCAAAAGCTTTCGAAAAGTCTGTATAAATGATGTCGACCTGTGAGTTACAATCAATAGCAGAGGAAAGAAATTCAGTAATTGTCATAAGGTTAGAAGTTGTAGATCTGCCTTGATAAAGCCGTGTTGGCGTGTACATATAAGATTTTTCATAGGGAAATATAGAGCAGAATGAAGGACACGTTCAAAACATTTAGAAAAGTTGTTAATTATGGTGTGTAGTTCTCAATAACGCTTTTCTCATTTTTTTTTATGTACAGGTGTGATTTGAGATGTTTTCCACAATTGAGGAAATTCTTCAACTTTTAGGGAGAGATTGAATAGAATTGTAAGAGGTTTAACAAAAACATAAGCATAGTCACTCAATAAAAAAAGCAGGAATTTTATCAGGACCAACAATAGCTTTGGGTTTGATGGTTTTTAAGGCTCGCAGGACGTCATCGTCTGTGATGCAATTTATATTAATAGTGTCAGTTATGTGGCTGTTTTGCGAAGGATTAAGTGGTGTAGGAGCTCTGGGTACCGATTCTGGAAGTCATAGGAAGTGATCGTTCGCCTGAGAAAAGAAATATAGTTTCAACCAATAAACGCGCTTAAAAGCAGTGACGAGACGATCGAATAATCACCAACTATTATGGGCACGCGCAAAGAGCTGCCTCTACTAGACCCAGTAGTTGGGAGTAGTAGGAAAGCTCCTGTGAAAAACGTCGCTCGTATTATTTCAGAGCACGCTATTGAACGAAACCGTCACGTGACCGAACTCGCTAATGCGCATGCTACGACAAACTTGACCGTCTTTTAAGTAGGACTCGCACAGTGGTCGATTTTTGTAAAAACGCGGATATTAAAAAAAAACCATAAATAAATAATTCTTATTTAGCTGATACACAGGATGATCATGTGAATTTTCACATTTATCTTAAGACATTTTTAAGAGGTAAAAGATTATTAATTAGCTAAATTTGTGATGATGGTGTGAGGGGGGATCTACGAAGAACACGTAGATTGAAAGACGATTGGAGCTTGAATGGGTTTTATTTAGCCAAAAATGTTGGGATGTCAAATACAGTTTGAATATAGCACTGATGGTCACGTGACTATTTAAAAGTTTCCAGTCACGTGATAATTTTGGGTACAGTTAAAGTCACATGAAATTTTAATTTCAAGCTCACTTAAAAAAATTAAACTAAAAATGTTAGTTTAGAACAATCAAATTTACTTTAAAGTAATTGACACAATATATAAATGTTACAGTATACTAGGATATTTTTATGTATATAGGGTATATTAAAAAGAATGTCAACCGAAACTTTCAAATGAAATTTGCATTTTTGCATTCTGTTTTGAAATTATTTTTTCATTTTTATATAACGTACCCTATCTCGATCCTCAACTGTTTTCGAGATATTAACAGTTGAATGCTGTCATACTCTGGGTCTTCTATTTGAAATTTGATGTTGAATACTGATGCGTAATGAGTATGAGTAGTATCTTGACAACCATATAGGGGCAAATTTAGATAAATTTTGAATTTTTTTAATTTTTCCATTTATGTCGCGTTTTCCGGAAAATCGACCACCGTGCGTCGTTCGAATGACTTTTGTGCGATTGATCACTTCTCACTTGGTGTCCAATAGATGAGAACCTGTAGAGTCAATCATATTGCTGGGTAAAGAATCACAACTACGTGCAGATTGAATCAACCTCCAAAAATTCGTGGGTTGTGAAGTGATGCTGTTTTCAAGATCAAAACAGTATTTTTTGTAAAAAGAATCAATGTCTTTTTTTATTCGGGACCGCAACGCTCGATATTGGTTGAAGCTTTGTTTACTTCTATGACGCTTATAAAACTTCCAAGCATTATGTTTTTAAAATTAACTCTGTGTTTCGGACTTCCATTGTCTATATTTTATTTATACACGACGTTTCGATCAGTACAATCTCTGATCGTCTTCAGGTGCAAACTGGAAGTCCGAAACACAGAGTTAATTTCAAATACATCATTGCCTCAACTTTTCAAACATAATGTTTTTGTTTGTGGTGGGTAGGTTCTACGCCTTCTAGTTGTTTTAGGTACTTATTCGTCAAAGCAGTGATATATTTTTTGAGAGAATAAATCCAGTGCACTGTTAATATTTTTTTCAGATTTAAGAAAATCCCAATTAATATTTAAAACACTGGCATATAATAATCTTAGGTCGGCTCATTTAAAATGATAGAAAACGTTCTCGATTTTAGAATTATTGTGTTTTTTATCAGCGGTTGTTTGAAATTTAATTAGAAGAGAAGGATGAAAAATATCCTCCGTTACTAAAAAATCATGACATCTTTGCACGTAGCAAAGATCGGGCCTAGATGTAATAACGAGATCTAGTAACCTCTCTTGAAAATTCTCTATTATATTAGATTGTACCCAGTCAAAAAAGGCCAAAAATTTGATTTTTTTTACGTAAATTGTATGTTGATAGTAAACAGTAACAAAAAATAACAAAAAATAAATTACGACACTCTTAGCAATAATCTCTCTGTGTGTGATTGGACAGAAGTAATCCAGTGTGACAGAATATATACTATCAGTCACTTTTAAATTCAAATATTTGTATTTATTTAATTTGAACTTTTAAGCTACAAAGTCCATCTATTGACAAACATCAATATTTTTTCGCAGTTTTGTTTCCCATCAATAATTTGATTCTGCAAAAAACTGCTATCTTTAAGGTTATTTCGTTGGTTGAATTAAAATAATTCAAAGTGCGGAAGTGTCGTTGATTTAACCCCAAATTGATTTAGAACGTTTCTCGTGTTGAGTACGACTGTACGTGCGCCATTTTGAGTTAACAGCCCTGTGAAGTTTTTACGGTTTTCCCAAACCTACTTGGAGACAAACGTGGATATTCTGGTATTAGGTAAGTCTCGTTTTCTCGCCCTGTCAATATAAAAACGGTTTAGAAGTTAGGATAGTTGTGTTTAGTCATAGTGTTTGATATATATATATGTAAAACGCCTCTTACAGGGTAAGTGCCTTTTTTAATGTGTGTTTTTATTTATTTCTTATTAGCTCAAGAGGCTTAACAACGCACACAAAAATTGTAGTTCGGTATCAGAGTGGTAAGTGTTTCAATAAAATATATCTGCTAACCATCACGACCCCCTCCGCACAAAATCCTTGGGCAGTCAATAAATATTAAAAAATCTACAATTACAAAACTTGTTTAAAATCAAAAGAATGGATAACTAATGGACTGATAATGGCAATTAACCATAGAGATAAAATAAAAAAGAAATTACAAAATAAATTTGAAACTGAATTGGAAATTTATTATAAAACATACAGAAATACTTTAAATACTTTGATCAAAAAAACTAAATAATAGTATTATAAAGACGAAATAAACAAAAACAAAAATAATATAAAAAACTTTACCAAATTATTAACAAAATAACAAGGAGTAAAAACAAAAAAGAAAACAAAAACTTAAAAATATTAAATAACAATAACAAAGAATTTGCAAATAACCAAGAAATGGCAGACTATTGTAGCAAATATTATATAAATGTAGGATCAGATTTAGAAAAAGAAATTAATATACCTAAAAATCCTTCTAAATTGAGCCTAAACAACAGCACAAATGCGTCAATGTATCTCCCACCGGTAACTGATCAAGAACTAACACATCTCAACTCTAAAATCAGAGATTGCACCTGGTAAAGATGACATTTCATTTAAAACAAGTCCATACATTCAAATAATTAAATCTTTAAAACATATAATAAATCAAATATTTAAAACTGGAATTGTACCACAACACTTTAAAGAATCAATAATAGCTCCTGTGTATAAATCTGGTCCTGGTAATATAATTCAAAATTATCGCCAACAAATCTTATAAATAACATAGCAAAAATATTTGAGAAATCTCTAAAACAAAGATAAGTTAGCTTTTTTAAGATAAATAACATCCTATAATCCAGCCAATATGGTTTCACTGAGGGTATTAGCACTGATGATGCTATTCAACAAGTAATCGGTGAAGTTACAAAAAATCTTGATCAAAATGCAAAAACAATAGTCATTTTTAAGGACCTCACAAAGGCATTTGACACAGTACCTCACAAACAACTTCTTAATGTTCTTGAACACTATGAATGTCTTTGTGGAGTTAGTTATCACCAAGACCTCAACATTCAAAAATAAATTATATAATAAGCTCATCAGAAATAATAACAACAGGTGTATCACAGAGAACCATACTGGGACCAATCTTATTTAATACATAAACTCTCTATTAAGCCTCAACATAAATGATAAAGTTGCATCCTATGCTGATGATTCACTGGTAACACATGGGAAGAAGCTAGGAAAAAAGCTATAACTGGATTTAATCAAATAAAAAATTGGCTCGAAAGTTCAAAACTGTCCTTAAATTTACAAAAAACTAATTATATTGCATTTTCACCTATTAATACAAACAGGCCTATTTTTGATAAATTATATATATAAGTCAAAACGAAGCAATAAACTCCTGTGAAAAAAAAAATACCTTGGTATAATAAATAGATCAGCGTTTAAAATGGAACGATCATATAGATTATATTGTCACTAAAATTAAACTTATAAAAACTTATTTATAAATTTTATCTTTCAAGAGAAATTTTACCTGAGAAACGTATTATTTTAGTCTACAAAGCCTTAGTCGAATCCCTATTACATACAAGACTAATTTAAAACCTCTACAAGTAGTCCAAAATTATGTATTAAAAGAAATTTTTAAAAAGAATAAACTTTATCCCGCTAAACAGCTTTTTCATAAATATCTCTTAGACATTCAATAACTTTTTATATTATCTGCATGTACTAGCAAATTAAATAACAATCTATCACTACCAAAAAATAATATAACTTTAAGCCTGAGATCATTAAATTACCTTTCCTGAAAATGTTATAATTTGCTTCCATCTAAGCTCAAAAGTATAAGCAAAAGAAAAGTCTTTTATTTTATTTATTTTTTTAAAGCATGTCCCCATTTTACAAAATAGTATTACAATAAAATATAACCAAAAATAAGTAACAATAATTAAATAAATAATCAACCTGTCAATTTGTAAACATTAGAGGCGCTATTTAGAGCGAAATTTACAGTAAAATGCAAGTATTTAAATCGGCGAAGCCAACGACTAGAATTCTTTGAGTATCGGCACGATCCACGGGAAGTGTTGCAACTCCGGGGATGGTAAGAAAATCCAGGAAAAAGGAAAATAAACCCACAGTTTTCCACATCAAAGGTGACAACTGTCAAAAACAGCTGACGGCTGCCACGACCTCAGATCAAAAGATGGTCAGCTAGACCTTGGGATCCGTTCCCAGAGGTTTAATTCCTACATGCAACCAGCTAAATAATGGTCAACACACCGGCCGGAAAAACCGAACTGGAGCCCACCTATAGGTGCCACACCAACCAAGAATTTAAATGCGTGATTTGCAAAGTCTGCTACGCTGTACTACACAATAGCTGTTTCATCCGAGACTTCAAGGATGCGACTAGAATCAACACCAATTTGGCTACTGCAGCAAAGAATGCAAAGTAAAGGATGAAGACACAGCGAATGAACTACATAAATGCAAAAAGGAGCTATCAAAAGAGCGTAGAGCGAGAAAAGAACTAGAAAGTTCGAACCAAGCAATAAAAGATCAACTAAAACAGGAACAAAACAAAAACCTAGTATTACAAAAACAACTAAAAGAAAACGCAACCCAACAACAAAAATCTGCACAGGAAGTAGAACTAACTTCTTCTTCTTCTTCTTCTTCTTCTTCTTCTTCTTCAAGTGCCATGCTCTCTTCGAACGTTGGCAATCATCAAAGCACTGTCCACTGCTTTTCGGAAAAGTGTCGTAGTACTAACACCATACCATTGTCTAAGATTTTTAAGCCATGATATCCGTCTACGACCCGGACCTCTTCTGCCTTCAATTTTGCCTTATATTATCAATTTTAAGAGTTTATATTTGTCATTTCTTAAAATATGGCCAAAATATTCAAGTTTTCGTTTTTTGATGGTAAATAAAACTTCAAGCTCTTTATTTATTCTAAGCAGAACATCCACATTAGTTACTCGGCCCATCCAAGATATCCTTAATATTCTACGATAACACCACATCTCGAATGCCTCCAACTTTTTGGCTCATGGCCTCAGTGCTTCCATGCCATAATATAAGATGTGAGTGGTATTAAGATCGCGACTACACAACACTGGTTTCATTTTGATAAAAGATGATCTGGCCTGTTCAATTCTTGCACGAACTTCTTGCATGTTGTTCCAGTTCTCATTAAGGAGACAACCTAAGTATTTGTATGAATCCACGCGTTCGACTTGCTGCCCATTTACTTCTAACATGCCCCGGATGTTCTTTTCCTTGGATATGACCATCAATTTTGTTTTTTCAACATTTAAGTTAAGCCCGAATTGCGAACTTTTGGCAGCAATTTGATTCAACAACTCTTGTAGGCCTTCCAGCGTGTCTACTATTATGACAGTGTCGTCGGCATATCGTATGTTGTTGATTTTTATACCGTTTATGGTCAAACCCTCTTCGCAGTTATGAAGTGCATTCTCTATTATTTTGTTACTATAGATATTAAACAACAGCGGAGACAATATACAACCTTGGCGTACTCGTCTTCTTATTTGGACCTCTTTGGACAGTTGGCCAACAACCCTTATTTGAGCAGTCTGATTCCAGTATAGATTAGCGATTATCTTTAGATCTCGGTCATCTAGACCAACTTCTTTTAGCGATTCTATGAGATTTTCGTGTTGGACTCGATCAAATGCCTTCTCATAATCTATGAAACAGGCATATACTGGCACCGACACATCTCTAGACCGCTGAACTAAGACTTGAATGCCAAACAAGGCCTCTCTTGTCCCGAACCCACCACGAAATCCAAACTGCGTGTCACCCATAAAATATTTTAATTTGCCATAAATTCTTTTGTGGATAATCTTTAGAAATATTTTTAACATATGGCTCATTAGGATGATTAGGCGATAACCACTACACTTCTTTGCTGAATGTTTTTTAGGCAGCGTAACAAAGGTTGACTTTAGCCAGTCAGCAGGGATTTTACCGCTACGATAAATCAAGTTCAAAAGTTTGACCAGTGTATTTAGCGAATGTTCGTTCTTTATTAGTTTTAAAACCTCAATGTATACTTCGTCTTGCCCTACCGCTTTTTTGTTTTTAGCTGAAGATATTGCGTGTTTTACTTCCTCTGGTGTTATAACTATGCCTTGGTTTGAGAATTCTTCTGGCTGTTCGGATCTTTTAATTTTTCTTTGGTATAAATAATCCGGCCGCTTCCTTTATGTGTTTGTGTAAATTGAAACTGTCATGTTTAGCATCTAGATCTTCTATTTCTTGACATTGCTGTGTTATCCAGTCTTGTTTTGCTGACCTTATCTTGTTTTTTATTTCTCTATTGATTTCTTGATACTGATCGCTGCCTTTTTTACTGCGTCTTTTATCCATCAACTCCAGGATTTCATCGGTCATCCAAACTTTCTTTTTATTTCTTGTTTCATCCTTGCCTAAGAGTGTTGTGCTTTCGACTATGGCATTTTTAACCTTTGTCCAGACCATTTCTGCATCTTGTTCGGTAGACTCATTAATATCTTAAGCTTTTTGTTAAGTTCGACTTTATGTTTAGTTGCTATCATGTTATCTTGAAGTTTGTCTAACCTGGGTCTGGGTTTGTTATTTGGAGGATGATTTTTCTTGCGGGTAAATTTAATTTTCGCCACAACTGGATTGTGATCCGAGCCTACGTCTGCACCAGGATAAGTTTTTGCAATCTTGAAGTTTGTCCAACCTGGGACTGGGTTTGTTATTTGGAGGATGATTTTTCTTGAGGGTAAATTTAATTTTCGCCACAACTGGATTGTGATCCGAGCCTCCGTCTGCACCAGGATAAGTTTTTGCAGATTTAATAATGTTTCTAAATCGTTTATTAATTAACATAAAGTCTATCTGGTTTCTAATGATATTCTCAGGAGTGTCTAACTGGCACTGGAAAACTTGAATTACAGCTACAAAAGTTAAGTCAAGAATTAGAAACAATGAAGAAAGACACTGATCGCTCGCTTAAACAACTAGCAGCGAAAATACAAGTAGTTACACAACCACAAAACCATCTAGGCATGACAAACGTCTAAGCATCCAATCAACAACAACAAAATAGCTCGGAGCAGACAGAAGAACACAATTCTGAAAGTGCACCTCCATAAAATGATGGATATAGAGATATGGAATTATAGCAGCGGCAAATAATGAGAAATATAATAAACATGGATAGAGACAACCAAAATTTAAATTACCCCATTGACAATGACATGAACGGCTTCTCGGAAGTCAGGCGGAGAGAAAGAAGAAATTTTCAAGACAAACCAACAGAAAACACAGAAGAACAAAAGTCCAAAAAAAACCACCAGCTAAGCTAACTAACTTCGAGTCTAGTACACAACAAAACAAAGACAAAAACATCTGGTTGTTCTTGTCAAGAGTAAAGAACGCAGTCTCTGAAAACTCTATAAGAAACTATGTAGCTGCAAATGCGAAGATGATCTTGAAAACATCGAAGTAAAAGAATGCAAACAAAAAATAATGCCACAGACACAAAACTTTTTATGGTTGGCGTGAAACCTGAGTTTAAAGACAAGATTTATGAAAGCGATTTCTGGCCTAAGGGTGTCAGTTTTAACAGATTCAACTTTGCCATGGGCAAAAATTTTCTGGACACCACTCGGAAAAACCCATTACTTCCAAAAGAACAGGAACAAGTAACGGCCACCTAAAGAACATCAGAATTCTGCACATGAAGGTCTAAACTCAAATTTACTCGAACTTGAAGTTCTACTAGATACTCTTGACCCTGATGTGCTCTGCCTTACTGAACACTGGTTCCTGTCATCAACTGAGATTGAACAAGTCCATATAAGTAACTACAATCTTACAAGCTCTTCAACACGATCGCATTTTCAAATAGGCTTGATGCTTTTAATCTGAATACAAAAACAAAATCTGTTGATAAAGACTGTGAATTCTCTATAACAAATCTAGCTTTAAGTAGTGTAACTTATAGGTCGCCTAAAGGAAATCAACATGAGTACTTTAGGATTGTCTCCGAACTTCTTGATGAGGTGTACACTGCGGAAAGATCATTGATTGTTTGTGGCGATTTTAATTTCCACTTCAACAAGAAAACAGAGGACTCCGAAACCATGCTTCAGATTTTCTCCAGTTATGGCCTCATAAGTCACATTGAGGGAGCAACAAGGCCCGCCTCTCAGAACCAACTGGACAACATTCTATCCAACCTTACGGAAAGCACTGCTACAGGTACTATAGATCTAACAAAAATTTCTGATCACTACAGCCAGTTTTTGGACATCCAGGTCTATCATAGGTCTGAACATGGTATGGGAAAGAAAAGATTTTTCACAGACACCAATATAAATAACTTTAAAGATTTTCTTCGCACCGAAAAATGGGATAGTGTGTACTCAGTCTTTGAAATTAATGACAAATACAGTCAATTTGAAAATTTAATTAAATATTATTTTGATCTCTGCTTTCTTCTGTCCCCGCTTAGGGTCAAACATCGAAGAAAACGCTGGATAACTCAAGAAATTAAACAATACTCTGAACAAATTAAAGATCTTTACATATTCGCAAAAAAAAACTAATTGCCCCCAACATTATCAAAACTACAAGAACGAAAAGAAGCTTTACAAACGTTTTCTATCGCAACATAAAACAGCTATTAATGGCAATCAAATTACAAATTCATCAAACAAAGTAAAAACAGTCTGGGATATAATTAAACAGGAAACCAATAAAAATATTTCTTATGAAATAAAAGTTATAACCGAAAACGGAGTTACGAAAAACCCCCAAATTATCGCGGATGGGTCATTCCATATCAAATCAACCAAAAAATCACAAAAATTTTACGCGACCAATTCCAATTTTGATGATTTTTGGTATATATTTTCTTCTTACCATAAAAGTTGAAAATGCAAATTTTTAGATTTTTTTGATTCGTAGTTTTTTTTTTTAATTTTTCAAAATAAAAAAGTCAGCATTTTGACCTTAACAAGAATGTACAAAACTAGCAATATCTCGAGAACCACTTACACTAGGAAAGTAATAAATGGCTCATTATTTTAAAGTCATTTTGAAGCTCTTTTTTATGAAATATCACAACATAATTTTAACAAAAAAAAAATTGAAAATAAAAAATTGAAAAAAAAAAATTGAAAAATTCAAAAAGGCCATTTTTAATTTTTTTTAAAAAAAATATATAATTTTGGTCAAAGTGTTACTTAATTATCCACAAAATTTTATGATGGAGAAATGATGGGTTCAATGTCAAAAAAAATATCAAAAATATTAAGTACATTAAAAATCATGCATTTAAAAAAATAAACATATTTTAGGAGCACCAATAGTGCACTGGATATTAAAATAAATAAATTTGTTGGATGGATACAGGTTTTAAAAAATACCCAGAGGCTTTATCTACAAATTATTTTATTTTAAACTCGCAAAAGAAATAAACAAACTTTTCTACTTCGTTGATAAAAATTAGACAGAAAACACTAAGACTAACTATATACCTTAAATTTATTTTTTTAACTTTCTTTTAAGAATTTCTGATGAATCTGACATTTCTTTTTTGCTGACATTGTAAGTTCTGCCAGTAGCAGTGTTGGGTTCAACTTTTTTTATAAGACTTTCTGGTTTAATAATTAAAATATCTTGAGGTGTTGGGTAAAAAAATGATGAGGCAGGTCCTCGTGGATGAAGAAAGCTTACTTTCAGTTCTCCGCTCTCATTATTTTTCCCCAAGACACAAGCCAGCCACCAAGCACTGTCATATTCTACAGTGACAAACCCTGACTCGATATTTTGCAAAATAATGCTTCCACCTTTAAAAAGATTATGTGTTTCGACCTCTAAGCATGTAGAAAACTGTTTTGCCAAAAACGTGCTTTCTGTAAGAGGAATTACAGCATGAATTTTTTGTGTCCCCGGTATTGTTAAGACTTCCGCAAATCTTTTATTCAAAATTATTTCATGATTTGTATAATCTGCTTCTGTGCAATATTTAAAATCAATGCCAGATATGTTTTCTTCACACCAAGTAAACAGTTGTAGAGGTGTCATTATTTGATTGTCATAGGGCCTCTGCAAACTGGCTTTGGCAGCAAGTCTTTTAACAGTTCCTCCCAAGCCATCGCAGGCACTTTTGCCATGCGAGGTGGCAAAATAATGCCACTCTGCTTCAACACCAAAATCTTTTTTATGCAGGCATATATTCAGAAAATTCTTTTTGTTTTTGTACTGCGCAGCACATCCATCCGAAAAATAAAAAATTTTGTTAAGTCCTGGTATTTTGATTTTTAAATCAGGCATTAATTTTTTTAAAAATAAATGAAATGCAATTGTATTATGTGTCAAGCTTTCCGAAATAAACACATAATTCAGGTTGTGCAGTTTACCATCACTTAGAAAATAAATGGCAAAAGGGTGGAGGGTTGCCTGGCTGTTATTCAAATGATAAGACTGGACTTCATCTTGCATAACAAAGGAATAATTTTCCGCAAAGTCGCAAGTGATCAAAGACTCTCCAGGTTTAAGGTTAATTTTTATTTCATTGTATCTATCTTTTTGCATTTTTGCAATAAAAGAATGTGATTTAAGTTTTACAAGATCATCAGTAAATTCCTGGACAAAATCATCACTTTTCTTAACAACGGTTTCCATAGTACACCTATCTACTGAGACCCACTTTTTAAATGAGACCTCATCAATTAATTCTTCCTCAAATTTTTCTATTAACGTATTTTTAAACTGTTCTACTCCAGGACATTGCTTGCATCTATTGCTTAAAAAACAGTCCACTGAAGGTGGATTACACATTAGTTTATAAAGGCAATCATGATAAGATATTGCAAGAGGCCTGTTATTTTCATCATATAGCTTATTTAATTTGGAGCCATTGAGCATTAGTTTTATATTTTGATGTATAGTACATACACATACAGTATGAGTCCCACTTTTTCCTGCCAGTATACAGTTTTTGGGTCGCAGTTCACAAAATTTTGAAAACCCAATTTTTTCATTGGGGTACTCAGTTTTAAACAATGCATAAATTTCTTTTAAATTAGCTAAGACTAATTTTTTTTGTACATATTCTTTTTCAGCTCCATATTTTCTGATAACAACATAATCTTTTTTACCTGGCATGGTCCTGCTAATGTCATCCCTTTGGTAAAAATCTACCACTATTTGGGCCACTCTATCACTAAGGGTCTTTCCCGGTTTGGGGTTAGGAGAACATAATATCCCATTGTCCTTAACTAACTGTTTTACAGCTCTGGCCAAATATTTAGAAACTCCAAATTCTTCTTCAATCTTCTTTCTACTCCAACTTTGAGGTAAACATGATAAAACTAGTATTTTCTCACTCCTCTTTTCGGTTTTTAAAAATTTGTCCTTTAACTGCTTAATCATTTCACTTTCGTCACTCTGGCATTCCTTTACTAGCGTTGAATCTGATTCCTTTGTAAATGCTTTCGCAATTGTATGCTGTACAATATCAATTTTTTCTTTGTATACATTTTTTCTTTTAATCGGCGACACACCAAGAAGCTCCAATGACTTGTTTAAAAGAGTAAATGATTCAGCAGGATCTTGAAAATCTGGATCATTTTGTGGAACTTGACTGGGTCTAAAAAAATTTAAAAAGTTAATTTTTTATAAGAACTTAAAAAGGGGGTAACAGCTGACCCAAAATGTGTACATAATGCCAAGAAATTTGTACATAATGTCTGTATTCTCAAAATGCCATGCAAAATAATGCCATGCAAAATAATGCCATGCAAAATAATGCCATGAGATTTTTCCACTCCGTACTTGACGCAATTGGTTTAGTTTATTAATTTTATATTAAAAAATACTATTTGTTACTTACCCTGCCTCATCTTCTTCAGATGCCTTAAACTCCTTTGAAAGCTTTAGTCTACAACCATCACAGATTTTTATTCCCATTTTGACATTTTTGTAACTGCACATCCACGTGTGGTGTGTAGTGGATCACAGCACTTTACTTTATATTTAGTCCATCCACTTGCCTCACCCATAGTTGAAACTTTTAAAATTACACAGAGATGACTTCTGATAAACCTTCAGTCGAACTATTATGTATCGATTTTTTGGAGCTGTATCAGGAAGATACTTGCCAAAAATTTAAAATCAATTTATGCAGGAATTTTCATGTCAGCAAATCCCCACAATGTACCTAAACAGACCAATAAAATGAAGGAGGTGTGTCCTTAATGTTAAACAGGAATAAACAGGCAGTATTTCACAAAAGTATTGGCAGGTTTATACAGGCATATTTTCCTAAGAATTGGAACATCCAATAGTACGTCTCCGGTGGAAAAGAGGTTTTGTAAGTAAATATTACAATGGGGGGCAATGTTAATCTGATTACTGATACAGAATGAAACGTAGGATATAATTTTTTATTAAATAAAATATTGTTAAATATTTTTATAATATCGCTTTAAACCCCATTATATTCTTCTAATTACCAAAATGCATTGTCTATTTATAGGCGATTTTTCATGCATGTGACATTAATAAATTTTTTCACATTGAACCCATGATTTGTCCATCTCAAAATTTTGTGAATAGTTTAATAACACTTTAAAGAAAATAATATAATTTTTTGAAAAAAATTAAAAATGGCCTTTTTGAAATTTTTCAAAAAAAAAATCAAAAATTTTTTTTTTTATTTTTTTTTTCAATATATGTTATGCAATATTCTCATATGAAAGGTCTTTATAAGAGCTTTAAAATGAACCTTCACCTACTTTTCTATTATAAGTGGTTCTTTGGATATTCCTAATTTTGTGCGCACATGTTAAGGACAAATAAGTGACTTTTTCGATTTTCAAAAATTAATTCAAAATAAACAACTGGTCAAAAAAGTCTGAAATTTTGGATTTTCCAGTTTTTTGGTAGGAAAAACATGTATACTAAAAATCATCAACATCGGAGATGGTGTGGTAAAATACCCTGGTTGACTTGATATGGACTGACTCGGATATGTTTGGCGCTTCTTTTAATCTCCCTTTAATCCAAAGGGTCTCTCCAGATATTGACATTCAAGAGCGACATCAATCGAACATCCTTGAAGAATGGACACCATGTACCATTGATGAAATCAAAGAAATTATTAATAATCTTCCTTATAAGCATTCAGCTGGGGTTCATGGCATGCCTGTCTTTTTATTGAAACCCCTCTTACCAACATTATAAATGACTGCCTTACAGCAGGGGTGCTTCCTAACAGCCTAAAAATGCCGAAATAGTTTAAAAGGGTGATAAAACTAATATAAAAAATTACCGTCCTATCTCGATTCTTCCTGCCGTGTCAAAGGTCTTCGAAAGAGTCATATACAAAAGAATTCTAGAATTTGTGATCACAAAAAAACTGTTATCTGAAACCCAATTCGGCTTTTTACCCAAGTCAACACAACTGGCAGTCAGTGTCAGGGCTTTTCTTCGATCTATCAAAGGCGTTTGACACGGTAGACCATGAACTGCTTATTAAGAAATTTAATTATTTTGGCATAAGAGGCGTTTGTACAGCACTTATAAAGTCTTACTTGTCTGGAAGGAGGCAGACCGTTGGTGTAAGGCAACAAGGAAGGGAGTGCTACTCCAGTACTACCACCGTAAACCAGGGTGTCCCACAGGGATCAATTTTGGGGCCGATACTCTTTTTGCTGTATGTCGACAGTCTGTCGGTACTAGTGGACGCCGACCTTGTGTCTAAGTACGGTGATGATACAGGAACAATTATCAGAGCTGAATCTGTGTCTGAACTATCGGCGGGTTACTCGGTGGCAGCGGAAGGAATGAAAAATTGGTGTGACTCAAATTGCTTAAATCTAAACGTCAATAAAACCAAATTAATCACTTTTAGGAAAACAGGCGTCCCTGAAACTTCATTATATGTACCTCTTGAGAGTAAAACAATACCTGAAACAAATGAAACGATTTTTCTTGGGCTCACACTTGATCAAAATCTAAACTGGAGTACACAAATAAATTCAACAACAGCTAGCATACTTAGGCAAAATCTGTCAATCAACAGTATAAAGTCTTTTTACTTTGCTTCTGTGCAGTGCAGTGCGCGGGATCTGATGCGGAGAAATCAAATCAAATATTTTATTTTGCCAAATAAAAACTTACACTTACACAATACATAATTATAATAACTATGACAAAAATGGACCATCTCTCGATTATGAAACCGCTAACACTAAGCCCTTAAAAGGGCTTATGCAAGATGCCCCAGGCAAAACTATCTACGTATTACATATAATTTATAACAAAAAAAAAGGTAAAAAAATAACAAACAGAGTAACAAAAAGAAAAAAAAACTGATATTTTTATAAAAATGACATACTTCAATATTAATAACCTTTACCCTGGCTACATACATACTGGTCCGTACACCAATGTACATAAAAATTGTGTGTCGTCCCAAACAAAATTTCTCAATAATATTAATTATAATTATTCTTAGTTTATTTATAATTTTCTAAAAAAAATAAAATTTCAATTATCTTTGACTCAAATATTTAGTTCCTACGACTATCTATTGCTTTTTTAATTTTCTTCAACCACGCGAGATAAATATGCCTTTTTTCGCCTCAACAAGAATCGCCGTGTGTCGACGTAAAAAACAATTGCCAAAATAAGAGCAATTTTTATCTCGAGTAAGAACGTTAGCTGTGCTACGGTGTGGTGAACTCAATTATTCAGTGATTAAACTCAATAACTCAATTATAAACTAATTTAAGTGCTCTATCTGGTCATCTTCAATCGACAAGCTGCAGTCAGTGGAGTGGTAGGCCTACCCTGGATTTATGGACACTAGAAGCCGGTCAGTTGGGGTAAAAAAGGGCTCAATATTATTTCTCTAATCATTCTTTAAAAAAAGAGGAAAACCCGCAGAAGTCTACTTTAAAGCTCGATCTACCTGTCGAAGGAACTAACAACTATTTTATTTAGAAGAAAAAACTGAAAACTACATACAGACACACAGCAATTAATTGATTTCAGAGGCAGGGACCCCCACAAAAAGCCGCAGAAAAAGGGATTCAACGTTTGTATACGATTATCAACGAGGGACAAGGACAATGTATTAAAAGAATAATAATTTTATAGTAGTTGTTGTACTTGTAGAAGCTTTTGCTTTACATATTTGGAATATGCAAAGAGTGATAGTTTTTTTATTTCATTTGGAAGTTCATTCCAAATTTTAATGGCACAAAACACAAACGATCTTTGAAAAGCGGCCGTTCTATGGCGGGGGATGATGAACCCATGAATGTTCCGTGTTCTGCGAGACAGCAGGGTTGATTTAATAATTCTATACACAAAGTTGCGCATATGCAGTTTTCGCCGTTTAATCATATTTCAAATTTTATGATTGTTTAAATGTGGTGTTACATGATTTCTGTAAGAGACATTATAAGCAAACCTAATACAAGAATTTTGAATTTTCTGAATAGACTTTTTGTTTGCCATGAAAGTGCGTCGCTATAGTGATAAAATAAGGGAACTACATAAAAATTATTTTTGTTTAGAAGATAAATATTTTTTATATCTATAAATATTTCTTAAACGAATGTAGCCTGCAGTCAATTTATTTTTAATGTGATGGTCAAATGAAAGAAAGCTATCAAATATAACTCCTAAGTTTCTTGCCTGATGTACTATTGAAATGGGTTCATTGTTGATTTTTATGTTTAGATTATGTTCAATTTGTTCTCTTAATATGCTTGTTTTTAACAAAAATTATAATTTGAGACTTAGAAGAATTTAACTTTAGGTTGTGATCTTTGGCAAATGAATCTATATTTTTTAAGTCTGAGTTTAGTTTAGAATTGACTTCATGTATGGAGTGCTTGCTTACGGGAATATGCACTTGGCCATCATCAGCGAACTGTTCAAGCTTGGAATACTTAACCTTTTTGGTCATATCGGACACATAGAGAGAGAAAAACAGCGGCGATAAAATGGATCCCTGCGGTACACCTTGCTTTATTATCTTAAAATCTGACCTCCGTTTACCAGCTGAGTTAAAAATTTCTACACAATTATATCTATTACTTAACATATAACTGCAAAGATCCAAAGAACTAGAAGAAAAACCAAAATAGTGAAGCTTTGCTAGTAGCATCTTGTGACTTATTGTGTCAAACGCTTTACTGAAACCTAATGCTGCTAAACATGTGCCATTACCTTGTTCTTCATTATTTCGAATGTCGTTTAAAACGTTCACTAGAGCTGTAGTGGTACTATAGTTTTTTCGAAATCCTGACTGGCACACTGGTATTATATTTTTTGAGTCTGCAAACAATGTGATTTGCTGACATAAGAATTTTTCAAAGATTTTTGAAGCATAGCACAGCATTGGATGAAATTGATGTAATTATTTTAATAAGATTAGTTTTATCTATTAAGTGAAAGTGAAATCTGTCATGTATTAATCGGTTATTGTTCTAAAAGTTAATTAAGTCTTGTGAGGTGGTGTCGACCATACTATCTGTCTCTTGAAAAAAACTATGTATTTTCTTAGCATCTTGCAGTTCTTCAGGTATGTCAGTATGAGATTTTTGTGTTATTTTCAGTTTTTTTGCAGCCTCCCAAAGCTCTTTGCCATTTTTTTTTTAAATTGTATTAAAGCCTTTAGGGCTCGAAAAAGAGTAATTCGTTGTATGTTAAAACTCCATCCAAGAATATCTTGTAGACCTCAATTCAGAGAACAAAAAATTCTTACAGTGCCCTCACTTTATTTTAAGTCTCTTGTAATATTCGTCAAAAAGCACAAGGAACTTTTTCCAACGAACAGAGACAATGCATTAAATACTGCTGTAGTGACCAGAAATAGAGGAGAACTTGCTATTCCCTTCCACAACTCAAGTTTCTTTAAACAGGGGTCCATATTATAGAGCTGTCAAAGCATATCTGTTACTACCCAGATCAATCAGGGATATTGCTAGCAGTGTACACTTCAGAAGGGAGGCAGTTCTTTTCAATTGATTTTCTTAATTGACAATTTGTCAGCTTGTCTTTATCGTACTTTAGTTTTATAGTCTTATACACTTTTAGCTCAGCAAATGTCTAATCTGTCTGTTTAATGTTGACTGTTAGAATCTGTTTTTTACCCATAATTATGTATCTATTAGTTTTTAATATTTGATTTATTTATATACTTTTTAATGACTTGATAGCAATAAAGATTACTAAGTAAAAAATAGATTATCTAGATTTATAAAAACAAAAAGAAAATAGCATTCAAGTTAATAACTAAAATTTAAATTAACAAGATCTAGCCTCTGTTCTCAATAAACCCGGTCACACACTTCTTAAATTTTTTATAATTCATATCAATCAAATCATAATGTTGATTAAATTCATTTCCCAATGGCTGAATTATGTTTATAGGAGAAATCTTACCATAGTTTGTGTGACGAAATTCGATTGAAAACAAAGGCATATCTCTAAGAATATGACCACTGCATCTAAAAACAATCAAGCCCAGAAAATCCAAGCAGTCAGTATTAAAATTTAGCAGCTTAAACAAAAAGACTAAATCACATCTAACTCTGTAATCCTCAAGAGAGCTGAAGTTTAACTTTGATCTCAGTTCTAACAGAGATAAATTTTGGAAGTTTAGTTTCCAAGCACAAGTTTTAAGAAACTTGTTTTGAACCCTCTGAAGGGTAGAAATATGATTTAATAATATACTTCAGACAAGTGTTAGATACAGGATTCTAAAAGCAGACGCTGAAAAATCTCGTCAGTTCCTAGTAATAAAACCAAGACATCTAAAGGCTTTATTTGAAAAATTATTAATATGGGGGATAAATGTCAGAGAGCTATCAAATAGCAGTCCTAAATCTTTAATTTCAGTGACTCTTGAGAGAGAATGTGATCCAATATGATAATCAAATACTATTTGGTGTTTAGCCTTAGAAAATATTTATCCATGTTAAGGTAAACAGCTTTTGAAAGAGACCAATTATAAAGCGATTTTAACTCTTCCTGAATCATCAGGCAGTCTGACAAGTTTGAGATTTTAAGAAATAATTTAAGAACGTCAGCAAATAATAAAAACTTGCCACCAATGTTTTGAAAACTTATAGCAAATATCAATGTAACAATGTAATAACAAACACTAAAAATAATTAACACTTTATAAAAATTTAATAATAAAACAGTTTAAATGTAAGACATACAGATGTTAAGTCATCTAGGTGTTCAAGAAAACATTGTACTAATAGAGGAAACATTTTGTAAGTTTATTAAAATATATTGTAATTTAAATACTTAATACTTTTTTTTATATATTAACTGTCATCATCACATACTGCATTGAAAAAAAAAACAAATATAAAACATTAAATTCAGCAAAAACTCTCAAAGGCTGACCTAATGAAAAACACAAGAATTCCCACTAAAATAAGCCACTGCAAAACCTAACCTAACCTAATTGTCATACTAAAGAAAATTCTTGTTGGACTAATAATAATACTTCACCTTGTTACTAGATGACACTGTTGTTGATAATAGTTCTTAAAAAAAAAGTTGCCAACCCTACTCTTCTTTTGGTTGATTTTATATGGCTTGACCCAAAGACATTTTTTAAAAACCAGATAGAACCCAACCAATTCAAACGTTATTCCTTGTTATGTGTGAAATTGTGATTAACCATTGTGCATAAATTAATATAAATATTTGTTAATTGATGTAGATAGAATGGTAAATTTTAACTATTTTCACTGTTTATTTTGAAGAACTTTTGAAAAGTTTATAGTGACTAAACTGATAGAGTTGTGGTATTTTAGTAATTTATATAAACTTTACGTCATTGCATTTGTTTTCTATGGTAACGCGGAGAGTTTATTTATTTTTGTCCACAGTGGGACACCAGAGCTTTTTTTGCACCGGGTCAAAAATTTGGGGATAAAGCACATAAGTTTTTTTTTACTTTCGCTTCCGTGTAACTCATGATGCGTTGCTGTAGCCCGAACTTGCCTTGCATCATCATTACCGCCGCTGTACGGTTATTTTTCAGACAAAAACAATAAGTTTTTTATTTGTGCTAATGTAGTACATTATTTTTTTTTTTTTTTGTTTTTGCTAATGTAGTACATTATTTGCCTCTTGGTGTGATTAAAGACTCCGAAAATATGCAATGGATCAAGAAAAAATAAAAGAAAGCAAATTCTTAAGGTAAGACCTCGGATTGACTATACATTTTTTGAATAAGTATTGTTGTCTTTATAATGGTTTTTCCCTTAGTTTTTTCTTGAAAGGTAATTATGCACTATACGGTTTTCTTCCATTTTTTATTTTTTATGAAAAATTGTTTATGGGGGCACCTACTAGGGTCCCTAGGGCCCCAAATCCGGCTGCGCCCGATTTTTTTTTAAAAGAAAAAAGGGTGCCTGGAGGGGGGCTGTAATGTGTTTTTTTCATTGTTTTGGGTTGGGTTGGATTAGTTTGGGTTGGACTGTGTTGAATTAGGTTGTTTTGGTGAAAAAAAATTTAAAAAAAAAACCAACGGGCGCAGGCGGATTTGGGGTCCTAGGGACCCTAGTAGGTGCCCCCATAAAGAATTTTTCATAAAAAATCAAAAATGGCAGAAAACCGTATACTGCATAATTACCCCTTGAAATAATTACAAGTGACTAGGCAACGTTGTTAGGTACTCATTTTTAGTTTAAGGAAATTTCTTCCTTTTAGATTCTTTTAAGGTGTATTCAGAGTTCCATAACTATAGCAAGCATATGCTGCTGTCCTCAGTTACTACGTTTATACGCACCTAAAAGCGCTTTTATATAAGGATGGTTTTAAATAAAATCGCTTTCTTTGAGGGTTATGTCCTTCATTAAATGTCAATTTAAAGAAAAAAAAAATAAAACAACATAATTAATTAATTATTTAACAACAGATTTTTTGAAAGACTAGGGTTTAGTATTTTCTTTAGGTTAGAAGAAATGCACTAAATTGTTTATAACGACCCTAAAATGGGCCAACACTGTTCTTAACTAAAACAACCAGTTAACTCATTTTCATTTTAGTATCCTTTGGCCTATGATCAATGCCATATTGACACCAAACTGACAGAAAATCTATGTTTTACTTGTCAATTTGGTTATAAAAATGGCAGCCACAGTAGGCTAAAGGGCACTGAGACAGTAGGATTTAACTGACCTTTTAGTTGAGAATGGTGTTGAATGGGCTTTTGAGTGATAAACCGCTTCCAAATAAAATCGATTTAGTGCTTAAATCGGTTTTAGTGGTGTTTATATGACAACATTTTCAAACCATCCTTATATAAAAGCGCTTTAAGAGGCCTATATAAACAAAGTAAGTGTTCCGTAAGCCACAAGCGGTATGCAGTAAGAGCAGCATGCATTTGTTATTGTTTATTTTTCTTGCATCTTACCTCATACCACTTGCCTTACAGAACTCTAAATACGCCTTTATTCCTCTGCAAAACAAGTTATTTTATGTAGGTACCTATATATAATAAGTATGTTTTTCCTTTTTGAAGGGTGGACTACTCAGTTGACTACCACTAACATATGTGGAATTAGGTACCATACAAATGAATAGTCCCACAGCCCATAACTTAAACTGTTAAGACCTTGCCGGACTTTGCATAATATTTATTCTTTATGTCCACTCAGATGACATTTTAAACATATATATTCTTAAATTTGTAATTTTTTTAACAAGAAATGGACAAACATTCTGTCAAAAAAATATATTTTGTCATTAAGCCCATCTTGATAGCATCGAAAAGTTAAATTAAGCTCCTCACAGCTGATTTTTCAAGAATTGCTTTATAAGTATTTGAAACACATTTTCACATTATCTAATTTAAACATTTCCGAGAAATTCTGTTGAAAGGACCTTAACTTAAGGGCTCAGTTAAGGGTTAAGTTTGGAGGGGTCTCTAAAAATACCCCTTAGAACATCTTGAAGAACACATACAAAGTCTCAATGGTGAGGTAGTCATAAATTTTCATAGGCCTTGGCTCAGGGACTATAATGAAAATATTAGGTAAAGAATAAAAACATACAAAAAAATAGTGAGGCACATTTTGCTCACTTTTGCTCATTTACTTATTTCTAAGTTTTCTCTACAGTAAAGCTAGAGAAAGTCCATTTTTTAATACCTACCTCTATGCACTTTTTAAGGGTTGAAAATAAAATTAGGACCTGAATATTTTTGTAAATTTAAGGTGTCCAAGATAAAGGACCGTGAGGTGAGGTGAGCGAAATTCCCCTCAAGTTTGTTCAAGAATAAGCATACTGGCCTGAGGAAACTGTCTAGGGGGGAGGGTTCCTGAAAATACTAATAAGAAGGCTGCTCCACCTGGCAAAAAAAACACCTATGTGAACAGTAGAAAAGAATATGCAATGAGGAATACAATAAGCCTTGCAATAAGCAAACTAGCTGCAGTGTCAGGGATTTCCTAAATCATGCCTTATTGTAGGAAAGAAATCTATCAAGATGGAATGACAGTGCTTTTCTTGTCTTCTTGTGTATATATATAAAATTCAAAATTAAAATTCTTATTGTAACAATTTTAATCAGTCAGAGTATGTATGGAACTGAAAAACCGAGAAAAGTTGAGAAATTTATTCTTTGAAAAGGTCAGGAAATTTGACAAAAAAATATACAAAAACAAGGAAAATCTGGAAGCCCATCTGGAAAAAAATTGATTTAAAAACAAATTAGAATCATGAAATTTGTCAAAATAAAATTTTGCAGCTGTTTTTATACAAAATTCTTGAAAAAATTATGATAAGTTTTTTACAAATGGTTAGGAAAAACTGGGAGACATCAGAGAATCCAATTAAAGGTTTTCTGTACAAACTCTGTTATTGACCTTATGTACTGATGCCTTTCTCATTTAAATCCCTTACCAAAAATTATTACTTCTTGTGCAAACTCAAAAATAAATAATTCAAATAAAATCCAAAAACTTAATATTTAATATGCTTGCACACACAGAAATACTACCTATTTATTTTTGTTGGCATATAGGTAGGTACCAAATGTAATGTTACATCTCTTGCTATCTTTTATGTAAACTTATGTTTTCTGTTAGTGAATCATTTATTGTGTAAAAATTTGAAATGTGTAGCTTCTGAAAGAGATACCTACAGGTCCAAAAATCTCTAATTTCCTAATAAAAGATCCTTTAACTAAAACTCTAATTACCAATGCCCAATGTAGTTAAAAATGCATAAGATAAGGTTGCGGCAAAGATAGGGTTGCAGAAATACTTTCTCTTTTTTGGAGTTCTGTTTTGGTTGTAAGTGAACATTTATTAATGCACTCCTTACTAGTACTAAAAAAAGCGTTGTAGCTAAATTAGACAAATGTTTACCTCTAATTTTTGTTATTTTCAGATTTTGGAATTTAGGCAAGAAAACTACCAGAATGAACAATACAATTTTTATAAATTTTAGTTATTCACAGAACAATAAAAACTATATGGGTAGAATACTATAGCATTTTTGTGTCGTAGAAATATTTTTAGCAATTTTAATTAACTATATATAATAAAATTTTTAAAAATATGCTGAAAAATTACATTTTTACATATACACCTCATTCCAAATTCTCCGGACCCATTTCAATATGGCGGCTGATAATTAAACACAGAAGCTAAATGGAACTGTCATTGTCAGTGTCAAAAAACTGGTCTGCAGCAATTTGGAATGGAGTGTAATAAATATTTCATTGTAAAACATAATTAAATGTATTTGGTGTTTAGAATGTGACACCCTCCTATTAACACATTGCCCATGCCCACATGTGGGCATTTCTGTTTTACGTCTCAGGACCGCGTGCCTACCGATGGTCACAAAACAGCGGAGGATTTGTGTCCACCGGTGGGCATCTGGTCCTGGGAAGTAAAACTAAATGCACACATGGCTCAACTTGTTGAGGTGATTATGGCCACAACATTATAAACATTTATAGATATGCAATTAAATAAATTTTTTAAAAACTTATCTCAAAAATACTTATTAATAATCATTTAAATTAAATCTAACTTAAAAAAGAAAAGAATAACATGTTATTTTTTCCTTCTTTGGAACCGCAAACTAGTAGCTGTAGTTTCAAATATCAGGCTTCATGTGGTTAGGTTCTGAAATTAAAAAAAAAAAAAAAAAGTATAAGTATGAACTGAAAAAATATTTTCTTTAGAGAAAACAACAAAATTGAAGAAAGAGCTTGATAACAGATATTTTTTTACTGATTTTGGGGAACTTGAATCCAGATATTCAAGGTGGTGACCATTTCTTAAAAATAACTAATAAAAAAAATAAAACAAAATATAGACATCAATTCAGGGGTTTTTGGGTTCCCGTAATCCATTTATGTGATTTAAAAATTCTTATAAGTATCTAAGGGTTCTAGTAGCAGTTTTAAAAGTAAACATTTTGCATGCATGGTTGACTAATTTCAGTTTTTTTAGTTGATTTTAATTGGTACAGGTGTACATTTTATGAATCCGATTAATGCCACTCTGATACCCTTGTAAAACTCAAAATATTTAGGATGGGACACAAACATTTTAGAAGAAACCAGATCAAATACAGACATATGATATATCAAATTGAGGGTTTTGGGATCCACTGATATCATTCTTTGGAAAAAAAAATTCTGGAGATAATAGAAGGATTTTAGGACAAAATTTTGGGACCCAGCCCAAACTTATATTACCTCTTAACATATATACAACTTTAGAAGACTTAAAAATATCCAAATCGATATATTTCCCTAAAATTACCTCTAAATCCTCGTCTGAATCTCTATTGTAATAATTGGAACACCAAAATTAATTTTGGAAGACCCAAAAAACCCCTAAATCAATATATCACATATCTTTTACACCAATAATTTTTTATGTTGCCCTTTCAGGCTCCTTACATTACCCCTAAAAACTGTTTAACTCCCAAAATGAATTTAGTTAACCCCAGAATCTCCAAAGTGATGTCTTTCTATCAATAGTATGTTGTTTTTACCACTTTACCCCTAAAACTCACCCTTAGGCCCCTTAAATTACCCCTAAAAATTTTTTTTACACCAAAAATGAATTCAGTTGATCCAAAAATTTATTAATTGAGGTCACAAGTTTTTTTGTTATTTATGATTCTTTTTGCCCCTAGGAGAACCTTAATTATATTATTCCCAAAAAATGTTTATTCTAAAAAATGGAATCACTGTTTCCAAAAACCCTGAGGTAAATGTATTATATGTGTGTACTTTATCTAGTTTCTCATCAAAATTTTGTGCTTTTAAGTCGCCGTCATCGCCATCTGGAATATCTGGGGTGTCAAAAAAAGTATATATTTTGAGTTTAAATTTGTCAAGGAGTGACAAATAAACAATTTCTTGCACAAAAGTCAGGAAAAAATGTTGGTTTTAAAATTACATTTTTCATAATAAAAAAGGGAATAAACATTTCATGATTTTTTTCTGATTCTTTTCTCAAACATACCATCCAAATAAGCCTACTTTTATTCTTTAAATTTTGGTGGTCAAACTGATCCGCTGAAAAGGTTCAAACCTTTTCTTCATTCCATACCAAATTTAAAAGCAAATATCTTAAACACCAGTCATCCTAGCTTTTTAAAATTTTGACATAATTAATAGTAAAGACGTTTAAAAGACCTTTCCCTTTTTAAATTCCAGAGATAGAAATTACCCTATGAAATTTCAAACAGAACCAAAAAGTATCTGTGAGTGTCCCCCTTCAAAATTGTTCTCTGTTTTGTTCTTTGTGTATAGTTTTTCTGTTTTTCCTAATGGAATTGAAATATGTCCAGAAATAGGTCCAGGAAATTTGCAATAAACAATAAGAGTTAAATTAATTTTTGATATCGGATCTAGACTATAATAAATTTTGTTTATTTAAGGAAGTTTTACCAAATATAATTGAAATCAGAAGCAAAAACTTACTTTGAGTTTATAGATTATTATTCTTTGTTTGGTGCTGACTCTATAGGACCATCTTGTTTTGCTATACATTTTAGTTTATAGATTATTATTCTTCTCTGGGTGGTGGCACTTTAGAATCTTCTTCTTTTTCATTTTAGGTAGTTGCCTAAATATCCACCGCTCCATATGTTTTGTTATTATATGCAGCTCCTAAAAGAATAATAAAAATAACAAGAAATATTCTATCTCTAAATTTTGTTTCTATATTTTGCACTTTAGGCGAGGACAACCAATATTTCTTAAAAATTTTCTCTTGAGTGCACATGTTGATAAACTGTTTAAAAGATTTTTGGCATAATAATTTTTTAGTTACAGACGCAGAGGTTTGGTTTTGTTATCTAAGTTATAAGTTAGAGACAAAAGTATCAAGCCAAAGTAAATCAAGTTTTGTAATCTGCAGTTTTATTTTCCTGTGTTATGAGTTTCAAAATCTAAGCAGGTTCACAGTGCATGATTCAACTTTCATAACTAAACTAAACTCACTAAACCACCAGTTATGACATACACACATAGTATTTGATCCTGTGTATTTAATTTATTTGAAAGATGAATAAGCAACTATTTATATTTTAAAGAATTTTTCCTGATTAATATTCTCCAATTTTCAAGTCACTAACCTATTTTAATCAAAAAACAAGAGAGACTAAGGGCCGGTTACTCAAAAGCGAGTTTGTGTTAACTCAAGCAACATAACCTAGTAAAAATCTTTAAAAATCAGCTTAAAATTAACTCCAGGATAACCAGGGCTTCAAGGTGAGGGTAAGTTACCTTACCTCAGGGTTCACCTAAAAAAAATATTGGCTTAGAAACAGCAAGGAAACTGGGATTTATAGCTTGCGAGTTACTTTAAGTTTCTGATAATCCGCTATTGAGAAACTGGCATTAAGAATAACTTTTTATCAGTAAAATTTTCCACAGTATTATTTCATGCTACTCACTTAATATCTTAAGGCTAAACGATATTAGTGTAGTAAACAGTTTTCTTTAGATACCTATTTAGCACTTACCTGAGCCCCTAGGAAGTTCAAATTTACCAGTGATGAAACTTTTTTAATTTTTTTTAACTAAAGCGGGAACTAAACCACCCAAATCCTGAACTCAAACTAACCCAGTACTTTTTAGCTATTCCAGCACTCATAAATTTTAACTCTTTAGGGACCTAGTCAGTGCCTACATACAAGATTTTTTTCATAAAAAAAACTGAGTAAAATACTAAAATAAAAAAAACCATTTACTGCAGAATTACTTGCTAAAAAAACGCTACCCAACTACATATTAAAGTAACTGGGTTTAGTGTTTAAGGTTGCATTTACAAGTGCATTTATAATTGAATTTGAAACACTCCTGCTAGCTGTTACCACTGATTTAAAAACAACAGGTTAGCTTAAAAAGCATGCAGATTTAAAAATCGGCTGCTGACGCTAAACGAAATAATCATATTCTATTTTAAACAGGAGCATCAACGACTAGCAAGAGTCTCTTCAACCTCTAAATGGAGCTTTACTGACCTGTTTTGTTAATACTCAAGTATCCGTGTGTTTTTGAAACTGCTATTGGGATCTAAAATATATCCTTAGGCCTCCAAGATTTCACTAGTAAACTTGCACATAACTTATGCCGCAATAATTTAAATTTAAAAAAAAATTGAATCAAAATAAAAACAAAATTATGTGAAGTTATGGGAATGTTTCTAGGCGAATTCCTAGAAATTCCAGCGAGCCAGTAAAGTTCTCTTGGATCTTTGATAAACTCGGGGTAATGCTCGCGCAGCGCTAGGCCATTTTCGGCGGGCGACCGCACATGCGGAGTGGTTTCATATTCGTTTTTAAAAAAATATTTCTGAAAGATAAACATAACCTCGAATGGTTTTCTGTCAGAAAACATAAAAATACCCTTCTGCCTACTGTGGGCCTTGTTGACAAAACACCTGCAGTTGCCGTGGTATCAGGGGCTTTAGGATAGTTGGGGGCTTTAGGTTAGAGGGCGCTTTGCTTATTTTGATTTCCCAATAATCTATGTGCATTTTTAACCTGTATTGTCTGCTTTCCATAAATATTTTTAATTGACATACAACCATAAATTTTAACTGTTTATTTTTAAGAACATGTCAATATTGAAAATTATAGTTTAGAAAAACTTTGAGCCAACTTCACTTAATCTATATTTAATTCAGATTTTGAAAAACTTGTTAAAAAGCTATTTGATACTCAGTTAATAGGTACTTAGTTTATTATTTCTTACTTTATTGTTTGTATTTGCTATTTTTTCATGGGTATTGAGTTCGTTTTCAAAACTCATTGTGTCTTTTTCTTTTTTATAGCGTGTTCTTGCTCTTGATAAAGAACACGCTCTATAAAAGAAGAAGATACAATGAGTTTTGAAAACGAACTCAATACCCATGAAAACATAGCAATTATTAGGTTAGTATCAAGTTATTATTTCTATTATTAAATCACTATCTATAATTGGCACTTGTGCTGTTGATACTTTGTTCAATGAATAAAATAAAAAATTGAGTAAACACCCCTATTAATTAAGCATTACACATTATGCAATAAACACTAGACACCTAAAGTTGGCAAGCTATTTTTGATTCCTTTTTGTAAGCATATCTTTGCTGCATTTGTGAAAGTGCCCTTAAAAAAAGTTACATAAAGTTGTGCTTACAACATATGACATAACCAAACCAATTCCTTTTCAGTGCTTGATGCACACTTTTACTTCATGCCACTCACTTCTATTTCCTTCCTTGTCGAAAATGGTAGGAGGGCAAATAGGAGTGAAACTGTGGATCAGGCATTCATGAAAACCCAGATAACAAAATGGTTAGGATATGCTAGGGTCAAACCATATCAAATCAACCAAAAAAAAGGCACTTCTCGTTTTGACCATCTCCAATTTTGATGATTTTTGGTACACTTATTCTTCTGATCCAAAAACTTAAAAATCCAAAAAATTAAATTTTTTGGATAAGCGGTTTTTGTTTTATTGATTTTTGAAAATAAAGAAATTGACCAATATGCCCTTGACAGGCACTTACAAAAATAGCAATATCTCAAAAACTATTGGTCCTATAGAAGCGAGTTATAGCTTATTTTGAAGGTTTTTTAAGGACCTTTTTAACGATGTGTATCACCATGTAATTTTTTGTTTTTATTTTTTTTTTTCAATATTTTTTTTTTTAATCTTGAAAACACCATTTTGAATTTGTTTTCAGTATTTTTTTAATATTTTTGGAAAATTTCAGGATGGAGAAGTTATTGGTTCTATTTTTTTAAAAATAATATAAAAAACCTTGCAGGAAAAAACCATATATTTTTTGATAAATACCTATATATTTACTCTTTATATCTAAAAACTTGTCAAATGCTCCCAGTCTTGTAAATAAGATACATAAAAGGTTTTTCCAAACTTGTTTATTCCTGGAAAATTTTGAGTATTTCTTCAATTGTCCTCCCCTCCAGCCAAGATCTTTTCACCCACCTATTATACATTTAAACATGTTAATTCCAGCAAAATGTTTAGCTCCTCCCATTACTTTTTATTGGCCCTTACCCCTATTTGTATCATTTCTGGTTCAGACAGGAAAAGTTTTGACAATAATTAATTGCAAACCTGCCGTTTATGTGATAAATTGCTATTTTTTAATTTGAAACATTTATCGGAGTCCTGTGTTGTAAAATGGCACAAAATAAGCCAAAACAATGGACAAAATTTTTTGTGAGGTGTTGTGATCCATTAAGTCAGGAGAAACATTCCGGAATGTTACAAATTGGATGACTTCCTTTAAAGGGGTGGAGACTGGCATGAAAATTTGTGACAATTGTCAAATGAAAATTTCCAAGGAACAGGATAAACAACCATCTCCTGTAGCAGGGTAAGTAATAGTAACGAATACCTACCTACATTTTTACTTGTTTTTTTTTGTGTGTTGTGGCTCTGCTAATAATTTTAGGGTAATTATTTAGTATCCGGTTTTCTGCCATTTTTGGTTTTAAGTGAAAAATTCTTTATGGGGGCACCTACAGGCCTATAAGTCTGATTTCAACCTTTGCAAAAATTTATGAGTTATTAATACATAAGAGGCTGTTAGATTTTTTTCTGACAAATTCACTTTTAAACGGTTTTAAACATGGCTTTCTCCCAAAAAGGTCTACAGAATCGGCTATTTGAGTGAACAAGTCAATAATTTCGATTCTTGAATCTAGGGGAGCGGCTTGTGGACTTTTTTTGGATTTATCAAAAGCTTTGATACAATAGATCATGAAATTCTTTTGGAAAAATTAGAAGCATACGGGGTTAGAGGAAGTGCTTTGGATTTATTTTTCTTGTATCTGACTGAAAGACCACAAAAAGTTACAATAAATTTGAACAACAATAAAATAACGTCAGAATCAAACGTTGGAATTCTGCCACTGGTAGGACATATACGCTAACTGCAGAAGAAATGACAGATTCCTCAAATATTTTACAAAAAAAATTAGCAACCTAAATAGTTTTTATTGTAAATTTTCTATTATTCTTACTTTTCATTATTTTGTTATACCCATATTAGGTAAATTAGCCCTGTAATAAATATCTTATTATTTTTTTAAAGTATGACTCCATTATTTCTCCATCCTAAAATTTTCCAAAAATGTTAAAAACACATTGAAAAAAAACAAATATTTTTTTGAATAAAATAAAAAAATGTGTTTTTGAGATTTTTCAAAAAAATTTTTTTTTTAATTAAGAAAAAAAAATTAAACAAACTATATTGTGTCACACATGTTGAAAAAGGTCTTTAAAAACCCTTCAAAATGAGCTATCACTCGCTTCTATAGGATCAATAGTTTTTGAGATATTACAATTTTTGTAAGTGTCTGTCAAGGACATATTGGTCAATTTCTTGATTTTCAAAAATCAATAAAACAAAAACCGTTTATCCAAAAAATTTGATTTTTTGGATTTTTGATAAGATGAATAAGTGTACCAAAAATCATCAAAATCGGAGATGGTCAAAACTATTGCCTGGTTGACTTGATATGGTTTGACCCGCTAGCTGCATATGAATATTGCAAGGGTGATAGTAGAGATAGGTGAGACATAGTCAATGTTGTATGACATATCTATATAAATGTGAACATGCACACTGAGATACAATAAGCACTCTCCATTTGTGCAACTTTAAGTGTTTACCAAGATGTTTACTATCCATCACATTTATCAATTAGCTATTAAGCATTAAAAGTTGTGTAATACTATAGTAGAATAATCTTGGAACCCACTTTAATTTTTTTTTAGTTGGGTTAAGGGATGTCCAAGAGGTTGTCCTTAGTTTAGAAGATCTGGGGTCCTATTTTCGAAACCATACAAAATTATTCCCATGTGACTACTTCTGTCTGTTTCTATACTGTATAGAATAGGAGGCAAAAGATATGCCAATATGCTGATTCATACGTAGTGCGTGAAAGAATAACCTGTTTTTTATGCGAAACAACAGGAATACCCTCTACCCACTCGTGCAATATTGAGTTAAAACAGTCTTGACGGTGGTGAACACATACCGGCTTATCTTTCGCCTCTCATTTGGTGTAGTCACCTTCTTTGACCATCGACAACAACGCCAGCGCGAAAAGGAAACGGCGAGTTTATAAACAAAAGTAATACCTTGAGACTTGAGCTCATAAACTATTTCCTCAATTAGTCTGGGGTCCCCAGGCATGAAATTTGATGGCATCACTTCCATTTCACTCCTAACGTTTTTTTTTTTATTTTTTAGAAAGATTTGTTTGAAAGTAAAAATAATCTTTTGCCCAAAAAAATAAAAAAAAACTTTAGCACCCAGGCATAGACAAACAGACCAAACCCAATTTTTTTTCTATGACACCCAGCAGCGTACGCTGACAGGTGTCAAATGTCAAATATTTCAGGCTGTGGTGCGTTCATAGACAGCGGGGTTGAAGGGTGTACAGGCGGTATGTGCCTGGTAGGGTCCCTATAATTAATCCAAAAGATACATTTTACAAACGTATTTTAAACAAATATACATCGCACAAACAATACTTTTGACAAATCATAAAATAGCATAACGATACATCACACAAAGCATACTTTTTGCAAACCGTACATCGTACAACTCGTACTTTCTACAAATAATACATCTTACAATTCGTATGTATTAGAATCCGTCCAACATACAAATTATGTTCTGTGCTCGACTGACAGCTGTTTAAATCTGAGCTCAGAATAAAAAGAATGTTAGAGAATGTTTTTGTTATCTAAAAAATAATTTTAAATCTACTACCAGCTTCACTGTAAAAACGCATTACCTGACGCATCCTGGTTTTGGAGGTTCTAGGCAGTTTTTTGTGGGGTATAAAACTTTAAATCGCTGTATCTCTATCCCTTAGGGGTTGTTATTTTCATATGAAAAATGCCTCTGTGAGATAAAGAACCCTGCCATTTTGTGATGTGGAATGTGTATCAGCTAATTTTATTTATATGTAGATAATATCTGTTGTAGAGGGGGTCCCAACGAGCAATTCTCGTCATAAAGGCACAGGTTGATTCATAAATTAGGGGTAAACGTTAGGAGAATGGACGTTTTTAGTCCACTATACCAATATGGTATGGGGTATTAAAATCGTGAAATTTTTACTTTTCCTAATTTTATCAAAAATTAGTTACTAAGATTGCAAAACACCTTAATCGACGAAAAAAAAAGATGGATGTCCGTGAATGAATGAATGAAGAATTTTAACGAAATTTGGTACAAAAATCCTCCATCGGCTGACCACTACCTTCTCCACATAGGTCAATCAACTCCTACCGTTTTAGTGTCCTTTTCTCGACTTTCGCCGCCATATATATTGACAGAAAACTATTAATGGATTATTTTCTGTCACTTTTGAGTGAAAATGGCGGCGAAAGTGGATTAAAGGACACTAAATCGGTAGGAGTTGATCGGCCTGTATGGAGAGGGTACTGAGCTGACCATAAACTGATTAACTTTTGGGTAGGGTGGTGGGAGGTTGAAGGGGGGAAAAGGAGGATAAAATAAAAAGTTTAGAACAAAAGCAAGTAGCGATATACGGTTTTCAGATTTAAGTTTCCAGGAATATGGACTACAAATTTCCAAATTCGTGGAGGCTTTAGTTGCCGAGTTATTTGAAAAAACGTTGAAATATATAAAAAAAAATAACTTTAGAAGTAAAGCAGCTATTGTTATGCGATTTTCAGATTTTGGTTTTCGTAAATATTACCTAAAAATTATGTTATAAGGTTCAAATCTTTCAAAGATACAATTTTCGAGATATTTTCATTTCCTTTCAACATAAAATAATTGATTGTATGGTGGACTATCCGTGCTTTGTAGCACCAATTTTTTTACTTAACTTTACAAGAAAATATATAACTACCTAATGTCAGATGAAAATAAAACGCCTTCCTACTTATATGGACTTTACATTTTTGATGCTAAGTACTATAACCGCATGTACAGGGTAAGCTATACAAGAATTATGGTTGATATTGCTCGTCACAATCCCTTATTTTTGAACTCGATTCGTGTTATCCTAAAAAGGATTCCCAAAAATTTATTTTATTTAATTAGTGTAAAATTTTGAATTTGTACAGAGGAAGTAAAAAAAAATAAGCTTAAAACTCGCGAAATGTTTTTAACCATTTTTTTTTTTAAAAAGCAAAGCAACATTTGCGGTACCTATAGGTACCTTACTACGCCACTGGACATAACGTATACGTTATGTCCAGTGGCGTCGTAAGAAAAGTTTTCGGGGTGGGGGGTAGGTATAAAAGTATTCTAAACATTACAGCTCCAAAGTAAATTAACACTTTGCCACTTTTTTCCTTTATTTTACGAACCACAACTTACATTTTTTAACTTAACACCGGATTTCATATATAAACAGGAGATACGTTTGAAATTTTTTAAAATCCTTAATTGTAGGCTTTAAACTCGATTTTACGTTTAAATAAGCAGCGAATCAAAATAGAATTGTTATTGGAAACATAAAAAAACGGTCCCTATGAAGTAATTTTTTTAGCTGAAATGTTTTAAATTCGTAGAAAAAAAATTGGTGCTAGAAAGCACGAATAGTTCACCATACAATCAATTATTTTATGTTAAAAGGAAATGAAAATATCTCGAAAACTGTAGCTTTGAAAGATTTGAATTTTATAACAACATTTTTGGGTAATATTGACGAAAACCAAAATCTGAATATCAATAGCTGCTTTACTTCTAAAGTGATGATTTTTTAAATATGTATTTTTTAAAATATATTTTAACGTTTTTTAAAATAACCCTCCCACGAATTTGGACTTTACAACAAAATTTGTAGTCCATATTTATGTAAACTTAAATCTGAAAACCATATATCGCTACTTGCGTTTATTCCAAAGTTACAATTTTTTTAAATATTTTATCCCTTTTTGCCCCCTTCAACCCCCCACCACTCTACCCAAAAGTTAATCAGTTCATGGTCACTCGATAGAGGATTTTTGTACCAAATTTTGTTAAAATCGATTAAGGTGTTCTTGAGTTATCGTGTACAGACAGACAACAGACCGACAGAAAACTTTTTTTTTTCGTCGATTAAGGTGTTTTGGAACCTTAATACCTCACTTTTGATAAAATTAAGAAAAGTCAAAATTTCACGATTTTAATAGTCCCCCATACCATATTGGTATGGTGTACTAAAAAATTGATGCTAGAAAGCACGGATAGTACACCATACAATCAATTATGTTATGTTGAAAGAAAATAAAAATATCTCGAAAACTGTAGCTTTGAAAGATTTGACCCTAATAACAAAATTTTTGGATAATATTTACGAAAACCAAAATCTGAAAACCGCACATCAATAGCTGCTTTACTTCTAAAGTTATGATTTTTTTAAAATATATTTTAACGTTTTTTTAAATAACTCGGAAACTAAAGCTCCCACGAATTTCGATTTTTATAACAAAATTTGTAGTTCATATTAATGGAAACTTAAATATGAAAACCGTATATCGCTACTTGCTTTTGTTCCAAAGTTAAAATTGTTTAAAATATTTTGTACTCCTTTTCCCCCCTTCAACCACCTCACCACCCTACCCAAAAGTTAATCAGTTCCAGCCGAAAAAGGATTTTTGTACCAAATTTCGTTAAAATCGATTAAGGCGTTCTTGAGTTATCGTGCATACAGACAAACAACAGACCGACAGACAACTTTTTTTTTCGTCGAATAAGGTGTTTTGGAACCTTAGTTTTTGATAAAATTAAGCAAAGTCAAAATTTAACGATTTTAATAGTCCCCCATACCATATTGGTATTGGGGAGGGGGGGAGTAAAGATAAATTATAAAAAAAAAATTAATTTGAAGTAAAAATCTGACCATAATTGATTGTGTTTATTTGCCCAAAATTTGATGTAAAAATCATAATTTTTTGAGTAAATAACGCTTAAAATGAAATTTTTGACTTAAAATTAAAGTAAAATCGTAAATATTGGCTTTATTTCAAACGCGGTTGGTATATCGTTACCGATGCGTTAAAATATTTACTTTAAGTGACTGATTTTTGTGTTTGCAAAAATGGTAAAATGCGCAGCAGGCGAAAATTTTTGCGAAAATGACTCTTAAAATACGATTTTTGACACCAAATCGCACGCAGAATGTTTTGATAAAATTACATTAGAAAGACCATTTTGATACGAAATCGTAAAAATGAAAGGTGCTGCAGCCGAAAAATTTTGTAATTTATGATTTTTTAAAGATTTTTAATTGTTAAAAATTAAGGTCTAGGCGCTTGTATTTTATTCTCTACGTACTTACCTATTTTATTTCTGCTGTTATTTGATTGTACCAACTGTAACCAGCTTCTCGGGAGGGAGGCGTTGACCTTAAATCCCCCCTCTCCCTCAGTGCGCCACTGGCATATGTCAAATTTTGAAATCAACTTTCTGATTTTAAATAGAATCCCCTGTATAAATTTTATTTCTAAATTGTTGCTGATTTCAAAAATTTATACCATGTATGTGCTAAAGTAAGAACTCTTTGAGATACTTATACCTATATATAACTATATTGTTCCTAAAGGATGTTGCCTTAGCGGTATAGTTTTTTTGTAAAAGCTTAAAAAAGTATATATATTTCGCGAGTTTTAAACTTTTTTCTTTGGCGCACAATTCTATGGATTACCCTCTATACATATACGGGTATTAGACCTAACATCAAAAATGTAAGACCCATTGCTTTCTATAAGCGAAGAAAGTTTAGTAAAAAACGGCTAATATCTGGCTCACCGTGTTGGTGGTAGTGCCGCATATTTAAGTAAATATAAAAAAATTAAAACAAAGAAGTTAAAAAACTTCCAAATCAGTTACTTCAACCGAAAAGAAACTAAAAAACAAAGGATCAAAAGATCTTGGGTGGAAATAACGAAAATTCAAACTTGGATGAGTATCCCACAAGGAACACACAAAAGATCAAAGCGAAAAGAGAAATAAATAAACGATGTTTCGCCCTGGGTAACCAGCGTAGGCTCATCAGTAGTTTCACTGGTCACCCTCCACTATACATCATTAAACACCATCATACACTTAGATTTCCAACCTTGAACCACTCACAAATAGGCATCGTTCCGTACTGGTACTTACTTATCCAAGTTACCTAATACAAATTCGTCCTGGCGTGTTAATATTTCCAGTAGGATTATGCTTCTAAGGCAATTAAAACAAAGAAGTTAAAAAACTTCCAAATCAGTTACTTCAACCGAAAAGAAACTAAAAAACAAAGGATCAAAAGATCTTGGGTGGAAATAACGAAAATTCAAACTTGGATGAGTATCCCACAAGGAACACACAAAAGATCAAAGCGAAAAGAGAAATAAATAAACGATGTTTCGCCCTGGGTAACCAGCGTGGGCTCATCAGTAGTTTCACTGGTCACCCTCCACTATACATCATTAAACACCATCATACACTTAGATTTCCAATCACAAATAGCCATCGTTCCGTACTGGTACTTACTTATCCAAGTTACCTAATACAAATTCGTCCTGGCGTGTTAATATTTCCAGTAGGATTATGCTCCTAAGGCAATTAAAACAAAGAAGTTAAAAAACTTCCAGATCAGTTACTTCAACCGAAAAGAAACTAAAAAACAAAGGATCAAAAGATCTTGGGTGGAAATAACGAAAATTCAAACTTGGATGAGTATCCCACAAGGAACACACAAAAGATCAAAGCGAAAAGAGAAATAAATAAACGATGTTTCGCCCTGGGTAACCAGCGTGGGCTCATCAGTAGTTTCACTGGTTAACCTCCACTATACATCATTAAACACCATCATACACTTAGATTTCCATTTTCTCTTTTCGCTTTGATCTTTTGTGTGTTCCTTGTGGGATACTCATCCAAGTTTGAATTTTCGTTATTTCCACCCAAGATCTTTTGATCCTTTGTTTTTTAGTTTCTTTTCGGTTGAAGTAACTGATTTGGAAGTTTTTTAACTTCTTTGTTTTAATTGCCTTAGGAGCATAATCCTACTGGAAATATTAACACGCCAGGACGAATTTGTATTAGGTAACTTGGATAAGTAAGTACCAGTACGGAACGATGCCTATTTGTGAGTGGTTCAAGGTTGGAAATCTAAGTGTATGATGGTGTTTAATGATGTATAGTGGAGGGTGACCAGTGAAACTACTGATGAGCCCACGCTGGTTACCCAGGGCGAAACATCGTTTATTTATTTCTCTTTTCGCTTTGATCTTTTGTGTGTTCCTTGTGGGATACTCATCCAAGTTTGAATTTTCGTTATTTCCACAAAAGATCTTTTGATCCTTTGTTTTTTAGTTTCTTTTCGGTTGAAGTAACTGATTTGGAAGTTTTTTAACTTCTTTGTTTTAATTGCCTTAGGAGCATAATCCTACTGGAAATATTAACACGCCAGGACGAATTTGTATTAGGTAACTTGGATAAGTAAGTACCAGTACGGAACGATGCCTATTTGTGAGTGGTTCAAGGTTGGAAATCTAAGTGTATGATGGTGTTTAATGATGTATAGTGGAGGGTGACCAGTGAAACTACTGATGAGCCCACGCTGGTTACCCAGGGCGAAACATCGTTTATTTATTTCTCTTTTCGCTTTGATCTTTTGTGTTTTCCTTGTGGGATACTCATCCAAGTTTGAATTTTCGTTATTTCCACCCAAGATCTTTTGATCCTTTGTTTTTTATAAAAAAATTAGCCGAACCATGCACATAAGAAAAAAGCAGCTTTTGTAAATCGCATCGACCATCTTTGAACCGCCATATTTAGCTAACACTATCTCAAGTAAAAAGTCAGTTAAAAACTCTTTATAGTTTTAGTATCCTTAAATTTGGCCTAATGTCGCGGCCATATGAATACCAAACTGTAGGCTAAAGACACAGGAGAGAAGGAGTTAACTGGCTTTTTAATTCATAACGGTGTAGATGTAGCGTAGTAGGTACTGTCGACTTTTTTTGATGACTCGTGAAAAAATGAGGGTAGACAAAAAATGCATACTTACTAATTTTTCATTTTTTTATAATTACTCAGGGACCACAAAACCTAGTAAAGAATTAGTGCCCATTCTAAAATCGTCTTAAAAGTGCCCATTTTTTTATATTTAAAGGGTTATTTTTCATAAAGTACACTCAAAAAACACATCAAAATATTTATTATATATAACCAGTGCGGAAAGTTAATCTTTTCCGCACGCGACTGCCGTTGACATAAATTTGGCGCCTCCTCACCGGTATGTTTTCTGAATGTCATGTTCACAGAAATCCAAGAAAATTACAAAAAAATAATGAAAAAGAACGATTTTATGTTGTTAGATCCTGTTTCAAATGGTTCAAAAATTGTAGAATTTTTGTAAAGCCGATTTCAAAGGGGAGGGGCGCTTTGGTAGGTGTTTGGGTTGGGTTTGCAGGGGTGGAATTCTCCGTTGGGTCTAGTTTTAATTCTAAATCTGCTTGTAAATACGGCGAAGGCGCAAATTTTCAAAATTATTCTAATTTTTTACAACTGTTAAATAATGTTGCTGATAAAAATTGTTTAAAATTACTTAACTAAAATTGTAACAACCAATGATGTTATAGCGCCGCTGGCGAATTTTTTTAAAATATAGACAGAAAATTGTTTAAAATATGATATTTTTCAGGTATTTTGTAAAATGTTTTGACAAGTTTTTGTCAAAGGTGTGGCAAATAAAATTTATAAAATTTTATCTAAAGAAGGTTCTTATCATATGATTTATATCACATCTATATTTTTTTTACTGGGATTTAAAGAAAATCTTATACCCACTATAAAAAATTGTATTGTCCCAAATAGTATACTGGTGTATAAAAAAAAATTCTCTCAGTCAGGGGTGTTAATTGGGGGGGAGTCAGAGGCACTGCGACCGCCCCTGGCAAATAAGGATTTTTTATTATTCAATATATTTTTTCCCTTTTAAATGGGTAACTTAAAAATAAAATTAAGAATCCTTTAATCAGGGGCGGCATTTTAAAAAATGCCTCGGGCTTCCAACAATCTAGCGCCGGGCCTGCTTTACGCTTAAGGGCGTGCATCTTGTTGCTGTGCATAATTTTGTAAAAAAAATATGCACGCGGAAAAGCCATTTTTTCCGTACGAGACTGCCTCATTGGCCGAAGGACTTAGAAGTTCGGTCAAGCAGTCGACTGCGGAAAAAAATGATTTCTGCAAGCATTAGGAACAATTGTTCTTCTAAGCGCGTAAGGAAAGTAGTATAAAATAGTCAATAAAAAATGTGTTTCATAAAATTTTTATTATATATTATTATAACATTGAAATAATGTGGAAAACTAGTGTGACATAGTAACGTAACGCCCAATGCGCAAAATCCTATTTTCCTCAACCTCGTAGAAATTTCTTTTTGCGTGAGTGATATTTTTTTCGCAAGCAAAATTTTTTCGTGCACGCTGTGCGGAAAATTGCTACTTTCCACACGCAAATAACTGCGGAAAAGGCGTACAAACTAAATAAGGTACCCTAGAATGTTCGGCGTCATTTTAAAGGATTTTTTAAGGAAAATTAAGAAATGGTAGCATTTGGGCGATTACACATTTATAAATGCAATTTATCCATTTTTGGTCATTTTTACGTCATTTGTTCAAAAATGTTGATAAAGGGGCTTAATTTTAAAAATATTACTATCTGTAGATTCTCTCAAAAAACTCTTTAAAATGACACTCAACATCATATTTAGTTTGTGATATAATCGCTTTCAAAAATTTAAATAAAAAATATGAAAACTAGATATGCAAACCGTATAATATGTGGTATCTTTAAAAAGCAAATTTTATAAAGATTTAAAATTTGGTATCAAAAACAGTAGATCGTATAAAAAAATTGGGATTGCCCCCAAAAATGTCCCCCTCCCTTATGCTAACTGTGCAACCAAGGCATTTCAAAGCCTTTTGACGTATGCTGACAATGCGAAGAATTGGTTTTGACATTACGATTACAGGGCGCAAAGATTTTTCGCACTATTGTTGCGGACTAGTGCGGCAAAGTTATATTTTGCACTGTTAACAATGCGCAAAATCTAAAAATAGTTTTTATCTTATATAACTTGTGCGAAAATTTAATCTTCCCCACACGGGACATCCGTTGGCCTGAGAACGAACGCGGACCGGAGTTCGGGAAAGCAGCAAGGATGGGAAAGATACTTGACACATGAGTTAGGATAAATATTTTTTCTCCGACCAGTTGTAAAAAAAATGAGTAAAATCTGTTCGGTACTCAGTGCGGGAAAGTGATACTTTCCAAACTAAAATACGTGCGGGAAAGGGGTGTTTCCCGCACGGTCGTGGAAATAAATAGTAGCTAAAGGAATTTTAACAATGTTACTCATTATTTATCCTGACTAAAACGTTTACCTAACACAAAAAAGAAAATTTTTAAAAATATAGCAATATATTTATATTTTATTTTGGTTGAGTGCAGAAAAGTACCAGTAAGTTTTCCGCACGCTAGTAGAAAAAATATTATATAGATTCAGTTCCAAAATATTTTAAAAAAAATCATCCTGTACATGTAAATAGTAAATAATTTGTGTCTGTTTCGGCTTCCTTTATTTGCCTTGCTTCGTCTGTATGACTTTTTAATCAATCAGTCATCTAAATTTTCAACTATGGTGTCTTATTACATAATAATCTACATTTATATACCAATTTAACTTGATCATCACTTCTGGGAACTGAAATGATTATCATAATTATTTTGTCGAAAGATGGATTTTATGTAGACACAATAATTAATTAATTAATGATGGTCAAGTAACCCAAAAATTCAGGTGACTTGTCAAAATAATGTTGCAAAATATTATCTGTCATCCTTTATGAACCAAAAATGAACTTGCCAGAGCTCCCCTCTCACACTGCAATGTCAAATCTCAAAAACGTCAGGTATATTTTAAAAAAGTGCCTTTTGAAATAATTTTTAAGCATTTTTTGACAGCTTTTAAAGAATAAGGGCGCAGAAAAATAAATACTAAAATTAAAGAATACGGATTTTTCTCCAGAACTATCCGGAATTTGTAAACTTTTCTTAGTTTTCAGCAAAGCGTAGAATTTGCGCAACTTTTCCCTATTTTAAACCTTTTCGTTTAGGAGATATTCATGATGAGCAACGAATTTGACATCATAGGTGTCACTTTCGGACCCTGCAGCCTGTGTTTGTGTGGGTCTATGTGGCACTACAAATCGTAATCGAGTGAACCGATTTCTATGCAGGATAGAAAAACGTCGTCGTGGGAATAAATAAGTTACACTATTTGCTGTCAGCTTTGGAGGAGAAGTTTTCGTATACCATCAGAATATCCTTGGGCCCTCCTATATAGGGTGGGAACTTTAACTGGAATAATTTCGCTAGAGCCTCAGGATAACCCTAAAAATACATATAATCGACATAAAATCGGGCCAACGCATCGCTAACGCACTGCCGACGTTATACCGACGTTGGCACGATCTTATGAGTTATTCGACGATTTGTGTTTGTAGAAAAAATATGCGGATAAAACGCAAAAACACGACAACTGAGATTTTTTTATGGGCGTTCCAGGCATATAAAAAATTCCCCTTTTAAAGGGTGACACCTCTCTAACACACTTAATTTTTTTTAAAGGATTATATACTACTTTGGAACCTTGTTGGAAAGACCCGTTAAAAATACAAATGAGCACATACAGCAATACATAAAATCTAAAAAAAAATTAAAAATTTGAAAAATTTTGTTTCAATTTTATTTATTTTTTTTTTGTTTTTGGGTTGAAAATGCAATTATCTATCTTAGTGTAAAAATCGCGTGTCGCTAGCTGATACGTATGGTTCGTGAAGTTACAATTTTATTAAAAGCTTAATCCCCTCATCCAACCCTCTTGCCAAAAGCGACACGCGGTTTTCATATTACCTTACATAGTTGGATTTTCAACCAAAAAAAAAAATAAAATTTATTTTCAAAATTTTTGGTTGAAGATGTAATTATCTATCCTATATTGTGAAAACCGCTTGTCGCTAGCTGCTATACGGTTCGTAAGTTAAGTTTAATCCCCCCTAATATCGTCTTGCCAACCCCCCACCCCCACCCAAAACTAATCAACTGTGCGTAGGGTGACAAAGAATTTTAGTACCAAATTTTATAAGAATTGGTTTAGCGGTTTTTGAGTAATCGTGTTACCGACAGACAGACCGACAGACAGACAACATGACAAAATTTATTTGTATTTAGGTATTTTTGACAAACCCAATAGCCTCCATACTATGTATGAGTGGCTAAAAATAAATAGACCATAAAATATGTCTAAAAATTGAATTGACCGCATTTTCCTAAAAACTTACTCAACTATACAGAGTGTATCCCAAAAGTCTGGAATAATGGATTTTTTGGGATAACTATGGGTTTTTGAAAAGAAAACTTATTTAGGATCATTTTTAGGTAGAAAAAGCGCTTTCGAAAAATGTATACCATTTTATATATAGGGTGTCCAAAATTAAAATACGACACTCTTTTTTAAAGTGGACACCCTGTATATTATCTCATTTTCTGAATCCTTAAAAATAAGCTTTTCAAAAATACCCAACACTACACAATACAGGGTGTCCACCGTGTATAAAAAGTACTTATACATTTTTCGAACCCGCTATTTTTCGTATATATGTTTTTTTTTAAAAGCGTTCTCCCAAAAAATCCATTATTCCAGGCTTTTGAGACACACTGTATAAAGAGGTAAAACAACCTACAGCTAAAAAAAATCTATTTTGCCGAAGTTTATTAAAGAATAAAGAAATAGTAATTTGATTTTTATATATCTAAAGGTATTTTTTTTAATATTAAATATACTCACATCAAAAAAACATTGCAGTCAATGTGTCACAAAATTAGTGTACCATAGGTATAGGTATCATCACATTTAAAAAAAAACAAATTTGATATGACGCAAATCCCATGAAAAATTTCAATAATCAGTCACACTCAGAAATTGACTTCGGGGGGGGGGGGGGTTAAGGATAAGTAATAAAAAAACTTAATTTGCAGTCAAAATGTGACCATAAACATGCTTCTAATGGGGAGGGGGGGGGGGTGCGTTTTATCCCCATATTATATCCTAAGGCTCTAGAGCAATTAATTTCTTTAAAGTACCCACACTGCATATTCATGTCTCGACTTTTTTGGATTCTATATACCTATATTTTTTTTAAACCTATATTTTTTATAAAATTAAAAAAAAAGAATATGTCTTCACCTTCTAAGATTGTATATTTATTCTGAGTTTCAATTAAAACAGCAGAGAACAAAAATTGTATGTCGGACGGATTCTAAACTGTACGATTTGTAGGATGTATTGTTTGTAGAAAGTACGAGTTGTACGATGTACGGTTTGCAAAAAGTATCCTTTGTGCGATGTATTGTTATGCTACTTTACGATTTGCGGAAAGTATTGTTTGCGCAATGTACGTTTGTGTTAAATACGCTTTGTAAAATGTATTTTTGTACAAACTATGGGACCCCTGCCTGGTATGCTGGGTCTCTCTCAGACGAATGCATTTAGAAAAAGAGAATATTAGTTAAGCTCGCAGAAACGCACGGGTCCCCATAATTATTCCAAAAGAGGGTCCCATATTTTGTACAAAAATACATTTTACAAAGCGACAAACGTACATTGCTCAAACAATACTTTCCGAAAATCGTAAAGTGGCATAACGATACATCGCACAAAGGATACCTTTTGCAAACCGTACATCGTACAACTCGTACTTTCTACAAACAATACATCCTACAAATCGTACAGTTTAGAATCCGTCCAACTTACAATTTTTGTTCTCTGCTGTTTTAATTTAAGCTCAGAATAAACATATAATCTTAGAAGGTGAAGACATATTCTTTTTTTTTTAATTTTATAAAAAATATAGGTTTAAAAATATATTGGTATATAGAATCCAAAAAAATCGAGACATTAATATGCATTGTGGGGACTTTAACGGAATCAAATCCTCTAGAGCCTCAGGATAAAATATGAGGATAAAACGCAACCCCCCCCCCCCCCCCCCGTTAGAAGCCTGTTTATGGTCACATTTTGACTTCAAATTAAGTTTTTTTATTACTTATCCTTACCCCCCCCCCCCCCGAAGTCAATTACTAAGTGCGCAACTGATTATTGAAATTTTGGGATTTCCGTCATCAAATTTGTTTTTTTAAATGTGATAATATACCTAGGTACACTAATTTTGTGATATCTTGACTGCAATGTTTTTTTGATGTGAGTTAATTTTTAATTAAAAAAAGCCTTTAGATATAAAAATCAAATTACTATTGCTTTTTTCTTTAATAAACTTCGGCAAAATAGATTTTTTTTAACTGTAGGTTGTTTTACCTCTTTATACAGTGTGTCTCAAAAGTCTAGAATAATGGTTTTTTTGGGAGAACGCTTTTTTCAAAAAAAAAACATATAGGAAAAATAGCGGTTTCGAAAAATGTATACACGGTGGACACCCTGTATTGTGTTGAGTTGGGTATTTTTGAAAAGCTTATTTTTTAAGGATCCAGAAAATGAGATAATATAGAGTGTCCAGTTTAAAAAAGAGATAAGGTGCCGTATTTTAATTTTGGGACACCCTGTATAAAATGGTATACATTTTTCGAAAGCGCTTTTTCTACCTAAAAATGATCCTATATAAGACTTTTGGGATTCACTCTGTATAGTTGAGTAAGTTTTTAGGACAATGCGGTCAATTAAATTTTTAGCCATTCATATACATAGTATGGAGGCTATTGGGATCGTCAAAAATACTTAAATACAAAATTTTGTCATGTTGTCTGTCTGTCGGTCTGTCTGTCTGTCGGTAACACGATTACTCAAAAACCGCTAAACCGATTCTTATAAAATTTGGCACCAAAATTCTTTGTCACCCTACGCAGAGTTTATTAGTTTTTGGTGGGGGTGGGGGGTTGGCAAGATGATATTAGGGGGGATTAAACTTAACTTACGAACCGTATAACAGCTAGCGACAACAGGCTTTCACAATATAGGATAGATAATTAAATTTTCAACAAAAAATTTAAAAAAAAAATTAATTTTTTTTTGGTTGAAAATCCAACTATCTAAGTTAATATGAAAACCGCGTGTGGCAAGAGAGTAGGAGGAGGGGGAACCGTACGTATCAGCTAGCGACACGCGTTTTTCACACTAAGATAGATAATTGCATTTTCAACCCAAAAAAAAAATTGAAAAAAAAAATTGAAACAAAATTTTTAAATTTTTTTATTTTTCTTTAGATTTTATGGATGGCTATACGTGCAGCCTGCTGCTCATTTGTCTTTTTAAACGGGCTTTCCAACAAGATTCCAAAGTAGTATAATACTTTTAAAAAAATTAAGTCACCCTTTAAAAGGGGAATTTTTTATATGACTGGAACGCCCATAAAAAATCTCAGTTGTCGTGTTTCTGCGTTTTATCCGCATATTTTTTCTACAAACACAAATCGTCGAATAACTCATAAAATCGTGCCAACGTCGGTATAACGTCGGCAGTGCATTAGCGATGCGTTGGCCCGATTTTATGTCGATTATATGTGTTTTTAGGGTTATCCTAAGGCTCTAGCGAAATTATTCCAGTTAAAGTTCCCACCCTATATAGAAGGGCCCAAGGATATTCTGATGGTATACGAAAACTTCTCCTCCAAAGCTGACAGTAAAGAGTGTAACTTATTTATTCCCAGGAGAGGGACGTTGACAGTTCGTTTTTTTAGCCTGCATAGAAATCAGTTCACTCGAGTACGATTTGTAGTGCCACATAGACCCACACAAACACAGACTGCAGAGTCCGAAAGTGAAACCCATGATGTCAAATTCGCTGCTCACTATGAATATCTCCTAAACGGACGAAAAGGTTTAAATTAGGGCAAAGTTGCGCAAATTTGATGCTTTGCTGAAAACTAAGAAAAGTTTACAAATTCCGGATAGTTCTGGACAAAAAACCGTAATGTTTAATTTTAGTCTTTATTTTTTTGCTCCCTTATTCTTTTAAAGCTGTCAAAAAACGCTTAAAACCTATTTCAACAGGCACTTTTTTAAAAACTACCTGACAGGTTCGTTTTTTAGATTTGTCATTGCAGTGTGAGAGGGGAGCTCTGGCAAGTTCATTTTTGGTTCATAAAGAATGACAGATAATATTTTGCAACCTTATTTTGACAAGTCACCTGAATTTTTGGGTTACTTGACCATCATTAATTAATTAATTAATTAATTAATTATTGTTTCTACATAAAATCCAAACACTTATCTTTCGACAAAATAATTATGATAATCGGATCATTTCAGTTCCCAGAAGTGATGATCAAGTTAAATTGGTATATAAATGTAGATTATTATGTAATAAGACACCAAAGTTGAAAATTTAGATGATTGATTGATTAAAAAGTTACACAGGCGACGAAGCATCAAGGCAAATAAAGGAAGCCAAAACAGACACAAATTATTTACTATTTACATGTACAGGATGATTTTTTTTTAAATATTTTGGAACTCACTCTATATAATATTTTTTCTACTAGCGTGCGTCTAGTGCGCGGAAAAGTTAACTTTATGGTACTTTTCCGCACTCAACCAAAAATAAAATATAAATATATTGCTATATTTTTAAAAAAATTTCTTGTTTGTGTTAGGTAAACGTTTTAGTCAGGATAAATAAAAAGTAACATTATTAAAATTCCTTTTATTGGGTTAAATAAATACTTAAGTCAAGCGCGTAGAAAAAATATTGTACCCTGCAACTCGCGTAAAGTGACTTTTCCGGACTTAGGTAAACTAGCTACTATTTATTTCTACGACCGTGCAGGAAACACCCCTTTCCCGCACGTATTTTAGTTTGGAAAGTGTCACTTTCCCGCACTGAGTACGGAACAGATTTTACTCCATTTTTTTAAAACTGGTCGTAGAAAAAATATTTATCCTAACTCATGTGTCAAGTATCTGTCCCATCCTTGCTGCTTTCCCGAACTCCGGTCCGCGTTCGTTCTCAGGGCAAGAAGAATAAATTTTCGCACAAGTTATATAACATAAAAACTATTTTCAGATTTTGAGCATTGTTAACAGTGTGCAAAATATAACTTTACCGCACTAGTGCGCAAAAATAGTGCGAAAAATCTTTGCGCACTGTAATCGTAATGTCAAAACCAATTATTCGCATTGTCAGCATACGTCAGTAGGCTTTAAATTGCCTTGGTTGCACAGTTAGCAAAAAATTCTGCCTGCGATTTGGTGTCAAAAATCGTATTGTAAGAGTCATTTTCGCAAAAATTTTCGCCTACGGCGCATTTTACCATTTTTACAAGCAAAAACCAACCGCGTTTAAAATAAAGCCAAAATACACACATTTTTACTTGTTTAGGCCATGTTTCGACGATTCCCGCTTTTTTGAATAAGGGTGCGATGACAGAACTTCTGATTGAAATCGTTACGTACACTGAGAAATTTTCAACTTTCTCGAACATCAACGTTCTTAGCTGGGACAGCAAAGTTTTTTGCTAAAATGATAGGTTACTAAATTTGTTTGCTGGTGTAACTATTTTTTGCGCTGGGGCTACTAAACATATTATATTCCTATCCGAGTTCTAGCAAGAAACTCTGCTATTGTAGCAGAAACTTTGATGCTCCAGCAAGATTGTCTGGCAACATAGGCGCCAGCCAAAACCACTTTACTAAAAAAATCCTCAGTGTACGTTTGTGGGTTCGTAACGTTACGTACATACCTCCGAACGCAACGAGTGGAATCAGCTGTTCTATCATCCCACCCGTCAAAAAAGCGGGCATCGTTCAAAACATGTAGCATGAACAAGTCAAAAATGTAGTGAATTTTGAATTTGTTTCGAATGCGTTAGGCATCAGTGGCGTAGCCAGAAATCGACTCTGGGGGGGGTTTCATCATTATCGGTTTCTTGCTATCAACTACCTACCTATGGCAAATTTTTAAAAATTATTGTTGTTAGTTTACACGAAACACAAATACTTATTTTTAAAAGCAAGTCTCATCTAGTCTCATTTGCAGATTTTTTTAAGAATTAACCCTTAAATGCGCCGCAGGCAAAATTTTTGAAAAAATTACAGTAAAATGCCATTTTTTACGCGTCTCAAATGTTGTTGACAAAAAAATTCCTTAAACAAAATTGGAACAATATTGGATATTAATATAACGCCGCAGGCGAAGATTGACAAAAAAAAACAAAAAATCCTTTAATAATTTTGATCTCTTTTTTTGTAAAAGATTTTTGAAAAACTAGATTGAGTTAGATGCCAAGATGGATTGCGGTGGTATAGATTTGTTGCCAAATCATAAATGCGCCGCAGATGAAAATTTTATGAAAAATTATAATAAGAATATTTATTACACGTATTAAATGCTGATAAAAATTCCTGAGAATTGAACTAAAATTATAACAATTAATGACGTTATAGCACAAAATTTCATACCAAACACACGTCACAAACTGGAGTAAAGGGTCAAAAAAGTGGGGGAGCTATAGCTCTCCCTGGGGCCCTTGATCATGATTAATTTATTGTAGATTGGGTTGGACCTTCTGGGGGGATTTTAACCCCCAACTCCCCCCAGGCTACGCCACTGGGTTAGGAATACCGATACCGATGCGTTGATATTTACTTTAAGTGTCTATGTTAAGGAAATTCCCAAAACCCCATCAGTATTTACGATTTTACTTTAATTTTAAGTCAAAAGTTGCATTTTAAGCGTTATTTTCTCAAAAAAATTTGAATTTGAAGAATTGAAGCATGATTTTGACATTAAATTTTGGCCCTCCACCCGAAGTCAATTCCTAGGTTCGCCACTGCATATGCTGCGATGACATTTGACAATATTGACATTTTTATTTTTATACTGTGCTAAAAGCTACTTATGCAACTTTTCTAAAGTAAAATGCATAATAACCAGAAAAAAAGGGGGGGGACATTTAAAATGGATGACCCTCTGTAAAGGGTAAAATTGTTTGTTGTCGGCTCTATAGAATCATTTAAGTGTTAAAAAATAACTCCTCCTTAGGTAATGTTTTTTAATAAGATAAAGAGTCAAAAACGTCAAAAAAGTGTATTTTGCGGGTTGTCTGTCTGTATACACGATAACTCAAGAACGCCTTAATTCGATTTTAACAAAATTTGGTACAAAAATCCTTTATCGGCTGACCATGAACTGATTAACTTTTGGGTAGGGTGGTGGGGTGGTTAAAGGGAGGAAAAGGGGGATAAAATATTTTAAAAAATTGTAATTTTGGAACAAAAGCAAGTAGCGATATGCGGTTTTCCGATTTAAGTTTCCATGAATATTAACTACAAATTTTGTTACAAAATCCAAATTCGTGGGAGCTTTAGTTTCCGAGTTATTTGAAAAAACGTTAAAATATTTAAAAAAATTCATAACTTTAGAAGTAAAGCAGCTATTGATATGCGGTTTTCAGATTTTGGTTTTCGTAAATATTACCCAAAAATTTTGTTATAAGATTCAAATCTTTCAAAGCTATAGTTTTCGAGATATTTTCATTTTCTTTCAACATAAAATAATTGATTGTATGGTGGACTATCCGTGCTCCCTAGGACCAATTTTTTAGTCCACCATACCAATATGTTATGAGACTATAAAAATCGTGAAATTTTCACTTTTCTTAATTTTATCAAAAATGAGGTATTAGGTTCCAAAACACCTTAATTGACAAAAAAAAGTTGTCTGTCGGTCTGTTGTCTGTCTGTATACACGATAACTCAAGAACGCCTTAATCGATTTTAACGAAATTTGGTACAAAAATCTTCTATCGGCTCACCATAAACTGATTAACTTTTGGGTAGGGTGGTGAGGGGTTGAAGGAGGGAAAAAAGGGATAAAAACGCAAGTAGCGATATACGGTTTTTAGATTCAAGTTTATATGAATATGGACTACAAATTTTGTTGGAAAGTCCAAATTCGTGGTAGCTTTAGTTTCCAAGTTGTTTGAAAAATCGTTAAAACTTTAGAAGTAAAGCAGCTATTGATATGCGGTTTTCAGATTTTGGTTTTCGTAAATATTACCCAAAAATTTTGTTATAAGATTCAAATCTTTCAAAGCTACAGTTTTCGAGATATTTTCATTTTCATTTCCTTTTAACATAAAATAATTGATTGTGTGGTGGACTATTCCTGCTTTGTAGAAACAACTTTGTTTCTACAATTTAAAACATTTCAGCTAAAAAAATTACTTCGTAGGGACCATTTTTTTTATGTTTCCAATAACAATTATATTTTGATTCGCTGCATATTTAAACGTAAAATCGAGTTTAAAGCCAAGGATTTTAAAAAATTTCAAACGTATTTCTTGTTTATATATGAAATCCGGTGTTAAGGTAAAAAATGTAAGTTGTGGTTCGTAAAATAATGACAAAACCAGTGGCAAAGTAACGGGGTAAGCAAACCGAAACTTATTACTAACTTTGCAAAAGATCCCGTTTGTTGACTTTGGAGCTGTAATGTTTAGAGTACTTTTATACATACTCCCCACCCCGAAAATTTTTCTTACTACGCCACTGGACATAAACAAAAATGTTAGTTTAGTTTTTTTGTAAAAAATGATTAAAAACATTAAAAAAAGATTATTTTTTTTACGTGAGTTGTTGAGTTCAAAAATAAGGGATTGTGAGCAATTTCAGCTGTAATTTCTGCATGGCTTACCCTGTACATGCGGTTATAGTACTTAGCATCAAAAATTTAAAGTCCATATAACTAGGACGACGTTTTCTTTCATCTGACATTAGGTATAGTTATATATTTTCTTGTAAAGTTAAGTAAAAAAATTGGTGCTAGAAAGCACGGATAGTCCACCATGCAATCAATGATTTTATGTTTAAAGGAAATGAAAATATCTCGAAAACTGTAGCTTTTAAAGATTTGAACCTTATAATAAAATTTTTGGATAATATTTACGAAAACCCAAATCTGAAAACCCCATATCAATATATGCTTTACTTCTACAGTTATGATTTTTTTTTATATATTTCAACATTTTTTCAATTAAATAACTCGAAAACTAAAGCTCCCACGAATGTGGACATTATTACAAAATTTGTAGTACATATTCATGGAAACTTAAATCTGAAAACCGTATACCGCTATTTGCATTTGTTCCAAAGTTACAATTTTTTACAACCCCCACCACCCTACCCAATAGTTAATCAGTTTATGGTGAGCCGATGAAGGATTTTTGTGCCAAATTTCGTTAAAATCGATCAAGGCGTTCTTGAGTTATCGTATATACAGACAGACAACAGACATCAGACCGGCAGACAACTTTTTGGTGTTTTGGAACTTTATAATAACTCATTTTTGATAAAATTAAGAAAAGTCAAAATTTCACGATTTTAATAGTCCCCCATACCATATAGTGGACTAAAACCGGCCATTTTCCTAACTTTTACCCCTAAGTTATGAATCAACATATACTAATTGGGAGGAGGTGCCTATATGACGAGAATTGCTCGTTGGGACCCCCTCGACAACATATATTATCTACATATAAATAAAATTAGCCGACACACATTCCACTTAAGAAAATGGCAGGGTTCTTTATCTTGGCATTTTTCATATGAAAACAACCCCTAATTTAAGGGATACAGATACAGCGATTTAAAGTTTTATACCCCAAAAAAAACTGCCTAGAACAGTTTTTTCTTTGATCGTGACACCTACCCATTTAGAAGCTCCAAAACCAGGATGCGTCACGTAATGCTTTTTTAGAGTCAAGCTGGTAGTAGAGATTTAAAATTTTTTTGATAACAAAAACATCCTCTAACATTCTTTTTATTCTGAGCTCAGATTTAAACAGCTGTCAGTCGAGCACAGAACACAATTTGTATGTTGGACGGATTCTAATATACCGATGTACGGTTTGCAAAAAGTATACTTTGTGTGATGTATCGTTATGCTATTTTATGATTTGCCTAAAGTATTGTTTGTGCGATGTATATTTGTTTAAAATACGTTTGTAAAATGTATCTTTTGGAATAATTATGGGGACCCCCAAAAGATACATTTTACAAACGTATTTTAAACAAATATACATCGCATAAACAATACTTTATGCAAATCATAAAATAGCACAATACCTTCTCCACATAGACTACTCAACTTCTACCGTTTTAGTGTTCTTTCCTCGACCTTCGCCGCCATATTGACAGAAAACGAATGGATTTTCTGTCAGTTTTGAGTGAAAATGGCGGCGAAGGTGGATTAAAAAACACTAAATCGGTAAGAGTTGATCGGCCTGTATGGAGAGGGTACTGAATAGCATAACGATACATCACACAAAGCATACTTTTTGCAAACCGTACATCGTACAACTCAACAGCTGTTTAAATCTGAGTTCAGAATAAAAAGAATGTTAGGTGATGTTTTTGTTATCTAAAAAATTTTAAATCTCTACTACCAGCTTGACTCTAAAAATCACGGATGTAGAAACCTAAAAACGCATTACGTGTCGCATCTTGGTTTTGGAGCTTCTAAATGGGTACGTGTCACGATCGAAGAAAAAACTGTTCTAGGCAGTTTTTTGTGGGGGGGTTTTTTTATATGAAAAATGCCAAGATAAATAACCCTGCCATTTTCTTATCTGGAATGTGTGTCGGCTAATTTTATTTATATGTAGATATTATATGTTGTAGAGGGGGTCCCAACGAGCAATCCTCGTCATATAACTATGCACCCCCCCCCCCAATTAGTAACAGGTTTATTTATAAATTAGGGGTAAAAGTTAGAAAAATGGCCGTTTTCAGTTCACTATACCAATATGGTATGGGTAGTTAACCCCCCCCCCCCTTCCCTGGCTTTAAATTTTTTATGAAAACGTTTAGAAAATCAAAAGTAGGCCATAAATTGCGGTGCTACAACATCTTTGATATTTACGGTATTAGTTTAATTTTGTTTTAAAAATGGCATTTGTAGTGTCATTTTCTTAAAAATTTTCGACTGCTGTGCTTTGAGACCATTGATATATTTAAATTTTAGTTTAATTTCAAATCAAAAAGCGCATTTTTTAGAGCAATTGTCTTTTTGCTTGCGGCGCTATAATACTGTTGATATTTACGTTTTTAGTTTATTTCGACTCAAAAATTACAGTTTTAATGTAATTTTCTCTATCTAAGTACCCCCCCCCCCTAGATTTGAGACCAATGGTAGTTACCAAGTTTTGTTTGCATACCTATATTAATATGTTTCTCATAAAAGCTATGCTTTTATTCTATTTTTTTCGTATTGAAACTGCCCCCCCCCCTTTTCAAATGGCTGGGACCGCCACTGCATAAACTGATTAACTTTTGGGTAGGGAGGTGGGGGGTTGAAAGGGGAAAAGGGGGATAAAATATTGTAAAAATAATATTTACGAAAACCAAAATCTGAACACCGCATAATAGTTCCTTTAGTTCTAAAGTTATGATTTTTTTTACATATTTTAACGTTTTTTCAAATAACTCGGAAACTAAAGCTCCCACGAATTTGAATTTTATAACAAAATTTGTAGTTCATATTTATGGAAACTTAAATCTGAGAATCGTATATCGCTACTTGCTTTTGTTCCAAAGTTAAAATTTTTTAAAATATTTTATCCCCCTTTTCCCCCCTTTAACCACCCCGCCACCTTACCCAAAAGTTAATCAGTTCATGGTCAGCCGATAAAGGATTTTTGTACCAAATTTCTTTAAAATCGATTAAGGCGGAGTTATCGTGACAGACAACAGACCGACAGACAACTTTTTTTTTTCGTCGATTAAGGTGTTTTTGGAACCTTAGTAACTCATTTTTTATAAAATTAAGAAAAGTCAAAATTTCACGATTTTAATAGTCCCCCATACCATATTGCTATGGTGGACTAAAAAAAGGTTGAAAACCCGCAAAATTCACTTTTTTGTCGTTTTTAACTCTTTATCTTATAACAAAAAACACTACCTAAGGAGGAGTTATTTTTTAACACTTAAATGATTTTATAGAGCCGACAATAAACAATTTTACATTTGGCACTACTCATCATGTACGAGTACAGAGGGTCATCCATTTTAAATGTCATCCCGCCCTTTTTCAGGTTATTATGCATTTAAAAAAAAATAGTCTTAGAAAAGTTGCATAATTAAGTAGCTTTTAGCACAGTATAAAAATAAAAATGTCAATATTGTCAAATGTCATCGGAGCATATGCAGTGGCGCATCCAGGAATTGACTTTGGGGAGGGGGGTAAGGATAAATAATAAAAAAAAAACTTAATTTGAAGTAAAAATCTGACCATAATTGATACAAGGGAACCGGGGCGGACCTGAGAATAATTGTTAACCAAATTTAAAATTGTTTATTTGCCCAAAATTTGATGTCAAAATCATGATCCAGCAAGCAAAATTTTTTAAGAAAATAACGCTTAAAATGCAATTTTTGACTTAAAATTAAAATAAAATCGTAAATATTGATGGAGTTTTGGGAATTTCCGTTGTTTTACCTTAATACAGACACTTAAAGTAAATATCAATGCATCGGTATCGGTATACTTAACCCAGTGTCGTAGCCTGGGGGGGTTGGGGGTTAAAACCCCACCAAAAGGTACAACTCAATCTACAATAAATTAATCATGATCAATGGCCCCAGGGAGAGCTATAGCTCCCCCACTTTTTTGACCCTTTACTCCAGTTTGTGACGTGTGTTTGATGTGATGTCCTAAATTTTAAAAATTTTGCCTGCGGTGCTATGACGTCATTAATTGTTACAATTTTTAGTTTCATTCTCAGGAATTTTTATCAGCATTTAAAACGTGTAATAAATGGTATTCTTAGTATAATTTCTCTTAAAATTTTCATCTGCGGCGCATTTATGATTTGGCAACAAATCTATACCACCACAATCCACCCCTTCTTGGCATCTAACCCAATCTAGTTTTTCAAAAATATTTTACAAAAAACCTAAGAGATCAAAATTATTAAACAAAATTTTTTTGTCAATTTTCGCCTGCGGCGCCATACCAATATTCAATATTGTTCCAATTTTGTTTATTTTAAGCAATTTTTTTGTCAACAACATTTGAGACGCGTAAAAAATAGCATTTTAGGGTAATTTTTTCAAAAATTTTGCCTGCGGCGCATTTAAGGGTTAATTCTAAAAAAATCTGCAAATGAGACTGGATGAGACTTGCTTTTAAAAATAACTATTTTTGTTTCGTATAAACTAACTCAACACCTATCCCCACAAACAATGAAAGGTGGTAAGGTGTATTTGCTTTATTGGCAATATTGGCAAGTGAATGCCATTGGTTATTTACTACAGTAGTATTATTGGCAAAATTGCGCTATTTTGCCAATGATTATTTACTAGTGCTGATGTATTGGCAAATTTATGTTATTTTGCCAATAACTGAAAAACGTGTTTTACATACCAAGTGAAACGCAATCGTTCCTTTAAAAATTGCATGCATTTCTAAACCACCTTTCCGGTCCGATCAAACGCTTTGCCGGATATCGCCTTTTGAACGCCGCATTTTTTTAATTTCCCGCGCGATTGCCATCTGTCGTGCGGTTGACAACTTGACGTACTTGCCCACGCCATTTTAATAATATTCTGCGGATTCTTCCCATGTGGGTTCCTTTTCGTGGTTTATTTTTTGTGTTTTGCAAGTTTTCTTTTAAAATTGGCTTAAATTTAGTTTGAGTTTCAAGTCACCATGGATGTGGAAGCCGATACTGCGTAAGTACTCATATTCTTTTGTTCTTAAATAAGGTCAGCCTAGAGTGGACTTAAAAATGTTCAGAACTACCAGTAAAGCGACCAAAAATCGTCATTTTTGCTGGGTTTATACAGGCATATAAAAATTAAAATAAAAAATAATAACTTTGAACCGAACAGCACACAGCTTCTGCACATTTATACAAAAGTGAATGACACCAATAGTTGAAATAATTAAACTAAACTCCATCATGCTGTTTTCCTTAATAATATCTGTTAAAAACAAACCAAAAAGTGCAAAAAACCCCCATTTAAATTACAAAAACAAATGAAAGTGAGGTTATGTGCATCAAAGGGGCATGCTCAAATCTGTTTTAAGAAAAAAATAAATATTAAGTTACTCATCTTTTTATTTATGCTGTATAAATAAGCTCATTCAACTTTTATTTTAATTTTAATTAGAATTTTTTTTTTAATTTTTATTTTGATTTGCCTGTATGAACCCAGCATTAAATCGTGATCTAGACGCCACTTTACAAGAAAATCAAAGGTCACATCATGATCTACAATGCTTAAGCGATACTGACACTAATAATTTACAAATTTCTTTTGTAATCGAGCAAAACCGTTCTCAACTAAAAAGCCAGTTTTCTCCTACCTGTGTTCAGCCTTCAGTGCCATTTAGCCTACTGATGCCGCCATTTTTATAACCAAATTGACAGGTAAAACCTGAATTTTCTCTCAGTTTGGTGTCACTATGGCCTCTATAGTAGGCTAAAGGATACTATATCAAAAAAGAGTTAACTGGCTTTTTAGTTGAAGTGTTGGATCGAGCCATCTAAAGATTCATCAATTCAGTCTACGTCCAAGTCATTTTCTAACACTGAAATTTCTCTTGCTGACCCAGAGAATGATGACCCTTAAATTTCTTGTGAAACCGAGCTGTCTTTAGTTAATATCTTAAAATCTTTTTTAAAATTAATTTGAAAAAACTCGTCTGTGGTACTATTTTTTTATTTTAACGTAAATTTGCCAATAAAACAACTAGATTAAAGTTTTTAATTTTTTTTTTGAGAAACCGATATTTTGTCACTTCCTAAAACAAAATACTGGTTTATCCAAAAAAAAATAATTTACAGCTATACTTACCACAATTTAAACTTTTTTAGATTCTGTAAAAAATCCTCTAAGAAGTCAACCAACTTTTCCTCATTCTGTCGTTGAAGATGCTACTAAGGCTTGGTTACGGGGTGCCTGTGACTGGAAAGGGGGTAGAACATCCAGGAAAAAAGATGCTGAATAAATCTTCATCTTATCTTATAACAAGAAGAAGGAAGTACTAAGTTTTTAAATTTTTGGCCAAGGAATTTTTATATAAAGCAACTGAAGCAAACCTTATTTTTTTGATTCACAATCAAAGAGATTCTAAATAAAATTTTCCCTGTTGTATGGAAAACCTCCTCTTAATAAGTATTTAAATCAATTTATGAAAGAATTTTCCTCTATCTTTGGCATGACCAAGACGACAAATATTATTCATATGGTTTCCATTCCTGTCTTCATGTTAGGATATAAATATAAGTGTATAAGTTTTTTTTTTATAGTAACATTTATTTATTATATATTGGTTTTTCTAGGAATTTTTGTTCGTTTAAGGATAAAATAAAATAAATGTGCATTCGTAAATTATGTGCATTATTTTATTTTTAATCCACAATCATTACAATTTTTATTTTATGCATAAATACTTTAAATAGGGAGAAAAAGCCAATTATCAGTGGTATCAGAATTTGCATCTGTATCCCTATTGAGCCGACCAATCAAGGAGGTGCACTGTTAAACTTTTAATTTTTGCGTGGGTTTGGCACTTAGTGGTACAGGGTGATTCACCATGTTTTCCCAACTACATAACTCATTTATTCTTAAAGATAGAAAAAAAAATACAAAAATTGCTTAGTTTTTCACAAATTTTAAGAAAATTTAACCAAAATTTTCAAAATGTCAAATTTCGACATCAACTTTCTTATTTCAAATGGAACACCCTGTATATTTTTCAAGAAAAACGTTGACTTAACAGCAATGTGTTGAACAAAGAACCACCTAGACTCTTTTTCCTTGGCTAACACATCGCCAAATTATTTTTTATTTCACTCGAGAACTGCTAAAGATAAACCTTACAAGATCTACCGAAATTTTAAAAAATATACAGGGTGTTCAATTTAAAATAATAAATTTGATGTATAAGTCCAAATTTGACATTTTGAAAATTTTTATTGAATTTTCTTAAAATTTGTGAAGAACTCATCAACTTTTATATTCAAACTATTTTTCTATCTCTAATAATAAATGAGCTATGTAGTGGGAAAAATATGGTGAATCACCCCATACATTTTTTGCCAATATTGCCTGCAATGCCGGTATTTAGTATGCAGTGCTCCTCTACATTTAAACCATGCTAAGTGTGTATTTGCCATCATTTTAAACGTATTCGTTGCCGTCGCTCGGCCGGTGGCTCACACAGGAGTGTTTAAGGTATTTATAACGCACAGATTGCCGTGCGTCAAATTCTCATTGCCAATAGATGCCAATATTTGTAAGGCACTTTGCCATGCCGGCATTGTTTGTGGGTATTAAACCCCTCTTCCCTCCCTTCAGTTCAATTAAGAGCTCAAGCAATAGGAACCTACCTAATTTTTAAAAATTTGCCATAGGTAGGTAGTTGATAGGTAGGTTGATAGGTAGGATAGGTAGGGACCGGATAATGATAACCCCCCCCCAGAGTCGATTTCTGGCTACGCCACTGCCTAAAGCGTTCGAAACAAATCCAAAATTCACTACATTTTTGACTTGTTCCTGCTACATGTTTTGAACGATGCCCGCTTTTTTGACGGGTGGAATGATAGAACAGCTGATTACACTCGAATCGTTACGTACGGAGGGATGTACGTAATGTTACGAACCCACGAACGTACAATGAGAATTTTTTCAGTAAAGTGGTTTTAGCTGGGCGCCTATGTTGCAAGACAATCTTGCTGGAACATCAAAGTTTCTGCTACAACAGAGCCAAGTTTCTTGCTAGAACTCGGATAGGAATATCCCGGACAGCACAACTCTGTCCCAAGGTTGTTCAGTGGAGAGAGTTTTGTGGACAATGCAGCAGTCCACTAGACAACCAAATCTGTAGGAAACTTTGTCCAAGGCATATCCATCGGATAATACAATTGTCAAAACGTTGGACGGCTCTTGGACATCCCAAAAAAGTCCAAAAGTTTCACTATTTTGACTATTGTACCACTATACTAAATCCACTAGTTATCCAGTGGAACGAAATTCTGTCCAAAAGTTATCCATTGGCTATCCAAAAAATATTTTTGTGGTTCACTGTTGGAAAAAATTAATAATTACGATGTATATCCGTTGGTCTAATTTTCTTAGTACACTGGATATACTAATTTGTTCCAATGGATATCCAGTGGACAGTTTTGTCAAAAGCGGCGATATTTTTAATATATAAGTTTATAGGTACCTATATATTTGAACCACTCCAACATCATTAGTCTGATTGTCAATCCTTGTCCTCCCTGGATGGAGTTCCTAGCAAAGGATGGGTATTAAAATACTAAAATACCAATTAATCCAAAATAATGAAAAATGCTTATTTAAATGATAGCTAGATATGAGAGAAATGGTATATTGTTGTTCGGATTAATGACTGAAACAGTTCGGATTAATGACTATATTTATTAATGTGCCAGCTGGGGCAAGCCCAATTGACAAAGATTTTTTGATAAATATTCAATGTTCAGTCAATGTCCGCCGGACAGAGTTTATTTTTGGTCTGGTGGACCAAGAAAAATCGTTATCCATTGGATATCCAAAAACCAACTGAAAAAAAGCAGTTATTTATGGATCAAAATTGGAAGTCCTTTGGACTCAGTTTTTTTGTCATCCACTGTATCAGGAAAAAGCTTTGTCCAATGGATGTCCATAAATGGTCCATGGAAAATTCGGGCGGTTTTGGACAAAAAATGGCTGTCCGATGGACAATTTGTGCTGTCTGGGATAATGTGTTTGGTAGCCTCAGCGAAAGTTTTTTGTGGGGGGGTTTTTTTATATGAAAAATGCCAAGATAAATAACCCTGCCATTTTCTTATCTGGAATGTGTGTCGGCTAATTTTATTTATATGTAGATATTATATGTTGTAGAGGGGGTCCCAACGAGCAATCCTCGTCATATAACTATGCACCCCCCCCCCAATTAGTAACAGGTTTATTTATAAATTAGGGGTAAAAGTTAGAAAAATGGCCGTTTTCAGTTCACTATACCAATATGGTATGGGTAGTTAACCCCCCCCCCCTTCCCTGGCTTTAAATTTTTTATGAAAACGTTTAGAAAATCAAAAGTAGGCCATAAATTGCGGTGCTACAACATCTTTGATATTTACGGTATTAGTTTAATTTTGTTTTAAAAATGGCATTTGTAGTGTCATTTTCTTAAAAATTTTCGACTGCTGTGCTTTGAGACCATTGATATATTTAAATTTTAGTTTAATTTCAAATCAAAAAGCGCATTTTTTAGAGCAATTGTCTTTTTGCTTGCGGCGCTATAATACTGTTGATATTTACGTTTTTAGTTTATTTCGACTCAAAAATTACAGTTTTAATGTAATTTTCTCTATCTAAGTACCCCCCCCCCCTAGATTTGAGACCAATGGTAGTTACCAAGTTTTGTTTGCATACCTATATTAATATGTTTCTCATAAAAGCTATGCTTTTATTCTATTTTTTTCGTATTGAAACTGCCCCCCCTTTTCAAATGGCTGGGACCGCCACTGCATAAACTGATTAACTTTTGGGTAGGGAGGTGGGGGGTTGAAAGGGGAAAAGGGGGATAAAATATTGTAAAAATAATATTTACGAAAACCAAAATCTGAACACCGCATAATAGTTCCTTTAGTTCTAAAGTTATGATTTTTTTTACATATTTTAACGTTTTTTCAAATAACTCGGAAACTAAAGCTCCCACGAATTTGAATTTTATAACAAAATTTGTAGTTCATATTTATGGAAACTTAAATCTGAGAATCGTATATCGCTACTTGCTTTTGTTCCAAAGTTAAAATTTTTTAAAATATTTTATCCCCCTTTTCCCCCCTTTAACCACCCCGCCACCTTACCCAAAAGTTAATCAGTTCATGGTCAGCCGATAAAGGATTTTTGTACCAAATTTCTTTAAAATCGATTAAGGCGGAGTTATCGTGACAGACAACAGACCGACAGACAACTTTTTTTTTTCGTCGATTAAGGTGTTTTTGGAACCTTAGTAACTCATTTTTTATAAAATTAAGAAAAGTCAAAATTTCACGATTTTAATAGTCCCCCATACCATATTGCTATGGTGGACTAAAAAAAGGTTGAAAACCCGCAAAATTCACTTTTTTGTCGTTTTTAACTCTTTATCTTATAACAAAAAACACTACCTAAGGAGGAGTTATTTTTTAACACTTAAATGATTTTATAGAGCCGACAATAAACAATTTTACATTTGGCACTACTCATCATGTACGAGTACAGAGGGTCATCCATTTTAAATGTCATCCCGCCCTTTTTCAGGTTATTATGCATTTAAAAAAAAATAGTCTTAGAAAAGTTGCATAATTAAGTAGCTTTTAGCACAGTATAAAAATAAAAATGTCAATATTGTCAAATGTCATCGGAGCATATGCAGTGGCGCATCCAGGAATTGACTTTGGGGAGGGGGGTAAGGATAAATAATAAAAAAAAACTTAATTTGAAGTAAAAATCTGACCATAATTGATACAAGGGAACCGGGGCGGACCTGAGAATAATTGTTAACCAAATTTAAAATTGTTTATTTGCCCAAAATTTGATGTCAAAATCATGATCCAGCAAGCAAAATTTTTTAAGAAAATAACGCTTAAAATGCAATTTTTGACTTAAAATTAAAATAAAATCGTAAATATTGATGGAGTTTTGGGAATTTCCGTTGTTTTACCTTAATACAGACACTTAAAGTAAATATCAATGCATCGGTATCGGTATACTTAACCCAGTGTCGTAGCCTGGGGGGGTTGGGGGTTAAAACCCCACCAAAAGGTACAACTCAATCTACAATAAATTAATCATGATCAATGGCCCCAGGGAGAGCTATAGCTCCCCCACTTTTTTGACCCTTTACTCCAGTTTGTGACGTGTGTTTGATGTGATGTCCTAAATTTTAAAAATTTTGCCTGCGGTGCTATGACGTCATTAATTGTTACAATTTTTAGTTTCATTCTCAGGAATTTTTATCAGCATTTAAAACGTGTAATAAATGGTATTCTTAGTATAATTTCTCTTAAAATTTTCATCTGCGGCGCATTTATGATTTGGCAACAAATCTATACCACCACAATCCACCCCTTCTTGGCATCTAACCCAATCTAGTTTTTCAAAAATATTTTACAAAAAACCTAAGAGATCAAAATTATTAAACAAAATTTTTTTGTCAATTTTCGCCTGCGGCGCCATACCAATATTCAATATTGTTCCAATTTTGTTTATTTTAAGCAATTTTTTTGTCAACAACATTTGAGACGCGTAAAAAATAGCATTTTAGGGTAATTTTTTCAAAAATTTTGCCTGCGGCGCATTTAAGGGTTAATTCTAAAAAAATCTGCAAATGAGACTGGATGAGACTTGCTTTTAAAAATAACTATTTTTGTTTCGTATAAACTAACTCAACACCTATCCCCACAAACAATGAAAGGTGGTAAGGTGTATTTGCTTTATTGGCAATATTGGCAAGTGAATGCCATTGGTTATTTACTACAGTAGTATTATTGGCAAAATTGCGCTATTTTGCCAATGATTATTTACTAGTGCTGATGTATTGGCAAATTTATGTTATTTTGCCAATAACTGAAAAACGTGTTTTACATACCAAGTGAAACGCAATCGTTCCTTTAAAAATTGCATGCATTTCTAAACCACCTTTCCGGTCCGATCAAACGCTTTGCCGGATATCGCCTTTTGAACGCCGCATTTTTTTAATTTCCCGCGCGATTGCCATCTGTCGTGCGGTTGACAACTTGACGTACTTGCCCACGCCATTTTAATAATATTCTGCGGATTCTTCCCATGTGGGTTCCTTTTCGTGGTTTATTTTTTGTGTTTTGCAAGTTTTCTTTTAAAATTGGCTTAAATTTAGTTTGAGTTTCAAGTCACCATGGATGTGGAAGCCGATACTGCGTAAGTACTCATATTCTTTTGTTCTTAAATAAGGTCAGCCTAGAGTGGACTTAAAAATGTTCAGAACTACCAGTAAAGCGACCAAAAATCGTCATTTTTGCTGGGTTTATACAGGCATATAAAAATTAAAATAAAAAATAATAACTTTGAACCGAACAGCACACAGCTTCTGCACATTTATACAAAAGTGAATGACACCAATAGTTGAAATAATTAAACTAAACTCCATCATGCTGTTTTCCTTAATAATATCTGTTAAAAACAAACCAAAAAGTGCAAAAAACCCCCATTTAAATTACAAAAACAAATGAAAGTGAGGTTATGTGCATCAAAGGGGCATGCTCAAATCTGTTTTAAGAAAAAAATAAATATTAAGTTACTCATCTTTTTATTTATGCTGTATAAATAAGCTCATTCAACTTTTATTTTAATTTTAATTAGAATTTTTTTTTTAATTTTTATTTTGATTTGCCTGTATGAACCCAGCATTAAATCGTGATCTAGACGCCACTTTACAAGAAAATCAAAGGTCACATCATGATCTACAATGCTTAAGCGATACTGACACTAATAATTTACAAATTTCTTTTGTAATCGAGCAAAACCGTTCTCAACTAAAAAGCCAGTTTTCTCCTACCTGTGTTCAGCCTTCAGTGCCATTTAGCCTACTGATGCCGCCATTTTTATAACCAAATTGACAGGTAAAACCTGAATTTTCTCTCAGTTTGGTGTCACTATGGCCTCTATAGTAGGCTAAAGGATACTATATCAAAAAAGAGTTAACTGGCTTTTTAGTTGAAGTGTTGGATCGAGCCATCTAAAGATTCATCAATTCAGTCTACGTCCAAGTCATTTTCTAACACTGAAATTTCTCTTGCTGACCCAGAGAATGATGACCCTTAAATTTCTTGTGAAACCGAGCTGTCTTTAGTTAATATCTTAAAATCTTTTTTAAAATTAATTTGAAAAAACTCGTCTGTGGTACTATTTTTTTATTTTAACGTAAATTTGCCAATAAAACAACTAGATTAAAGTTTTTAATTTTTTTTTTGAGAAACCGATATTTTGTCACTTCCTAAAACAAAATACTGGTTTATCCAAAAAAAAATAATTTACAGCTATACTTACCACAATTTAAACTTTTTTAGATTCTGTAAAAAATCCTCTAAGAAGTCAACCAACTTTTCCTCATTCTGTCGTTGAAGATGCTACTAAGGCTTGGTTACGGGGTGCCTGTGACTGGAAAGGGGGTAGAACATCCAGGAAAAAAGATGCTGAATAAATCTTCATCTTATCTTATAACAAGAAGAAGGAAGTACTAAGTTTTTAAATTTTTGGCCAAGGAATTTTTATATAAAGCAACTGAAGCAAACCTTATTTTTTTGATTCACAATCAAAGAGATTCTAAATAAAATTTTCCCTGTTGTATGGAAAACCTCCTCTTAATAAGTATTTAAATCAATTTATGAAAGAATTTTCCTCTATCTTTGGCATGACCAAGACGACAAATATTATTCATATGGTTTCCATTCCTGTCTTCATGTTAGGATATAAATATAAGTGTATAAGTTTTTTTTTTATAGTAACATTTATTTATTATATATTGGTTTTTCTAGGAATTTTTGTTCGTTTAAGGATAAAATAAAATAAATGTGCATTCGTAAATTATGTGCATTATTTTATTTTTAATCCACAATCATTACAATTTTTATTTTATGCATAAATACTTTAAATAGGGAGAAAAAGCCAATTATCAGTGGTATCAGAATTTGCATCTGTATCCCTATTGAGCCGACCAATCAAGGAGGTGCACTGTTAAACTTTTAATTTTTGCGTGGGTTTGGCACTTAGTGGTACAGGGTGATTCACCATGTTTTCCCAACTACATAACTCATTTATTCTTAAAGATAGAAAAAAAAATACAAAAATTGCTTAGTTTTTCACAAATTTTAAGAAAATTTAACCAAAATTTTCAAAATGTCAAATTTCGACATCAACTTTCTTATTTCAAATGGAACACCCTGTATATTTTTCAAGAAAAACGTTGACTTAACAGCAATGTGTTGAACAAAGAACCACCTAGACTCTTTTTCCTTGGCTAACACATCGCCAAATTATTTTTTATTTCACTCGAGAACTGCTAAAGATAAACCTTACAAGATCTACCGAAATTTTAAAAAATATACAGGGTGTTCAATTTAAAATAATAAATTTGATGTATAAGTCCAAATTTGACATTTTGACAATTTTTATTGAATTTTCTTAAAATTTGTGAAGAACTCATCAACTTTTATATTCAAACTATTTTTCTATCTCTAATAATAAATGAGCTATGTAGTGGGAAAAATATGGTGAATCACCCCATACATTTTTTGCCAATATTGCCTGCAATGCCGGTATTTAGTATGCAGTGCTCCTCTACATTTAAACCATGCTAAGTGTGTATTTGCCATCATTTTAAACGTATTCGTTGCCGTCGCTCGGCCGGTGGCTCACACAGGAGTGTTTAAGGTATTTATAACGCACAGATTGCCGTGCGTCAAATTCTCATTGCCAATAGATGCCAATATTTGTAAGGCACTTTGCCATGCCGGCATTGTTTGTGGGTATTAAACCCCTCTTCCCTCCCTTCAGTTCAATTAAGAGCTCAAGCAATAGGAACCTACCTAATTTTTAAAAATTTGCCATAGGTAGGTAGTTGATAGGTAGGTTGATAGGTAGGATAGGTAGGGACCGGATAATGATAACCCCCCCCCCCAGAGTCGATTTCTGGCTACGCCACTGCCTAAAGCGTTCGAAACAAATCCAAAATTCACTACATTTTTGACTTGTTCCTGCTACATGTTTTGAACGATGCCCGCTTTTTTGACGGGTGGAATGATAGAACAGCTGATTACACTCGAATCGTTACGTACGGAGGGATGTACGTAATGTTACGAACCCACGAACGTACAATGAGAATTTTTTCAGTAAAGTGGTTTTAGCTGGGCGCCTATGTTGCAAGACAATCTTGCTGGAACATCAAAGTTTCTGCTACAACAGAGCCAAGTTTCTTGCTAGAACTCGGATAGGAATATCCCGGACAGCACAACTCTGTCCCAAGGTTGTTCAGTGGAGAGAGTTTTGTGGACAATGCAGCAGTCCACTAGACAACCAAATCTGTAGGAAACTTTGTCCAAGGCATATCCATCGGATAATACAATTGTCAAAACGTTGGACGGCTCTTGGACATCCCAAAAAAGTCCAAAAGTTTCACTATTTTGACTATTGTACCACTATACTAAATCCACTAGTTATCCAGTGGAACGAAATTCTGTCCAAAAGTTATCCATTGGCTATCCAAAAAATATTTTTGTGGTTCACTGTTGGAAAAAATTAATAATTACGATGTATATCCGTTGGTCTAATTTTCTTAGTACACTGGATATACTAATTTGTTCCAATGGATATCCAGTGGACAGTTTTGTCAAAAGCGGCGATATTTTTAATATATAAGTTTATAGGTACCTATATATTTGAACCACTCCAACATCATTAGTCTGATTGTCAATCCTTGTCCTCCCTGGATGGAGTTCCTAGCAAAGGATGGGTATTAAAATACTAAAATACCAATTAATCCAAAATAATGAAAAATGCTTATTTAAATGATAGCTAGATATGAGAGAAATGGTATATTGTTGTTCGGATTAATGACTGAAACAGTTCGGATTAATGACTATATTTATTAATGTGCCAGCTGGGGCAAGCCCAATTGACAAAGATTTTTTGATAAATATTCAATGTTCAGTCAATGTCCGCCGGACAGAGTTTATTTTTGGTCTGGTGGACCAAGAAAAATCGTTATCCATTGGATATCCAAAAACCAACTGAAAAAAAGCAGTTATTTATGGATCAAAATTGGAAGTCCTTTGGACTCAGTTTTTTTGTCATCCACTGTATCAGGAAAAAGCTTTGTCCAATGGATGTCCATAAATGGTCCATGGAAAATTCGGGCGGTTTTGGACAAAAAATGGCTGTCCGATGGACAATTTGTGCTGTCTGGGATAATGTGTTTGGTAGCCTCAGCGAAAAAAATAGTTACGCCAGCAAACAAATTTCGTAACCTAACATTATAGCAAAAAACTTTGCTGTCCCACCTAAGAACGTTGATGTTCCAGCAAGTTGAAAATTTCTCAGTGTACGTAACGATTTCAATCAGCAGTTCTGTCAACGCACCCTTATTCAAAAAAGCGGCCATCGTTCGAAACATGGCCTAAACAAGTTTTGTTGGCTTTATTTCAAACGCGTTTGGTATACCGATACCGATGCGTTGAAATATTTAATTTAAATGTCTGTTTTTTTGTTTGTAAAAATGGTAAAAATCGCAAGCAGAATGTTTTGATAAAATTACATTAAAAAGACCATTTTGATACGAAATCGTAAAAATGAAAGGTGCCGCAGCCGAAAAATTTTGCAATTTATTATTTTTTAAAGATTTTTTAATTGTTCAAAATTAAAGTCTAGGCTCTTGTATTTTGTCCTCTATATACTTACCTATTTTATTTCTGCTGTTATTTGATGGTGCCAACTGTAACCAGGCTTCTCGGGAGGGAGGGGTTGACCCTAAATCCCCCCTCTCCCTCGGTGCGCTACTGACATATGTCAAATTTTGAAATCAACTTTCTTATTTTAAATAGAATCCGCTGCATAAATTTTATTTTTAAATTTTATTACTTATTTTGCTGATTTCAAAAATGTATACCATGTATGTGCTCGAGTAAGTACTCTTTACGATACTTATACCTACATATAACTATATTGTTCCTATTTTAAACTTCTTTTTCTTTGGCGCACAATTCTATGGCTTACCCTCTATACATATACGAGTATTATAGTACTAACATCAAAAATGTAAGACCCATAGTTTTTTTGTAAGCGAAGAAAGTTTAGTAAAAAACGGCCTAATATCTGGCTCACCGTGTTGGTGGTAGTGCCATATTTAAGTAAATATAAAAAAATTAGCCAAACCATGCACATAAGAAAAAAGCAACTTTTGTTAATCGCATGTCGACCATCTTTGAACCGCCATATTTAGCTAACACTATCTCAAGTAAAAAGCCAGTTAAAAACTCTTTATCGTTTTAGTATCCTTAAATTTGGCTTAATGTCGCTGATGATACCAATTAAATGGCGGCAGCAGTAGTCTAAAGAGCACAAGAGAGATAGGAGTTAACTGGCTTTTTAATTCATAACGGTGTTGATGTAGCGTAGTAGGTACTGTCGACTTTTTTTGATGACCCATGAAAAAATGAGAGTAGACAACAAAATGCATACTTACTAATTTTTCAGTTTTTTATAATTACTCAGAAACGACAAAACCTAGTAAAGAATTCGTGCCCATTCTAAAATCGTCTTAAAAGTGCCCATTTTTTTATATTTAAAGGGTTAGTTTTTTATAAAGTACACTCAAAAAACACATCAAAATAGTTATTATGTATAACCAGTGTGGAAAGTTAATCTTTCCCGCACGCCTCATCACCGAATTTTTTTTCTGAATGTCATGTTCACAGAAATCCAAGAAAATTACAAAAACATAATGAAAAAGAACGATTTTAGGTTGTTAGATCCTGTTTCAAGTGGTTCAAAATTTTTAAAATTTTTGTAAAGCAGATTTCAAAGGGGAGGGGCGCTTTAGTAGGTGTTGGGGTTGGGTTTGCAAGGGTGGAACTCTCCGTTGGGTCTAGTTTTAATTTTAAATCTGCTTGTAAATACGCCGAACGCGCAAATTTTCAAAATGATTCTAATTTTTGACGAGTGTTAAATAATGTTGCTGATAAAAATTGTTTAAAATTACTTAATTAAAATTGTAACAACCAATGATGTTATGGCGCCGCTGTTTTTGTCAAAGGTGTGACAAATAAAATTAAAATAAAAAGGTTCTTAGCATATGTTACGGGAATACTAAAAAAAAAAGAATATTTTATTAATATTAATAGTACATGAAAAACCCCCTCTGTAATTGATTTATATCACATTTATATTTTTTTTACTGAGATTTAAAGAAAATCTTATACTCACTATAAAAAATTGTATTTTCCCAAATAGCATACTGCATGGTGTATAAAAAAAAATCTCTCAGTCAGGAGAGGGCGTGCGGAAAATTAAAAACATCTTGTTGCTGTACATAATTTTGTAAAAAAAATATGCAGGCGGAAAAGCCATTTTTTCCGTACGAGACTGCCTCATTGGCCGAAGGACTTAGAAGTTCGGTCAAGCAGTCGACTGCAGAAAAAATTATTTCTGCAAGCATTAGGAACAATTGTTCCTCTAAGAGCGTAAGGAAAGTGTTATAAAATAGTCAATAAAAAATGTGTTTCATAAATATTTTATTATAACATTGAAATAAAGTGGTTTTGAACACTAGTGTCGCATAGTAACGTAACACCCAATGCGCAAAATCTTATTTTACTCAACCTCGCTGTTCGGAAAACTGCTACTTTCCATACGCAAATGACTGCGAAAAAGGCGTATAAACTAAATAAGGTACCTTAGGATGTTCGGTGTCATTTTAAAGGATTTTTTAAGGAAAATTCTGAAATGGCGATTACACATTTACAAATGCAATTTATCCATTTTTGGTCATTTTTACGTCATTTGTTAAAAAATGTTGATAACGGGGCTTAATTTTAAAAATGTTACTATCTGTAGATTTTCTCAAAAAACTCTTTAAAATGACACCCAACATCATAGGTCATCTTATTTAGTTAGTGAGATAATCGCTTTCAAAAATTTAAATAAAAAATATGAAAACTAGATACAAGGCATTTTAAAGCCTACTGACGTATGCTAACAATGCGAAGAACTGGTTTTGACATTACGATTACAGTGCGCAAAGTTTTTTCGCACTATTTTTGCGCACTAGTGCGACAAAGTTATATTTTGCACCCTGTTAACAATGCGCAAAATCTGAAAATTATAGTTTTTATCTTATATAACTCGTGCGAAAATTTAATCTTCCCCACACGGGACATCCGTTGGCCTGAGAACGAACGCGGACCGGAGTTCGGGAAAGCAGCAAGGATTGGAAAGATACGTACTTGACACATGAGTTAGGATAAATATTTTTTGTACTCAGTGCGGGAAGTTGATACTTTCCAAACTAAATAACGCTCCTTTCCCGCACGGTCGTAGAAATAAATAGCAGTTTACCTAACAAGTCTGAAGAGTGTCACTTTTCCGCACACGAGTTGCAGGGTACAATATTGTTTCTACTCGCTTAATTGACTTAACCCAATAAAAGGAATTTTAAAAATGTTACTCTGTATTTTTTGTCATTCATTAGTTAGTAGTGGGGCGATCTTTGAAGCCTACTGCGGCTTTAAAAACCTAGACATGTTATAAAGACAAGGAGGTACACATTCACAATTATTAGTTGTACGAAATTTCTATTTATCTATCAACCAACGATACACGACATATAGCGTTTTATTGAAGGTGTCAGATGGCGAATTTCCAACTAATAATTTCAGCAAAACTTTTTTCCGATTTATTCCCTCACCCTTTGCCCTCTACGCCGCAAAATATTATCTGTTATCCTTTATGAACCAAAAATGAACTTGCCAGAGCTCCCCTCTCAGACTGCAATGTCAAATCTAAAAAACGAACCTGTCAGGTAGTTTTTAAAAAAGTGCCCGTTGAAATAAATTTTCAGCGTTTTTTGACAGCTTTAAAAGAATAAGGGCGCAGAAAAATAAAGACTAAAATTAAAAAGTACGGTTTTTTCTCCAGAACTATCCGGAATTTGTAAACTTTTCTTAGTTTTCAGCAAAGCATCAAATTTGGGCAACTTTGCCCTAATTTAAACCTTTTCGTATCTCCTACCGTTTAGGAGATATTCATGGTGAACAGCGAATTTGACATCATAGATTTCACTTTTTCGTGCCATGCAGTCTGTGATTGTGTAAGTATATGTGGCGTTACAAATCGTAATCGAGTGAACCGATTTCTATGCAGGATAACTGTCAACGTCCCTCTCGTGGGAATAAATAAGTTACACTTTTTGCTGTCAGCTTTGGAGGGGAAGTTTTCGTATACCATCAGAATATCCTTGGGCCCTCCAATACAGGGTGGACCAAAGACTGTAAAGAATTGGAGAAAATGCTGAAACACGTCGATTTTGTTTGTAAGGGGAAGACTTTTTGACTCTTGAAATTTTTGTAGCGCGCATCCCCTTTGAGGGGTAAACTTTACCCCTATATTTTGTATAGGGAAAGTTGGTCGAGTGATACCTTAATTGTTTTGAAGGTCTCCTGAATGTCTTGACAATCGTTTAAAAATTTCGAAAATCTATCGATTCGTTTTTGAGATATTTACTTTCAAAGTAAGCTTAAATTGTACAGGTAAATTTCACCTCTCGTAGGAATGTACCCTAGAAGAAAAAAACACAATGATAAAAATTACCAATAACAAAAGCAAAGTCGACGTGTCCCAGGATTTATAAAAAAAAAGATATCTTTAAAAAAATATTTTTGAATTTGGTCATGCAACTGTAAAAGTGAATATCTCAAAAAGTAATCAATAGATTTGCGAAATTTTTACACGATTGTCAAGACATTCAGAAGACCATCAAAACAAGGTATCACTCGACCCACTGTCCCTATTCAAAATATAGGGGTAAAGTTTACCTCTCAAAGGGGATGCGCGCTACAAAAATTTCAAGATCGCCAAAAAGGTCTCCCCTTTACAAACAAAATCGACGTATTTCAGCATTTTCTCCAATTCTTGGGTGGGAACTTTAAATGGAATAATTTCGCTAGAGCCTCAGCATAACCCTAAAAACACATATAATCGACATAATCGCACTGCCGACGTTATACCGACGTCGGCACGATTTTATGAGTTATTCGACGATTTGTGTTTGTAGAAAAAATGTGCGGATAAAACGCAAAAACACGACAACTGAATTTTTTTATGGGCTTTCCAGTCATATAAAAAATTCCCCTTTTAAAGGGTGAAACCTCTCTAAACCACTTAATTTTCTGAAAAGGATTATACTACTTTGAAGTGACAATTTTATTAAAAGCTTAATCCCCTCCTTCTCTTGCCAAGCGGTACGCGGTTGTCATATTAACTTGGATAATTGGATTTTCAACCAAAAAAAAAAATATGAAATTTTTCAAAATTTTTTTAAATTTTTGATTGAAAATATCTATCCTATATTGTGAAAATCGCGTATCGCTATAGCTGCTATACGGTTCGTGAGTTAAGTTTAATCCCCCCTAATATCGTCTTGCCAACCCCCCACCCCCACAAAAACCTAATTAACTCTGCGTAGGACGACAAAGAGTTTTGGTGCCAAATTTTATAAGAATCGGTTTACTTTTTTTTGATTAATCGTGTTACTGACAGACAGACAAACCGACAGACAACCACCATGACGTACGAAATTTTTTGTTTAGGTATTTTTGACGATCCCAATCGCCTCCTGGAATGGCCTATGAATGGATGGCTAAAAATAGATAGACCATAAAATATGTCTTAAAATGTATAATTGACCGCATTATGTTAAAAACTTACTAAACTATTCACAGCGTATTCCAAAAGTCTGGAATAATGGATTTTTCGGGATAACTATGGCTCTTTGAAAAAAAACTTATATAGGATCATTTTTAGGTAGAAAAAGCAGTTTCGAAAAAATGTATACCATTTTATACAGGGTGTCCCAAAAATAAAATACGTCACCTTATCTCTTTTTTAAATTGGACACCCTGTATATTATCTCATTTTCTGGATCCCTAAAAAATAAGCTTTTCAAAAATACCCAACATTACACAATAACGGGTGACCACCGTGTATAAAAGAGTATACATTTTTCGGGACTGCTATTTTTCCTAAAATGATCCTATATATATATATACATATAAGTTTTTTTTTAAAAAAGCGTTCTTCCAAAAAATCCATTATTCCAGACTTTTGAGACACACTGTATAAAGAGGTGTAAAACAACCTACAGATAAAAAAAACTATTTTGTCGAAGTTTATTAAAGAAAAAAGCAATAGTAATTTGATTTTTATATCTAAAGGTTTTTTTTTTAAATTAAAAATTAACTCACATCAAAAAAACATTGCAGTCAAGGTGTCATAAAATACCTAGTATACCTAAGTATATCATCACATTTAAAAAAACAAATTTGATATGACGGAAATCCCATGAAAATTTCAATAATCAGTGGGGGTCCCTATAATTAATCCAAAAGATACATTTTACAAACGTATTTCAAACAAATATACATCGCACAAACAATACTTTAGACAAATCATACAATAGCATAACGATACATCACACAAAGCATACTTTTAGCAAACCGTACATCGTACAACTCGTACTTTCTACAAATAATACATCTTACAAATCGTATGTATTAGAATCTGTCCAACATACAACTTGTGTTCTGTGCTCGACTGACAGCTGTTTAAATCTGTGCTCAGAATAAAAAGAATGTTAGAGGATGTTTTTGTTATCTAAAAAATAATTTTAAATCTACTACCAGCTTAACTCTAAAAACGCATTACGTGACGCATCCTGGTTTTGGAGCTTCTATGAAGTTTTTTGTGGGGTATAAAATTTTAAATCGCTGTATCTGTATCCCTTCGGGGTTGTTATTTTCATATGAAAAATGCCTCTGTAAGATAAAGAACCCTGCCATTTTGTTATGTGGAATGTGTGTCGGCTAATTTTATTTATATGTAGATAATATCTGTTGTAGAGGGGGTCCCAACGAGCAATTCTCGTCATAAGGCACAGGTTGATTCATAAATTAGGGGTAAAAGTTAGGAGAATGGCCGTTTTTAGTCGACTATACCAATATGGTATGGGGGACTATTAAAATCGTAAAATTTTGACTTTTCCTAATTTTATCAAAAATGGGTTACTAAGATTCCAAAACACCTTAATCGACGAAAAAAAAAGTTGTCTGTCCGTTGTCTGATGTCTGTCTGTATACACGATAACTCAAGAACGCCTTAAACGAAATTTGGTACAACAATCCTCCATGGGCTGACCAATACCTTCTCCACATAGGCCAATCAACTCCTACCGTTTTAGTGTCCTTTTCTCGATTTTGTCATAAAGTCCAAATTCGTGGAAGCTTTAGTTTCCGAGTTATTTGAAAAAACGTTGAAATATATAAAAAAAAATTATAACTTTAGAAGTAAAGCAGCTATTGTTATGCGATTTTCAGATTTTGGTTTTCGTAAATATTACTCAATTTTGTTAGAAGGTTCAAATCTTTCAAAGATACAATTTTCGATATATTTTCATTTCCTTTCAACATAAAATAATTGATTGTTTGGTGGACCATCCGTGCTTTCTAGCACCAATTTTTTTCATTAGAAATCCATGAACGCGTTAGGTATACGGATACCGATGCGTTGAAATATTTACTTTAAGTGTCTAATATCAACGCATCAGTATCGGTATACCTAACCCAGTGGCGTAGCCTGGGGGGGGGTGGTTTGGGGGGTTAAAACCCAATCCCAATTAGCAATTTGTCGACGACTCAACGTTGTGCACCGCGTGCCAACGTTGCGTCGCAACGTTTACTTTTACTCAAACACCACCCACTTTTGCACCAATTTGGTGGATGATTTTTTGGTTGAGTCAACGTCGCGATCGCGACTACAGTTGAAGTAATAGTTCAATGGGTTTTGGAGTACAATTATTTGTTCAAAATATTATTCGTTACGTAAAATGATAAATACACTATAATATTATTAAAATAAAATGATATTCTATGTCATATCATGTTTTGCATCATCATAACATGCGAACCAATGCCAAAATATATAAACAGACGGTACTTTACTGTCAAATGTACAGTTCGTAGCTCTAAAAAACAAGCGCGCTCTCGATTATGAAGATTTTATGAAATTAAAAAAAAAATCATGATTTAAAAATCGCTTCGAAAAACCTCTGAAGATGTTGCTTAGGATTCCTAAGAACAAAATACGGATTTTTACATGCAAAAAGATCTTAGTTTATTGTAGAAAAAAGCTAAAAAATAATTTTTAATGTTTGTTTACAAATTAGCATACAATGGTTTTAACAATCAATCATGGCGGCACTTATTAGTTTCTATGACAACCAAAGAAGTCCCGTGTCTCGACCGCTTTAACTACTTAACTGTGTTTTGAACGGATCCCCTAACTTAAAAGACGCGAACACGCCTCAATTTTTACCCAATCGAAATTGCTCCACAGTTTGGCTTTCTGATGCTCACTTAATTTCCGTCCTTGTTGTTTACCTTCTTTTTTTCCGCCACACTGGGGAATCATTCATAGTGCAAAATGTTCAAACAAAACTAATAGAAACTTTACAAAACATTTCTTAGTTACTTTTACTGAATTAATTGATGTTTGTATGACAGAAAACAGTGCTCCAAAATTGGTTTGTTGCAAACATAACAGAAAAATTGGTTAGATGAAAACAGGTGCGCCCGCGTCTCCAACAAACCGGCCAGAAGACGTGGAGCAAATTGATCAATTTTCGGTTTAGCACACAACGGTTTGTAGTCGGCGCCTTCACAACTAAGGAGTTACTGTTAGTACAATAGACGGTCATAAATAGTTGTGATGGTGACTGAAGTTGTGATAAACGTTCACGCGTCGTATAATAGTCGATATTGTCAACCGTCGCCATGATAACTATTCTTTATCTGTAAAACAACGTTTAAAATTAGTGCAATTCTAATTTTTACAACTTGCACAACTAAAAATTGCTAGTTGGGATCTACAATAAACTAATCATGATCAAGGGCCCCAGGAAGAGCTATAGCTCCCCCACTTTTTTGACCCTTTACTCCAGTTTGTGACGTGTGTTTAGTGTGATGTCCTAAATTTTAAAAATTTTGCTTGCGGTGCTATGACGTCATTAATTGTTATAATTTTATATTAATTCTCAGGAATTTTTATCAGCATTTAAAACGTGTAATAAATGGTATTCTTACTATAATTTTTCTTAAAATTTTCATCTGCGGCGCATTTATGATTTGGCAATAAATATATACCACCGCAATCTACCCCTTCTTGGCATCTAAACCAATGTAGTTTTTCAAAAATATTTTACAAAAGAAACCTAAGAGATGAAAATTATTTTTGTTTTTTTGTCAATTTTCGCCTGCGATGCTATACCAATATCCAATATTGTTCCAATTTTGTTTATTTTAAGCAATTTTTTTATCAACAACATTTGAGACGCGTAAAAAATAGTATTTTAGTGTAATTTATAAAAAAATTTAGCCTGCGGCACATTTAAGGGTTAATTCTACAAAAAATCTGCAAATGAGACTAGACGAGACTTGCTTTTAAAAATAAGTATTTTTGTTTCGTATAAACTAACTCAAGCAATAGAAACCTAATTTTTAAAAATTTGTCATAGGTAGGTAGTTGATAGGTAGGATAGGTAGGGACTGGATAATGATGAAACCCCCCCAGAGTCGATTTCTGGCTACGCCACTGCCTAACCCGTTCGAAAAAATCCAAAATTCACTACATTTTTGACATGTTCATGCTACATGTATTGAACAATGCCTGCTTTTTTGACGGGTGGGATGATAGAACAGCTGATTCCACTCGTTGCGTACGGAGGGATGTACGCAATTAACGTTACGAACCCACGAACGTACACTGATAATTTTTTCAGTAAGTGGTTTTGGCTGGCGCCTATGTTGCCAAACAATCTTGCTGGAACATCAAAGTTTTTGCTACAACAGAACTTTAGTAGCCCCAGCGAAAAAAATAGTTACGTCAGCAAACAAATTTAGTAACCTAACATTCTAGCAAAAAATTTTGCTGTCCCAGCTAAGAACGTTGATGTTCCAGCAAGTTGAAAATTTCTCAGTGTACGTAACGATTTCAATCAGCAGTTCTGTCATCGCACCCTTATTCAAAAAAGCGTTCGAAACTTCGCCTAAACAAGTAAAATATGTGTGTATTTTGGCTTTATTTCAAACGCGTTTGGTATACCGATATACCCATGCGTTGAAATATATTTACTTTAAGTATCTGATTTTTTTGTTTGTAAAAGTGGTAAAATGCGCCGCATACTAAAATTTTTGCGAAAATGACTCTTAAAATGCGATTTTTGCCACCAAATCGCAGGCAGAATATTTTAATCAAGTTACATTAAAAAACCTATATATAACTTTATTGTTCCTAAAGGATGTTTACCTTATCGGTAGTTTTTTCGTAAGAAAGAGTTAAAAAAGTATATATTTCGCGAGTTTTAAACCTTTTTCTTTGGCGCAAAATTCTATGGCTTTCCCTCTATACATATACGGGTATTAGTACTAATATCAAAAATGTAAGACCCATAGTTTTCTTGTAAGCGAAGGGAGTTTAGTAAAAAACGGCCTAATATCTGGCTCACCGTGTTCGTGGTAGTGTCATATTTAAATATAAAAAAAATTAGTCGAACCATGCACATAAGAAAAAAGCAGGGTTCTTTTGTAAATCGGATGTCGACCATCTTTGAACCGCCATATTTAGCTAACACTATTTCAAGTAAAAAGCCAGTTAAAAACTCTTTATGGTTTTAGTACCCTTAAATTTGTCTTTTACCTGTCAATTTGGTTAAATATGGCGGCAGCAGTAGGCTAAAGGGCACAGGACAGATAGGAGTTAACTGGCTTTTTAATTGATAACGGTGTTGATTTAGCGTAGTAGGTACTGTCGACTTTTTTTAACGATTCGTGAAAAAATGAGGGGAGGCAACAAAATGCATACTTACTAATTTTTCTGTTTTGTATAATTACTCAGAAACCACAAAATCTAGTAAAGAATTCATGCCCATTCTAAAATCGTCCTAAAAGTGCCCCTTTTTTATATTTAAAGGGTTAGTTTTTTATAATATACACTCAAAAAACACATGAAAATGGTTATTATATATAACCAGTGCGGAAAGTTAATATTTCCCGTATAGGGACCCACTATCGGTCCCCATAATTATTCCAAAAGATACATTTTACAAACGTATTTTAAAAAAATATACATCGCACAAACAATACTTTATGCAAATCATAAAATAGCATAACGATACATCACACAAAGCATATTTTTTGCAAACCGTACATCGTACAACTCGTACTTTCTACAAATAATACATCTTACAAATCGTATATATTAGAATCCGTCCAACATACAAATTGTGTTCTGTGCTCGACTCACAGCTGTTTAAATCTGAGCTCAGAATAAAAAGAATGTTAGAGGATGTTTTTGTTGTCTAAAAAATTTTAAATATCTACTACCAGTTTGACTCTAAAAACCACGGATGTAGAAACTTAAAACCGCATCACGTGACGCGTCCTGGTTTTGGAGCTTCTAAATGGGTACGTGTCACGATCAAAGAAAAAACTGTTCTAGGCAGTTTTTTGTCGGGTATAAAACTTTAAATCGCTGTATCTCTCTAGCCCTTAGGGGTTGTTTTCATATGAAATACCTATGCCAAAATAAAGCAATCTCGTCATATACCTAGGCACCCCCCCAATTAGTACAGGTTTATTCATAAATTAGGAGTAAAAGTTAGGAAAATTGCCGTTTTTAGTCCAATATACCAATATGGTATGGGGGACTATTAAAATCGTGAAATTTTGACTTTTCTTAATTTTATCAAAAATGATCGAGTTACTAAAAGGTTCCAAAACACCTTAATCGACGAAAAAAAAAGTTGTCTGTTGTCTGTCTATATACGATTTGGTACAAAAATCCTCCATCGGCTGACCATAAACTGATTAACTTTTGGGTAGGGTGGTGGGGGATTGAAGGGGGGAATGGGGGATAAAGTATTGTAAAAAATTGTAACTTTGGAACAAGTGCAAGTAGCGATATACGGTTTTCAGATTTAAGTTTTTACGAATATGGACTACAAATTTTGTCATTAAGTCCAAATTCGTGGGAGGTTTAGTTTTCGAGTTATTTGAAAAAACGTTGAAATATATATTAATATTAACCAAAAATTTTGTTAAATATATCGCTATCGTATATCTACTTGCTTTTGTTCCAAAGTTACAATTTTTTTAAATAATTTATCCCTTTTTCCCCCCTTCAATTCCCCACCACCCTACCCAAAAGTTAATCAGTTCATGGTCAGCCGATAGAGGATTTTTGTACCAAATTTCGTTAAAATCGATTAAGGCGTTCTTGAGTTATCGTTTACAGACAGACAACAGACCGACAGACAACTTTTTTTTTCGTCAATTAAGGTGTTTTGGAACCGTAATATCTCATTTTTGATAAAATTAAGAAAAGTCAAAATTTCACGATTTTAATAGTCCCCTAGAAAGCACGGATAGTCCACCATACAATCAATTATTTTATGTTGAAAGAAAATGAAAATATTTTGAAAACTGTAGCTTTGAAAGATTTGAACCTTATAACAAAATTTTTGGGTAATATTTACAAAAACCAAAATCTGAAAACCGCATATCAGTAGCTGCTTTACTTCTAAAGTTATGAATTTTTTTAAATATTTTAACGTTTTTTCAAATAACTCGGAAACTAAAGCTCCCACGAATTTGGATTTTGTAACAAAATTTGTAGTTAATATTCATGGAAACTTAAATCGGAAAACCGCATATCGCTACTTGCTTTTGTTCCAAAATTACAATTTTTTAAAATATTTTATCCCCCTTTTCCTCCCTTTAACCACCCCACCACCCTACCCAAAAGTTAATCAGTTTATGGTCAGCCGATAGAGGATTTTTGTACCAAATTTCGTTAAAATCGATTAAGGCGTTCTTAAGTTATCGTTTACAGACAGACAACAGACCGACAGACAACTTTTTTTTTCGTCAATTAAGGTGTTTTGGAACCGTAATATCTCATTTTTGATAAAATTAAGAAAAGTCAGAATTTCACGATTTTAATAGTCCCCTAGAAAGCACGGATAGTCCACCATACAATCAATTATTTTATGTTGAAAGAAAATGAAAATATTTTGAAAACTGTAGCTTTGAAAGATTTGAACCTTATAACAAAATTTTTGGGTAATATTTACGAAAACCAAAATCTGAAAACCGCATATCAATAGCTGCTTTACTTCTGAAGTTATGATTTTGACATACTTCAACGTTTTTTTAAATAACTCGGATACGGATTGGATTTTATAACAAAATTTGTAGTTCATATTCATGGAAACTTAAATCTGAGAACCGTATGTCGCTACTGCTTGCTTTTGTTCCAAAGTTACAATTTTTAAAAATATTTTATTCCCCTTTTCCCCCCTTTAACCACGTACCACACCACACTACCCAAAAGTTAATCAGTTCATGGTCAGCCTATAAAGGATTTTGATACCAAATATCGTTAAAATCGAATAAGACCTTCTTGAGTTATCGTGTAATACAGACAGACAACTTTTTTTTTTTCGTTGATTAAGGGGTTTTGAAACCTTAGTAACTCATTTTTGATAAAATTAAGAAAAGTCAAAATTTCACGATTTTAATAGTTCCCCATACCATATTGGTGCGGTGGACTAAAAAAAGTTCAAAACCCGCAAAATTCACTTTTTTGTCGTTTTTAACTCTTTATCTTATTAAAAAAACACTACCTAATGAGGAGTTATTATTTACTTAAATGATTCTATAGAGCCGACAACAAACAATTTTACATTTGGTACTACTCATCATATACGCGTACAGGGGGTCATCCATTTTAAATGTCCTCCCCCCCCCCCATTTTCAGGTTATTATGCATTTTACAAAAATATAGTCTTTTAGAAAATTTGCATAAGTAGCTTTTAGCACAGTATAAAAATAAAAATGTCAATATTGTGAAATGTCATCGCAGCATATGTAAAAATCTGACCATAATTGATACAAGGGAACCGGGGCGGACCTGAGCTTCATTGTTAACCAAATTTAAAATTGTTTATTTGCCCAAAATTTGATGTAAAAATCATGCTCCAGCAGGCAAAATTTTTTAAGAAAATACCGCTTAAAATGCAATTTTTGACTTAAAATTAAAGTAAAATCGTAAATATTGATGGGGTTTTGGGAATTTGAGTTGTTTTACCCTTAATATAGACACTTAAAGTAAATATCAACGCATCGGTATCGGTATACCTAACCCAGTGGCGTAGCCTGGGGGGGGGGGTTGGAGGTTAAAACCCCCCAGAAGGTCCAACCCAATCTACAATAAATTAATCAAGATCAAGGGCCCCAGGGAGAGCTATAGCTCCCCCACATTTTTGACCCTTTACTCCAGTTTGTGACGTATGTTTGGTGTGATGTCCTAAATTTTAAAAATTTTGCTTGTGGTGCTATGTCGTCATTAATTTTTATAATTTTAGTTTAATTCTCAGGAATTTATCAGCATTTAAAACGTGTAGTTAAGTATAATTTCTCTTAAAATTTTCATCTGCGGCGCATTTATGATTTGGCAACAAATCTATACCACCGCAATCCACCCCTTCTTGGCATCCAACCCAATCTAGTTTTTCAAAAATATTTTACAAAAAAACCTAAGAGATCAAAATTATTCAAGAATTTTTTGTTTTTCTTTTGTAAATTTTCGCCTGCGGTCCTATACCAATATTCAATATTGTTCCAATTTTATATATTTTAGGCAATTTTTTTGTCAACAACATTTGAGACGCGTGAAAAATAGCACTTTAATGTAATTTTTTCAAAAAATTTGCCTGCGGCGCATTTAAGGGTTAATTCTAAAAAAAATATACGCAAATGAGACTAGATGAGACTTCAAAATTAATATTCTTCCCTCCCTTCAGTTCAATTGAACTAAGAGCTCAAGCAATAGGAACCTACCTAATTTTTAAAAATTTGCCATAGGTAGGTAGTTGATAGGTGGGTTGATAAGTAGGATAGATAGGGACCTCAGAGTCGATTTTTGGCTACGCTACTGCCTAACGCGCTCGAAACAAATCCAAAATTCACTTCATTTTTGACTTGTTCATGCTATATGTTGTAGGATGTACGTAACGTTACGAACCCACGAACCATAGTAAAAAAAATTAGGTTCGGTCTGAAGTAGTTTGTCTATGCCACGAACGTACACTGAAAATGTTTTCAGTAAAGTGGTTTTAGTTGGCGCCTATGTTGCTAGACAATCTTGCTGGAACATCAAAGTTTCTGCTACAACAGAGCAGAGTTTCTTGCTAGAACTCGGATAGGAATATAATATGTTTAGTAGCCCCAGCGAAAAAAATAGTTACGCCAGCAATCAAATTTAGTAACCTAACATTCTAGCAAAAAACTTTGAAAATTTCTCAGTGTTCTGTCAACACACCCTTATTCAAAAAAGCGGTCATCGTTCGAAACATGGTCTAAACAAGTCTTGTTGGCCTTATTTCAAACGCGTTTGGTATACCGATACCGATGCGTTGAAATATTTAAATGTCTGATTTTTTGTTTGTAAAAATGGTAAAATGCGCCGCAGGCGAAAATGACTCTTAAGATGCGATTTTTGACATCAAATCGCAGGCAGAATGTTTTGATAAAATTACATTAAAAAGACCATTTTGATAAGAAATCGTAAAAATGAAAGGTGCCGCAGCCGAAAAATTTTGCAATTTATGATTTTTTCAATATTTTTAATTGTTAAAAATTAAAGTCTAGACTCTTGTATTTTGTTCTCTATATACTTACCTATTTTATTTCTGCTGTCATTTGATTGTGCCAACTGTAACCAGGTATCTCGGGAGGGAGGGGTTGACGCTAAATCCCCCCTCTCCCTCGGTGCGCCACTGGCATATGTCAAATTTTGAAATCGACTTTCTTATTTTATATAGAATTCCCTGCATAAATTTCATTTTTAAATGTTATTACTTATTTTGCTGATTTCAAAAATGTATACCATGTATGTGTTAAAGTAAGTACTCTTTGAGATTCTTATACCTATATATAACTATATTGTTCCTAAAGGATGTTAAAAAAGTATATATTTCGCGAGTTTTAAACCTCTTTTTCTTTGGCGCACAATTCTATGGCTTACCCTCTATAGTAGTAGTAGTAGTATAGGGGCGGCCCGTGGGTCTGGCAATTAGGCCTGTTCATTGGCCCTTTCTGCCATACCCCGTTCCTTACCCCTTCCGCTGCACCTCTTTCTCCGGGCCCCCCTGTCTTCTTTACGAAGTTCAGTATGTTGTCCCATTTGAGCGAGTGCAGCTCTTCTTCCTCTATCGTCACACTGTGCTATCAAGTGCTGCGCCGATTCCTCTTCGAGCCCGCAAGCGGGACACACGGGATCTCCTGCTACTCTTATTTGCATCAGATGTTTGTTCAGCCGATTGTGCCAAGTCAGCATCCCTGTCATCAGTCCAATGTTCTTTCGGGTCTTGCCTAAGAGCCATTTAGTTCTGGCTACATTCGGACCATCCACGAATAGCTTGGACTGTCTGCACTTTGATTCTTGCCTCCAGGACGTTTTCAGTTCATTGTTCGCCCATTTGTTGAGCTCACTCTGTACCTGTTTCCTTGTTATTCCCAGAAGAGGTTCCGGTCTAATGTATTGGGTTTCTGCCCCTAGTCTGGCAAGTTCGTCCGCTTTCTCGTTCCCTGGTATTCCCTGGTATTCCCTCATGACCTGGGACCCACATCAGTGTCACTCTTTTGTCTTAAGCCAGTGTTTGCAGTGCTTCAGCGCACTCCTCCACCAGACTGCTGACTATTTTGGGTGCACTTAGAGCCTTGAGAGCAGCCTGGCTGTCAGAGCATATGTATATATCCCTCCTGCCATTTCTGACCTCGGATAGGGTTGCTGCCATGATAATAGCATACACATCCGCCTAAAACACCGTAGCGTGTTTTCCAAGTGGTTAACTCTTCTGAACTTCTAGGCTTTCCGCGTACACTCCTGCGCCTATTGTCTGCCTGGCTGACAGTTTAGAGCCATCCGTGTAGCAGACCGTCGCCTCTCTGCTTAATTCCGTTCGGAATTCTTCCCTTTGCCACTCACTCCGTTCCGGTATTGTGAACTTTTTATCGAACCTCCATGGTTTAAGCGGTGCTTTCACTGGCAGTCTTAGGAAGGGCCACTCTTTCGTCACCTCGACCGCCAGATGGCCCTCTCTTTCCACCCTGCACTTCCACAGTCCCTGGTCCCTTAATCGCAGGTTCGTCCTCATCGCCTCCTTCTTGATCCAAGTTGGAAGCGAGGGGAGAGCCAAGATTGTTTCCAGAGCGTGGATGGGGGTCGTCCTCATTGCGCCGTTCATCCCTCTGCCGAAGAGGCCTTGCAGGCTCGTAAGCTTTTTGGATATGGTCAGCTTCTCTACAGCGGGCAACCAGACCACTGATCCGTATTGGATCCTTGTTCTTATGATGGCCATGTATATCCAGTGTAGGATCCTCGGGCTAATGCCCCAGATTCGACCGTCCACTCGGCGCAACTGCCACAATGGTGCCTGGACTTTAACAGTCATTCTGGCAACATGCTCGCTCCACTTGAGTCCCTTGTCAAGCGTCACTCCCAAATACTTAAGTTGTGATACGAAAGTTAGGGGTCTGCCATACATTATGGGAGCTCTGAATCCCTCTAGTTTCCTCTTTCTGGTGAATAGGAGCATCTCAGTTTTTTCAGGATTCACTGAAAGACCATTCTGCCTACACCAGTCTTTTATGATTTTTACCGACCTTTGCATTCTTTCGCAGACTGTGGCTAGAAAGCGGCACTACACGGTCGTCCACATATGCTTGTTCGTCGAACTCCTCCTGCGTCAGGAAAATTAGTAGATCATCCATTATTAGGCACCACAAGTGGGGAGACAATAACAGCTACCCTGGGGGCAGCCTCCCGTCACATCCACCTTCACCCTTACCCTCTATACATATACGGGTATTATAGTACTAACATCAAAAATGTAAGACCCATAGTTTTCGTGTAAGCGAAGAAAGTTTAGTAAGAAACGGCCTAATATCTGGCTCACCGTAAATATAAAAAAATTAGCCGAATCATGCACATAAGAAAAAAGCAGCTTTTGTAAATCGCATGTCGACCATCTTTGAACCGCCATATTTAGCTAACACTATCTCAAGTAAAAAGCCAGTTAAAACTCTTTATCGTTTTAGTATCATTAAATTTGGCTTAATGTAGCGGCCATATTGATACCAAACTGTCAATTTGGTTAAAATGACGGCAGCAGTAGGCTAAAGGGCATGCAGAAGCGAGATAGGAGTTAACTGGCTTTTTAATTCATAACGGTGTTGATGTAACGTAGTAGGTACTGTCCACTTTTTTTGATGACTCATGAAAAAATGAGGGTAGACAACAAAATGCACATTTACTAATTTTTCGGTTTTTTATAATTACTCAAAAACCACAAAACCTAGTAAAGAATTCGTGCCCATTCTAAAATCGTCTTAAAAGTGCCCATTTTTTTATATTTAAAGGATTAGTTTTTTATAAAGTACATTCAAAAAACCCATCAAAATAGTTATTATGTATAATAAAAAGAACGATTTTATGTTGTTAGATCCTGTTTCAAGTGTTTCAAAAATTGTAGAATTTTTGTAAAGCCGATTTCAAAGGAGAGGGGCGCTTTAGTAGTTGTTGGGGTTGGGTTTGCAGGAGTGGAAACCTCCGTTGGGTCTAGTTTTAATTCTAAATCTGCTTGTATAAATACGCCGAACGTGCAAATTTTAAAAATTATTCTAATTTTTTACGAGTGTTAAATAATGTTGTTGAAAATTGTTTAAAATTACTTAACTAAAATTGTAACAACCAATGATGTTATAGCGCCGCTGACGATTTTTTTTTAAGTATAGACAGAAAATATGATATTTTTCAGGTATTTTGTAAAATGTTTTCACAAGTTTTTGTCAAAGTTGTGGCAAATAAAATTTATAAAATTTTATCTAAAGAAGGTTCTTAGCATATGTTACGGGAATACTAAAAAAAAAGAATATTTTATTCATATTAATAGTACATGAAAAACCCCCTCTGTAAACGATTTATATTACATCTAAATTTTGTTTACTGGGATTTAAAGAAAATCTTATACCCACTATAAATAAATAAATTGGGTGCAACATTTTTCCTAAGGGCGTGCGGATAATTAAAAACATCTTAGTTAAAACTTCCAAATCAGTTACATCAACCGGAAAGAATCTAAAAAAAAGAAGATCAAAAGATATTGGGAGGAAAAAACGAAAATTCAAATTTGGATGAGTGTCCCACAAGGAACACACAAAAGACCAAAGCGAAAAGAGGAACAATTAAACGATGTTTCGCCCGGGGTGACCAGCGTGGGCTCGTCAGTGGATTCACTAGTCACCCTCAATCCAGACATCATTTAACACCATCGCACACTCTGACTTCCAACTCTGAAACACTCACAAATAGGCGTCGTTCCGCATGGTACTTATTATAAGTCACCTGATGCGGGTTCGTCCTGTCGTGTTAATCTTTCCAATAGGAATATGCTCCTAAGACTTGTCCTAGGATCAGGTGACTTATAATAAGTACCACGCGGAACGACGCCTATTTGTGAGTGTTTCAGAGTTGGAAGTCAGAGTGTGCGATGCTGTTAAATGATGTCTGGATTGAGGGTGACTAGTGAATCCACTGACGAGCCCACGCTGGTCACCCCGGGCGAAACATCGTTTAATTGTTCCTCTTTTCGCTTTGGTCTTTTGTGTGTTCCTTGTGGGACACTCATCCAATTTTGAATTTTCGTTCTTTCCTCCCAAGATCTTTTGATCTTCTCTTTTTTAAAAACATCTTGTTGCTGTGCATAATTTTGTAAAAAAAATATGCACGCGGCAAAGCCATTTTTTCCGTACGAGACTGCCTCATTGGCCGAAGGACTTAGAAGTTCGGTCAAGCAGTCGACTGCGGAAGAAATTATTTCTGCAAGCATTAGGAACAATTGTTCTTCTAAGAGCGCAAGGAAAAGTAGCATAAAATAGTCAATAAAAATTGTGTTTCATAAAAATGTTATTATAACATTAAAATAAAGTGGTTTTGCACACTAGTGTGGCATAGTAACGTAACACCCAATGCCCAAAATTATATTTTCCTCAAACTCGTAGAAATTTCTTTTTGCGCAAGTGATATTTTTTTCGCAAACAAAATTTTGTCGTGCACGCTGTGCGGGAAACTGCTACTTTCCACACGCAAATGACTGCGGAAAAGGCGTAAAAACTAAATAAGGTACCCTAGGATGTTCAGTGTCATTTTAAAGGATTTTTTAAGGAAAATTCAGAAATGGTAGAATTTGGGCGATTACACATTTACAAATACAATTTATCCATTTTTGGTCATTTTTACGTCATTTGTTAAAAAATGTTGATAAAGGGGCTTAATTTTATAAATGTTACTATCTGTAGATTCTCTCAAAAAAACTCTTTAAAATGACATCCAACATCATAGGTGATCTTATTTAGTTTGTGAGATAATCGCTTTCAAAAATTTAAATAAAAAGTATGAAAACTAGATACAAGGCATTTTAAAGCCTACTGACGTATGCTCTGACAATGCGAAGAAATGGTTTTGACATTACAATTACAGTGCGCAAAGTTATATTTTGCACACTGTTAACAATGCGCAAAATCTGAAAATTATAGTTTTTATCTTACATAACTTGTGCGAAAATTTTATCTTCCCCACACGGGACATTCGTTTGTCTGAGAACGAACGCGGACCGGAGTTCGGGAAAGCAGCAAGGATGGGAAAGAAACTTGACACATGAGTTAGGATAAATATTTTTTGTACTCAGTGTGGGAAAGTGATACTTTCCAAACTAAAAAACACCCCTTTCCCGCACGGTCGTAGAAATAAATAGTAGTTTATCTAACAATTCCGGAAAGTGTCACTTTTCTGCACGCGATTGCAGCAATTATGTGCGGAAAAGTCACTTTACGCGAGTTGCAGGGTAAAATATTTTTTCAGCTCGCTTAATTGACTTAAGTATTCATTTAACCCAATAAAAGGAATTTTAAAAATGTTACTCTTTATTTATCCTGACTAAAACGTTTACTAACACAAAAAAGAAAATTTTTAAAAATATAGCAATATATTTATATTTTATTTTTGGTTGAGTGCGGAAAAGTACCATAAAGGACCATTTCAAGCAAATGTAATTTTATTAAAAAAAGGAAAAAAGCTTTAACGATCTATCGGTTTTTGTTAAAAATCTTGAAATAACTCCAAATCATAAAACGACTGTAAAGGCGCAATTACACAGACGAACATGCTCAAATAAAAGCTCGTGCAAAAGAACTGAAACTTTTCGCGCGAACATTTTTGTGAGCTTTTCTTTGAACATTTTGTTCCGGTAAATTTTTGAGCAAGTTATTGCTATCTATTTTGGAAACATATTTTTAAAGATGAGAATAAATATAATTTTACATCAGTGATCAGTGATCTCAATTCTTTAAAAAAATGGAACACCAACTTTTATTTTAAACTTTTCTGAAAAAAAGGCGACGGCAAGCGAAACATTATTATTGGCTATCAGTTTTGTCATATGCAATGTTAAAATAGTTAATGATGGAGGTAATAACATTTAATTCTTTTCTTTAACTTTTTTGGATTTCTTTCATTACAAAAAGAAAACGGAAATGTCTTCGAAGTAATTACTTTTTAAAATGCAGGTGGATATTTTTAGAGAACTGTTCTGGAGAGTAGTTAGTTGTTCCCTGGGGGGGGGGGATAGGGAGGTTTAGACAGTCGGAAGCCAGCGCTGTCAAACACTGCTGTAATTTTGTGTGTCAATGTTCATTTGACCAAAACCCCCTCTCACTAGTCTACGGTTTTTACCTTCTCCTAACCCAGCAACAGCAATAAATAAGTGCCAATTTTTATTTTAAATTAAAAAGTTACAAGTATACTGGCATATCCCCTATAAAAATCAGATCAATCGAAGTTGCTTGAGGTAAAACGTGAATTTCGACATCAAATCGTTTTTCCGTCGGAAAGCACTTAATTAAAAATACCTTGTTTTAAAACTTAGTCTTTTTATTTTCAGTTAAGTTCAATGAATTCCCATAAAACTATAAAATTTAAATTTGTAAGAAATTTTTATTACCAACATTTCTTCAAACAAATTTTGCTCAACATTCTCTCCAAAATTTACGTGTGTTTTTTGTACGCGATTTTGCTCGAACATTTCTTTGAACATTTTGCTCAAGAGGCTCGTGTAAATGTTTGTCGGCATTTCAACATCAAAGGAAAGTTTGTCTGTGTAAATGCGCCTTAACACTCTTTTTTGAAATAACTCCAAATCATAAAACGACTGTAACACTCTTTTTTGGTTTACAAACAGTTTCGTACCTAAAGCAAATAATATTTTTTCGATTATTCTATTTTTTGTCCCGTCCAACCCAAAAGAAAAGCTTTACTGGTTCATGCTTCAAAATAATTTTTAACATAATTGTTAACAACTTATTGCTTTCTTCTTTAATTCCAATGCCTTTTGTTTAGTTTGAAAAAACCATGATAAAGCTTTTTTCTAAAAAATTGAAATATATAGGGTGTTCCAAAAAAAACCGGACGTTTTAGATTGCTTATAATTTTCACATTAATTCTCCGAAATTTGAAGTTTAATGTTTTTCTGAAAAAGAAAATTAACGATTTTATGCGCTTCACATCAAAATTGACATTTTTCTTAAAATTTAAGATGGCGGGCAATTTTCAAAAATGGGTATTTTTGACCCCCCTGAAAATTTTGTATATTCGCCACTGTAATAGAACTCAGACGTGCGCTAGATAGCCTTATTCTTACATGTAACGTTTCTTTAAATCGGTTAAAAAATAAGAAAGTTCGGCAGTTTTACATTTGATGCCTCTTTCTGACCATAGGTCGTTTTTTAGTCGACGGGATACAGTTTGGCCAAAAATTTAAAACTTTCTGACAAGCTAAAAGCCTAAATTTTATGTGCCTGATGTCAAAATGACATCTCTTTAAATTTCAAGATGGCGGACGGCTTCATGGAAACATATCAATTTTATTACAGCAGCGTACACATTTTATTTTCCGATAAGGGTTAAAAATACCAAAGAGACTTTAGAATTTTTTCCGATATTGTTTGACGAACCTGTATCCCGTCGAATAAAGTTGACTTAAGAGAGAAAGTCTTTTATCACAGAAAGAGCATGAAATGTAAAACTGTACAACTTTTTTATTCTTAACCGATTTAAACAAATGTTACGTACGTAAGAATAAGGCTATTTAAGAATAAGGCTATTTAGCGAACATCTCAGTTTTATTACAGTGGCGAGCATAAAAATTTTCAATGGGTCAAAATTAACCATTTTTGAAAACTGTCCGCCACCTTCATTTTTAAGGAAATGTCAGTTTCGACATTAGTTGCATAAAATATTAAGTCCTCTTTTTCAAAAGAATGCTAAATTTCGAATTTCGGATAATTAATGTGAAAGTTATAGGCAATCCAAAAAGTCGTTTTTTTTTTGGAACACCCTATATAAAAGTAAGAATTTCCTAAAATTAGGTTTTGGTTTTTTTTGTCCCGTCCAACCCAAAGTTTAAAGATTCCGCTATAAGCTCTTGTTAAAACTTATTGTTCTAAACTATTTTATTGCATAACCCAAGGTTTTAGGAAATTATTTATTAGAAAATGTAGTCATAATTTTAATCATATAGAAGTCACAGCTGGTTTTTCTAGTAATGGGTTACTTTTTTGTCCCGTCCAACCGCTCGAAATGGCCGTTAAAGTTAACTTTTCCGCACTAGTACAGAAAAGTATGTTTTCCGCACCCTAGTAGAAAAAATATTATACAGTCAGTTCCAAAATAGTGATTTTTACTTTAATTTTAATATTTAAGAAAAAATCATCCTGTACAGGTAAATAGTAAATAATTTGTGTCTGTTTCGGTTTCCTTTATTTGCCTTGATGCTTCGTCTGTATAACTTTTTAATCAATCAGTCATCGAAATTTTCAACTTTGGTGTCTTATTACATAATAATCTACATTTATATACCAATTTAGCTTGATCCTCACTTCTGGGAACTGAAATGATTATTCTAATTATTTTGTCGAAAGATAAGTGTTTGGATTTTATGTAGACACAATAATTAATGATGGTCAAGTAAACCAAAAATTCAGGTGACTTGTCAGAATAAGGTTGCAAAATATTATCTGTCATCCTTTATGAACCAAAAATGAACTTGCCAGAGCTCCCCTCTCACACTGCAATGTCAAATCTAAAAAACTAACCTGTCAGGTAGATTTCAAAAAACTGCCTGTTAAATAAGTTTTAAGCGTTTTTTGATAGCTTTAAAAGAATAAGGGCGCAGAAAAATAAAAACTAAAATTAAAGATTACGGTTTTTTCTCCAGAACTATCCGGAATTTGTAAACTTTTCCTAGTTTTCAGCAAGCATCAAATTTGCGCAAATTTGCCCTAATTTAAACCTTTTCGTATCTCCTACCGTTTAGGAGATATTCATGGTGAGCAGCGAATTTGACATCATAGGTTTCACTTTTTTGGACCATGAAGTCTGTGTGATTACAAATCGTAATCGAGTGAACCGATTTCTATGCAGGATAAAAAAAACGAACTGTCAACGTCCCTCTCGTGGGAATAAATAAGTTACACTCTTGGCTGTCAGCTTTGGAGGAGAAGTTTTCGTATACTATCAGAATATCCTTGGGCCCTTCTATATATGGTGGGAACTTTAAATGGAATAATTTCGCTAGAGCCTCAGGATAACCCTAAAAACACATATAACCGACATAAAATCGGGCCAAAGCATCGCTAACGCACTGCTGACGTTATACCGACGTTGGCACGATTTTATGAGTTATTCGACGATTTGTGTTTATAGAAAAAATATGCGGATAAAACGCAAAAACACGACAACTGAGATTTTTTATGGGTTTTCCAGTTATATAAAAAATTCCCCTTTTAAAGGGTGAAACCTCTCTAATCCACTTAATTTTCTTAAAAGGATTATAATACTTTTGAAGTTACAATTTTATTAAAAGCTTAATCCCCTCCTCCTCTTGCCAAGCGACACGCGGTTTTCATATTAACTTAGATAATTGGATTTTCAACCAAAAAAAAATATTTTTAAATTTTTGGTTGAAAATGTAATTATCTAACCTATATTGTGAAAATCTTGTGTCGCTAGCTGCTATACGGTTAGTGAGTTAAGTTTAATCCCCCCTAATATCGTCTTGCCAACCCCCCCCCCACCCCCACCAGAACCTAATCAACTCTGCGTAGGGTGACAAAGAATTTTGGTGCCAAATTTTATAAGAATTGGTTTAGCAGTTTTGGAGTAATCGTGTTACCGACAGACAGACAGACAGACACCATGACGAAATTTTGTATTTAGGTATTTTTGACGATCCCAATAGCCTCCATAGGTACTATGAAAATGCGCAACGGGTCAAATGAGGCCTAGGTGCTGTGAGGTTAAATCCCCACCCTCCCAAATTATCAGATCAGGTACTATGAATGCATGGATGGCTAAAAATAGATAGACCATAAAATATGTCTAAAAATTTTATTGACCGAATTTTCTTAAAAACTAAACTATACAGAGTGTATACCAAAAGTCTGGAATAATGGATTTTTCGGGATAACTATGGGTTTTTGAAAAAAAAACTTATGTGGAATCATTTTAAAGTAGAAAAAGCGGTTTCTAAAAATATATACCATTTTATACAGGGTGTCCCAAAAATAAAATACGTCACCTTATCTCTTTTTTAAATTGGACACCCTGTATATTATCTCATTTTCTGGATCCTTAAAAAATAACCTTTTCAAAAATACCCAACACTACTCAATACAGGGTGTCCACCGTGTATAAAAAAGAGTATACATTTTTCGAAACCGCTATTTTTCCTAAAATGATCCTATACCTATATAAGTTTTTTTTGAAAAAAGCGTTCTCCCAAAAAAATCCATTATTCCAGACTTTTAAGACACTGTATAAAGAGTTGTAAAACAACCTACAGCTAAAAAAAATCTATTTTGCCGAAGTTTATTAAAGAAAAAAGCAATAGTAATTTGTTGTTGTTTTTATATCTAAAGGTTTTTTTTTAAATTAAAAATTAACTCACATCAAAAAACCATTGCAGTCAAAGTGTCACAAAATAGTTTACCTATAGCTATATCATCACATTTTAAAAAAATTTTAATAATCAGTGGCGCACTCAGAAATTGACTTCGGGGGGGGGGGGGGGGGGGTTAAGGATAAGTAATAAAAAAATTTAATTTGAAGTCAAAATGTGACCATAACCAGGCTTCTAAGGGGGGGGGGGTTGCGTATATTTTATCCTGAGGCTCTAAAGGATTTGATTCCGTCCCCACACTGCATATTAATGTCTCGATTTTTTTGGATTCTATATACCTATATTTATTTAAACCTATATTTTTTATAAAATTCAAAAAAAAAAGAATATATCGGTAATTATGCAGTATACGGTTTTCTGCCATTTTTAATTTTTTTGAAAAATTCTTTATGGGGGCACCTTCTAGGGTCCCTAGGACCCCAAATCCGTCTGCGCCGTTTGGTTTTTTTTTCATTTTTTTTCATTTTTTTTTTTTCACTAAAACAAACCAAACCAAAACAGTCCAACCCAACCTAATCCAAACCAACCCAAAACAATTAAAAAAACACTTTACAACTCCCCCTGGGCACCCTTTTTCTCGTTAAAAAAAAAAAAATCGGCCGCAGGCGGATTTGGGGTCCTAGGGACCCTAGAAGGTACCCCCATAAAGAATTTTTCAAAAAAAATCAAAAATGGCAGAAAACCGTATACTGCATAATTACCAATATATCTTCTCCTTCTAAGATTGGATGTTTATTCTGAGCTTAAATTAAAACAGCAGAGAACAAAAATTGTATGTCGGACGGATTCTACACTGTACGATTTGTAAGATGTATTGTTTGTAGAAAGTACGAGTTGTACGATGTACGGTTTGCAAAATGTATCCTTTGTGCGAAGTATCGTTATGCTATTTTACGATTTGCGGAAAGTATTGTTTGCGCAATGTACGTTTGTGTTAAATACGCTTTGTAAAATGTATTTTTGTACAAACTTTGGGACCCCCCCTTGCCTTCTATTTCTATAGGGATTTTCGATTTAAGAATTGGTCCTGGTTCTGGTTGACATTATTTTGACAGCGGTTCTAAAATAATGACGTCATTTAAAATATTGTGGAGATATCTTCGATTTTACTCAAAAAAAGACTACCTATAATTTTGCAACATTTCAGGGGTTATGTTTACAACCAAAGAGCCGAACCGACCTCCCAGGGTGGTTCTAAAATTGGGGTCCCATAGTTTGTACAAAAATACATTTTACAAAGCGTATTTAACACAAACGTACATTGCGCAAACAATACTTTCCGCAAATCGTAAAATAGCATAACGATACTTCGCACAAAGGATACTTTTTGCAAACCGTACATCGTACAACTCGTACTTTCTACAAACAATACATCTTACAAATCGTACAGTGTAGAATCCGTCCGACGGGTCCCTATAATTAATCCAAAAGATACATTTTACAAACGTATTTTAAACAAATATACATCGCACAAACAATACTTTTGACAAATCATAAAATAGCATAACGATACATCACACAAAGCATACTTTTTGCAAACCGTACATCGTACAACTCGTACTTTCTACAAATAATACATCTTACAATTCGTATGTATTAGAATCCGTCCAACATACAAATTATGTTCTGTGCTCGACTGACAGCTGTTTAAATCTGAGCTCAGAATAAAAAGATTGTTAGAGGATGTTTTTGTTATCTAAAAAATAATTTTAAATCTACTACCAGCTTCACTGTAAAAACGCATTACCTGACGCATCCTGGTTTTGGAGGTTCTAGGCAGTTTTTTGTGGGGTATAAAACTTTAAATCGCTGTATCTCTATCCCTTAGGGGTTGTTATTTTCATATGAAAAATGCCTCTGTGAGATAAAGAACCCTGCCATTTTGTGATGTGGAATGTGTATCAGCTAATTTTATTTATATGTAGATAATATCTGTTGTAGAGGGGGTCCCAACGAGCAATTCTCGTCATAAAGGCACAGGTTGATTCATAAATTAGGGGTAAACGTTAGGAGAATGGACGTTTTTAGTCCACTATACCAATATGGTATGGGGTATTAAAATCGTGAAATTTTTACTTTTCCTAATTTTATCAAAAATTAGTTACTAAGATTGCAAAACACCTTAATCGACGAAAAAAAAAGATGGATGTCCGTTGTCTGATGTCTGTCTGTATGCACGATAACTCAAGAATGAATGAATGAAGAATTTTAACGAAATTTGGTACAAAAATCCTCCATCGGCTGACCACTACCTTCTCCACATAGGTCAATCAACTCCTACCGTTTTAGTGTCCTTTTCTCGACTTTCGCCGCCATATATATTGACAGAAAACTATTAATGGATTATTTTCTGTCACTTTTGAGTGAAAATGGCGGCGAAAGTGGATTAAAGGACACTAAATCGGTAGGAGTTGATCGGCCTGTATGGAGAGGGTACTGAGCTGACCATAAACTGATTAACTTTTGGGTAGGGTGGTGGGAGGTTGAAGGGGGGAAAAGGAGGATAAAATAAAAAGTTTAGAACAAAAGCATATACGGTTTTCAGATTTAAGTTTCCAGGAATATGGACTACAAATTTCCAAATTCGTGGAGGCTTTAGTTGCCGAGTTATTTGAAAAAACGTTGAAATATATAAAAAAAAATAACTTTAGAAGTAAAGCAGCAATTGTTATGCGATTTTCAGATTTTGGTTTTCGTAAATATTACCTAAAAATTATGTTATAAGGTTCAAATCTTTCAAAGATACAATTTTCGAGATATTTTCATTTCCTTTCAACATAAAATAATTGATTGTATGGTGGACTATCCGTGCTTTGTAGCACCAATTTTTTTACTTAACTTTACAAGAAAATATATAACTACCTAATGTCAGATGAAAATAAAACGCCTTCCTACTTATATGGACTTTACATTTTTGATGCTAAGTACTATAACCGCATGTACAGGGTAAGCTATACAAGAATTATGGTTGATATTGCTCGTCACAATCCCTTATTTTTGAACTCGATTCGTGTTATCCTAAAAAGGATTCCCAAAAATTTATTTTATTTAATTAGTGTAAAATTTTGAATTTGTACAGAGGAAGTAAAAAAAAATAAGCTTAAAACTCGCGAAATGTTTTTAACCATTTTTTTTTTTAAAAAGCAAAGCAACATTTGCGGTACCTATAGGTACCTTACTACGCCACTGGACATAACGTATACGTTATGTCCAGTGGCGTCGTAAGAAAAGTTTTCGGGGTGGGGGGTAGGTATAAAAGTATTCTAAACATTACAGCTCCAAAGTAAATTAACACTTTGCCACTTTTTTCCTTTATTTTACGAACCACAACTTACATTTTTTAACTTAACACCGGATTTCATATATAAACAGGAGATACGTTTGAAATTTTTTAAAATCCTTAATTGCAGGCTTTAAACTCGATTTTACGTTTAAATAAGCAGCGAATCAAAATAGAATTGTTATTGGAAACATAAAAAAACGGTCCCTATGAAGTAATTTTTTTAGCTGAAATGTTTTAAATCCGTAGAAAAAAAATTGGTGCTAGAAATCACGAATAGTTCACCATACAATCAATTATTTTATGTTAAAAGGAAATGAAAATATCTCGAAAACTGTAGCTTTGAAAGATTTGAATTTTATAACAACATTTTTGGGTAATATTGACGAAAACCAAAATCTGAATATCAATAGCTGCTTTACTTCTAAAGTGATGATTTTTTAAATATGTATTTTTTAAAATATATTTTAACGTTTTTTAAAATAACCCTCCCACGAATTTGGACTTTACAACAAAATTTGTAGTCCATATTTATGTAAACTTAAATCTGAAAACCATATATCGCTACTTGCGTTTATTCCAAAGTTACAATTTTTTTAAATATTTTATCCCTTTTTGCCCCCTTCAACCCCCCACCACTCTACCCAAAAGTTAATCAGTTCATGGTCACTCGATAGAGGATTTTTGTACCAAATTTTGTTAAAATCGATTAAGGTGTTCTTGAGTTATCGTGTACAGACAGACAACAGACCGACAGAAAACTTTTTTTTTTCGTCGATTAAGGTGTTTTGGAACCTTAATACCTCACTTTTGATAAAATTAAGAAAAGTCAAAATTTCACGATTTTAATAGTCCCCCATACCATATTGGTATGGTGTACTAAAAAATTGATGCTAGAAAGCACGGATAGTACACCATACAATCAATTATGTTATGTTGAAAGAAAATAAAAATATCTCGAAAACTGTAGCTTTGAAAGATTTGACCCTAATAACAAAATTTTTGGATAATATTTACGAAAACCAAAATCTGAAAACCGCACATCAATAGCTGCTTTACTTCTAAAGTTATGATTTTTTTAAAATATATTTTAACGTTTTTTTAAATAACTCGGAAACTAAAGCTCCCACGAATTTCGATTTTTATAACAAAATTTGTAGTTCATATTAATGGAAACTTAAATATGAAAACCGTATATCGCTACTTGCTTTTGTTCCAAAGTTAAAATTGTTTAAAATATTTTGTACTCCTTTTCCCCCCTTCAACCACCTCACCACCCTACCCAAAAGTTAATCAGTTCCAGCCGAAAAAGGATTTTTGTACCAAATTTCGTTAAAATCGATTAAGGCGTTCTTGAGTTATCGTGCATACAGACAAACAACAGACCGACAGACAACTTTTTTTTCGTCGAATAAGGTGTTTTGGAACCTTAGTTTTTGATAAAATTAAGCAAAGTCAAAATTTAACGATTTTAATAGTCCCCCATACCATATTGGTATTGGGGAGGGGGGGAGTAAAGATAAATTATAAAAAAAAATTAATTTGAAGTAAAAATCTGACCATAATTGATTGTGTTTATTTGCCCAAAATTTGATGTAAAAATCATAATTTTTTGAGTAAATAACGCTTAAAATGAAATTTTTGACTTAAAATTAAAGTAAAATCGTAAATATTGGCTTTATTTCAAACGCGGTTGGTATATCGTTACCGATGCGTTGAAATATTTACTTTAAGTGACTGATTTTTGTGTTTGCAAAAATGGTAAAATGCGCAGCAGGCGAAAATTTTTGCGAAAATGACTCTTAAAATACGATTTTTGACACCAAATCGCACGCAGAATGTTTTGATAAAATTACATTAGAAAGACCATTTTGATACGAAATCGTAAAAATGAAAGGTGCTGCAGCCGAAAAATTTTGTAATTTATGATTTTTTAAAGATTTTTAATTGTTAAAAATTAAGGTCTAGGCGCTTGTATTTTATTCTCTACATACTTACCTATTTTATTTCTGCTGTTATTTGATTGTACCAACTGTAACCAGCTTCTCGGGAGGGAGGCGTTGACCTTAAATCCCCCCTCTCCCTCAGTGCGCCACTGGCATATGTCAAATTTTGAAATCAACTTTCTGATTTTAAATAGAATCCCCTGTATAAATTTTATTTCTAAATTGTTGCTGATTTCAAAAATTTATACCATGTATGTGCTAAAGTAAGAACTCTTTGAGATACTTATACCTATATATAACTATATTGTTCCTAAAGGATGTTGCCTTAGCGGTATAGTTTTTTTGTAAAAGCTTAAAAAAGTATATATATTTCGCGAGTTTTAAACTTTTTTCTTTGGCGCACAATTCTATGGATTACCCTCTATACATATACGGGTATTAGACCTAACATCAAAAATGTAAGACCCATTGCTTTCTATAAGCGAAGAAAGTTTAGTAAAAAACGGCTAATATCTGGCTCACCGTGTTGGTGGTAGTGCCGCATATTTAAGTAAATATAAAAAAATTAAAACAAAGAAGTTAAAAAACTTCCAAATCAGTTACTTCAACCGAAAAGAAACTAAAAAACAAAGGATCAAAAGATCTTGGGTGGAAATAACGAAAATTCAAACTTGGATGAGTATCCCACAAGGAACACACAAAAGATCAAAGCGAAAAGAGAAATAAATAAACGATGTTTCGCCCTGGGTAACCAGCGTAGGCTCATCAGTAGTTTCACTGGTCACCCTCCACTATACATCATTAAACACCATCATACACTTAGATTTCCAACCTTGAACCACTCACAAATAGGCATCGTTCCGTACTGGTACTTACTTATCCAAGTTACCTAATACAAATTCGTCCTGGCGTGTTAATATTTCCAGTAGGATTATGGTTCTAAGGCAATTAAAACAAAGAAGTTAAAAAACTTCCAAATCAGTTACTTCAACCGAAAAGAAACTAAAAAACAAAGGATCAAAAGATCTTGGGTGGAAATAACGAAAATTCAAACTTGGATGAGTATCCCACAAGGAACACACAAAAGATCAAAGCGAAAAGAGAAATAAATAAACGATGTTTCGCCCTGGGTAACCAGCGTGGGCTCATCAGTAGTTTCACTAGTCACCCTCCACTATACATCATTAAACACCATCATACACTTAGATTTCCAATCACAAATAGCCATCGTTCCGTACTGGTACTTACTTATCCAAGTTACCTAATACAAATTCGTCCTGGCGTGTTAATATTTCCAGTAGGATTATGCTCCTAAGGCAATTAAAACAAAGAAGTTAAAAAACTTCCAGATCAGTTACTTCAACCGAAAAGAAACTAAAAAACAAAGGATCAAAAGATCTTGGGTGGAAATAACGAAAATTCAAACTTGGATGAGTATCCCACAAGGAACACACAAAAGATCAAAGCGAAAAGAGAAATAAATAAACGATGTTTCGCCCTGGGTAACCAGCGTGGGCTCATCAGTAGTTTCACTGGTTAACCTCCACTATACATCATTAAACACCATCATACACTTAGATTTCCATTTTCTCTTTTCGCTTTGATCTTTTGTGTGTTCCTTGTGGGATACTCATCCAAGTTTGAATTTTCGTTATTTCCACCCAAGATCTTTTGATCCTTTGTTTTTTAGTTTCTTTTCGGTTGAAGTAACTGATTTGGAAGTTTTTTAACTTCTTTGTTTTAATTGCCTTAGGAGCATAATCCTACTGGAAATATTAACACGCCAGGACGAATTTGTATTAGGTAACTTAGATAAGTAAGTACCAGTACGGAACGATGCCTATTTGTGAGTGGTTCAAGGTTGGAAATCTAAGTGTATGATGGTGTTTAATGATGTATAGTGGAGGGTGACCAGTGAAACTTCTGATGAGCCCACGCTGGTTACCCAGGGCGAAACATCGTTTATTTATTTCTCTTTTCGCTTTGATCTTTTGTGTGTTCCTTGTGGGATACTCATCCAAGTTTGAATTTTCGTTATTTCCACAAAAGATCTTTTGATCCTTTATTTTTTAGTTTCTTTTCGGTTGAAGTAACTGATTTGGAAGTTTTTTAACTTCTTTGTTTTAATTGCCTTAGGAGCATAATCCTACTGGAAATATTAACACGCCAGGACGAATTTGTATTAGGTAACTTGGATAAGTAAGTACCAGTACGGAACGATGCCTATTTGTGAGTGGTTCAAGGTTGGAAATCTAAGTGTATGATGGTGTTTAATGATGTATAGTGGAGGGTGACCAGTGAAACTACTGATGAGCCCACGCTGGTTACCCAGGGCGAAACATCGTTTATTTATTTCTCTTTTCGCTTTGATCTTTTGTGTTTTCCTTGTGGGATACTCATCCAAGTTTGAATTTTCGTTATTTCCACCCAAGATCTTTTGATCCTTTGTTTTTTATAAAAAAATTAGCCGAACCATGCACATAAGAAAAAAGCAGCTTTTGTAAATCGCATCGACCATCTTTGAACCGCCATATTTAGCTAACACTATCTCAAGTAAAAAGTCAGTTAAAAACTCTTTATAGTTTTAGTATCCTTAAATTTGGCCTAATGTCGCGGCCATATGAATACCAAACTGTAGGCTAAAGACACAGGAGAGAAGGAGTTAACTGGCTTTTTAATTCATAACGGTGTAGATGTAGCGTAGTAGGTACTGTCGACTTTTTTTGATGACTCGTGAAAAAATGAGGGTAGACAAAAAATGCATACTTACTAATTTTTCATTTTTTTATAATTACTCAGGGACCACAAAACCTAGTAAAGAATTAGTGCCCATTCTAAAATCGTCTTAAAAGTGCCCATTTTTTTATATTTAAAGGGTTATTTTTCATAAAGTACACTCAAAAAACACATCAAAATATTTATTATATATAACCAGTGCGGAAAGTTAATCTTTTCCGCACGCGACTGCCGTTGACATAAATTTGGCGCCTCCTCACCGGTATGTTTTCTGAATGTCATGTTCACAGAAATCCAAGAAAATTACAAAAAAATAATGAAAAAGAACGATTTTATGTTGTTAGATCCTGTTTCAAATGGTTCAAAAATTGTAGAATTTTTGTAAAGCCGATTTCAAAGGGGAGGGGCGCTTTGGTAGGTGTTTGGGTTGGGTTTGCAGGGGTGCAATTCTCCGTTGGGTCTAGTTTTAATTCTAAATCTGCTTGTAAATACGGCGAAGGCGCAAATTTTCAAAATTATTCTAATTTTTTACAACTGTTAAATAATGTTGCTGATAAAAATTGTTTAAAATTACTTAACTAAAATTGTAACAACCAATGATGTTATAGCGCCGCTGGCGAATTTTTTTAAAATATAGACAGAAAATTGTTTAAAATATGATATTTTTCAGGTATTTTGTAAAATGTTTTGACAAGTTTTTGTCAAAGGTGTGGCAAATAAAATTTATAAAATTTTATCTAAAGAAGGTTCTTATCATATGATTTATATCACATCTATATTTTTTTTACTGGGATTTAAAGAAAATCTTATACCCACTATAAAAAATTGTATTGTCCCAAATAGTATACTGGTGTATAAAAAAAAATTCTCTCAGTCAGGGGTGTTAATTGGGGGGGAGTCAGAGGCACTGCGACCGCCCCTGGCAAATAAGGATTTTTTATTATTCAATATATTTTTTCCCTTTTAAATGGGTAACTTAAAAATAAAATTAAGAATCCTTTTATCAGGGGCGGCATTTTAAAAAATGCCTCGGGCTTCCAACAATCTAGCGCCGGGCCTGCTTTACGCTTAAGGGCGTGCATCTTGTTGCTGTGCATAATTTTGTAAAAAAAATATGCACGCGGAAAAGCCATTTTTTCCGTACGAGACTGCCTCATTGGCCGAAGGACTTAGAAGTTCGGTCAAGCAGTCGACTGCGGAAAAAAATGATTTCTGCAAGCATTAGGAACAATTGTTCTTCTAAGCGCGTAAGGAAAGTAGTATAAAATAGTCAATAAAAAATGTGTTTCATAAAATTTTTATTATATATTATTATAACATTGAAATAATGTGGAAAACTAGTGTGACATAGTAACGTAACGCCCAATGCGCAAAATCCTATTTTCCTCAACCTCGTAGAAATTTCTTTTTGCGTGAGTGATATTTTTTTCGCAAGCAAAATTTTTTCGTGCACGCTGTGCGGAAAATTGCTACTTTCCACACGCAAATAACTGCGGAAAAGGCGTACAAACTAAATAAGGTACCCTAGAATGTTCGGTGTCATTTTAAAGGATTTTTTAAGGAAAATTAAGAAATGGTAGCATTTGGGCGATTACACATTTATAAATGCAATTTATCCATTTTTGGTCATTTTTACGTCATTTGTTCAAAAATGTTGATAAAGGGGCTTAATTTTAAAAATATTACTATCTGTAGATTCTCTCAATGTTATGTTTTACGTTTGATTAATTAGTTAATATTTTATTTATTATTTAAAGAATAAAGATATGTTTTAATTTGATACCAAGTTTTATTTCGAAAGGTTTAGATATTATATTACAAAACGAAGTGCACACACCGAGAAAGCAGAACCGACTGACTATCGCATATTTTCGGGTTAATCTCTATACAGCCCCTCTTTCTCTATTATACTAAACTACCAACACTACATGTGTATGTATTGGCGGTTGCATATCCAACACCCCCACAACTGAATTTTTAATTACTTTAATTAATAATAACTTGTTAAAGAAGCATGGGTTCTTAAGGATATGCACCCGTAAATTATTTAAAACAATAATAGTTTTCCTATTTTATCAATTCATTAACACTTTCCATAAATATTTGTTTTTACATGTTTAAAGTACATTTTAACAATTTTCATATAACTTAAATCTAAACATTCTACTTTCTCTATATAACTCAGTATCATTTGTATAAGGACAATTTTACTACAATTAGGTAAAAATACATGTTGTACAATTTTTTTATATCACAGACAGTTTACATAAAATATATAAGGTATTGACAATAATTTTCAATTGTTTGTACATCGAAATAAAGTTTATCAAATCAATAAAATTTCATAATAATTATCACATAATACAGTGTTACATAACATTTTGTTTTTGTAAAAATGGCGCAATAATGAATGATAACAATATTTAATAATGGTTACCATACAAACATTTCCACAATTCATAATAATTTTATCTTGACAATATCAAAAAAAATGAAAATTTATTAATAATTTTTTTATAAGTTTAGACAGAGAAAAATAAATTGACAATTATTTATGTATGTACATAAATTATTATTTAAACATTTCACAAAGTGTAAACTCCCTATTATAACATATGACAATTGTTAATCAGAATCAGATATTACATAATCTCTAAAATACGTTGGTAACTTACCCTGTCGTTTCGACCTTCTTACTGTGGTAGGTAAGATTTTTGACTTTCTATTATGTAATGATAAAGTCCTATTGTGGTAAGGTGTCGAAACGTCCGGGGAAGTCCCTTTTTCTAGCTGTACAGTCGAAACCTGTGAACAAGAAGGGTGATTAGTGCTATCATCGTCTGATCTATCAGACACTGATAAAAACTCAGTGGAGTTATTGCTCGAGTTTATCTCACAGTTGTCTTTATTTACAATTACATTATCACTGTCAAAAGGTTTATTTACATTGTTACTCTGAATAAGAGATTTGTCTGAATTTTTACATTCACTGTCAACATTTTTACATTCGCTGTCATAATTCGTACACTCACGACTAACGTGTTCGTCCGTGTCAGAATTATGTAGCTTATCAACCTGTAAAGAAATTGGATTATTTATTTGAGATGTTTGTGTTGTTATACTCACGGATTCTGCTGGGTTGTCAGAAGAACGAGTTTGCTGGTAAGAGACTGGTAAGTTAATAAAGTAATCATAGCTGAAAGAAGAAGATGGATTATCATAAAAAGAGTATGAACGAGAATTGTCCGGGCCTGGTGACATCAAACCACAAGGTTGGATTCTACTAGGATTCATTGTTTCATTTCTCCCTATGTGTGTTCCACTGCTTTTTATTTGATCAACATGTCTCTTACATTGTTCTCCTGTTGTTGATTGGCAAATATATGTTGAGTTGCCTATTTTCTGTATAATTTTAGATTTTTGCCAAGATGGTTTGTTTGGGTTACTATATTGTTTGACATATACCTCACTTCCCTCCTGAAAAGATCTGGTTTTTCCCCCATAGGCTTTCTTCTGTCTTTCTAGACTTTTTTCTATTGCTTGTGGTACTTGGCTTTGTTGTTGTTGAGTTTTACTGTCCTGTTCTTGCAAAAGTTGCCATCTAGTCCTAATATCTCTCCCAAACATAAGAAAAGCAGGTGGTTTATTTGTAGTAGAATGAGGTGTTGTTCTATAGCTAAATAAAAATCGTGCAATTAGGGTGGAAATTGGAATTTCCCTATTCCTTGGATCATCTATAGCTGCTTGTAATCTTTGTTTAAAAGTTTTCACTGTGCTTTCCGCTGCACCATTACTTTTTGGATTATACGGAGGAGATAATATGTGCTTTATGCCATTAGTGTGGAAAAACTTTTCTAGGGATTTTGATATTAAAGATGGACCATTGTCAGAGATTAATGTTTTTGGAAGCCCAAAAGTGGAAAATATCTTTCTCAATTTTTTTTCTGTTTCAAAAGCTGTTATATTTTTCATTTTGTGAACCTCTATCCATTTGGAAAAAGAATCTTGCAAAACTAGGTACATTTTTGATTTGAAAGGACCCAAAAAATCAATGTGAACTCGTTCAAAAACTTTAGTTGTGACTGGCCATGAAGTTAATTCATTTTTAAGTGGATCTGATTTATTTTTTATACAAGATGTGCATGATTTAATTAAGTTTTCAATATCAGTATCAATATTTGGCCAATAAATTGCTGATCTTGCCAATTTTTTTGCTGCCACAATCCCTATATGACTAGTATGCAACTGATTTAATAATTCTTTTCTCAAATTCTTTGGTATTATGATCCTATGACCCCAACAAAGTATATTATTATCTATAATTAACTCATTTTTTCTTAAATAAAATGCCTTTAAGTTTTCTTGTGCGTGTTTTGGCCAATTTTCAGATCCAACATATTTAATTACCTCTTGGAGTTCTTTGTCCATAATTGTTTCCTGTTCTACTTTGTTGTTGTCTATAGGCCATCCTTCAGCTGTCTCGGTGAAGTTGATATAGCTTTCTTCTTTTGTTGTTTCTGAGGTTTTTAAATCTTCTGATGGATGTCTACTGAAAAAATCATTTAAATTATTGTTTATGCCTTTCACATGCTGAATTTCATAGTTAAACATAGATAGAAAAATCGCCCATCGCTGTAAGCGATTCGCTGAGTACTGTGGTATGGATTTATGTTCACCAAAAATAGCTATCAAAGGTTTATTATCCGTTCTTAAAATAAATTTATTTCCCCCACACAAATAATGATAAAACTTTGAAATACCATATACTATAGCTAAACCCTCTTTATGGCATGTTGGATATGATTTTTCTGATGGCATCAGTTTCCTTGATACACAACCAATTAACCGTTCTTTGCCTTCAATTAAATGTGAGAGAGTTGCGCTAATGCCGATGTCAGAGGCATCTGTCTGTAAAATAATAGGTAATGACGGGTCAAAATGCACTAAAATTTGGTCTGAAGCCATTATTTGTTTTATATTTTTAAACGCTTGCTCACATTCTACTGACCAATAGAATTTTTTGTCATTTTTGAGTAATTCGTAAAGTGGATTCAATATATCTGTTAATTTTTTTACAAATTGAGCATAATAATTTATAATACCTATAAAACTTCGAACTTCGGTTTGATTTGTCGGTCTTGATGCTTCCAGGATTGCCTTGATTTTGCTATCTGTTTTTCTTAGGCCATATTCTCCTATTCGAAAGCCTAGGTACTCTATTTCTTTCTTTTTGAATTGACATTTTTCTTTTTTCAACGTAAAACCTGCGTCTTGGAGTACAGAAAATACTTTTTCCAGGTTTTCTAGGTGTTCCTGCTCTGACGATCCTCCTACTACAATGTCATCTAAAAAATTAATACAGCCATTAATTCCTTGTAAAAGTTGTTCTATGGTTTTTTGAAAAATACTTGCGGCAGGAGTTATGCCAAAAGCAAGTCTATTTACATTATAGAGACCTTTATGTGTATTTATACATAATAACTTTGCCGACTCTTCGTCAACTGGTAATTGATTATATGCATTTTGAAGATCAAGTTTTGAAAAAATTTTTGATTTATTTAATTTAGCGAAAACTTCATGAATTTTTGGAAGCGGATAGGTAACTTCTTCAAGTACTGGGTTAAGAGTTGTTTTATAATCACCACATAACCTTACTTTATTATTAGCTTTTAATACCGGTACCAGAGCAGTTGCCCAATCACTATTTGGGGTGGGCGTTATAATGTCCTCTGACTCCAACCGATCCAATTCATCTTCCACACTCTTCCTATAAGCTATTGGAACCGTTCTATGTTTGTGAAATACTGGGTTAATATTTATATTATTTTTCAATTTAAGTGAAATTGTGTTATATTTAAATTTTCCAATTTTTTCTGAAAATAATTCATTATATTTTTGACTTAATTCGTCTATTTTATCACTTAAAGAGATATTATTAACAAAATTTACCTTGATTTGGAATTTTTTCATCCAATCTCTCCCCAACAAACTCGGTCCTCCATTTTCCACAACAAATATCCGCATCTCCTGAGTAGTATTTCTAAAGGTCATTGGTGCCCTGAAAAAGCCTTTAGGAACAAAAGTTTCGCCATTGTAACCTTTTAGGTAGGTCTGTGCAGGGTGTAACCTGTAATTTGAAAAAAAATGTTTATATTCTTGTAAGCTACATACTGACACGGCCGCACCGCTGTCAAAAAGAAACTCATAGTTTACATTGTCAAATTTTACATTAATTTTAAATTGATTTTTATTATTATTGTCAATCCTAGTTTGGTCGGTTCTGCTTTCATTACTATAATTATAAATTTCGTAATTAGAAAAATAATAAAGATCTGTTTCTAAAAATAGACAATCACTCATGTTTTCATTTTCACTATTTTGACTTGTATTATTTTGGTTTTCGAGGTTATCTTCCTCAGTTTCTTCTACAAAATTTACATTTCTATTTCTATAAAAACAAACCTGTGGTGAATGTCCGATTCTACGGCATATAGAGCACATATTTTTAGCAAATTTACAATAAAAATTTCTTTGATGCGAATCACCACAGTGCTTGCATTTATTTTTATAACCTTGATTGACCGATTGCCTATTTTTATGGTGTGTCACGTTCGCGTTGCCCGTTTGCGCATTTCGATTCGTTTCACTCGCGATGTGCTGCGCTCTCATTGGTCGCTGCTGGGCGTCCCTACGATACCCTGTTTGAGGCTGTGGATGTGACGTATGCGGGCGTGTCGTTTGAAAATGCGTTGATCTGCGCGGGAAATTTGAATTTTGATTTTTTGAAATAAAATTTACTTTTTGTTTTTGCAAATTCTCATGTTTTTTAGCAATTGAAACAAAATTATCAAGAGTAGTGGTATCCTCCTCCTCGCAAACCCGGTCAAATATCTTTCCCTCGACCAACCCTGTTACAAATTTTTGTTTTAAAATTTCGTTAAGCTGATTGCCAAAGTTACATTTTGTCGCCGTGTTTCTAATCTTGGCGTACCATTCGTTGATGGTTTCATCGCCATTTTGTTTTAAATTATAAAATTTTTTTCGTTCCCGCCAAATGCTGGGAGCAATTTGATATTGGCTTTTCAGTAACAGGCATAAATCTGAGTAACTTTTTGATTTAGGGAGGTCGGGGAAACATAAATCTCGGATAAGTTTATAGGTACCTTGACCGATTGAGCTAAGAAGGATAGCCACTTTTTTAACATCCTCTTTGATTTCATTTGCCTCAAAATGTTGGTCTAATCTTTCTGAATAAATTTCCCATTCGTCACTTTCCGCAATAAATTCAAAAAATCTAGGTGCCCCTTGAGACCCGGCCATTGATAAAAAAAAATTAAAAAGTTTTTTTCTTACGACCCGCCACGCGCCACGTCACCAAACCACGCCGTTTTCGAGAACAAAAAAAAAACGTTTTTTTAGCACTCGCGAGTGGACGAATCGAGGATTTTCCTCGTCGCCACTGTTATGTTTTACGTTTGATTAATTAGTTAATATTTTATTTATTATTTAAAGAATAAAGATATGTTTTAATTTGATACCAAGTTTTATTTCGAAAGGTTTAGATATTATATTACAAAACGAAGTGCACACACCGAGAAAGCAGAACCGACTGACTATCGCATATTTTCGGGTTAATCTCTATACAGCCCCTCTTTCTCTATTATACTAAACTACCAACACTACATGTGTATGTATTGGCGGTTGCATATCCAACACTCAAAAAACTCTTTAAAATGACACTCAACATCATATTTAGTTTGTGAGATAATCGCTTTCAAAAATTTAAATAAAAAATATGAAAACTAGATATGCAAACCGTATAATATGTGGTATCTTTAAAAAGCAAATTTTATAAAGATTTAAAATTTGGTATCAAAAACAGTAGATCGTATAAAAAAATTGGGATTGCCCCCAAAAATGTCCCCCTCCCTTATGCTAACTGTGCAACCAAGGCATTTCAAAGCCTTTTGACGTATGCTGACAATGCGAAGAATTGGTTTTGACATTACGATTACAGGGCGCAAAGATTTTTCGCACTATTGTTGCGGACTAGTGCGGCAAAGTTATATTTTGCACTGTTAACAATGCGCAAAATCTAAAAATAGTTTTTATCTTATATAACTTGTGCGAAAATTTAATCTTCCCCACACGGGACATCCGTTGGCCTGAGAACGAACGCGGACCGGAGTTCGGGAAAGCAGCAAGGATGGGAAAGATACTTGACACATGAGTTAGGATAAATATTTTTTCTCCGACCAGTTGTAAAAAAAAATGAGTAAAATCTGTTCGGTACTCAGTGCGGGAAAGTGATACTTTCCAAACTAAAATACGTGCGGGAAAGGGGTGTTTCCCGCACGGTCGTGGAAATAAATAGTAGCTAAAGGAATTTTAACAATGTTACTCATTATTTATCCTGACTAAAACGTTTACCTAACACAAAAAAGAAAATTTTTAAAAATATAGCAATATATTTATATTTTATTTTGGTTGAGTGCAGAAAAGTACCAGTAAGTTTTCCGCACGCTAGTAGAAAAAATATTATATAGATTCAGTTCCAAAATATTTTTAAAAAAATCATCCTGTACATGTAAATAGTAAATAATTTGTGTCTGTTTCGGCTTCCTTTATTTGCCTTGCTTCGTCTGTATGACTTTTTAATCAATCAGTCATCTAAATTTTCAACTATGGTGTCTTATTACATAATAATCTACATTTATATACCAATTTAACTTGATCATCACTTCTGGGAACTGAAATGATTATCATAATTATTTTGTCGAAAGATGGATTTTATGTAGACACAATAATTAATTAATTAATGATGGTCAAGTAACCCAAAAATTCAGGTGACTTGTCAAAATAATGTTGCAAAATATTATCTGTCATCCTTTATGAACCAAAAATGAACTTGCCAGAGCTCCCCTCTCACACTGCAATGTCAAATCTCAAAAACGTCAGGTATATTTTAAAAAAGTGCCTTTTGAAATAATTTTTAAGCATTTTTTGACAGCTTTTAAAGAATAAGGGCGCAGAAAAATAAATACTAAAATTAAAGAATACGGATTTTTCTCCAGAACTATCCGGAATTTGTAAACTTTTCTTAGTTTTCAGCAAAGCGTAGAATTTGCGCAACTTTTCCCTATTTTAAACCTTTTCGTTTAGGAGATATTCATGATGAGCAACGAATTTGACATCATAGGTGTCACTTTCGGACCCTGCAGTCTGTGTTTGTGTGGGTCTATGTGGCACTACAAATCGTAATCGAGTGAACCGATTTCTATGCAGGATAGAAAAACGTCGTCGTGGGAATAAATAAGTTACACTATTTGCTGTCAGCTTTGGAGGAGAAGTTTTCGTATACCATCAGAATATCCTTGGGCCCTCCTATATAGGGTGGGAACTTTAACTGGAATAATTTCGCTAGAGCCTCAGGATAACCCTAAAAATACATATAATCGACATAAAATCGGGCCAACGCATCGCTAACGCACTGCCGACGTTATACCGACGTTGGCACGATCTTATGAGTTATTCGACGATTTGTGTTTGTAGAAAAAATATGCGGATAAAACGCAAAAACACGACAACTGAGATTTTTTTATGGGCGTTCCAGGCATATAAAAAATTCCCCTTTTAAAGGGTGACACCTCTCTAACACACTTAATTTTTTTTAAAGGATTATATACTACTTTGGAACCTTGTTGGAAAGACCCGTTAAAAATACAAATGAGCACATACAGCAATACATAAAATCTAAAAAAAAATAAAAAATTTGTTTCAATTTTATTTATTTTTTTTTTGTTTTTGGGTTGAAAATGCAATTATCTATCTTAGTGTAAAAATCGCGTGTCGCTAGCTGATACGTATGGTTCGTGAAGTTACAATTTTATTAAAAGCTTAATCCCCTCATCCAACCCTCTTGCCAAAAGCGACACGCGGTTTTCATATTACCTTACAAAAAAAAATAAAATTTATTTTCAAAATTTTTGGTTGAAGATGTAATTATCTATCCTATATTGTGAAAACCGCTTGTCGCTAGCTGCTATACGGTTCGTAAGTTAAGTTTAATCCCCCCTAATATCGTCTTGCCAACCCCCCACCCCCACCCAAAACTAATCAACTGTGCGTAGGGTGACAAAGAATTTTAGTACCAAATTTTATAAGAATTGGTTTAGCGGTTTTTGAGTAATCGTGTTACCGACAGACAGACCGACAGACAGACAACATGACAAAATTTATTTGTATTTAGGTATTTTTGACAAACCCAATAGCCTCCATACTATGTATGAGTGGCTAAAAATAAATAGACCATAAAATATGTCTAAAAATTGAATTGACCGCATTTTCCTAAAAACTTACTCAACTATACAGAGTGTATCCCAAAAGTCTGGAATAATGGATTTTTTGGGATAACTATGGGTTTTTGAAAAGAAAACTTATTTAGGATCATTTTTAGGTAGAAAAAGCGCTTTCGAAAAATGTATACCATTTTATATATAGGGTGTCCAAAATTAAAATACGACACTCTTTTTTAAAGTGGACACCCTGTATATTATCTCATTTTCTGAATCCTTAAAAATAAGCTTTTCAAAAATACCCAACACTACACAATACAGGGTGTCCACCGTGTATAAAAAGTACTTATACATTTTTCGAACCCGCTATTTTTCGTATATATGTTTTTTTTTAAAAGCGTTCTCCCAAAAAATCCATTATTCCAGGCTTTTGAGACACACTGTATAAAGAGGTAAAACAACCTACAGCTAAAAAAAATCTATTTTGCCGAAGTTTATTAAAGAATAAAGAAATAGTAATTTGATTTTTATATATCTAAAGGTATTTTTTTTAATATTAAATATACTCACATCAAAAAAACATTGCAGTCAATGTGTCACAAAATTAGTGTACCATAGGTATAGGTATCATCACATTTAAAAAAAACAAATTTGATATGACGCAAATCCCATGAAAAATTTCAATAATCAGTCACACTCAGAAATTGACTTCGGGGGGGGGGGGTTAAGGATAAGTAATAAAAAAACTTAATTTGCAGTCAAAATGTGACCATAAACATGCTTCTAATGGGGAGGGGGGGGGGGTGCGTTTTATCCCCATATTATATCCTAAGGCTCTAGAGCAATTAATTTCTTTAAAGTACCCACACTGCATATTCATGTCTCGACTTTTTTGGATTCTATATACCTATATTTTTTTTAAACCTATATTTTTTATAAAATTAAAAAAAAAGAATATGTCTTCACCTTCTAAGATTGTATATTTATTCTGAGTTTCAATTAAAACAGCAGAGAACAAAAATTGTATGTCGGACGGATTCTAAACTGTACGATTTGTAGGATGTATTGTTTGTAGAAAGTACGAGTTGTACGATGTACGGTTTGCAAAAAGTATCCTTTGTGCGATGTATTGTTATGCTACTTTACGATTTGCGGAAAGTATTGTTTGCGCAATGTACGTTTGTGTTAAATACGCTTTGTAAAATGTATTTTTGTACAAACTATGGGACCCCCGTCCGACATACAATTTTTGTTCTCTGCTGTTTTAATTTAAGCTCAGAATAAACATCCAATCTTAGAAGGAGAAGATATATTCTTTTTTTTTTGAATTTTATAAAAAATATAGGTTTAAATAAATATAGGTATATAGAATTCAAAAAAATCGAGACATTAATATGCAGTGTGGGGACTTTAGCGGAATCAAATCCTCCAAAGCCTCAGGATAAAATATACGCAAGCCCCCCCCCCTTAGAAGCCTGGTTATGGTCACATTTTGACTTCAAATTAAATTTTTTTATTACTTATCTTTAACCCCCCCCCCCGAAGTTAATTTCTGAGTGCGCCACTGATTATTGATTTTTTTTTTAAATGTGATGATATACCTATAGGTAAACTATTTTGTGACACCTTGACTGCAATGGTTTTTTGATGTGAGTTAATTTTTAATTTAAAAAAAAACCTTTAGATAGGTATAAAAATCAAATTACTGTTGCTTTTTTCTTTAATAAACTTCGGCAAAATAGATTTTTTTTTAGCTGTAGGTTGTTTTACAACTCTTTCTACAGTGTGTCTCAAAAGACTGGAATAATGGATTTTTTGGGAGAACGCTTTTTTCAAAAAAAACTTATATAGGTATAGGATCATTTTAGGAAAAATAGCGGTTTCGAAAAATGTATACTCTTTTTTATGCACGGTGGACACCTTGTATTGAGTAGTGTTGGGTATTTTTGAAAAGGTTATTTTTTAAGCATCCAGAAAATGAGATAATATACAGGGCGTCCAATTTAAAAAAGAGATAAGGTGACGTATTTTATTTTTGGGACCCCCTGTATAAAATGGTATATATTTTTAGAAACCGCTTTTTCTACTTTAAAATGATCCTACGTAAGTTTTTTTTCAAAAACCAATAGTTATCCCGAAAAATCCATTATTCCAGACTTTTGGGATACACTCTGTATAGTTTACTAAGTTTTTAAGATAATTCGGTCAATAAAATTTTTAGACATATTTTATGGTCTATCTATTTTTAGCCATCCATGCATTCATAGTACCTGATCTGATAATTTGGGAGGGTGGGGATTTAACCTCACAGCACCTAGGCCTCATTTGACCCGTTGCGCATTTTCATAGTACCTATGGAGGCTATTGGGATCGTCAAAAATACCTAAATACAAAATTTCGTCATGATGTCTGTCTGTCGGTCTGTCTGTCTGTCGGTAACACGATTACTCAAAAACTGCTAAACCAATTCTTATAAAATTTGGCACCAAAATTCTTTGTCACCCTACGCAGAGTTGATTAGGTTCTGGTGGGGGTTGGCAAGACGATATTAGGGGGGATTAAACTTAATTCACTAACCGTATAGCAGCTAACGACACGCGATTTTCACAATATAGGTTAGATAATTACATTTTCAATTAAAAATTTAAAAATATTTTTTTTTTGGTTGAAAATCCAATTATCTAAGTTAATATGAAAACCGCGTGTCGCTTGGCAAGAGGAGGAGGGGATTAAGCTTTTAATAAAATTGTAACTGTAAAGTATTATAATCCTTTTAAAAAAATTAAGTGGGTTAGAGAGGTTTCACCCTTTAAAAGGGGAATTTTTTAATATAACTGGAAAGCCCATAAAAAATCTCAGTTGTCGTGTTTTTGCGTTTTATCCGCATATTTTTTCTATAAACACAAATCGTCGAATAACTCATAAAATCGTGCCAACGTCGGTATAACGTCAGCAGTGCGTTAGCGATGCTTTGGCCCGATTTTATGTCGGTTATATGTGTTTTTAGGGTTATCCTGAGGCTCTAGCGAAATTATTCCATTTAAAGTTCCCACCATATATAGAAGGGCCCAAAGATATTCTGATAGTATACGAAAACTTCTCCTCCAAAGCTGACAGCCAAGAGTGTAACTTATTTATTCCCACGAGAGGGACGTTAACAGTTCGTTTTTTTATCCTGCATAGAAATCGGTTCACTCGATTACGATTTGTAATCACACAGACTGCATGGTCCAAAAAAGTGAAACCTATGATGTCAAATTCGCTGCTCACCATGAATATCTCCTAAACGGTAGGAGATACGAAAAGGTTTAAATTAGGGCAAATTTGATGCTTGCTGAAAACTAGGAAAAGTTTACAAATTCCGGATAGTTCTGGAGAAAAAACCGTAATCTTTAATTTTAGTCTTTATTTTTTTGCGCCCTTATTCTTTTAAAGCTGTCAAAAAACGCTTAAAACTTATTTAACAGGCAGTTTTTGGAAATCTACCTGACAGGTTCGTTTTTTAGATTTGACATTGCAGTGTGAGAGGGGAGCTCTGGCAAGTTCATTTTTGGTTCATAAAGGATGACAGATAATATTTTGCAACCTTATTTTGACAAGTCACCTGAATTGGGTTACTTGACCATCATTAATTATTGTGTCTACATAAAATCCAAACACTTATCTTTCGACAAAATAATTAGAATAATCATTTCAGTTCCCAGAAGTGAGGATCAAGCTAAATTGGTATATAAATGTAGATTATTATGTAATAAGACACCAAAGTTGAAAATTTCGATGACTGATTGATTAAAAAGTTATACAAACGAAGCATCAAGGCAAATAAAGGAAACCGAACCAGACACAAATTATTTACTATTTACCTGTACAGGATGATTTTTTCTTAAATATTAAAATTAAAGTAAAAATCACTATTTTGGAACTGACTCTGTATAATATTTTTTCTACTAGCGTGCGGAAAACATACTTTCTACACTAGTGCGGAAAAGTTAACTTTAACGGCCATTTCGAGCGGTTGGACGGGACAAAAAAGTAACCCATTACTAGAAAAACCAGCTGTGACTTCTATATGATTAAAATTATGACTACATTTTCTAATAAATAATTTCCTAAAACCTTGGGTTATGAAATAAAATAGTTTAGAACAATAAGTTTTAACAAGAGCTTATAGGGGAATCTTTAAACTTTGGGTTGGACGGGACAAAAAAAACCAAAACCTAATTTTAGGAAATTCTTACTTTTATATAGGGTGTTCCAAAAAAAAAACGACTTTTTGGATTACCTATAACTTTCACGTTAATTATCCGAAATTCGAAATTAAGCATTTTTTTGAAAAAGAGGACTTAATATTTTATGAATGACATTTCCTTAAAATTGAAGATGGCGGACAGTTTTGAAAAATTGACCCATTGAAAATTTTTATGGTCGCCACTGTAATAAAACTGAGATGTTCGCTAAATAGCCTTATTCTTAAGTAGCTTTATTCTTACGTACGTAACATTTGTTTAAATCGGTTAAGAATAAAAAACTTCTACAGTTTTACATTTCATGCTCTTTGTGTGATAAAAGACTTTCTCACTTAAGTCAACTTTATTCGACGGGATACAGGTTCGTCAAAAAATATCGGAAAAAATTCTAAAGTCTCTTCGGTATTTTTAACCCTTATTGGAAAATAAAATGTGTACGCTGCTGTAATAAAATTGATATGTGCACTAAATAGTATTATTCTTTTAACGCATACACATGTAACGCTTGTTTAAATCGGTTAAGAAATAAGACTTTCCATGAAGCCGTCCGCCATCTTGAAATTTAAAGAGATGTCATTTTGACATCAGGCACATTAAAGTTAGGCTTTTAGCTTGTCAGAAAGTTTTAAATTTTTGGCAAAACTGTATCCCGTCGACTAAAAAACGACCTATGGTCAGAAAGAGGCATCAAATGTAAAACTGCCGAACTTTCTTATGTTTTAACCGATTTAAAGAAACGTTACATGTAAGAATAAGGCTATCTAGCGCACGTCTCAGTTCTATTACAGTGGCGTACATACAAAATTTTCAGGGGGGTCAAAAATACCCATTTTTCAAAACTGCCCGCCATCTTCAATTTTAAGAAAAATGTCAATTTTGATGTGAAGCGCATAAAATCGTAAATTTTCTTTTTCAGAAAAACATTAAACTTCAAATTTCGGAGAATTAAAGTGAAAATTATAAGCAATCTAAAACGTCCGGTTTTTTTGGAACACCCTATATATTTCAATTTTTTAGAAATACGCTTTATCATGGTTTTTCCAAACTAAACAAAAGGCATTGGCATTAAAGGAGAAAGCAATAAGTTGTTAACAATTATGTTAAAACTTATTTTGAAGCATGAACCAGTAAAGCGTTTCTTGTGGGTTGGACGGGACAAAAAATAGAATAATCGAAAAAATATTATTTGCTTTCGGTACGAAACTGTTTGTAAACCAAAAAAGAGTGTTACAGTCGTTTTATGATTTGGAGTTATTTCAAGATTTTTAACAAAAACCGATAGATCGTTAAAGCTTTTTTCCTTTTTTTAATAAAATTACATTTGCTTGAAATGGCCCTTTATGGTACTTTTCCGCACTCAACCACAAATAAAATATAAATATATTGCTATATTTTTAAAAATTTTCTTTTTTGTGTTAGTAAACGTTTTAGTCAGGATAAATAAAGAGTAACATTTTTAAAATTCCTTTCATTGGGTTAAATGAATACTTAAGTCAATTAAGCGAGCTGAAAAAATATTTTACCCTACAACTCGCGTAAAGTGACTTTTCCGCACATAATTGCTGCAATCGCGTGCGGAAAAGTGACACTTTCCGGAATTGTTAGATAAACTGCTATTTATTTCTACGACCGTGCGGGAAAGGGGTGTTTTTTAGTTTGGAAAGTATCACTTTCCCACACTGAGTACAAAAAATATTTATCCTAACTCATGTGTCAAGTTTCTTTCCCATCCTTGCTGCTTTCCCGAACTCCGGTCCGCGTTCGTTCTCAGACAAACGAATGTCCCGTGTGGGGAAGATTAAATTTTCGCACAAGTTATGTAAGATAAAAACTATAATTTTCAGATTTTGCGCATTGTTAACAGTGTGCAAAATAAACCTTAGCGCACTGTAATCGTAATGTCAAAACCATTTCTTCGCATTGTCAGAGCATACGTCAGTAGGCTTTAAAATGCCTTGTATCTAGTTTTCATACTTTTTATTTAAATTTTTGAAAGTGATTATCTCACAAACTAAATAAGATCACCTATGATGTTGGATGTCATTTTAAAGAGTTTTTTTGAGAGAATCTACAGATAGTAACAGTTATAAAATTAAGCCCCTTTATCAACATTTTTTAACAAATGACGCGTAAAAATGACCAAAAATGGATAAATTGCATTTGTAAATGTGTAATCGCCCAAATTCTACCATTTCTGAATTTTCCTTAAAAAATCCTTTAAAATGACACTGAACATCCTAGGGTACCTTATTTAGTTTTTACGCCTTTTCCGCAGTCATTTGCGTGTGGAAATTAGCAGTTTCCCGCACAGCGTGCACGAAAAAATTTTGTTTGCGAAAAAAATATTACTTGCGCAAAAAGAAATATCTACGAGTTTGAGGAAAATATAATTTTGCGCATTGGGTGTTACGTCACTATGCCACACTAGTGTGCAAAACCACTTTATTTTAATGTTATGATAACATTTTTATGAAACACATTTTTTATTGACTATTTTATGCTACTTTCCTTACGCCGCAGTCGACTGCTTGACCGAACTTCTAAGTCCTTCGGCCAATGAGGCAGTCTCGTACGGAAAAAATGGCTTTTCCGCATGCATATTTTTTTTACAAAATTATGCACAGCAACAAGTTGTTTTTAAAAAAGAGAAGATCAAAAGATCTTGGGAGGAAAGAACGAAAATTCAAAATTGGATGAGTGTCCCACAAGGAACACACAAAAGACCAAAGCGAAAAGAGGAACAATTAAACGATGTTTCGCCCGGGGTGACCAGCGTGGGCTCGTTAGTGGATTCACTAGTCACCCTCAATCCAGACATCATTTAACACCATCGCACACTCTGACTTCCAACTCTGAAACACTCACAAATAGGCGTCGTTCCGCATGGTACTTATTATTAGTCACCTGATCCTAGGACAAGTCTTAGGAGCATATTCCTATTGGAAAGATTAACACGCCAGGACGAACCCGTATCAGGTGACTTATTTATAGTGGAAAGTATCACTTTCCCACACTGAGTACAAAAAATATTTATCCTAACTCATGTGTCAAGTTTCTTTCCCATCCTTGCTGCTTTCCCGAACTCCGGTCCGCGTTCGTTCTCAGACAAACGAATGTCCCGTGTGGGGAAGATTAAATTTTCGCACAAGTTATGTAAGATAAAAACTATAATTTTCAGATTTTGCGCATTGTTAACAGTGTGCAAAATAAACCTTAGCGCACTGTAATCGTAATGTCAAAACCATTTCTTCGCATTGTCAGAGCATACGTCAGTAGGCTTTAAAATGCCTTGTATCTAGTTTTCATACTTTTTATTTAAATTTTTGAAAGTGATTATCTCACAAACTAAATAAGATCACCTATGATGTTGGATGTCATTTTAAAGAGTTTTTTTGAGAGAATCTACAGATAGTAACATTTATAAAATTAAGCCCCTTTATCAACATTTTTTAACAAATGACGCGTAAAAATGACCAAAAATGGATAAATTGCATTTGTAAATGTGTAATCGCCCAAATTCTACCATTTCTGAATTTTCCTTAAAAAATCCTTTAAAATGACACTGAACATCCTAGGGTACCTTATTTAGTTTTTACGCCTTTTCCGCAGTCATTTGCGTGTGGAAATTAGCAGTTTCCCGCACAGCGTGCACGAAAAAATTTTGTTTGCGAAAAAAATATTACTTGCGCAAAAAGAAATATCTACGAGTTTGAGGAAAATATAATTTTGCGCATTGGGTGTTACGTCACTATGCCACACTAGTGTGCAAAACCACTTTATTTTAATGTTATGATAACATTTTTATGAAACACATTTTTTATTGACTATTTTATGCTACTTTCCTTACGCCGCAGTCGACTGCTTGACCGAACTTCTAAGTCCTTCGGCCAATGAGGCAGTCTCGTACGGAAAAAATGGCTTTTCCGCATGCATATTTTTTTTACAAAATTATGCACAGCAACAAGTTGTTTTTAAAAAAGAGAAGATCAAAAGATCTTGGGAGGAAAGAACGAAAATTCAAAATTGGATGAGTGTCCCACAAGGAACACACAAAAGACCAAAGCGACCAGCGTGGGCTCGTTAGTGGATTCACTAGTCACCCTCAATCCAGACATCATTTAACACCATCGCACACTCTGACTTCCAACTCTGAAACACTCACAAATAGGCGTCGTTCCGCATGGTACTTATTATTAGTCACCTGATCCTAGGACAAGTCTTAGGAGCATATTCCTATTGGAAAGATTAACACGCCAGGACGAACCCGTATCAGGTGACTTATAATAAGTACCATGCGGAACGACGCCTATTTGCGAGTGTTTCAGAGTTGGAAGTCAGAGTGTGCGATGGTGATAAATGATGTCTGGATTGAGGGTGACTCGTGAATCCACTGACGAGCCCACGCTGGTCACCCCGGGCGAAACATCGTTTAATTGTTCCTCTTTTCGCTTTGGTCTTTTGTGTGTTCCTTGTGGGACACTCATCCAATTTTAAATTTTCGTTTTTTCCTCCCAATATCTTTTGATCTTCTCTTTTTTAGATTCTTTCCGGTTGATGTAACTGATTTGGAAGTTTTAACTAAGATGTTTTTAATTGTCCGCACGCCCTTACGAAAAATGTTGCACCCAATTTATTTATTTATAGTGGGTATAAGATTTTCTTTAAATCCCAGTAAACAAAATTTAGATGTAATATAAATCGTTTACAGAGGGGGTTTTTCATGTACTATTAATATGAATAAAATATTCTTTTTTTTTAGTATTCCCGTAACATATGCTAAGAACCTTCTTTAGATAAAATTTTATAAATTTTATTTGCCACAACTTTGACAAAAACTTGTGAAAACATTATACCTGAAATATATCATATTTTCTGTCTATACTTAAAAAAAAATCGTCAGCGGCGCTATAACATCTTTGGTTGTTACAATTTTAGTTAAGTAATTTTAAACAATTTTTATTAGCAACATTATTTAACACTCGTAAAAAATTGTAATAATTTTTAAAATTTGCGCGTTCGGCGTATTTATACAAGCAGATTTAGAATTAAAACTAGACCCAACGGAGGTTTCCACCCCTGCAAACCCAACCCCAACACCTACTAAAGCGCCCCTCTCCTTTGAAATCGGTTTTACAAAAATTCTACAATTTTTGAAACACTTGAAACAGGATCTAACAACATAAAATCGTTCTTTTGCATTATGTTTTTGTAATTTTCTTGGATTTCTGTGAACATGACATTCAGAAAAAATATCGGTGAGGAGGCGCCAAATTTATGTCAACGGCATTCGCGTGCGGGAAAGATTAACTTTCCGCACTGGTTATACATAATAACTATTTTGATGATTTTTTGAGTGTACTTTATAAAAAACTAACCCTTTAAATATAAAAAAATGGGCACTTTTAAGACGATTTTAGAATGGGCACGAATTCTTTACTAGGTTTTGTGGTTTTTGAGTAATTATAAAAAACCGAAAAATTAGTAAATATGCATTTTGTTGTCTACCCTCATTTTTTTATGAGTCATCAAAAAAAGTCGACAGTACCCACTACGCTACATCAACACCGTTATGAATTAAAAAGCCAGTTAACTCCTATCTCGCTTGTGCATGCCCTTTAGCCTACTGCTGCCGTCATTTTAATCAAATTGACAGGTAAAACATGGAATTTCTGTCAGTTTGGTATCAATATGGCCGCGACATTAAGCCAAATTTAAGGATACTAAAATTATAAAGAGTTTTAAGTGGCTTTTTACTTGAGATAGTGTTAGCTAAATATGGCGGTTCAAAGATGGTCGACATGCGATTTACAAAAGCTGCTTTTTTCTTATGTGCATGATTCGGCTAATTTTTTTATATTTACGGTGAGCCAGATATTAGGCCGTTTCTTACTAAACTTTCTTCGCTTACACGAAAACTATGGGTCTTACATTTTTGATGTTAGTACTATAATACCCGTATATGTATAGAGGGTAAGGGTGAAGGTGGATGTGACGGGAGGCTGCCCCCAGGGTAGCTGTTATTGTCTCCCTACTTGTGGTGCCTAATAATGGATGATCTACTAATTTTCCTGACGCAGGAGGAGTTGGACGAACAAGCATATGTGGACGACCGTGTAGTGCCGCTTTCTAGCCACAGTCTGCGAAAGAATGCAAAGGTCGGTAAGAATCATAGAAGACTGGTGTAGGCAGAATGGTCTTTCAGTGAATCGTGAAAAAACCGAGATGCTCCTATTCACCAGAAAGAGGAAACTAGAGGGATTCAGAGCTCCCGTAATGTATGGCAGACCCCTAACTTTCGTATCACAACTTAAGTATTTGGGAGTGACGCTTGACAAGAGACTCAAGTGGAGCGAGCATGTTGCCAGAATGACTGTTAAAGTCCAGGCACCATTGTGGCAGTTGCGCCGAGTGGTCTGGTTGCCCGCTGTAGAGAAGCTGACCATATCCAAAAAGCTTACGAGCCTGCAAGGCCTCTTCGGCAGAGGGATGAACGGCGCAATGAGGACGACCCCCATCCACGCTCTGGAAACAATCTTGGCTCTCCCCTCGCTTCTAACTTGGATCAAGAAGGAGGCGATGGCGACGAACCTGCGATTAAGGGACCAGAGACTGTGGAAGTGCAGGGTGGAAAGAGAGGGCCATCTGGCGGTCGAGGTGACGAAAGAGTTGCCCCTCCTAAGACTGCCAGTGAAAGCACCGCTTAAACCATGGAGGTTCGATAAAAAGTACAAGTTCACAATACCGGAACGGAGTGAGTGGCAAAGGGAAGAATTCCGAACGGAATTAAGCAGAGAGGCGATGGTCTGCTACACGGATGCGCTAAACTGTCAGCCAGGCAGACAATAGGCGCAGGAGTGTACGCGGAAAGCCTAGAAGTTCAGAATAGTTAACCACTTGGAAAACACGCTACGGTGTTTTAGGCGGATGTGTATGCCATTATCATAGCAGCAACCCTATCCGTGGTCAGAAATGGCTGGAGGGACATATACATATGCTCTGACAGCCAGGCTGCTCTCAAGGCTCTAAGTGCACCCAAAATAGTCAGCAGTCTGGTGGAGGCGTGCGCTGAAGCACTGCAAACACTGGTTCAAGACAAAAGAGTGACACTGATGTGGGTCCCAGGTCATGAGGGAATACCAGGGAACGAGAAAGCGGACGAACTTGCCAGACTAGGGGCCGAAACCCAATACATTAGATCGGAACCTCTTCTGGGAATAACAAGGAAACAGGTACAGAGTGAGCTCAACAAATGGGCGCACAATGAACTGAAAACGTACTGGAGGCAAGAGTCAAAGTGCAGACAGTCCAAGCTATTCGTGGATGGTCCGAATGTAGCCAGAACTAAATGGCTCTTAGGCAAGACCCGAAAGGACATTGGACTGATGACAGGGATGCTGACTTGGCACAATCGGCTGAACAAACATTTGACGCAAATAAGAGTAGCAGGAGATCCCGTGTGTCCCGCTTGCGGGCTCGAAGAGGAATCGGCGCAGCACTTGATAGCACAGTGTGACGATAGAGGAAGAAGAGCTGCACTCGCTCAAATGGGACGACATACTGAACTTCGTAAAGAAGATAGAGGGGCCCGGAGAGAGAGGTGCAGCGGAAGGGGTAAGGAACGAGGTATGGCAGAAAGGGCCAATGAACAGGCCTAATTGCCAGACCCACGGGCCGCTCCTATACTGCTACTACTACTACTATAGAGGGTAAGCCATAGAATTGTGCGCCAAAGAAAAAGAGGTTTAAAACTCGCGAAATATATACTTTTTTAACATCCTTTAGGAACAATATAGTTATATATACATGCATGGTATACATTTTTGAAATCAGCAAAATAAGTAATAACATTTAAAAATGAAATTTATGCAGGGGATTCTATATAAAATAAGAAAGTCGATTTCAAAATTTGACATATGCCAGTGGCGCACCGAGGGAGAGGGGGGATTTAGCGTCAACCTCTCCCTCCCGAGATGCCTGGTTACAGTTGGCACAATCAAATGACAGCAAAAATAAAATAGGTAAGTATATAGAGAACAAAATACAAAAGCCTAGACTTTAATTTTTAACAATTAAAAATATTGAAAAAATCATAAATTGCAAAATTTTTCGGCTGCGGCACCTTTCATTTTTACGATTTCTTATCAAAATGGTCTTTTTAATGTAATTTTATCAAAACATTCTGCCTTCGATTTGATGTCAAAAATCGCATCTTAACAGTCATTTTCGCCTGCGGCGCATTTTACCATTTTTACAAACAAAAAATCAGACATTTAAATATTTCAACGCATCGGTATACCAAACGCATTTGAAATAAGGCCAACAAGACTTGTTTAGACCATGTTTCGAACGATCACCGCTTTTTTGAATAAGGGTGCGTTGACAGAACACTGAGAAATTTTCAAAGTTTTTTGCTAGAATGTTAGGTTACTAAATTTGTTAGCTGGCGTAACTATTTTTTTCGCTGGGGCTAGTAAACATATTATATTCCTATCCGAGTTCTAGCAAGAAACTCTGCTCTGTTGTAGCAGAAACTTTGATGTTCCAGCAAGATTGTCTAGCAACATAGGCGCCAGCTAAAACCACTTTACTGAAAAAATTCTCAGTGTACGTTCGTGGCATAGACAAACTACTTCAGACCGAACCCAATTTTTTTTTCTATGGTTCGTGGGTTCGTAACGTTACGTACATCCCTCGATCCATACGCAACGAGTGGAATCAGCTGTTCTATCATCCCACTCGTCAAAAAAGCGGGCATCGTTCAAAACATGTAGCATGAACAAGTCAAAAATGAAGTGAATTTTGGATTTGTTTCAAGCGCGTTAGGCAGTGGCGTAGCCAAAAATCGACTCTGGGGTCACTATCTATCCTACCTATCAACCTACCAATCAACTACCTACCTATGGCAAATTTTTAAAAATTAGGTAGGTTCCTATTGCTTGAGCTCTTAGTTCAATTGAACTGAAGGGAGAGAAGAATATTAATTTTGAAGGTAAGTCTCATCTAGTCTCATTTGCGTATATTTTTTTTAGAATTAACCCTTAAATGCGCAGCAGGCAAATTTTTTGCAAAAATTACATTAAATTGCTATTTTTCACGCGTCTCACATGTTGTTGACAAAAAAATTGCCTAAAATATATAAAATTGGAACAATATTGAATATTGGTATAGGACCGCAGGCGAAAATTTACAAAAAAAAAACAAAAAATTCTTGAATAATTTTGATCTCTTAGGTTTTTTGTAAAATATTGATTGCGGTGGTATAGATTTGTTGCCAAATCATAAATGCGCCGCAGATGAAAATTTTAAGAGAAATTATACTAAGATACCATTTATTACACGTTTTAAATGCTGATAAATTCCTGAGAATTAAACTAACATTATAAAAATTAATGACGACATAGCACCACAGGCAAAATTTTTAAAATTTAGGACATCACACCAAACACACGTCACAAACTGGAGTAAAGGGTCAAAAATGTGGGGGAGCTATAGCTCTCCCTGGGGCCCTTGATCTTGATTAATTTATTGTAGATTGGGTTGGACCTTCTGGGGGGTTTTAACCTCCAACCCCCCCCAGGCTACGCCACTAGGTTAGGTATACCGATACCGATGCGTTGATATTTACTTTAAGTGTCTATATTAAGGGTAAAACAACTCAAATTCCCAAAACCCCATCAATATTTACGATTTTACTTTAATTTTAAGTCAAAAATTGCATTTTAAGCGGTATTTTCTTAAAAAATTTTGCCTGCTGGAGCATGATTTTTACATCAAATTTTGGGCAAATAAACAATTTTAAATTTGGTTAACAATGAAGCTCAGGTCCGCCCCGGTTCCCTTGTATCAATTATGGTCAGATTTTTACTTAAGATTAAGTTTTTTTTACTTATTTATCCTTAACCCCCCCCCCAAGTCAATTTCTGGGTGCGCCACTGCATATGCTGCGATGACATTTGACAATATTGACATTTTTATTTTTATACTGTGCTAAAAGCTACTTATGCAAATTTTCTAAAAGACTATTTTTTTGTAAAATGCATAATAACCTGAAAAAGGGGGGGGAGGACATTTAAAATGGATGACCCCCTGTACGCGATGAGTAGTCCCAAATGTAAAATTGTTTGTTGTCGAGTTAAAAACGACAAAAAAGTGAATTTTGCGGGTTTTGAACCTTTTTTTAGTCCACCACACCAATATGGTATGGGGAACTATTAAAATTGTGAAATTTTGACTTTTCTTAATTTTATCAAAAATGAGTTACTAAGGTTTCAAAACACCTTAATCAACGAAAAAAAAAAGTTGTCTGTCTGTATTACACGATAACTCAAGAAGGTCTTATTCGATTTTAACGAAATTTGGTATCAAAATCCTTTATCAGCTGACCATGAACTGATTAACTTTTGGGTAGTGTGGTGTGGTACGTGTTTAAAGGGGGGAAAAGGGGAATAAAATATTTTTAAAAATTGTAACTTTGGAACAAAAGCAAGCAGTAGCGACATACGGTTCTAAGATTTAAGTTTCCATGAATATGAACTACAAATTTTGTTATAAAATCCAAATTCGTGGGAGCTTTAGTTTCCGAGTTATTTGAAAAAACGTTAAAGAATGTCAAAATCATAACTTCAGAAGTAAAGCAGCTATTGATATGCGGTTTTCAGATTTTGGTTTTCGTAAATATTACCCAAAAATTTTGTTATAAGGTTCAAATCTTTCAAAGCTACAGTTTTCAAAATATTTTCATTTTCTTTCAACATAAAATAATTGATTGTATGGTGGACGACTATCCGTGCTTTCTGGGGGACTATTAAAATCGTGAAATTTTGACTTTTCTTAATTTTATCAAAAATGAGATATTACGGTTCCAAAACACCTTAATTGACGAAAAAAAAAAGTTGTCTGTTGGTCTGTTGTCTGTCTGTAAACGATAACTCAAGAACGCCTTAATCGATTTTAACGAAATTAGGTACAAAAATCCTCTATCGGCTGACCATGAACTGATTAACTTTTGGGTAGGGTGGTGGGGGATTGAAGGGGGGAAAAGGCATAAATCATTTAAAAAAATTGTAACTTTGGAACAAAAGCAAGTAGCGATATACGATAGCGATATATTTAACAAAATTTTTGGTTAATATTTACGAAGAAAAATCTAAAAACCGCATATCAATAGCTACTTTACTTCTAAAGTTATGATTTTTTTTTATATATTTCAACGTTTTTTCAAATAACTCGAAAACTAAACCTCCCACGAATTTGGACTTAATGACAAAATTTGTAGTCCATATTCGTAAAAACTTAAATCTGAAAACCATATATCGCTACTTGCAATTGTTCCAAAGTTACAATTTTTTACAATACTTTATCCGCCTTTTCCCCCCTTCAACCCCCCACCTCCCTACCCAAAAGTTAATCAGTTTATGGTCAGCCGATGGAGGATTTTTGTACCAAATCGTATATAGACAGACAACAGACAACTTTTTTTTTCGTCGATTAAGGTGTTTTGGAACCTTTTAGTAACTCGATCATTTTTGATAAAATTAAGAAAAGTCAAAATTTCACGATTTTAATAGTCCCCCATTCCTAACTTTTACCCCCAATTTATGAATAAACCTGTACTAATTGGGGGGGGGTGCCTAGGTATATGACGAGATTGCTTTATTTTGGCATAGGTATTTCATACGAAAACAACCCCTAAGGGATAGAGAGATACAGCGATTTAAAGTTTTATACCCGACAAAAAACTGACTAGAACAGTTTTTTCTTTGATCGTGACACGTACCCATTTAGAAGCTCCAAAACCAGGACGCGTCACGTGATGCGGTTTTAAGTTTCTACATCCGTGGTTTTTAGAGTCAAACTGGTAGTAGATATTTAAAATTTTTTAGACAACAAAAACATCCTCTAACATTCTTTTTATTCTGAGCTCAGATTTAAACAGCTGTCGGTCGAGCACAGAACACAATTTGTATGTTGGACGGATTCTAATATATACGATTTGTAAGATGTATTATTTGTAGAAAGTACGAGTTGTACGATGTACGGTTTGAAAAAAGTATGCTTTGTGTGATGTATCGTTATGCTATTTTATGATTTGCATAAAGTATTGTTTGTGCGATGTATATTTGTTTAAAATACGTTTGTAAAATGTATCTTTTGGAATAATTATAGGGACCCCTAAAATTTCATAACCGGGTTGCAACTGTGACGTCATTGTTTTAAAACGAAAGGCCCTGTTCCGTTTCTGGTTCAACCAGAACCAGGACCAATTGTAAATCGAAAATCTGTTGACTGTTGAGGGCGTTGAGTTTTTTTTTCTTTAATATAATTTATCTATGGCGTTGAGGGGATCCCATGATGAGTCATGTTTTGATATTATAATTTTAAATTTTAATAATTCCTAGTGAACATAGATTAAGTTGTAGCTCCTTAACCTTTGCTAGTGAATGCGAGGTGCGTTTTACGAGGCGATGTAAGTAAAGGATCGATCATACAAGGCATAGGCTTAGTCACTTGATTAGTATTTCGTTTTGTTATAGTGTTGTTATAGTTTTAGTCTTTAAAATTGCTCACTGTTCATACTTGTCTTTTTTAAGTATAGTCATAACAATCACTAGCAAGTGCATTTAAACTCACTTTTTTGATGTTTTGGGTAATTATGCAGTATACGGTTTTGTGCCATTTTTGATTATTTTTGAAAAATTCTTTATGGAGGCACCTTCTAGGGTCCCTAGGACCCCAAATCCGTCTGCGCCGTTTGGGTTTTTTTTTTATTTTTTTTGTTTTTTTTTTTAATTTTTTTTCACTAAAACAAACCAAACCAACACAGTCCAACCCAACCTAATCCAAACCAACCCAAAAAAATTAAAAAAACCCTTTACAACCGCCCCTGGGCACCCTTTTTTCTCGTTAAAAAAAAAAAAAAAAATCGGGCGCAGGCGGATTTGGGGTCCTAGGGACCCTAGAAGGTGCCCCCATAAAGAATTTTTCAAAAAAAATTAAAAATGGCAGAAAACCCTATACTGCATAATTACCATGTTTTGTTTTATTTACTTGTATTTTTTGTAGTTTATTTTTAAAGAAAATAAGGTTTAATAGACTCCCCAGATATCTGAGCGCAGAAGAAGATAGTTTTTGTGAGTCATGTTTGTTAACTCACAAAGAAAAAATTGAAATATTCATTGGAGACATTAACCTAAATATCTTGGATATCAAATACAGTAACTACCTAGATATACTTGTTTCTCATGGCTTCACAAACTACATAAATAAACCTAGTCAAGTAAGTGGCAACACAAAAACATGCATTGATCATTGCTTTGTCAAACTTCATCCTAGCTTAATAATTCCAAAAGTAAATTTTAGTATATTTGAAACTCGTATTACAGACCATGACCTCCTGTTTTATTTCTTATGACAAAATCTTAGAGCCAGTGAATTTATCAAAACCCAATACATATGAAAAACTGATCTTCATCAACTATCAAACCTTCTTTGAGATTTTTTCAACTTAAAAATATAATCAACTACACAGATCCTGATCTAGCATACACTCTTTTTGAAAACATTCTGTTAACATATATCAAAAAAAATACTCAAGTAATAACATTAAAAAAAAATCACAATGCTTAAACCCTGGATGTTGCAGGGCATCTTAACATCCATGAAAAAAAGAGACAAATTTAGCCTTCTGTTTAAAAAGAACCCTCAGAATGTAAAATATAAAAACCAGTATAAACGATACCGTAATCTTATTAATATCCTAGGCTTATTACCTCAGCAAAAGAAAAATACTACAAAGGGAAAATAAACTCTTCCCAAGGAAATTTAAGGGAAATCTGGAAAATCATTAATGAACTAGTAGGTAATCAAAAAAACCAACATATTATTGACATAATACAAAATCTCACAGATAAAAACATCGTAACTGATTCTAAGCATATTGCAAATGAGTTTAATAATTTTTTTATAAATGTGGGACCAAAATTAGCTTCTAAAATACAAAATTCAAATTCAAATAATGTAGATCAATGAGCCCGGCAAAGTAATAGATTTCTCTGGAGAACTATCACAACCAATGAAGTAGAATATATTATTTCAAATTTAAAAAATAACTGTAGTCCAGGTATATAATAACATTAATTCATGTACTCTAAAATTTATCAAATACAAAATTTCACCATATATTACTCATATTTTCAACTTGTGCTTGACAAAAGGGAAATACCCAAAAGAACTTAAAACATCAGTTTTAGTTCCTTTACATAAGAATGACTCGGTGCTAACTTGTGATAATTATAGACCCATTTCTTTGATAAATAATACTTCAAAAATCTTTGAAAAATGTATCAAAAAACAAGTAATTGAACACCTATTAAACAGTAAATTTTTCTATAATTATCAGTATGGTTTTTTACCAGAAGTAGGTACTGAAAATGCTATTTTTTAATTAACAAATCAACTAACAACATCTTTAAATAACAACAAAAAAGTTTTAGCAATATTTCTGGACCTAAAAAAGGCATTCGATACAGTCTCACATCAAAAACTTTTACAGAAACTGGAAAAGATTGGCATGAACAATTGGAACTTTTTAGAGACTATTTACAAGAGAGAGAGCAAAACGTAAAAATTAATAACACTTATTGATCCTAAATATGTTGAATGTGGTGTCCCACAAAGGACAGTCGTAGGTCCAATATTGTTTTTAATTTATATAAATGATATTATTTCAAAAACATTACCTGGTTTTGTAATATCATATGCTGATGACACAGTTTTGATTATTGATGACACAGTTTTGATTATTGATGAGGGAGACACATGGACTGAAGTTATCTCAAAGGCTGAACTAGGTTTAAAAATAATAAAAAATGATTTAGATTATAACTTACTAACTTTAAACTTAAATAAGACCAACTTTATAAAGTTTTCCTGCTATAAAGACTCTTTACCAAATTTGAATGAGCTAACATTATATAAATCTGACTGCTCCTTTCCCTGTAATTGTGATTAGAAAATTGATGTATCTGTTGATTTCATAAAATATCTTGGAATACATATTCTAATTTATATTGGCAAAAACATGTAGGAGTGACTTGTAAAAATTTAGATGTATCATTTATAAATTGAGGATAATTCCAAAAATTGTAAATACAAAACCGGCAAAAACTTTTTACTTCTTATTTTTTCAATCTATATTATCATATAGAATAATTGGCTGGGGAGGAGCTTATGAATGTCATCTTAAACCTCTTATTTCCCTGCAAAAATATGCTTTAAAAACAATTTTCAAAAAAAGTTTTCGTTTTCCATCTGAAACTAATTAAAGACCACAAAATTTTACCAGTACAATTCATTTTTTATAAGGTAGCAGTATCGTTTTTAAAACGTAATAGTAATGCATTTTCAACAATAGAAATAAATCATAATCATGCAACAAGAGCTAGAACAAACAAAAATTTTGAAATTTAAATATACACACTTACAATGACACAAAGACATGCTACAAATATTGGACCAAAAGTATACAATCTCTTACCTAGTAAATTGAGAAATCTTAGAAAACAAAATTTTAAACTCAAATTAAGAGGTCATTTCTTTGAAAATTTTGAGATGTTTAAAAAGTTACTCTAAAAATTAATACTTGAACTTTAAAATTAATAAAAATCATTGACATACTAACTATACATTGATGATAAAAATCTTTAATCTTATTATATAGCAATCTACAATATTCCTATATAGTGTAACTTAAACCAAGATTTATTACAAATTTATTAATTTTTAGTAAAACGAAATATTAAATTTCTTATTTATTAATTATAGTGCTATTTATTATAGTAATAAGTTTTATATATTTTATATTTGTTAGTTAAGCAGTTCAAGACAAATCCTGGATTTAAGGAATTAATAACCTAACTATGTAATATTTAATATTTTTACTTTGAATAAAAATAATAATCTAATCTAATCTAAGACACAATTTGGTAATTATGCAGTATACTGTTTTCTGCCATTTTTGATTTTTTTTGAAAAATTCTTTATGGGGGCACCTACTAGGGTCCCTAGGGCCCCAAATCCGCCTGCATCCGATTTTTTTTTTTTTAAGAGAACCCAAAACAATCCAAAAAACACATTACAACACCCTGCCAGGCATCCTTTTTTCTCTTTCATAAGAAACAGTGGTTTTAATTTTTTTATGATTAAGAGTAACAAAAAATAAACTAAAGTGGATTTAGAGTTCCATAAGGTAAGCGGTATGCAGTAAGCTGCAAGGAACATAAAAATAGCAATGCTGCTATTACCGCTTGCAGCTTACAGAACACTATAAACAGCAGCATGCATTTGTTATAGTTTATTTTTCTTGCATCTTACCTTATACCGCTTACCTTATGGAACTCTGAATCCCCCTTAAGACTGCCTTGTATGAACAATACTTAAAAACCTAGTTGTGGAGTAATTAATACATGTTTAGAATATACTCATATCATATATTCAGTGGATGTTAACTAATGGGTACCTCTGAATTTAAATTGGATCTTTTTCGGATGTCCTATGCACTTCAGGTGAATATCTGGGTTATGTACAGGGCAATAGCCTTCTCCGTTTTTATATATATGTTGGATATACTCGCAATATTTGTTTTGCTATGTGGGACTCAGTGGCGGTCACAGCTTTCAAAAAAAGGGGGGGAGGCGTGAGAAAATTTTTTATGCTAGTTCTAAAATTAATGTAATAAAATTTTTGAAAAACTAAAATTTTTTTCAAAAAGCGGCGATTTTTTAAATACATTCTAGAAAAAAGGGCGTGGGATGATTGCCATTTCTAGACTTCCCCTATTTTTTGCAAAAGTACAAAGCACAAGTTATATTTTGAACAAATGGATAATTGTCAAATTAGGCAACATACAAATTGAAAAATTAGCAAACAGTTCTTTGCACAAATCATACTTTGAACATAAAACTAACAAAATGGAAATTAACCAAAATAGAAATCACCCAAATCGAAATTTGCATAAATGCAACATACAAATCGAAAATCATACAAAGCGTACATCATACAAATTGGTTGGTTGATTTGGTTATGATCTGCCTGACAGCTGGGTTCAGAGCAAGAAAGGCAATAGGCAGATTTTTTTGTTGTTTTTTATTAATTATACTTTATTTGTTATTAGAACTATCCAAATTTCAAAACAGCTTCTCCATAGGTTTACTCGAGGTTTTATCAGGCTGGGGCTTAACAGAGACCGGATAATTCGCTATAATAAAAAAACAGGGTTTAGGCTTATTATTATTATTTATAGGCATTTATTGAGTATTTTAATTTACAATTAAAAAAAGGGGGATGAAGAAGATGAGTATACAGATGTTTCAGAAGACAGTGAAAATGAAGAAAATAAAACGATGATACAGAAAAAACATCGGTCTAGTCCAAAATACATGAAAAAATAGGGATCGATAGGTATCGGTATATCGGCCGTTTTGGCCGATATCGGTATCGGCCGATATACAAAGGCCATACCGGCCTATATCGGTATTGGACTAATAAAAATATCAATTATTAGAATCAGAATCAGAATATACTTTATTGCTAATTTAATATTTGCTAATTTACAGCTTTTAGATAATCTAATTTCTAAGTGAAAAGGTAAAAACATCACGTATATAATTAAATAATTCATATAATTAAAGTTAAATTAATATCTGTAACAAATTTAGATATATAATTAAATTGGGATAACCATTTTATTTTTTTTTAATAAGGTCAAATATTAATAAAATTAAAAACAAAAAAAAAATAAATAAGACAAATAAATAAATAACAAGAACCTATAAGAATATAAGAATTTAAATACATGTGGTACAAGTAAAATTAATTAAAATATAGTTTTTAAAACCAATTCATAGTTGTTTAATAGCTAGTTGACGATGGTTATATATTTAAAATCATATTAAAAGACACAAATTTTTTTACATAGATTAATACAGGATTACAGAATGTTAAGACTATTAAGACATTTAAAAAACAATAAAATGGAGCAAAAAAACTGTACAATGTGCATAAATATGGTCAGAGAAAAAGCAGCCAACCTCTAAACGAATAATTATTTGTCTACACTATCCATTTGTCCTGGTAGTACTCCTCCAAAGTATAGTAAGTTTTACCAACCAAGGCACTTTTAACCAGTGCTTTAAATAGTTCCTGAGAGTTGTTCAGTCTTGTGTTCATGGGCAAATGATTATATAATTTAATACTTTCATAAAGTATTGAATTTCTTGTCAGAGCAGTGGTTGGAATTGGTAGCAACAAATTAAAAGATTGTCTACTGTTATATCGTGGGTTATCTCTATTTAAGTTTTGACGGTTTTGGTGAATTAAAGTTACAGTCTCTAGAATGAACAAAGATGGAAGTAACAAAATTTGGTGTTTTATAAATAGTGGTCTGGAAGAGTCCTGTGCCCTTGCAAAACTTAAGTACCTGACTGCTCTTTTTTGAGGTGGGACTCAACCAAGGAGAAATAAACATTTCTGCCCATCTCCACCCCAAGCTCCCCAACCACAACCCTAACTGCATAGCACCCAGATGCCACTTTTTTGCCTAGAACAATCAGATGCTGTTCAAATTTAAGGCTTTTGTCCACAACTAACCCTAAAAATTTTACATTTTCTCTACTCTCAATAGAAACGGCATCTCCAACCACTAGGCCCTCAATATTACACTTAAAACTCAAAATATTTGTTTTTTCATAATTCACAGTAAGTAAATTGGCATCACACAATGACTTTAATTTTGAAATATCCCTCTGAACAGTAAATTCAAGGATAGTATGATCTGGGTTATGCCACACTCGAGTGTTGTCGTCAGCAAAAGTTTTCCTTCTATTGGGACACGAGCAAGATCATTAATGTAAAGCAAAAACAAAATCGGGCCCAGGACTGAGCCTTGAGGTACCCCCCAATGTACCTTCTCACTGGTTGACGTCTGTCCACCAGAACACACCATTTGCTGACGGCCACACACATAGGACTCCAACCAACCATTCTCCTTACCTCTAAACCCATAGTGATCCATGGGCGACCTGCGACCGCCTCGCCCTTGTTTAAAAAAGAGTAGACCTCACCCAACATCTTTTACATTGCGTCAATTGTACCAAGATTAATAAAGGACATAATTCTTATTTTGACCAGTTTCTCTATAATTTTTGATAATATTGACAGCAAAGCAATTGGGCGACAATTTGAGGGGTCTTTATAGTCACCACCCTTATGCAGGGGGATTATTTTGGCTAATTTTAAACATTCTGAAAATTTCCCGATTTCCCAGCTATGATTTATAGCTTTAGTTAAAACACCGAAAACAGAATCTGGAACATTTAAAAGCGTTGTCGCCGATATGCCATCTTCACCTTTAAAGTTTTTGTTTTTATTATTATTTATAGTTTCTTTTACTTCCTTTAAGGTTGTTGGTGTTAAATGAAATGAGCTTTCTACAGGTAAAACCTCAAAAGGGTCTATGATGGGCTTTAATCTATCAGTAAATTTTTTTGCTATACCACAGTAATATTCCTTAATAGAATCAGGCTCCAAATCAGCATCAACCTGAGTAAGTATTTCAAATGCTAAGGATTTTTAACAAAACTTATATATTGTTAAAAATATCAACATCAGTAGGTAAGGAAAAAGTTTGCAAAAAACATATCTAATTAAAGTATGAGTATTATGTCTAATTAGGTATTAGGTAAAAAAAGTTAAGCTTTGGCAAGTTATAATGCAGCAAAATTAAGCTTTCATCCCTCTCAGAAGTAAGACGATTTCTTGCGCTTTCGTAGACATTTCGAGCCAAAGAGAACAATTGTTCACTAGCCACACTACTTGGTAGAGGTGCTAAGTATATTATTGTACCTTTGTATAATAGGGGAAAAGTGTCTTTTTTTGTACATTTTGAGTTCACCCTCAATTTCATTTATGATATCACTCCTTTTTTTTAGATAATTTTGATTTATTTGCTGTTCTACCAGAAAGTTCTTCAAAGGTATTCCAAAACAAACTATGAGAGATCGAGCCGAGGACATTTTCCTGAATCTCTTGGTTTGTCTCTTTTGATATCTTAGCGATTTTTGCTAAAGGAGCATCATCATCGTAGTCGGAATCTCCTCCATAACTTTTTAAGATTTCATTTCTTGAATCTGTGAGGATATTTTTCGATAAAGCATCGTCGAAAAAACATGTCTTGAACCTTGGGTCCAATAAAGTGGCAAAGAGCAGGTTTTTGTCAGTGAAGTAGTCCTTGCATCTTGTATTTAGAGAGTTTTTGAGCTCATCCTTAGTAGTCTTCACCCCTAAAAATTCATCTCCTTCGGCTTTGTCTAGATAATTCAAGAGTGTTGTAAGTAAGATAATTACTTCTGGTATAGTTGCACTGTTCTTACTTAAAACCTTGGCGATTTCTTCAAAAGGTTTCAATAGGTTTAGTAGTTTTTTTGTTAGTTCCCCCTGATTGTATGCTAACGCCGTATCTTTCAAAGCTGGATCGTCCATTATATAGACGTTCCAACATATAAAAGCTTGAGTTTCATCTCGTAGGTACATCTTGAATCAATGATTTCTCCGGCATATTAAGAGTCTTTTGAATTTTCTTCAATCTATCACAACCCAAAGACGAGTGGTTAAAATGAGTAACTATACGTCTTGCTCTTGCCAGTAAATCTATTATTGCTCGTTGACTTTCTATGAAGTCTTGTATTGCCATCTTTAAAGTATATGTATAAAACATGGCTGGTGTTTCAGCTTAGCCTCAGCAATGCCTTTTTTCATGTTCGCGGCATTGTCAGCAAAAACCAAAAGAACTTGATCGAGATCTAACTTCCAAAATGTCATTAAAGCGTTTATTATCTGAGCAATATTTAAAGCTGTATGTGACCATGGAAAATGTTTACAGCCAAGTACAAATGAACATCTTTCAGTCGTTTTGGAGTCTATCCAATGAACAGTGAGTGACATGAATGCATTGTTATTATGTTTGCAAGTCCATATGTCTGTGGTTGCAGACATTTTAATGTTTTCTTTCAAGGAAAGTGATAATTTTTCCCTAATTGCTAAACAACATTTTCTGTAAATATCAGGAACTATCCTTTCCCTAAAATATTTATCTGAAGGAATATTGTAATAAGGAACCAATTTTTTCAAAAGTCGCCTAAATTCCACATCATTCACAATACTGAAGGGCTGTACATCTATAGCTATTAATTCTCCAATAGAATAGTGAATCTTTAGATTTAGGACTATTAATGTCCCATATCTGCATATTTTCAAAAGATTCAAAAATCTTCGGCCGTGTGGTTGTGGTTTCATGTGAGCTCGCACTTGAACAGGACGAGGCAGGTCTTTTGAGCTCCTCTGCATCTGAAAAATATAAACCATCATTATATAATACGTGAAAATAGTAGGTATACGAGTTTTGTTTGTCGATAAAGTGAGTGTGAAAAAAGAAATGCATTAATTTACCGTGTGTCCCAGTGGCGCGTGGAAGACCATTATAGTGAACAATTCCACAATTTCTGATGTAAATGTTTGCCTCGGGTGATTTCGACTTTCTTCGGAAATGCTTGCTGCGTCTTTTGATTTTCAAATGGAAGATTTTGTATAATATAACCTTTTTGGAAATGGGCCTTTACTTTCTGATTCCAAAAACACCAAACATGTAAAAGTCTATCTGTAGGTAGTGCGATAACAGTTCCATAAGCACAACATGTTCGAGAGAGAATAGAGCTAAGATAGATTTTTGACACAGTAGGCTTATGGCACAGTTTCGCCCTCTTTTTTCTCACGAACCACTACAGGTAGGAGTAACATGTTTGAGAATCTTGGAATCAGAAAGGAAAGGACAATTAAAAAACGTATTATCATACAGGGTGTTCCATTTGAAAATCAAAATTTCCGGAAAAACCTGAGGACACCCAAGGTTAAAATTCACATCAAAAAATGCGAAATTATTTACCATACCATTCTTCTAAAGTTTGGTGTTCATATCTTTCAAATCAGAGTCTAAACCCAGTAAACAATTTAGTACGGCTCACTGTTGGCCTGTTGCAGAATCATGGACAGTCATAGTAATGGCCTTTTAACAATATGTTTATGGAATCCCGGTCCAATTGACAGTTGGGAGAGGTGACAAAATTTGAAGGAAAAATAGAAAAACCGTCCACACAAAAAAATTTATAAATTATGCAATTGCATACCTGGTTATTTCCTCCAACTAGCAGCATGACGTGGGTGCAACAATATATTGCTCCTGCTCATTGCAGAGGGTGCCAAACTCCCAATACAAAACCAAAACTGGCGACCCTTTGAAAGTCTTCTTTCTTCTTCCTCAAACGAGGATGGGACTTCTTCCACTAGATCCCAAACATCACAAAATGCCCAATGAAATTGAAGAACTTTCCCAATTAAATACACCCACGTAATTGCGGGACGGACAGTGTCCCCCTTGACAACTGATTTTCGACTGACTAAAATTCACTTACAATTTTCCTTCTTTTGTACACCTTTATAAAACATAAACAAATAAAAACTTAGTAGACAACTTCCACAAAAAATTTACCCAAAGTCGGCCTCAAAACAAAATGAAATTTTTGGCGGGTGACGAAGAGAGAAAATAGCTCCCAGTAAGAAAGAAAAAGACAAGAGCACTTGAGAGGCGGAGCACAGTAGAGACGCCAATATTCATACGTGCGAACCGATTAATTTCCGGAAAAGAAATCACATTGTTAAATGCTGTTGAATATCGACGTTATTTTTGTAGTACCATCACTAATCGTTGGAGGGCGCTAGGTGGCCCATTTCTTAAATTAAATTCGTTTATCTATTTTGGTTAGTTGTTGTTTGTAGGGGAAATTTGGGTTGTAACAGCTTTTTACTGGCTGTAAGAATTAAGTAGCTATAGATAGTTTATTTTAATCTAATTTAGGCATGGCTTTTAATTTCTGACAATAAAGCTACTTTTGAATTTGAGTTTGTTTTAAGCTATTGTTGTGTGGATCATTACGCATTTTCTTGTAAGTTAATTTTATGATTTACCGATTTAACTAAACCTTCAGAAATCCACTCCGTTCTTTTTCGTTCTTTACTTTTTAAGTATTTAGTTTGAGTCCATTTTTTAGTGGTTTCTTTTATTATATTTAAAAAATTTAGAGCACATGTATTAATATTTTTTTCCTTATAAACATTTTCTCAACTGACTTTCTGCATTTCGGGTTTCAAGAGAGTAGCATCTGGAGAAAAACGTTTTAGTTGGATTATTTGAGAATAATGATCGCTTATATTTGTTTTTAACACAAACAATGTAACAATAGATATTTAATTATTAGTTTAAAAAAATATGTGATGTGATCAATATAGCTCCTAAACTCGCCAAATTCTCTGGTAATACTGTTTATGGTTGAGATGTATCCCCATTCCTCCAATTCCGCAATTTAGGTATTCTTCCCTATAGTCTGTCATTTTTAATAGGTCTATATTGATGTCTCCTAGAAAAATGTCAATATCATATTTTTGTTTGTGAAGTGGTTGAAATAAAGCATATAAGTTATTGTAATTAAAGTGTGATTCTTTTGTAGACGGTGATCTGTACACCGCTATCAACCGCAAGTTTTTATTATTTTTATTTATTTAAGGCAAATAAGTTTGCTATTGAAAAAAATCCATTATTTCATGAGAGTTTAAATTATCTCGAACATAGACGACAACACAAGGGACATTTAAAATTGATAAATTTTGTAAAATGTGTGTTTCTGTCAAAACTACACAATCAAAATTTTTGCCTAACGCGGACAAAGATACTTTCAATTCATTTAGGTGTAAACCAAGACTGCTTATGTTCAAAATATCAAAAGATCTTGTGTGGAAACAACGAAAATTCAAACTTGGATGAGCATCCCACAAGGAACACACAAAGGACCAAAGCGAAAAAAGGAAATGATTAAACGATGTTACGCTCTGGGCAACCAGCGTGGGTTCATCAGTGGTTTCACTGGTCACCCTCCCCAAACATCATTAACCACCACCATACACTTTGATTTCCAACTTTGAATTACTTACAAATAGGCATCGTTCCGCACTGGTGCTTATCTAAGCCACCTGATACGGGTTCGTCCTGGCGTGTTAATATTTCCAATAGGATTATGCTCCTAAGGCAATTAAAAAATAAATATCAAAAGATTTTGGGTGGAAACAACAAAAAATCCCACAAGGAGCACACAAAGGACCAAAGCGAAAAAAGGAAATTATTAAACGATGTTTCGCCCTGGGCAAATGAGTATTTGAAAAGAAAGATATGTAAGATTTTTCTTCTTTCTTACGTTTTTTATTTCCTTTGATAGGTGTGTGCACAATTTCTTTGAGTTTCGCCTCCGCGTCTTCTGATGTATTCGAATTGTCCGAGTCTCTGCTATCAGATTCGCTTTCTGACTGTTCCAGTTTCTTAGCAGTGTATAACTGCTTATTTATTTCTAATTTAAGTCATTTGACTAAATTTATTGTATATGGGTGCATATAGCGCCACGCTGTCTTCGAAAACTGTATGGTGGGTGAAGATCGAGGTGTGGCCAGTGTAGGTGGATAATATACAAAAATCGGCCTTATGTTATCCCAAATGTAGGATTTACAATTAGTGATTTTGTTCGTTTTTGTGTATTATGCAATAATATTTTGGCCTATCTTTTCGCTCATAGGCTTCTCCTTTACACAAGGAATCGTTTGGCATTTGTTGCACTTTTTTATTTTCACTTTTAGATCATAAAAATGCAATTTTGCTGGAGTAAAATTTTGTACTGTTTACTAACAAAAGAAATTATTATATTATCTAGTAACTCTTATTCTAAGCCAAGCTGTAAGGCAGGGAATAAACATGCAACCAACCAATTTGTACGATGTACGGTTTGTGCCATTTTCTTTTGGTTGCTTAATTTATGAACCCCACCAAGAAGTTGCAATGTGGACTTTAGATGTAAGGAAAGGTCTGTGAGAAATGCAGGGAGGAAGGGCAATTTATCTCCCTCTTCCCGGCTACTGCAAAAAATCTAAGAATTTTCATAAAAATTTAGTAAAATTGCTAAAATGACACGCTACGTTTGCGGGACCTAGCGCGCAGAATTTACCGCGGAAGACTTGCCGTCACGTAATATGACATCACCGCCCAAATCACAAAACCGTGCAATACCACCAAAACAAAAAAAAGCAAATCCCCAACAACCCAGAAATTCGCGGTTAAAACCGCAAACATTGTATTATTAATTTGCGCGATACCATACATTATTTAGGCGAAGATGGTGATGTTTGCGCGGTTGGTGATTTTTGCGCGGTTTGTAATTATGCCAGTATCAGTTTTACGCTGTAATGACATGCACTTTTGCACATACCACACAGTATTTAAATGGAAAAATGTTCCCCCTGATATGTGGATGCGGTTTCAATTTGTTGTATAGGACACTAAGAAACATTTTTATACATGGGCACAACCTTGAAAGTTTGACATGTAATATCCAAAAGCAAGCAAACCATGGCCGATTTTGATTAACAAAGTGTCAATTCCTACTAAGTTGAGCAAGCTTTTGACAGCTGTCAATTTCTGTCAAAATGACAGCACCTATTTTTCTTAGTTTGTGATATATTGATATATTTTGTGTCATGTGATATAATCTTTTATACTTTAGTCGGAACCCTGAATCCAAGAATTGAATTACAAGTGACAGCTGCGGGGACCTATCATTTGTTTTAACTAAAAAAAAGTGTCCAATTTGGCTTTTATTTAATTTTAAAACAGTTTATTACCAATAAACACAAGTGGCAATCTATTTACACGTGGCAGCCCCCTTTTTTTAGTGTTTGATATTTTGTAACATGTCATATGACCTTTTTTACTTTCGTGATTCGTTTTAACTAAATAAGTTGTCCAATTTAGTTATCTTTGTTTAAAAACAGTTTATTAGCAATAAACGCAAGTGACAGTCTATTAACAAGTGGCAGATTATGACAACTGTTTTTGGTGCAGAGGATTAATATATTTAGAGGCCCTGTATACGATTTTTGACAGTTAATTGTTTTACCAGAGGTGAGCAACTGGATTTGACATTTGTAAGGGAAATGTTTGAAATTGTGTGTTGGCAATGATAGTTGGTCACCCCTGACAATAAATAACTTTGTCACTGTCAGATTAAGAAACGTCAGATTTAAAAATGGAATTTTAATGTATAAAAAACTAAAAATACGTGCCTCGACGAATTTGTATTGTTCCATTGTCCAACGGAGAAAGAAACTCAGGAAAAGTGAAAAGAAAACATGCATTTACCAAGCTATAAAATTAATAAAAGTAGCTGAATTTGCGAGGTAAGTGAGCTACAACCAGTAGTGATATACAAACGTGCATTTAGCATGTACTTCGTTAATAAATAACACCTATATTACCTATATTATTTACATTTTTAATATCTACCGTGTGTATTCACTGGTTGCTTTTTTTTTGTCAACGCCTGACATATTTTACTAACCAAAAAAAAATCAATCTTTCAAAAACTGTCTGGGGAAATTATAAAAAGAGACAACAAAACATCAGTCCATTTCATAAAATCCGTTTTACATGCAAATATAAAACTAGACAAATGTCAAAATCCGCCACTTGTTAATAGATCGTCACTTATGTTTATTGCTAATAAACCGTTTTTAAATAAAGATAGCTAAATTGGACAACTTATTTAGTTAAAACAAATGACAGGTCCCCAGAGCTGTCATTTTTTTTTTTCAATTTTTGTATTCAGGGATATCACGAAAGGGGGCTGTCATTTTGACAGGCATTGACAGATGTCAAAATCTGTAACTTGTAAATAGATTTTCACTTGTATTTATCGCTAATAAACTATTTGAATATTAAATAAAAGTCAAATTGGACACTTTTTTTTAGTTAAAATACATGACAGGTCCCCACAGCTGTCACTGTTTAGTCGCCGCAGTTATTCGTTTGTGTGATTGTTATTAGAATTTTTATTTTTGTTCTTTTGAATTTTTCTTTAAATAAATCAAAAATTCATACTTTTTATTCTCGATCTAGATATTAAAATTATATCCCGTCTTTTAACTTATTCCCTAATAAAAGTTAGTATTCCTCCAAAATCTTGTCAATTCACATCGGTCGTATATTAGTGTTTTCTATTCAATTAAAAGACGGGCATAAACGTTCGGCAGAAACGCCAATTTAGTTTATTGCATTTTTATTATTAAGTAGTTTTTTCAAACGCGAGCACGCGAGTGAAACCCTCTTTCCATTCCTTAGCCTTTAATTTGAATGGAAACTGAAACCCCGACGAAAAACACCTCAATCGTAAGTAATTTTGAAATACAGTCCTCTCTTTCTGTCCTCTGATTTTTCTTTTGCTGCTATCACCCTCCAGTCACTTTTAATTAAATTTTTGGACTCAGTGTTCCGACAAGAGTATAAAAGGTTATATCACATGTCACAAAATATTAAAAAATAAAAAAATAGGTGCCGTCATTTTCAGAGGAATTAACAACTGTCAAAATGGTAAGCATTTTTGCATCCAGCTTGCTCAACTTAGTAGGAATTAACACCTTGTTAATCAAAATCGGCCACAGTTTGGCTGCTTTTGGATATTACATGTCAAACTTTGACAGCTATTTTCTTAGTGTGTCCTATATAACATATATCCAAATAACGCGGGGAACATTTTTCCAGTTAAATACTGCGTTTTTTACCGCGCCAACATATATATTGCAAACCATTTACCACGAATCCAGTGATTCAATTTCAAACTATCGCGCGAGTCATCTAAAGCATCTGTATTTACCGCGAAACATACACTTCTTTCCACATAAAACTGGTACAGCAGAAGGTAGCTGCAAATACGATTTTTTATATTTTCCTATGTGCAACACTGACTTTGTCATTTTAGGTTATATTTTTGGCATATATAAACTTTTTACACGGAGACGGCTTGTTTATTCAAAATATAAGGCCACTAAAAATAAAAACCATATTTCAAAAAAGCTAAAATGTTTTATTAACTAAAAAAAAGCTAAACAGTAATTGGTCTATTCGACTAGCTGATTATGAAGTAAGCAAGTCTACGATAGTAACCATAATAAATCGATTTCAAGAAGAAGGAACTCTCCCTCGAAAGGAAGTCACCGGCACCGGTTCGACGAAAGTTACTAGTCCAAAACAATTAAAAGGCCAGATCAAGTTAACGAAATAAATAAAATTAAAAAAAAAATAAGAAAATTAAAAACATAAAAAAATACTTATTTTTAATAGCGCGTCATTGCACCGTTGGCTGCTATTATGTTTTGAAATTTTCAAATAAGTTTGGATGTTCAGCAATAACTTCCCTATGTGCCCTTATGATGAGTTCCATTAGATGTTCGGAATTCCTGGGAATGATATTAAAACTTTGCGATAAGTTCCCAAACGTTCTCTATTAGATTCGCATCAGGGGTTTTTGCAGGCCGTATGAACTGGACAGGTATCTTGTTGGAATACAAAATGATCTGGATAAGGGACTGGCACCTCTGGAAGCGTTACATTTTCCAGCATATTAACGTAAACTTCGGTTGTAAGTCGCCCATTAATTCTAAATAGAGCGTGTCCTCCGAAAATCTTCCCGCCCGGTCTTCGTTTCCAGCAATATATCAATCTTCGTATCGGGTTCTTGGCGGTCGATAAACCAGAATTTGTATTTTATCGCTGTTGGACTTAAAGATCTTCTCCTCTGTGAAAACCACCTGCTGCCAAAATTCTTCGTCCCACAGAGAATAAGTGAACGCACTAATTAATCAAGACTGCTTTAATCCTCCTGCCTAATGTTGTTATGGATCCTGGAAAATTTGATTTAATTTTTACTTCTTTTGATTGGGCAAACGGATGAGTTTCCAGAAAATTGATTGCTTCTTGGTCTTCCTGTGGGTTAGTAACTTTCGTCAAACCGATGCCTTCCTTTCGGTGGATAGTTCCCTCCTCTTGAAATTGTTTTTTTGTGTTTACTATCGTAGACTTGCTTCTCCCATAATGAACAGCTGTGACATTGTCACTTATAGGAGGACAATGCCGTACTATAACAATTTTAAAAATTAAACAGGCTGCTTACTTCTGCTGTACCAGTTTTATGTGGAGAGAAGTGTAACAGCGCACAGTACTAATAGCTAATAGCGGTTTTTTTATTTTTGGTGTGCAAACGCCTAAGCAAACCAGATGTGTATGTATACAGGGTGTTTCAAATTCGATGCTCACCATGGGGATCTCCTAAACGGTAGGAGATACGAAAAGGTTTAAATTAGGGCAAAGTTGCGTAAATTTTATGCTTTGCTCAAAACTAAAAAAAAAGTTTACAAATTCCGGATAGTTCCGGAGATAGGCGGAAAAAACAGAAATCTTCATTTTTAGTTTTCTGCGCCCTTATTCTTAAAGCTGTCAAAAAACGCTTAAAACTAGGCACTTTTTTAGGATCTATTTAGTGAGAGGTTCGTTTTTGAGAATTGACATTTCAGTGTGACAGGAGCACTGTCAAGTTCATTTTTTCTTATGGACCCATCCTTTTTTCTCCTGCCATTTGTTTCATAAAGGATGACAGATAACATTTTAAAAGCTTATTTGGACCTGACGTTTTGGGTTTATTGACCATCATCCGCCCAAATTTAATTTTTGCTTTTAACTTACTCAAGATATTTTGGAAACCGGATTGCAGTACTTTTTGTAACATTTTAAAAAAGACAGTTTTTTGACGTTTTAAAAATGACAGTTTATTTGACATGTTGTTAATACGTTAAAATACGTTTTTTTCTTTGTTTCTTAATCTTAGAATTTCCGCTGATGATGGTCAATGAACCCAAAACGTCAGGTGACTTGTCAAAATAAGCTTTAAAAATGTTATCTGTCATCCTTTATGAAACAAATGGCAGGAGAAAAAAGGAAGGACTTTGCCCTAATTTAAACCTTTTCGAATCGAATTTGGAACATCCTGTATAAGAAATTTTCATTTAATTATTGTTTAAAGTTAATTTTAAACTTTATATAAAAGGCTTTTTTCTTGATTTAAGAGGACAGTCATCTCCCTGAATCAGCTTAAAGTGAGATCTCATACGTTCCTATATATTGACTTAAAAATGCACTGGAATACCCAATTGAGACAAAAAAGGCCAGAAATTTGTTTTCTTTTAATTAAAGTACTTCAAAATATCTGTTTTGAAAAAAATCAACCAAATTGTAATTGTTTGGAAAATTTAAAGCAGATAAACTAACTCTTGGCGGTGGTCTATAATATACGAAGATTTTACTCGAAATACGACATCCCGTGTCACTTTGACAGTTCTCAGATTTCTTAATTCCTACGGATTATTTGGACTCTTTTAAGAAAAAATGGCCTTACACGTCTCATTCCAGTGTATTTTGACGTCCATCAGGGTAAAAATATCTTATCAATTGCGGTATAGTTCGGCTTAAAATCAATTTTTAGATACCCATGTATATGCCAGCTTTCAAATCAAACTTTCCTTAAACTTAAGTTAAGCTTATTTCCTTGAAAGAAAACAGTTATTTGGCGAACGTTTACATCTTTCGCCTGAGATTTTCCATTTTACGTAATTTGTTTGGGGCTTCCAGGGTGCCGATTCTTAAGATTTGTAGGAAAGGTCGCACGGGAACGGTCACCTCCTTAACATCGACCAATAACTGACTTTCAAGCTATCACGAAAACTCTACGACCACGGCAGAACCTCACCCGAGCGCCGTGTATCGAAGGAACCTTCCTAAACTTTCATATACCTGCCTCTGTGCAGGAGAACGGGCGCTCTTGAAAAACGGTAATCGTTTGCTTTGCGCGTGCACCGTACAAGCTTGGTAGCTTCTGAGCCTTCTTTTTGGCCGAAACGAAGGATGTGAACGTTCCCAGGCGACTATTCTCTCGAAATTCAAGAATCAGCAGCCAGGCATCACAGAAATTTAAAAACGTTTTACGCCAAATAAATTTTGATTAAAACTTTATCCTCATTTTTATTCCTGATTTTATTAAGTTAGATGAAAGCAAACAAAAAATGGCTTCAGACACAAGGAGAAGAAGTGGTGGTTCCATTCATTCGGAAAATAAGGTAAGCCTATAAACAAGCCTAAAACATTAAAATTTGGAAGTATTTGCTCATTTCAAAGTAAAAGTGTTAAATAAAATATTTGCACTCATAGCTTTTAAACCAATAATATAATACATATGGGTACAGCGTATATCGCCTAAGATAAACGGTTTTTTACACAACGGTGGTTGACTAAGTTGGTATATTATTTTGTATAATATTACAGACAAGACAATCTTCTACATCTTCTGAACCAGACAAAATTATGGAATGTCCCATTTGTTGTGACACAATGTCTACACCCATAATTCAATGCGAAGCGGGACATCCCATGTGTCAATCATGTGTCAGAGATAATGCCGTAAACAAGTGTCCAATTTGTAGGGGACCTATGACTGATCGCAGGTAAGTACAGAGTTTGGTTGGTTCGTTAGAAGAAAAAGAGATTGTCATATTTGTTTTTATTTAAACTATACAACCTTATATATTGTGAGTAAGTTAGATTTTCGAACTTCCATTGTCTTATATATTGTGTCATTTTTTATATCTTTTTCTAAAGCTTTTACAGCAATAATGGTTTATATATTCTACCGGTAGCAGTAATAGGTTCGACTTTTTTTACCGGACTTTCGGGTTTTACTACTAAAATATAGCCTTTTGGATGAATGAAGCTTAACTTTTAGCTCTCAAGTCTCAATATTTTTTCCCAAAATACATGCTAACCACCATTCTTTATCATATTCCACAGTAACAAAACATCACTCAACATTTTGTATTTCGGAAATAATATCCCCCCCTATCATAAGGTGATGGTTTTCTGTTTCTAAACTTTCCGAAAAAAAAATTCCTACAATAGAGCTTTCTGTATAGTGAACTACAGCGTGAATTTTTTGGGTACCAGGTACCATCAGTGAACCTTTTATCCAAAAATCCTCAGTGAAATATTTAAAATTAATGCCAGAAATGTTTTCTTGGCACCAAGTAAACAACTGAAGGGGTGTCATTATTTGGTCAATGTATGGCCTCTGAAGACTAGCCTTTGCTGCAAGCCTTTTAACTGTGCCTCCTAAGCCGTCACAGACACTTTTGCCATGAGAAGTGGCAAAATAATGCCATTCTGCTTCGATTCCAAAATCTTTTTTATAAAAACACATTAAAAAAAAATTATTTTTATAATGAGCTGCACTACCATCAGAAAAATAAAATATTTTTTTAAGTCCTAAAATCTTTTTTTTTTTTAATCTGGCATTAATTTCGACAAAAATAAATAAAAGGCAACAGTATTGTGAGTAAGGCTGCCTGGATGTTGTTCCAATGGTAAGCCTGAACCTCATTCTGCATAACAAACGAGTAGTTTTCGGAAAAATCGCATGTAATGAGGGCTTCTCCTCTAGGTTTTAGATTGTTTTTAATGTTATATTTTTCTTTTTGCATATTAGCGATAAACGAATGCGATTTCCGTTTTATTAGGCTGTCTTTGAATTCCTGGACAAAATCATCAGATTTTTTCACAATGGTTTCCATTGTGCATCGATCTACAGATACCCATTTGTTATACGTTACCTCATCAATGAGTTCCTCTTCAAATTTTTCTAGAAGGATGTTTTTATAATGGTCCACTCCTGGACATTCCTGACATCTATTTTCTAGATAGCAATCTATTGAAGGTGGATTACACAACATTTTTACAAACACTGATAGTAATGTGCTGCCAAAGACCTATTATTCCCATCAAGCATTTTATTTAATTTTAAGGCATTTATCGTTAATTTCACATTCTGGTGAATAGTACACACACAGACAGAATGTGTTCCAATTTTTCCTGCCAAAATATAGTTTTTAGGTCTAAGTTGACAAAATTTGGAGAAGCCAATTTTTTCGTCTGGAAAATCAGCTTTAAATAAACAATATATTTCCTTAAGATTAGCCAAGACTAATCTTTTTTGTACATGTTACTTTTCGCCCTCATCTTTCCTTATCACAACAAAATCTTTTTCACCGAGCATTGGTCTGCTTATATCATCCCGTCGATAAAAGTCCTTTACATTTTGGACAACTCTTTCATTCAGGTTTTTTCCAGGCTTCGGATTTGGAGAGCTTAATATCCCATTCTCTTTCACCAATTTCTGTACTGCCCTAGCCATATATTGAGAGACTCCAAATTCTTCTTGAATTTTTGCCCTATTCTAACTTAAAGGTAAACAAGACAAAACAAGAAATTTTTCACTTCTATTTTTTGTGTTTAAAAATTTGGCTTTCAATTGATTGATCATTTCTCGTTTATCGGGGTTGTACTCTTCTTGCTGCGTTAAAGTAGAAGTTGATTCCTTGGCAAATGTGGTCATTAACGATTGCACCTTTTCTATTTTTTGTTCATATACATTTTTTTTTCTTAATTAGCGAGTCTCCTAGCAGTTTCAGGGACTTATTTAACATAGAGAGTGACTCATTGTAGTTTTCAAAATCAGGATCATTTATTTGAACTTGACTGGGTCTAAAAAGTAAAATTTTAAAAAATTACAATTTATTTAATTTGTACAAAGTAATATAAAAAGTAAGCTAAGTGCCGCAAATTATACAGCCGACTTTTATTTTGCAAACATAATAATAAATATGAATATCAAAATGTCTATTAGATACAAATTTAATAAAAAAGAAAATTCTTACCCAGCCACATCCTCGTTTTCTGAAGTCTTAAACTCCTTAGCAAGCCTAATTTCAATATTTTTATAATTGGACATCCACTGCGTAACAATCCTTAATTTTCCAGGAATGTTTAGTTTTAGACTCAATATCAAACGGATTGCAACATTCGGTTTTAAACTTGCTCCAATCATTTTTTTTTATTTGACAACATTTTGAAAAAAAATGCTAGATCCACGCACACCCTACACTGTAGAAAAACTGCATGAAGCAAGCAAATGAATATAAAATTTTGGAATAACCTTGCATAAAAGCATTCAGGTTCTGCAGGATATTTCAATTTTTTTTTAATGTTTTTTTTTTATGCATTGTGCTAAATCATTCGATTTGTGCTAAATCATTTGGCCAGCTTAAGTGGTTCGTTCCTACGATATTAAATTTTTTGTATACAGGGTGTTTCAAATTCGATGTTTACCATGGGAATCTCCTAAACGGTAGTGTGTTTTTATTTTTATTTATTTATTTTATTTATTTATTTATTCAAGTATCAACAGCATTGCCACTTACAGATACTCACCCTAATTTAAACCTTTTCGTATCTTCTACCGTTTAGGAGATCCCCATGGGGGTCATATAACTTGCCCCCCCCCCAGTCAAAATTTTTAAAAAATTTTGATTGCACCGTAATGCACCACTTTTGCACCAGCATGCAAACGTTTTGCACCCTCTTCTCCGAGAAACTGGAGCCATTTTTATGGGGGGCCAAATGAAGGCTGCCCCCCCCCCCAATGGTTTTTTTCCAATTTTTTGTTTGCACCGTGTAGTAGATCTTTTGCACCGCAATGCACCACCACTACTTACCCCGCTATGGCCATTTAAATGAATATAACTTGACCCCCCAATCGATTTTTTCCAAATTTTTTTTTTTGCACCGTGTAGTATATCTTTTGCACCGCAATGCACCACCATTAAAACCTTTTGCACCCCCTCCCTTACCCCGCTATGGCCATTTAAAGGGATAAAACTTGCCCCCCCCCCCCAATCGATTTTTTCGAAAAAAAATTTTTTGCACCGTGTAGTAGATCTTTTGCACCGCACTGCACCACCATTAAAACCTTTTGCACCCCCTTCCTTACCCCGCTATGGCCATTTAAATGGATATAACTTGGCCCCCCCTAATCGATTTTTTCCAAAATTTTTTTTTGCACCGTGTAGTAGATCTTTTGCACCGCAATGCACCACCATTAAAACCTTTTGCACCTCCTCCCTTCCACTGCCATGGCCATTTAAATGGATATAACTTGCCCCCCCCCCAATCGTTTTTTTCCAAAAAGTTTTTTGCTCCATGTAGTGGATCTTTTGCACCGCAATGCACCACCATTAAAACCTTTTGCATCCCCTCCCTTCCACCGCTATGGCCATTTAAATGGATATTACTTGCCCCCCCAATCGTTTTTTTCCAAAAAAAAATTTTGCACCATATAGTGGATCTTTTGCACCGCAATGCACCACCATTAACCCAAATAGGGCCGAAACTATTTTTATTGAATTTGTATATTTTTTTTTGGCTGACGGGGTCATATTGTCTATATGAAAGGATTTAAAAAGGTGTTTGGGTTTGAAGTTGCATAGTTTTTACTTCTTTATATAATGGTTTTACTCTGAGAAATTGTTCTTTTAAACCGACGGTGGGCACTAATTATTATTTATTTCGACTTGTTTGCTAAGATACAGAACAGAACTGAAATGCTTTTTTACTTAAAAGTAAACAAAAAATATAAAACTTAAAATTTAAATTTTATGGTATTCACCAAAACGTTTTTTTTATGCAATGCTACCTTACGTTTTCTACATATCAAATTTTTTTTTATACCTTCAGCAAAAACATGATTTTAGTAACTGTCTGCAGATAACTAAAGCATGGCTTTTTTGGTTACCAATGCAAAAAACTTTTTTTTTTATACCTTCATCAAAAACATGATTTTAGTCACTGTCTGCCGACAACTAAAGCATGGCTTTTTTGGTTTCCTATACAAAAAAACTTTGATCACGGGTGCAAAAAAAAGATTTCGGTCTGTTTTTTACCCAAAGTTAACGAGAAATAGTGGAAAATAGTAATATTGAAAAAATCTAATTATTCTTGCCTAAAAATTAAGTCATTTCCGCCAGTTTCCACCAAGAATTTACGAAAAAAACATTTAAAAACATCGTCAAAATATCAAACAGTCAAAGTTTAAAATGTCGCAATAATGAACGTCATTGAATAAAAAGGCACATCGCTATGAAAACCGCATTGTTATTTCATTTACCAGCCGCCTTGATTTATAGTGTAAAGATGGTGTGGTGCGAAAGGTGCTTTTCGTTCGAGATTTTTAAAAATATTTTCCTGTTTTTCTTGGATTTTTTGATAAAGGTATTAAAAAAAAATAGTGTTAACAACTCGCGGCTAAACTGTGCTTTTTTTACTGCGCTCGTTATTTAAATTTAAACCAACGCTTGTAAAAAAAGCACTAATTTAGTCACTAGTTGTTAAAACTACTACTTTGTGGCAAACATTGTAACGGGTCGGATGAACTTGATAGGATATCAAATGATTTATTCCGTCGTAGTTTGAATGTTCGTGAAGGTTGGCAGATGGTCGCCTTGGTCTCTCTTTTCATGTCTTCTTATTACAGGTTTCCAGAATTCCTCTAGCTACTGATCTTCTAAAGCTCAAATGATTTTGATCTCCGCCATAAGATCGGTATATTTTCCAAGCATTATGCAGGCTAATATCTAAATAATGAGTGGAAAGTACCACTGATATTTTGATTGTCTCTTCGTCATATTTTTTATAACACAAGGATGAAGTACAAGAATGATCTTTTTTCTTTTTGCGAAAATCTTTTTACCGATGATGTGGGAAAAATTTGAGAGGTACTGGATACAATAGCTATGACGTTGTTGTCATGCCACTTGCATATCATAATGCCATTGTCGTCAGTTGTACAGTGTTTTGAGCAACTTTCTTTCCAGAATCTTCATCGGTATCCCAGCAAACATCGACCTACTGGTACTTTACTGCTGGCAACTGCTGGCACCGGCAACAATATGCATTTTTTTGATTATTTTTATATGGCAGAGTTTGCATATTTTAAAAAAGTGCCAAAAGAGCAACATTTTAGTACTTGCTTTTTAATAAAGCAAGAAATTGCACTTTATTTTTAAAACAATCTTAGTGCAGCCAGAGTTAATGACAGTAAAACCTTGTTTAAGTAGATACAAACAAGTGATTTAAAAATATTTTGGTATAAGCAAAAAATAAATAAGATTCCGTGTACAAATTTGTACAAAAAAATACAAAAAATCAAGCATATTATTAGTAGTGGCAAACAACTACAATAGATGTTAAACTCAGCGTGTATTGTACAAAACACTTACATCTTGTTACAAAATAGTTAGCTTGATTCTATTGTAAGTAGATGGGGCTACTTTCAATATTTTTTCTTTACAGAAGATATGTACTACTATTAGATATATTTCTATAGACAGCGCTACCTGTGAACTTGAAAATTATTATCAAGAAGATTAGGAAATATGATGGTGATACATCTAAGAATCATTATCCCCTTCTGGAGTTATGCGGGTTGAGATTTGACCTAAATGGGACTTCTGTGGGACATTTAGGCAATCCCTGGGATATTTTGAACATCTCAATCATTTCGGGGATATCCCTGGGATGTACTGTGCTATTAGGGTGTGAAATTATATTGTTTGTTTTATTTATTTTTTTTAAACTACTTTCTACTTAGTACTTATCCGTTAATGTTTTTATTAATATTAAAAAAGTACAAGGAAAAGATTAAAGTAAAAGTACAACTTTTTTTGTACTAAATATATACATACTGGTCTGATGCAAGTCGTTGTGCCAAATCAGTGCTAACTAAGTACTTCCTACTTAGTACTTTGCCATTATTGGCAGCTCGGAAAGCAAGTGTTTAAAAAGTACAATTTTTTTAATTCATGTTTGCTGGCATTTTCACAATTGGCATTCCCTGTTAAAAAAAAATATTTTTTTTCTGGAATTTTACTATCAATTTGTTCAATTTCTTTCAAAATATTTTGAAATTTTAGCGGTCTCTTCCAGTATCTATAAAATAAAAATTACAGCCTATTGGACCACAGTGCTTTAAAAAAAACACCAAAATATTTTTGCCCACACCCCGTAGGTATACATAAAATCTAACCTCAAATTTAGTAAAATAGTTTCCTAAGACTACTTTTTATATATTTTTGAAGAAAATATAAAGAAGCAAGCACTACATCCCATTAGCCGTGTTAAAGGTCAAAGAAAATGCAATTAAAAATCACTCAAAACCTTAAGCTTAAATCGATAAAAACTCAGTACAATCGTAAGCGGTTGGTAAAATGTTTGTTTTAAAACAAGTGTAGATCGTTGCCATATATCAAAAGATACCTGTAACTATTCAGCATGGGTTGTGGGAATCGTATGATGGTTTACAATCAAAAAGCCATCAATGGCCAACGCAAAGAAACGAAGGGGATGCAAAAGCTTTTAATGGTGGTGCATTGCGGTGCAAAAGATCTAGGTACTACATGGTGCAAAAAACAATTTGGAAAAAAACGATTGGGGGGGGGGGCAAATTATATCCATTTACATGGTCCTAGCGGGGAACGGGAGGGGGTGCAAAAGGTTTTAATGGTGGTGCATTGCGGTGCAAAAGATCTACTACACGGGCAAAAAAAAAATGAAAAAAATCGATTGGGGGGGGGGCAAGTTATATCCATTTAAATGGTCCTAGCGGGGAAAGGGAGGGGGTGCAAAAGGTTTTAATTGTGGTGCATTGCGGTGCAAAAGATCTACTACACGATGCAAAAATTTTTTTTGGAAAAAAACGATTGGGGTGGGGCAAGTTATTTCCATTTAAATGGCCATAGCGGGGAAAGGGAGGGGGGTGCAAAAGGTTTAATTGTGGTGCATTGTGGTGCAAAATATCTACTACACGGTGCAAAAAAATTTTTTGGAAAAAAACGATTGGGGGGGTCAAGTTATATCTATTTAAATGGCCATAGCGGTGGAAGGGAGGGGGTGCAAAAGGTTTTAATGGTGGTGCATTGCGGTGCAAAACATCTACTACACGGTGAAAAAAAAAATGGAAAAAAATCATTGGGGGGGGGGGCAGCCTTCATTTGGCCCTCCCCACATAAAAATGGCTCCATTTTCTAGGGGGAGGGGGTGCAAAACGTTTGCATGCTGGTGCATAGCGGTGCAAAAGTGGTGCATTACGGAGCAATCAAAATTTTTTTTCAACTTTTACTGAGGGGGGGGGGCAAGTTATATGACCCTCTCTATAGTGAGCATCGAATTTGGAACACCCTTTATACATATCAAGATTAAATTAGGAATTTTGCTTTCTCCACGCCAAGCAGTACCCCCTTTGGCAAAATGAGAACTTTATTTTAAAATATCTGTGAGCAGCACCCTGATTGATATAAAATTGACAAATGGCAAAGTATTTCCATTTTTGTTATTTTAGAATGTACCCGCTAGAACAGCTCATTGAGAGTTTAAAAGATAAGCTGAAAATTTCATGTTGCTATAGTGCCAAAGGTTGCAAGTTTTCCTTGCCAATGAAGGAAAAAGAATATCACGAGCAAGAATGTAGACACAGAAGATATAAATGCGAAGGAACATCGTTTGGAATTTGGAAATGTGACTGGGCTGGGGAATATTTAGATTTAGAAAAGCATTTTAAGGTAACGAAATTATTTGTTTTTTATTTAATAGCGCAGGGTATATTACAAATCCCAAAAAGTCCCACTTCTCCACAAATGCTCAACGCCATTAAAGGTTAATGAAACGTATATCATAAGCTTAATAAAATTAATCTCCTTAGCAACGCTTGGTGTGAGGTTAAAAAACATATATCTCGCATCATTAATCTTCCACCACTTGCGTAAAGTACGTTTGCGCCCTTGGCTTACTCGTTACCCCCGCGTACTCGGGCAACAAGATTAAGCCGCGAGCGCAAAAGAACTACTTTACGTCCTAAGTACAAAAATAACTATTTTTGTTTTTCTGTCTAGTGTTATTATGCATTTAGTAGATTCCAAATTATATATGTCAGAATTGTCAAATTTGAGATCAACTTTCTTATTTTAAATAGAACCCCTGTATATTATTTTATTTTTAAATTCTATTGCTTTTGCTGACTTCAAAAACGTAGATTTAAGATATGAAACGTATCCTAAAGTATGGCTATGATATGTTTTATTTATTTGCGTACATACAAAACACATTGATGATTTGATGAGAAAGTCGCCGCATATATACTCTACTTATAGATTGAATTGCAACATTGTATCGGCTCCTGACAGTAGTTATCAAACATCAAAATATGTCAGCCTCCGACAGTTCATGTCAAATTTGTTTTATTTTTTCGTATTGTCGGAACGGGTTTTATCCTCGACTTAAGTTTTTTATAAACTTTTCTCTAACTCGACCTTCCCAAATTTACTCTATATTTCTCTAGAATGAAAATGATTTAATTTTAGGTGGATAATAATTTAAAATCACAAATATGTTTTATACATTTATTTTGACAAAGACAAAATGATGTTAAATTACAAAACCCCAAAAATCTAATTTAAATCAAACAAGTACTTTTACAAACACTTCACACAAATAATTTCCTTTTAAAAAACTTACCATTACTACACTTTAATTGAACTACTAAAAATACGACTTTTATTTTTACATTTTTTAAAAAATAATTATTTAAATTTTACTTGGAGGAAAAGTAAGAGCGATACCCATTTGGGCATAAGGACGCCTTGCAACCGCGTTTATTAAACGTCTGCCTCTCCCGACTGAATGTCGTGCTTTTATAGGCACATACGGATGAGTTGACGAGTTGCTCTCTTGCTCTTCCTTGAGTAAGGCTTTACAAATTTTCTCTCTGTCTCTATACAGTGAATACTTAGTTCAGTTAAACTTTCTTTATACTTATCTTTTCTAACTCTCGGCAGTTTCTGACATTGTTGCATCTATTAAGAGCAGCTTACACAGTCCCGTTTATTAAGAGGAACTACTTTGTTTTTCAAAACCTGTTAAACTAATTTAAGTATTTTACAGTTCAAAATCAATTAGTAAATTTCTATATGTATTTTTACAACTCAAAATCAGTTAGTTAATTTCTATATCCGACATATTCCGCCCTTCTGTAAGGCCTTCTTGGCGACCCGACGACAAATCAGGTCACATGCAACTCTTTCCTGCGATTACTCTGCTTCTCCATCTTTCGCGTGCTTTTTATTCTTTTCTATTCCATGAGAGTGTTTCTTCAGTTACTGTACTCAATTCCAATAACACACTCTTTTATGGGATTGGATGACGGTTATAAAGACGCTGCAGTTGAACATAAATTTGTGCTGCATGCCATATTTCAAACTTTTCCACATATTTTGTATTCATACATAAAACAAAAACAAAATGCCAAATATTAAAATTAACTGCTTGGTTTTTGCAACATAATAACAACTTTAAATACTTATTGTTTCTTGTATAATAAAAGTTAACTGTACGACGAGATGTTGGTTTATCTCGACTTATTTTCTAAGCAATATATGTGCTTAATATTTTTCGTGGTCTTTACAAAATTCACGAAACTAGCCAAACTCAAAACCAAAATATACCATAAAATACTTTACTTAATACATAATATTTTGTCAAAATATCATCATTTGTCATAAAATGTATATCAATAAACTTTAAATTTCTTTAATATTTTAAATCATATTCCATTAATAAAATAAAATACATTCAATACACATTGAAAAGCATAATAAAATACATAATATATTTGTTAATCGAAGCTTTTAAAATCTGTTTATTACACATAACTATTGTCTGACAATTAAAAAGCAACTTTTGGTATAAAATTTTTAATAATAAAATAAAATAACTTAACTGAAAATACTTAAATATATATCATTCACTCAATCCTGAAATTAACGTATCAAGTAAAATTCTTTTTCTCTTAAAATAATATCATATATTACCTTTTAATATTAATTCTCACGCATTCACTTAATCATCATTTCAGTTTTTCATTATTTCATTTTTTGTTTTATACGTATATACGTTTGACGGATTAATCCTTATAAATATATTTTTTCAAAAATTTCATTTATTATGTTTCATATTTAAATATCTTGACATTTTAGTGAAGTAACGATTTTTTAACTTGCGCAAATATTATTAACCTCCCTTACTGGTTTTTGCAATATCTTCCCAACATAAGGGGTACACAAATAAAAATATTAGTCGACATTTTTAAAGAACTCTAAAATATACGAGGCTTAATTATTATTTTCAATCAATAAAACTTATTTTTTCATCAAAATTTTTGTTCTTTATTTGATAACAAAAAATATAAAAATTTATTTTTCAATAAATAAATCTCATAAAAATTGGGTATTACAGATATTTAATTATCTTTAATTAATAACATTATTTAATTATTATTAATGTGAAAACATGATCTTAGACTTTCGTGTAAACGCAGCAATAACCACAACGAAGTATTGAGTGAGCGATCCAATAAGTTCTTACTTTCGCAAATTTAATTATATATCAGTCCTGTATATCAAAAAAATGTTTATTGCGTCATATTTTGAAATAGTTGGTGTTTATTCTGAACATTTTGATCAATTTAACTTCACTGAAATGTGTTAAAAGTAAATCAGAAAACCTTGATCTTTTTATTTTATTTATCATTTTTCTCTTAACAAGATTATAAAACAAAACTTTATATTATATTGGATTAATTATTTTAAATGTAATGCTGAAAAGACTCAACTACATATTTCATTACTCACCTTGTATAAAATATATGTTTCATACTTTCGTCAATCAAATATTTTTAATACTTTGTAACAAACTCTGGCTTTATTCTGTATCGTGAATTTACTTTACTTTCTTAGTTCACGGGTATTGTTCTTATTAATACATTAGTGATGGTTATTCTAAAAATAATTAAAACAAGATTTAGCTGTTTTTTGCCCAGAAATTGTGTTGTGTGTTAGTTTCTTGACTTTGTGTGATTAGTTGGATTACAGCTTATGCTTGATTTAAGACCTGGGGAAAGTTTTCATCTGACAGTATTTTTATCTGACTAACGAAAATTTTCTCTTTGTTGAGAATCCCAAGTCAAAACTAAAAATCGTATCATAGATATTCAAATTAAGGTCAAAACTTCAAATTTGTTGTTATATAAGTCCTTTGAATGCCCACACCGACGTAATTATCTCTTATTAACAGAAAAAATAATAAAAGTTGATTCTTGTGCATGATAAAAAGGTTTAAAGACGCGTTTTAAAAAGTTTGAAATTTAGAACAGTATAAAAATTGATTGTATCCTTTCAGGTCGTCTGTTTCTAATTTATTACAAATACTTTGAAAGTACGAATAACACAAAAATCTGTCAGTGGGTCTAAGAAAGATAGGTTTTTAGTTTTCCAGTATTTTTGTAGTCATTTATTTCACAGCTCCGGCTAAGTTGGTTGTCATGAACCTAAAATATTTTAATTTATAAAAAAAATATCCAGATGTTCTTTATTCCATTCGATTTCACCTCTCTATATTCCTAAAACATAAAAATAATATTATTTTATATTCTATCGCATCGAAATTAAAATATACTTCTATCTCTTTTTAATATGCTCTATTACTGTTTGCCGTAAACAGTTCATACTCAAGTAACAATTGTATGACCTACTGGTTGTGATGACTAAAAACTTAACCAATATTAACGTTGACCTTCGATAACGAAATAATTACCGACGCCTAAACGTTAATTTTACCCTGAAGTTAAACTGCAACGTTTTGGAAACGTTTTCGTATGACTAATGAGTTTTCGTGATTATTTTGGTGTCAAAATAACGACCACCAAACGTTAAAGGGTACACGTCGCACATCTTACGTAATTCTTTGTCAAATTTACGTTTTTTGGTCGTTATGTGGAAAGAGGACGGAAATAGGTCTATTTTATGCACCAACCATTTCTGATCGTTCTGTGCAGAGAATGAGAATCGTTTGTATTTCAAGTCTTGTCATCAACACAATACACAACCTCACTTTTTTTATTTTTCATTTAATTTTTTATTGTAAATTTTATTTGTTTCATAAGGCCCATTTACTGAAGTTTTAGTGGCTAATCCTGAACGCGTAATTTTTCTTCTCTCTCTCTACTTTTTGAAGGGAAATAGACAGAAATAGAAATTTAAGCATTAGGCATTACGAATCCTTGAATATTTAAAAAAAAACTATGATTTATTTTTTTTTAAATGAAACTAGAAACTATTGCTATTGTATTTGTGTCAAACTTTTAAAAAATATGTATTTAATAAAGAAAAAGAAAACCTTTCTTCTGACCAATTTTAATACAAAATACACATTGCACAAACAGTACAAAACATAATACAAAACACAAAGTACGTACTTAGATTGTAGCTTCTTTAAAAGTACAGAACACAACTAATAGGGACAACATTTTAACGAATAAACTACCAGAAAGAAAAACCTTTTTTTTTCTTAATCTATCTAATTATAAAACTAACCTAAACAAAAATAAAGAATTTGAAAAAATATTACAAAGCTTTTTTAGTACGTAAAGGTACTCACACAAATACCTAAATACTAACATAGCTCCAATATTCAGCGCTAAGAGGCTGATAGCCCCCATTGTAAGCTGGCCCTGGGATGAATATTGTAGCTCTGCAAGTATTTATTTGGGTAGTGCACCTACTTATTATTTAGAAATCTCAACTAGGTATGTAAAAAAATACTAGTATCTACTTAAATGATCAAAGGATTATCCCCTTTTTCAAGTTCTTTATCCAAAGTATTGTTTTCCTCTTTAGATCCAATTGATATTTCATCAGCCTTCAGTGTAACTCTCTTTATGTAGGTCTTTAAGGTGGTCCAGTTTTATATCCATATTGTCAATTTCTTTGCACCTAAAAAAATAAAAGAAAAGTTTAGTAAAATTAAACAAAAAAGAGTACTCAGGGAATTTTTAAATTAAATTAATTAATATGAAACTTCCATGACTGAACAAGCTCTGCTTAGCTATGCTTTTAATGCTCATAAAGCAAAAATTCTGAGAGAATCGGTGGTAAAATTTGATGTTTTATATTGAAATTTTATTTGTCAAGACCCATTTCAAGCCCCGATTCGTGTTAATCATGATTAAAGCTTTATGACTGTATCTCATATGAATCTATCATTTAAGCCTTGACAGTTTACCGTCAATAAAAATCAAACATATGGATACTGGGTGTTTACTAAAAATAAAAGAAAACCAGTAAAGTTGTAGTACTTACATGTAGCTATGAGGTTGCAAAGTTCGTTAAGCTTCTCAAGAACATCTGAACTGAACAATCATCAGGTGTGCGTGTGGGACTTCATTATAGTGTTTCTGAACTTTCTGCTTGTTGACCATTAACTTTGCATAATGATTCCATACGTGTGGCTCTGTCTCTGTGTTAAGCCTACAACAGTTTTTACCAACTTTTTCTGGGAATGAATCTGATTTTCTTGCAGCTATTGCTTTGATGGTCCAGATTAGGATTTTATAACTTTATTCACACCGGCAGTCTCGATCTGTAACTTCCTTTTTTGTTGAGGTTTTTTACAACGCACGGGTTTCATGGGCAGAGTTCCGGTACCATCAGACCGAAGTCTTCTCAACAACCTCAAAGGTGCCGGCGAATAGAGGTGACCGTCGTTTCCCATGAATGTGAAACAAGCTCCACTTTGTCAATTTCCAAAATATGGACCACTTTAAACTAGCTCCGGTCCATTTTTTTATTTGGCAAAAAACATTTTTTTTTTAATCGCGGACAGATGAAATTTGGCAGTCTGTCAGCTGTCACCCAAGGAAAAGATTTTGGTACGTTGACATTAGGCGCATTTTGGTAAAGCAGCTGTCGAATCTGTTACCAAAGGACGTTTTTTGGTTGACAAACGGTAAGTACGAAACGACGGATAAGCGCCATGTTGCTTTTTGCAATCACCTTTTTAATTTGAAGCCATATTGTCAAACAGAATGTAAACAAACGCGTTAGGAGCCTTTCATTAGTTTTTCCTAGCAATTCGTAGCTGTTATTACTGTTAAATCACTAATTTAGTTGTATACAGACGTAAAAGTAGTACTGCAACAATTTTTTGTCTTATATGAAATTTAAAAAAAAATAACTTTTTCTAAATCTGCCATATATTTCAGTCCCGCAGTTTTTTGGGCCTAAAAATATCATATTTGAAAGTACACTAAGTTACGTTTCCGATTTTAGTGTACAGAACGCCTTAAAAACGTACATCTTGTTCATGATTATTAATTTGAAAAATATTGATTATTATTACTCTGAATCTTATGATAGATGTTTTTGGTGGAGAAAAAATATAAAATGTTGACTAAAGGTTATATTTTGGGCAATAATAAACACCTCTGGTGCACTTCTAACAAATAACTTATTGTATGTGGCGCTGCAGACAAGGTTGTCATCTTGGTCATTTCTTGACTTGGATGCATACCAAAGGTTACGAGCAACGTTAAGACAACTCGAAAAGTTTTTACCAAATTGGTGTAAAATGGGGTTGACAAAACGTTTCCTACAACGTCGCATCGCAACGTTGTGGTTGCATTTGGAAACGTTGCGGCGACAACTTGTTACTTGTGTACTGAGTACATCAACTAATAAATTTATTTTTAGCATTATTTTCATACAAATTTGCTTTCTTTTAGAAGGTAACTCTTTAAAATTATTCCTCTCACAAATAAATTCTTAAGTGCATCAAATATAATCATCAAAATATAATCAAATTTTATCAACAAACAGTCCGAACCTGCCATCAACTAAGCCAGGATATCGGGACGAGAGCTCTCATTTTTACTCATTTTTATTACGTACTTATACATTTAAACGTTTAGAAAGTTATTTTGCCTCGATTTTACACATTCAAATAAGAACAAAATTATCACTAACGGCAAAGCACTCTATAATTCTTAATTTTTCTGAAATGGCAATGGCATTGTTTTACAGAAAAGCATGTTGCGCTGGTTTTTACCAAATTTATGTTTTACTTTTTTGTTACTTCTTAATCTTAAAGATATTACTAATGAAAATTTGCGTTCAAATATTCCTTAAAAATCACAAAATATCCTGTATCCTACTAATAACATGTTCGTATATTTTTATACTTTCAAGATGTAAAAACTGTTCATTAATTCGCTATGTGAACAACATTTTTATATAACTCAAGGATTTACTAGAAAAATTTTGTACATATTTACCTTTGTAGTGGAACTTCTCTCTGGAAAAACTCAAATTCCCAAAATTTTATATTTTTTTGACCAGTACTTTTTTGTAATTAATTTTTGAAAATTAAAAAAATCACTAATTTGGCCTTTGATATGTATATACAAAAAATTTAATATCTTAGGGACCTCTTAAGCTAGCAAAATGAGTGATGGCTCGTTTTAAAGGTATTTAAAATACCTTTCGAATGATTTAGCACAATGCATACATTTTTCAAAAAAAAATAAAAATATGAAAAATCTCAAAAAGGCCATTTTTGATTTTTTCAAAAAAATATATTATTTTATTCAGACCTTTATTTAGTTACCCTAAAAATTTCATGATGGAGAAATAAGGGGTTCAATAAATAAAACATACCATTAAGATTTTTCCTATATTAAACGCATTAATCAAGTAAAATAAAAATATACACAATAAATATATATACATACATACATATACATATACAACTTCAAATAAGAAATACAAAATATTATATTGTACAACTACATCTTTTTGTCTAATTGTCTTTTAAGAACTTGTGAGGACTCCGTCATTTCTTTTTTGTTAAGTTTATATGTTCTACCGGTAGCAGTAATAGGTTCGACTTTTTTACGAGACTTTCGGGTTTTACTACTAAAATATCCGGATTACTTGGGTAGAAAAACGAGCCTGCAGGGCCTTTTGGATGAAGGAAGCTTACTTTTAGCTCTCCAGTCTCAATATTTTTTCCCAAAATACATGCTAACCACCATTCTTTATCATATTCCACAGTAACAAAACCTGACTCAACATTTTGTTGCAAGGTTTTAGATTATTTTTAATGTCGTTATATTTTTCTTTTTGCATATTAGCGATAAATTTCAATTTTGCTGTCTGTCTGTGAACTCCTGCACAAAATCATCGGATTTTTTCAAAATGGTTTCCATTGTGCATCGATCTACAGATACCCATTTGTTATACGTTACCTAATCAATGGGTTCGTCTTCAAATTTTTTCAGAAGGATGTTTTTATAATGGTCTACTCCTGGACATTCCTGACATCTATTTCCTAGATAGCAATCTTGAAGGTGGATTACACATCATTTTATATAAACACTGATAGTTTTATTTAATTTTGAGGCATTTATCATTAATTTCACATTCTAGTGATTAGTACACACACAGACAGAATGTGTTCCACATTTTCCTGCCAAAATACAGTTTTTAGGTGTAAGTTTACAAAATTTGGAGAAGCCAATTTTTTCGTCTGGAAAATCAGCTTTAAATAAACAATATAATTCCTTAAGATTAGCCAAGACTAATCTTTTTTGTACATGTTCCTTTTCGCCCTCATCTTTCCTGATCACAACAAAATCTTTTTTACCGGGCATTGGTCTGCGTATATCATCCCGTTGATAAAAGTCTTTTATATTTTGGACAACTCTTTCATTCAGGTTTTTTCCAGGCTTTGGATTTGGAGAGCTTAATATCCCATTCTCTTTCACCAATTTCTGTACTGCCCTGGCCATATATTGAGAGACTCCAAATTCTTCTTGAATTTTTGCCCTATTCCAACATTGCGATAAACAAGACAAAACAAGAAATTTTTCACTTCTATTTTTTGTGTTTAAAATTTTGCCTTCAATTGATTGATCATTTCTCGTTCATCGCGGTTGTACTCTTCTTGCTGCGTTAAAGTAGACGTTGATTCCTTGGCAAATCTGGTCATTAACGATTGCATCTTTTCTATTTTTTGTTTATATACATTTTTTTTCTTAATTGGCGAGTCTCCTAGCAATTCCGGGGACTTATTTAACATAGAGAGTGAGTTGACTGGGTCTAAAAAGTAAAATTTAAAAAAATTACAATTTATTTAATTTTTAAAAAGTAATATAAATAGTAAGCTAAGTGCCAGAAATTATACAGCCGACTATTTTGCAAACATATTGATAAATATGAATATCAAAAAAAGTGTCTATTAGATACAAATTTAATTAATAAATAATAATAAAAAAGAAAATTCTTACCAAGCCGCATCCTCGTTTTCTGAAGTCTTAAACTCCTTAGCAAGCCTAAGTCTACACGCATCACAAATTTTCATGCCTATTTCAATATTTTTATAATTGGACATCCACTGCGTAGCATTCTTTAATTTTCCAGAATGTTTAGTTTTAGACTCAATATCAAACGGATTGCAACATTTGGTTTTAAACTTGCTCCAATAATTTTTTTTATTTGACAACATTTTGATTAAAAATTGCTAGATCCACGCACACCCTACACTGTAGAAAAACTTCTAAGCAAATGAATATTAAATTTTGGAATAAACTTGCATAAAAGCAGTCAGGTTCTGCAGGAAATTTCCTGTTAAAAATTGATTTAAAAAATTCAAGAAACCAATAAAATCAAAGGGGTGTGGCCCCAGAGATGGTGCAAATATTAAAAACAATAAACAGGTAATGTAAGTGGATTATTTGAGCAGGAATGGCAAATTTCTCTCAATTTATACATATTATGGGCGAATTATCAAACTATGACTAAAACTATGAACAAAAAAATATTTTTTTTTGAAAAATTTGTGCATTGTGCTAAATCATTCGAAAGGTATTATAAATACCTTTAAAACGAGCCATCACTCATTTTGCCATCTTAAGGGGTTCCTAAGATATAAATTTTTTTGTATATACATATCAAGACCAAATTAGGATTTTTTTTTAATTTTCAAAAATTAATTACAAAAAAAGTACTGGTTAAAAAAATATAAAATTTTGGGAATTCGAGTTTTTTGGTGGGTACAAAATGTGTACCATCATCATCATCAAAATGGGAGGAGGTCTGGTAAAATACCCTGATTGATTTGATATGGAATGACCCAAGAGCGATAACCATTTGGGCATAAGGACGCCTTACAACCGCGTTTATGAAACTTCTGCCTCTCCCGACTGAATGTCGTGCTTTGATAGGCAAATACGGATGAATTGACGAGTTGCTGTAACCTTTTTTTTATACTTATCTTTTCTAATTCTCGGCAGTTTCTTACATTGTTACATCTATTAAGAGCAGCTTACACCGTCCCGTTTATTAAGAGGAACTACTTTGTTTTTCAAAACCTGTTAAAACTAATTTAAGTATTTTACAGTTCAAAATCAATTAGTAAATGTCTATATATATTTTTACAACTCAAAATCAGTTAGTTAATTTCTGTATCCGACAGTATTCTCAATATAAACTGATGAACAAATGAACTGAAACACATGCAAATTGCAAAAAATTTACAGTTAAGTATTTTCGTAAAGAATATAAATTTTGAACAGCGGTTTTCACTGGCGTATAAATCGACCCTTTGGGTTTTTACTAGGGCTTGTCTAATTTGATATTTCGATTATATAATTTATAATAGGTTGTCCATCTTGATTCTTCATTTTTGACCAAGTTTGATAAGTGCGAGAATGGATAGAAACGAAGGTGGGGCTGATTTTTTTTTTTGATTATAAAGGGTTACCTAATATCTAAAAACTTAATTCTTGGATTTTTGATAATTTTTCCATTTTGGAAATTACAGGGAATTTTTGAGAAATTGACATTTTTTCGTTATTTTTACACTTCTTGAATTGAATTGAAAACAAATTTATTGAACCAATAGAAATATTACAATTTTTTGGTCCCTCCTCTACTAAATGTTATAATTTCTTGAAGACTTAAGAAAAGAAAAGACAACCGTACTGATATACCGGGTGTCCCAAGGTGAGTAACCTATTGAATATTGTGGAAACTATACCATGGAAACTTTTCAAAGTTTCTATTCTAACATAAGTCCATGTAAACTATCTTTATAAAATACTCTCATATTTGCAGTGTTGCCATTTGCAGGAAAACTTGGCAACAACTTTCTTATTTTAAATTGAACACCCTGTATATTTTTGGATTCTACCAAATATTTTAGGTACATTTTATGTATAATGTCCTATACCTATGTTCAACGGTTTTTAAAATATTGACAGGTGGAAATTGACATTTTTTAACTTTGACATCCCGTAACATTCTTATCTTGGTTTTTCACGGACTATCGTTTTATACTATTTTTAACCCAGGGTTAAACTCGAGGTTAAACTAATCTTGGGATATTTTAACCTTGGGTTTAGTTATAAAACGATAGCTTGTGAAAAACCAAGATAGAAATGTAAAAACCGTTTTGCTCTATCCTTAACTGTTTCGATGTTATGGGATGTCAAAGTTAAAAAATGTCAATTCACCTGTCAATATTTTAAGAAAAAAGAAAGTTGTTGCCAAGTTTTCCTGAAAATGGCAACACTGCAAATATGACAGTTTTCATAAAGATAGTTTACATAGACTTATATAAGAATAGAAACTTTGAAAAGTTTCCATTGTATAGTTTCCAAAATATTATATACAGGTTACTCATCTTGGGACACCTGGTATATCAGTACGGTTGTCTTTTCTTTTCTTAAGTCTTTAAGAAATTACTACACTTAGTAGAGGAGGGACCACTTTTTAAATTTGTAATATTTCTATTGGTTCAATAAATTTGTTTCATAAGAATGTATTTTCTTTTAAGAACATTAAATAAATTGAATTGAAGATAGTTTACATGGACTTATGTTAGAATAGAAAGTTTGAAAAGTTTTCATTGTATAAGTTTCCAAAATATTCTAATAGGTTATTCACCTTGGGACACCCAGTATACCTATGTAACTAAACCTAGTTAAGAAAAAAATAAATAATGTATTATATTAATGTATAGGTACGAATTTTTGTGAAAATTAAAAGAAAGAAAAGAGTTGTTTTACTCTTAATTTGAAAACTTTTAATGCTATTGTTTTTACACGTTGAGGAAGTTATTTCTAAATTAACGCCTTTAAAAACAATCGAGTTTTTTAGATGATTACTTTTCACAATAGGTAAATTTAAATATTTGTTTTCTCTCGTCATATAATTGTGTATCAGGGGGGCAATTCCAGTGGGCTATCGTTATGAGATAACGATCGCTATCGCCATTTTTTTACTGTTACGGCAACATCACTTATTGTTAATTAAAAAGAAGGCTTGAATGGCACGCAACCTGCAATACTTTCCCAAAATAACTATCAAATGCCGACAGTCAGTCAAGTTTGTTTACCATTTTTGGACCTTGCGGCGAATTTTCGGGAAAATAATAATTTTCATGAACTTTTTGCACGCAATAGGGACTAAAAATCTGATCACAATGTGATGGTGGACGACTGTTATCAATTTTTGAGTGAATTTTGTTTGGAAAAGACACGTTCTTTGTGAAGAAAAACCCACATGGGCCTTGTGTGGAAGTATCACCAGATTTTTTGTTTGGGTAAGTACTTATAATTACTTTATCTTATGTTCTATTCTGTTATTTTTGGTACTTAAAGGCCACTACTACTACAGTTTATACATTTTGAAAAGAGGTGGTCAGAAAACCGAAAAATAATTTCACAAAATATTCAAACATCATAGGAAAAAAAGTCAAGAATGCAGGATTTGTTTGATCCAAAAAGTCGGTTTAATCTTTTTGTTGAAAATATCTGACATCAACCAATATCTACCTATATATTGAGAAAAAATCAAATATAATTTATTCAGATACTGACACTTGCTCACATATTTATCATGTATTGTGTTTATGCTTGTATTTTTTGTGGTTATCACCAAATTACTAAATATTATGCCTTGTATAAATGATAGTACTTACAACAGAACGCATTGAGTACCTAGTTGAAGAGAGGCGGCTGATTCTCAATTGCTATGCACCACCAAGCAAAAATTTTGCATTCCTTCTCATTCTGTCCCCTCTTCTCCAATGATTTTTTTGCACAGGATAGTACATCTTTTGAAACCCCTCCCTCTGTCCGCTATCGCCATTTAAATCAATAAATGACAGACGAGAATCATGTACCTAACTTTCGTACATTCAAATTGATTTTGCTAAAACAAATTCTGATGTACACATTTCCTTTTTTAAGGTTTGCAAAGTTTTAATGTTTTAATGTAATGTACTGTTCGTTTTTTTAGGTCAACTGTTGAAAATGTACAAGAGCAGGTCCCATGCTGTAGTGCTAATAAGAGAGAAAATAAATGATGAAGTTTGGGAATAAACACTTACCATAGCTTCTCAATGTATATTGATAAATTATCCATAGAAATCAGTTTTGGTAAGTTTTCAATTCCAACACCTGATTTTAAATTTGTAGGTACACCTATTGTCAAGTAATGCAAACTATCCTAAGATTTTGTCTCATAGAGTCAAGTATTGTCAGGTTGTCAGTTTTCGTACACCTATGGGAGGTGTTGGCCTTTCGGTTTTAGATTCTGAGTTTTAAAAATGTTTACTTAAATCTCGGATTAATAATAAGGCATGTTTAAAAAGTAAACAAAAACTTCTAGTAAATTTTACCATCAGTAGCTATAGTCATGACTTTTTAAATCGACCAATTTGGGATTAATTTGTTTCTCAACATGTTTTAAAATTGATAATTTTTGACACTTATATGCTATTATTTACATGCATTGGTTAAAAAAAACTAGATTTATTTTTTTTTCTCTGTTTGTAAATATTTACTTACTTGCTTATCATTTAATATTGTGGTTTCAATAAAACCAAGATATCTGAAATTAAACACAGAATAGCTAGCTAATAGTAGCTTTCAAAAGACCCTGTTTAATTTTTCTATTTAAAAAAAATATATTGTTTAGTTAAAAGAAAAAAATTTGTGTAAATATAATATTTTTGTATAAAAGTAAAGTATTGTGGTTTTTAACTAAACATCATTTTAAGTTTCGCAATTATGTCAGTTATAAATATGTCATTTTTAAATATTTAACCTTTGCATTTCTACGTAACTTTAATATCAATTTTCTCACCTTTGTCAAAATCAAAATGCATAAAACTTTTAGCTTTTCAAGCTCTACTGTTGATCAAATTCCTGACTTAAAAACTCTTTTAGTTTTTAAAAACAAAAAAATTTAATGTGCAAAATGAGGGAAATAATTTAATAATAATAAAATGTAATTTTACTCGGAAGTCATTTTATTGGGATAATTTCAGATAATTTCGTTTTTTTAACCGGTATCAGAGAGTTTTTACCTCGACTCCCCCTTCCTTTGGGACGCCACTGGGTAACCATATACACCTATTTAACAAATCTTATGCAGTTTTGTTATATAACGTTTACAAAAATTGAATTATTTCATTCACATTACATTTTTTATGCATAGATTTGATGGATGTCACTAATAAAAAGAATAAGTAAAATTGATAATACAGTACCTAAAATGTGTTATAAAAAATCTAAACGTTTTACATGAAAAAGTTAGCTCATTTTTTTCCTCGTATTAAAAGGTCAATATCTCAATAACTAAAAGAGTCTCAAAGCAGGAAATTTAATCATCAGTAAAGCATGAAAGAATAACAATATATGAAAAGTTTTATTCATTTTGATTCAGGCCTAGATGAGAAAATTAACTTTAAATTTAGCACAAAATTTGAAAAATATTGTGTGAAGTATTAATTCAAGTGAACTAACTGGTTAGCTATAATAAATTACTTATTTAATTTCAGATCAATCATTTCTCGTAATTATTAAGATGTATGATAGACATTTTAGCAGGCAGCACCTCACCCCACGCATTTTCGCAAAATCCGACAAAATCATATGAAGGACAAAACACATATGGTAAGCTACCTTAACCACATTAAAAAGAAAACATTTTAAAATCCAAAAATTTGTCAGTAAAAATAAAAAATTTGGCTACTTTTTGGAGAATTGTTGTCGTTCCAACCAATTATAAATTTCTACTTCTTTATTGCTGTAATTTAAGTTTTTGTTTTCTACTATTTCTACAAGGTGGGATGAATTTTTAGGGTAAATTTGTATGTCCACAGGATATTTAAAAAAAAAAAACATTAAATAACAATTGAATATCTTGGGGTAACTAGGGGATAAGCCACACTTATTTCGTTAATTTACAAGAAAAAATCAATAGTCTTTTTCCACTTGGATCCCAACTTGTTAGATTTTCTGAACTTGTTCCCTTTGTTTCCCCAAGGTTTTTAATTATTATTCACTATCTTGACAGTTTTTGTGATCGACAGTTTACATTATTTTCTTTAAATAATATATGCAGAGGCCAAATTCAAATTTTTTTACCACCTTAGCCAGAAAGTGCGTTGGTCCAAATTCCTTTTAAGCATTGACCACCACTTAAGTTTCTAATTTACCTTAAATATTAAGATATGCGGTAAACAAAAGATGCTCAATAATTTTCAAAGTAGAATGTGATGTAAAACTTGGTCCGTACTTTTCTAAAAGAATCTAAATTGGCAGACAGCAATAAAACTGGTGGCCAAAAAATTGGTGAAATATAGTCGATGTAAGTCTAATAAGTCGGATTATACCTACTCTTGTTTAAAGGGCGAGGTGATTAAAAGTTACTATTGGTGTAATTGATTAATTTTATAAACCAAACCTAAAAGCTTTCAATCCTAAATAGCCATTTTACTGGCTTACATTATGAAATACATCTTATTTTTTTCTTTCAGGTTAGCAGTGCCCAAGCTGATGAATGAAAAGATGCAATCCACCAATTATTGAAATATTAGAAAACATTTTTTAATTCTAAATAACATTTAAACCAATAAGTAAAATAAATCAGTTTTGTTTCCCAAATTTTATAATTTTTTAATAGCAATAGCAAATCAATTTTTTTCTTTGGTACATCATAAATTCGTAATATTAATTTCAAAACTAAGTAAATCTGGCCATAAAATTAAATTTACCTAAATGCGAAAACCTTAATGCAAAAACTTGTTTATTTTAAGTACTAGTTTTTCAAGGGTAGTATTTATAAAAATAGGTCTTTCAAGTAACCATTTATTTTATTATTTAGAATCTATAACCTTGAGTTATTAGTTTTTCTGCGAGTCCTAAAAATATGTTGACAGAGCAAGTATTATAAAATTATTAAAATAATTTGCTTAAATAGCCAACTGCTATACATATCATGCTATGCTATGTGTGTCTGGGAAAAAATAGCATTTAGGTAATTAAAAATGGATGTAAAATAATTTAGGTAAATAAATCACATCAGCTCAATTTTTTAAAACATCTTCATCAAATTTTTTTTTAAGCAACCAGAGCTAAAAATAACCTAATACTGTACTTAACTTACCCCACCTCACCCATATAAAGGCTCTTGATTTATCTGCTCTGCTGATAATTTAAAACTTATTAAAATGACAATTATAAGACATTTTATCAAAAAAAACCCCTGCCTTATTTTAAAAAGTTTGCAATAACTTAAATTAATATGTTTAGAATAAAGAGGTTTTACATGTGTGGCAGTGAGCAGTAACTGTGACCCATTCTTTCTACGATTTCCCTAAAAAATCTCGAAATTTTCACGAAAAAGTTCCAAAATCGCAGTTACAATAGGTACAATGTTCCATAACTTAAGTGACATTTAAATAAAGTATTCAAGTTATGCTCTGGCAGATTTAAACAAATGTGACCTAACAGGATTAAATAATGAAATTTATCCTATATTTTACACAACTGTTTAGGTACATTAAAAGTTATTTTTTTTTTTTTTTGATGGGAAAACGAATAGCATTTAGCATACATGTACGTATATTGCATCAGTTTCTTCTGAAAGTTAGTTTCACTAACACACTATACTTTGCCATAATTATCACGAAGTTCTTCGTATGTCTATTGAACATCTATGTCTAGTTTCATCTAGTGCCTTGGAAGGTTGGTCTATGTCTTACTTGAATCCATCCATACTTAATAGGTGCTTTCGTTAAAGGGTTGTGGCCCGGGGTGTGGTACTTGATTCGAGACTTGATCCTACTAGAAGGTTTCTTACATGTAGCTCCATTCACATACCCTCGCACATTGAACCTAAAAATAAGCAGGATACAATTTAAGTTTTTTCAAAATAGTACTTATCCAAAATCCTGTGTATACTTGCTACGCAGTCTAAAGATCCCTGCCCTCGACAAAGAGGTGTCAGGCAAAATTAAGTTCTCTTAGAGAAAGAAAACTTACATCCTAAGGGGCACGTGCATCAGTCGGGGGTGCACGGGGGGTATGGCAAAAAGGGTCCATTATGCAGCCTAATTGCCAGGGCTACGGGCGCCCATCTACTACTACTATCCAAAATCCACAGTTTAAGTATTTTTTCTTTGGTAAACTAAGAATCTAAGTCAGTAGTTTTCATTTTAATTAAACTATCTTAGTAGAACATAAAATATATAAATGGCCTCAATAGCTCCAGCTAATGCGCCCATGTATTGTTTGCATGGTTCCTACATAGATGCAAACCATGTATAAGTCATATATGCTGACTTGTTAACTTTAAGCCAAAATCGTTAAAGTATGTTGCATAAAGTGAGCTTTAATTTCTCTCTCAAAAAAAAAATCGAATTACCTTTTACTGTATAAATTTAAAGCATTTTTTAGCTAACAGAATAGTGCAAGCGGTTTTTTGTTTTAATTTATTATATTTATATTCTTGATAAAGACACCGAACATTCAGTAATAAAGAGTTAAAGACTAACAATTAAAGGAAAACATTTTATGTATCAGAAGCAAATAATCACCCCAAAGTATCACATTCTCACCCACCCTGACTTTAATTTAAGTAGGTAATAAATTTTAGCAAACTCGTTGCAGGTTGGGCCATGCTTATCTATTCTGCCATAAGGGCTTTACAGAAGAGTATAAAATATAAACCCACCTTAAAAGAGCACTTTCATAAATAGCTAGTCGGGAAGTTTTGATATCCAAGTTTAGGGTGAGAAACCAATATTTCCCCATAACAAAAGCTAGTTTTTCTTACTGTGCTGCTCTTTGTGGGCTCCAAATATGATTTAAACTATTTTCGTCCTCCATTCGGGTGGTTAAAGAAAACACAGGAGAAACTAGTCGGCAGGAATTATAAAAAGTATATTCTTTCTCGATGTCTGCAACCATCGCAGAAGAAATCATATTAGTTTTTCTCAATCATTATAGTCAAAAGTTGTATTTTTGTGCGAGTTTAGTCGTCAAAGTCGAATTGACACGGCCGCGGCCATTGTGAGACTGGTAAACCAAACAAACCGCGGTGTTGCCGCGATAACGAATTCGCTTCGTAACGATATCGATATGAGCCACTGGAATAGCCCCCCTGGTTCCTCACTGTAAGTGTTAGGCTAGACTGTCTTGTATTGTTGATTACTTCGTCTATAAATAAGCAGGTTTGTTTTTTGTAAATTGTTGATAGACATGGAATTTTAAAAGTAAGGTACAATTCTTTGCTAGGATATCTTGGCATTAATCCATAGATATTTTTTATTGCTTTATTTTGTAGAGTCATTAATTTCCATGACAGAGTTTCATCTAAGTAAAGAGTACATAAGAGTAATTTAACTTAAGGTTATCCATCTGAATACTATTCGAATCTGTATTTCTAACGCTTTACCTATAAACATGTAAGAAAATTTTCCTATATTTAGTGTTAATTTGTGAGCGTTTAGTGTGTCAAAATCTTCAATCATGTTTTATATTTTCACTTATTTCAGCTTCAGAGTTAGCGTGATAGACTGGTAAAGTATAAAGTGTAATTTTACCTTTGTTCGAGATTAGAAATGGAATTGACGTAAATTAAAAACAGGATAGGGCCCAGAATGGACTCTTGTGGTACTCCGCAGTTAATTATGCTTTTGGTACTCATGAGTCCATTCACAAAAAATATATAGTTTAAAAAAAGCTTCTGACAATCATTTCCATTTTTTTAAATATTAAAGATTAATTAACCGTGTCAAACGCCTTTCGAAGATCCAGCGACCCCATAGCGCATTTAAATCCTTCATTAATTTTTTCTTGTATAAATTTACTGTGTCTGCGGTTGCTGAGCATGGGTCACTGGATCCTCGGAAGCCATACTGAGATGGATAAAGGAACTTAATTTTACTAAGATAACTAACTAACCTTATATTAATAAGCTTTATTATTAATTATTTATTATTATTATTATTAATAAGTTTGGAGAAAGCTGACAAGATTGATAAAGGCCTTTATACAAAGGAATCAGTCTTGCAACTTTGCACCCCTCAGGTATGTCACCTCTTTCAAAAGAAATATTTTCCAGCCTACAGAACACTGGATCCACCTCATTTTGACAAAACTTGATTGAACGTACTTCTATTCTACTCATTTATTGGGTGCATGAACATACTGCTGTTAGAATAACATTCAAACTTCATGTCTATGGTAGGACCTTAGCTAGATCAGATCCAACATTTGTAAAGTACTTGTTGAAACCTTCACTAATCATAGATTTATTGTCAACGATCTTACCATCTACATTAATAGATGAGACTTCATTTTCAGTTTTAGGACCTACTTGTGAGTTTTTTCTAGAGTCAGATTTTACGTTTTCAAACAAAGTTTATTATAGTGAAGATTTTTCGAATGTTTTATACAGCTTTTGATACTTCTTACTATTTGTGTGTATCTTGTTTTCATTTGAGGATTATTAGGTAGTTGTTGTATTTTTCTTTGATAATACTTTCGTTGATTAAGCAAATTTGTTAGTTCCTCTGTCCCCCAGGGTTTTTGTGAGCATTTTAGCTTAATTGTCTTTTCCTGTATAGTTGTATTGCTAGAAAAACAGTTTTCTAGTTTATTGTATACTGTGTTCACTTCCATAAGTTCCAGGTTTAGGTTATTTAGGGAAACTAGAGGCTCTATACATTTGACACTTGCTATTTTGCGAGAAGTGGTCAACTCATATTGCCCTCTCTTTTTAGTTTTTTTCATATTTGCATGTAAAACGTATTTTATGAAATGGACTGATGTTTTGTTGTCTCTTTTTATAATTTCCCTAGACAGTTTTTGAAAGATTGATTTTTTTTGGTTAGTAAAATATGTCAAGCTTTGACAAAACAAAAACAAACAGTGAATACACACACACACACAGATATTAAAAATGTAAATATTAGATAAGACTCCTACGATCTATATTTTTGTTACTCTTTTTCTTACAATAAAACATGGAAACATAATGTGTTATTTATTAACGAAGTACTTGCTAAATGCTTACGTTTGTAACTACTGCTTGTAGCTTACTTACCTCGCAAACTCGGCTATTTTTATTAATTTAACAGCTTGGCAAATGCATGTTTTATTTTCACTTTTACTTTCTCCGCTGGACAACGATACAATACAAATTTGTCGAGGCACGTATTTTTACAGTTTTTGATATAGCAAAATTCCATTTTTATGACGTTTCTGAGTCAAAAATCAAAATGACGTTTCTGAGTCAAAAAAGTTATTTATTGTCAGGGGTACCAACTATCCAACACACAATTTCAAACATTTCCCTAACAACTGTCATATCCAGTTGTTCACCTCTGGTAAAACAATAACTGTCAAAAATCGTATACAGGGCCTCTATGGGAAACAAGTGATTTTTTTATTTCTGGATAATCTATGTGTTTTTATGTATTGTTTTAGATGTTGAAATCTTTTTAATATGAATATGGACTTGTATATCATGATCACTGATGTCATGATTAATTACAGATAAAAAGTTGTTATTTCTTGCTGAGTTGTTTGTCAACACATGATCTAAAAAGTTTGCCCCTCTTGTTGGTATACTTGAGTTCACCAACTGCAAACCATTGGATTCGAAAAGATTTTGGTACTGTTTCGTGATATGACTGTTTTCCAGCATATTTATATTCAAATCACCTATGATTATTTTATGTACTTTCTTTCTTTGTGACATCTCTTCATCTAGAAGCTGCATTTTGTATATTTTGTGCCTTTTGGTTTGGATTATAGATTGATGATATACTAAGATTATGTTCCTCAAGATACAAAGATCCATGTTACTCCACCTTTACTCAGTTTCTTGAGCGCTTTGGTTTTTAAATTTTTATAAGTAAAATCAGCTGATCCAACTCCTGCTTGCTGACGTGATGCATAAAATTAATTGTAGTTAGGTAAATTTTTTTCTGGTTCGCTATTCCAAGCTAAAGCCTCTCCAAGCTAATTTTAGGTTACCAATCACGGCCGAAATTTTGTTTTTGTTTTTGTTTAGAGTAGATTCTTGTTAAAAAAAAAACGCCAGAAATATTTGTTTTACGCGATCATTCTCTACGTGCTAGGAGCCTAAGACGAGTTTCTTAAAGTTTTATTGTCCTGTTAAAAGTTTTTTTAGCACTATTCAAATATGAACATGTTCATTTGATAGTTTGGACCATTATCTCGAAACGTTTTTTTTTTTTAATTTTTGAAAAATGTCAACCATAGGAGTATTTTTTTTAAAATTATGGTTAGTTATGCCTATGATAGCAACAATTGTTTTTTGATTTTGTTTATTACCATATTTTTGTCAACCATTGGCGGAGTTAAAAAAATATTTTAGTTATTTAAATGATAAAGGTACTTAAATTTAATATGGATTGTTATATTTTCAAAGGGATATCATCATCGTTATGTTACTAATTTACAGTGACGCTGTGTGTCACTCGTAAGCGAAGCTATTAAAATAATTTCAATATTTTAATGAGATGTGTGACATTCATTGTTTTTAGACATTTTATGTTGCTGTTTATGTTTTTCTTTTTGTTTTAATATTCCAGTGTTAATCGTAATTTATCATTGGCGGAGGAAAAATTTCAGAAATTAAAAGCCTCTCACAAGCTTTTTTTTTGTTTTGGGTTATGTGCATTGTTTAGATTGTAGATAAATCTAACTTTTACGTAATTCTATGTTGATACAACATCTTCCTTTATATATCCACATCAATTAATTATTTTTCTATTTTAAAAATAAGCACAAACTTGAGACGCCATCTAAGTGTAGACAGAGAAACTAAGAGGATGTAATAGCAGTTTACTTTATTTATAAAACGTTAAATTGATGTGTCGATAGAGAATACCCCTACCTACGATTAGTGTCGCCAATGGAGACTGTGTTCAAACTTGTCTAATATGTAATATTCTTATTCACTTTAATTTATTGAGCGATAGCATACCGCAAAATTTGTCTAATATATTATATTTGGTCTAACCCAAATAATTTTAAGATTTTCTGTTTCGTTATAGTGCCGCGCATCAGACAAAGATAGTGAGAAAAAATCCGCATAAATTCAGGAGTAATTTCGTTAATCGGGCAGTTTACAACAATGTTTGTCCTTGTTTTTAATTTTGTGGTGTAAAATTAAAGAAATATTTAACAACAAAATCAGAAACTTTATAAATTAAATTTTAAGATTAGGTGACTAAAGTCACCTGTGTCAGTGACCCAGTTAAAGTGAATTTATTTTATTTTTATTCTGTTAGCAACAGCTTAACCTAAAAAAATTGAGGAAAAAACTTTTTATAGAAACTTTGTGTTGTGATTGGTCAAGCATATTTTTGAGTAGATAGGGTCCGACCGTTACTGATTAGAATCTGCCTCTTTTACCATCCAGCGTTCGAAGAGGCAAGTAGTTTTTTGACTTTGGAATTATTAGGTATGTTGAGGGAAATATTTTAATATATTTTAAGTACCTATATTTTTAATAGCAATATATTTTTGTCTCTTGTAGTATAGCTTCACGTTTTGGTCATTGGTTTTGCATATTTAGTATGCTATTTTCTCTTGGATTTGATGAAAAGTAATTTCCTAATTGGTTAGTCGACAAACTGGATCTGCCTAGTTTTCTTTAAAAATATTAAGCTTGTATTTGAAACCATGCTCATTTATAGCTGTCTTTTAGGATTTCACTTACTGAAGCACATTTGGTTTGGGTTAGACAGTTTTAGACAACCATTTATTTTGTCGTGTGACGATTTTAAGATAACAAAAACTATGAGCGCATTTTTATTGTTTTAGGATAGTGTTTTGGTCTCAAAACTCTTACCTGGTAAACCGGAAATTTATTTGATAATTGGAAAAATAAATTATCAAGGGTAAGTTTTAATTAGAGTGACATATAACCTCAATTTTAATTTACTGTTTACTATTTAAACCCCGCGTGGGTTTCAATTTTTAAATTTTCTTTTCTTCTAAATTGAAACTTTCTTCTTAAATCGAACAAAAGATTGTGTGATTATTCAATAAACAAATTTATAATTATAATAATTCAAACTGTGTCCAAAACTCAAGGAGGGTTGCTTTAAAATGCTTAAAACCAAACATGTCACTTAAACTTAGGACCGTTCTAAAATAAACTAAACCCTTTTAGTAAATCTCCCCGTAATTGTTTATAGCTCATCTGCTACGCCCATGATCGCGAAAAACAAATATTTCTGGTGTTTTTTTTTAACAAAAATCTACTCTAACCAAAACTAAAAAAAAAATTATCGGCCGTGAGTGGTAACATCAAAAAGTGTAAAAACAACGAAAAAATGGCAAATTTTTCAAAAACCTCTTGTAATTTCCAAAATGGAATAGTTATCAAAAATCCAAGAAATCAGTTTTTAGATACTATGTTGGGAATTCTGTTCAAAATTCCCTTGAATTATCAACAAAGTTAAAGATATTTCACTCCAAGAAGGTGAAATTTTAATCTCGTTTGATGTTAATTCGTTGTTCCCTAGTTACAATACCTGGAGGAATACTAAGAAAAAACAATCTAGAAGACAAACAGACTTTAGAATATCTATCTTTAACAAAACTCTGCATGAATCAAAATTACTTTCAATATAAAAATAACTACTACCAACAATTAGAAAGAACCACAATGGGTAATAGTTTATCACCTTTTACTGCAAACCTCTTTATGAGCAAATTTGAATCAGATATAAGTAAAGAATTTGATTATTTCCCCAGAGTATGGTTCAGGTATGTAGTCGATGTGTTTGCAGTATTCAACACTAAAGTAACTGATGTTGAAAATTTTATGGAAAAAATAAATAACAAATTTCCCACAATTAAATTTACTTATGAAACAGAGAACAACGCCATTTCTAGACACTTTAGTTATAAGAAATAAAAATAAATTAGAATTTGACCTATACAGAAAAGGAACGGCCACCAACAGGTATATTCCAAATGACTCTTTTCATTGCTTACAACTTGCAAGTTTGCACTTTTTAGCACATAGATTAGTAAATTTCCTCTTAAACAAAGAAAGATTTGAAGCAGAAAAGAATAGGATTAGGAATATTGCTGGCGAAAACGGTTACGACGAAGGCTTATTGAATAAGCTGATAAATAGACAAAGGGGAAATGCGGCTTCAGTGCTAGAGACTTTAACAGCCGAATCAGGTTTAGAAGAAGTGTTTTATTTATAGTTTTTATATATGTTTATTTTTATTTAATTTCTTGAATTTTTATAAATTTAATCTATATTTTTATATTTTTAATTTATTACTTATTATATAGAATTTTATTAATAAAAATTATAATTGGTAAAGACATTCTTTTCAAAAGACCTTTCGGAATTCCACTTTTTTCAGACAAAAAGATACCTGCGACTCTAAATTTGTATCAATTCCTTATAATACTAATTATACAAAAGGATTACAAAAAGTATTTAATAACACCGGTCTTAAATTAGTATATCAATCCGGAAACACAATAAGAAGTTTACTATGAAATCCCAAGGATAAAACTACAGTTCTAGAAAAAAGTGGAATTTACGAAATTAGTTGCATGGATTGTAACAAAAAATATGTTGACCAAACGAGACGCTCGATTCAAAGAACACTTAGCACACTTAAAATACGGAAGAGCAGAAGAGTCAAGTATGGCCGAGCATGCTTTTGAAAACAATCATAGATTCACATTAGATAACCTAAAACTTCTAAAAAGTGTACCAAACAAAAGACTTTTGAATGTATATGAAAGTATGGAAATCATTAAATCCAGAAATAGTTTAAAAAAAGATGATTATTTTTTAGTTGAGAGGAGATAGGATTATAAAGCGTGACCAATCACAAATTATTAGTCTTATCTCTGCCCACTAAAAGATAGTATATAAGATAGAGTGTAGGTTAATCTAGTTTATTGTTTATCGTCTCCTGATGATGCAAACGTTGTTAGCGAAACGTGCGTCGAGTGCAAAAAAGTATAGTTTTGGTTTGTGGAAAACAATCAAAACTTTGTTACAGTTTTTAGAGATTAGGTAACCCTTTATAATGAAAAGAAAAAAATCAGCTCCACTTCTTGCCCTTACCAAACTTGGTCAAAAATGAAGAGTCAAGATGGACAAGATGTATAATCCAAATGTCAAATTAGACAAGCTTTTTCGTACCCCTAGTAAAAACCCAAAGGGTCGATTTTTACGCCAGTGAAAACTGCACTTCAAAATGTATATTCTGTACGAAAATATTTAAATTTTTAGAAATTTTCATGTGTTGGAGTTCATTTGCTTACCAGTTTAGAAACAATTCTGATAGCATAATTAATAAAAGATTTCCAATTTTGCAGAAAAGCAGCGAGAAAAATAAAAAGTTCCTTTGTTTCTTGTTTTATATAATAAACTACTATAACAACTAACTAATGAACTATAATCTTTTCTTTAGACTCTATACAAGTCAGAACTATTTTACGATTATTACATAGAAAAACATTTTTTCCTGCCCAAATCTGTGATTTTTTTTGTAATAAGAAAGTAAATAAGAATATATTTTTTTATTTTCATTTTGGTGTTCTTAAAAGCATATACCTACGGACTTAGAGAAAACTCTTACTAAGGGCATCGTAAAAAACAAGTTACAGCGCCTCTGGGGACTCGGTCCCGAAGCTCACGCGAGAAATCGCGCCGATGACATCTATCTTAATCAATGTCCATCAATGTCAACATCTTTTCGTTTATTTCATGAGGTTTTTTTTGTTGAAGTTTTTTAGTTTTGTGTATTTTTGGTCTTTTTTAAACTGTAACAGTAATTTCTTGGATTTTTGTAAAAAGTACAATTGGAAAGCTATGCCAAGTGTTGTGTCCCAGAGTGCCCTTTGCTTCATCGGTTTCCACACCCTAGAGATCAACGCTTTATAGGTTTAGAGTATGCACCCGACATTTTAAACCAGAAAACTATTCAAAAATGGACAAAGCCTTCTAATTCGGCATGAAACAGACTTTAATGGTAAGTACCGGGCAAGGTTTCTACATACCAGAGGAAAAACAGCATATTCAATAATAGAGAGTTAATAGACCACTAATTTATCGTCACCTTATTTCCTTACCGTAATTGAGATGCTAAAAAGTTTTAAAACCACAAACATAAATTACCGTAACCGTATTTTTTTGCGCACATACAAACTGCAAATTTACTTTCACAAAAAAATTAAAAACCTATAACTAAACAAAAAAACGAATTATCATTTACCAACTGCAGCTTTTGCTCATAAATAAATTTGGTTAGTTAGAAAAAATTACCAAGCGGGCCCCGTTAAGCCTCCGTAAGTAACGTATTTCGGTTATTTTTGGATACGGGAGAAAAATAACCGATTTTGCCTATGGTATCACCAATTTTGATATCTATTAACGCTCTACTAAGACTGATAGGGCATTTATTTAGCCTATTTGTTAATTAGGTACATTTTTTTAGCCCATTCCGTTCAAAAATGCTAGTTACACCAAATTTTTTAAAAACGAAGAAAACTCGCAAGTCTTAAAAGAAGCTGCTGCTATTGAGGCCGGCATGGAAAGCAGAATAAATAGTTTATTAATAAAGACAATAGTTTTGATATGGAGGCCTCATGTATACTATTATATCTTCTTAAAAGAATAATATAATATATTAAATAAGACGCATTTTGTTAATTTCTTAAATTTATAGTCATTAGAATCTACAATATTTTGGAAAATAATATTAATTATTGATGAATTAGGTTTTCCAAAATAATGTTGTATCTAATGAACTGAAATACTTTAAAAAATACCCGAATTCAAATTTCCCGGCGCCGGCGACGCTACCCTAATTTAAGCTTCGGGACCGAGTCACTAGAGGCGCAACAGTAGCCAAAACCTTATAACAGGACCCTAAGTCGTCAGATCACCTTCTATACCCGTAGGTACATATTTTGTGAGTCCCTGTATGCATTTTTGACATATTTCATTTTTAAAGAGTCGAAAATCGATTGCCACTGTCGTTGCCAAAACCCCCTATTTTTTTAGTTGGCGTAATTCCTTCGAAAAAAAATATATCTCTCAGTGGCAGGGGAAAAAATAATAAATACCAAAAATAAAAGCTAAAAACTATCACGTGTTTAAAAAAATAAGATAAAAGGGATTTTTTTACAGAGGATTTTAGTCACATTTTAATAAAGTGGTTAAACAAATTCATAAGGCGCGTTTTGTCGAGCTTAACATAGTTACTATTGTTTTCTCTTTCAAAATGGATTTGTCCGAGAGATCCAGCATACAACACAATCCCAGAAAATACCCGCCTGTGCACCCTTCGACCCCGCATTATCTGTCAGAGACAACTATATGTAAATTAAATATTTAATAAATCAAAAAAACGATATTTAAATGAGTTTATTTAACAATATTAAATATTTTTAAATACAGAATCCTTAAATATATTTACACTTATATTAAATTAAAATATCTTCGGGCATTTAATCAAAGGTAGCCAAATTACCACTTAAAATTGATTTTAAAAAAGCCAGCAACTGGTTTTGAGTGCATTTTTTTTAAAAAAAGGTACTAAATTTTTGCCAAATATTTAAATGTTGGCTTTTGCAAAATAAATATACAAGGATACACAAGTTTATTTAGGTTTGGATTTTCTTTTTCTGTGATAACTTTGCGTAACAATCATAAATAGCAGTAAAAAAAAACAATTTAATTAAAATCAAAATTTTGTATAACTAAAAGCAATCCAGGGACATTAAAAAAATTAAAAGATCCATTAGATGAAGTTATATTGGTTTCGGGTGATATAAAAGGAATTTCTGTTAATTCCCTCATCCCAACGCTTTTACTGTTTTTTGAAGGGCCATTTTTTCTAGAATTTCGTTTAATTTTGCTTTTAAGAGATTTTAAATAAATTTTTATGCGGTAAAGCGGTAAATGGAAATGAAAATTCTTTAATTTTGTGGTTTAAAGTTACCCCCCTTAAAAATATGTTTTTTAAATCGCATTTGCTAGAGTTTTCTAACATTTGATTTTTAAAGTTCATAAAAATATTTTCCAAAATTAAAAATAGTTCAAAAACGTTTGGGTTGAGATATTTTAATTTTTTTGAGCTAAAATCTTTAATAGCTACAAATTTTGTATAAGAAGCAATAAATTGTTTAGAAAATATATTTATTTTTGCAATTATCGCATTAACTTTAAGACTTTTGAAGACATATCCCGCACAATTATAAAGGATGTTAAGTTTAGTATTTGTATCCAAAAATCATCTTTACTTGAAACAGTATTGTTTGCTTTTTTTCCTTTACGGCGAAGGTTTCTAAACATAGAAAACGGAAGCAAGTTTTCACTTTCATTATCAATGTTGTAACTTCCTTTAATTGGAAATCCTTTGTCTTGCATGTGGAATATTTTGTTTAAGTCTAATTTGAGAAAAAAGGTTTTTTAGTGGATCTTGACTAAAATTTGCTGTTAATAAAAAGCTATAATTTATCTCATTTAAAAAATAACGTTGTAGGTCCAAAATTGTTTTTGTTGATAGTATGACTCCAGTTTGAATAGGCTTCCAATTTTTTTTTCTCCAATTTTTAGATTTCTAAATAAATAAATTACTTCCTTAAGGAAAATTATGTTTTTTTTATACTCGCCAGGATTTAATTTTGATAAAGCCAAAGCTGGTCTTCTTGAAGACATTAACTTAAACCATTTGCTAACAGTCTTAACAAATCATTCACTTGTAAGCATGTCTTTGTTCGATTCTTCACTTTGTGATAAGAACTCCAAACTTGCCCCAACATTAAAATTTATTTAAACAAGCGAAATTTACCTTCATTTTATTAAAGTGATTAAGTTCTAATAAATCTGGATTTAATGTTGGTGCAAGTTTGAGATCTTCGTCCTCTTCAAATTTTCAATAAATTTAATGTCCACGGTATTTCAGGGCAAATTATATTTTTTAACTAAAATTTTGGGGATTTCAATAATTTTGTTGTTAATTAGGCTTGATCGAATATTTTTAAATAGATATGGAACATCGGCCACAAAGTAAATTTTTTGATTTTCCTCTATGGGATTTTGTATCACATTATTTAATTTAGTTTTGCTGCACTTTATTCCAAACTGTTTCCAAGCTGCCTGATTAGATGGATCCATATCCGTGGTTATTGTTTTTATATTAAGCCCAAGGTTTGTAACATTGATAACTACATCAGTAATGTGCTTGAAAAAAACCGTCTGAAGCAATGCTTGCGCCTGTAAAATGGTAGGACACAACTTGCTTCCATCTTCGCGTAATGCTTCCAAGCATAAAAACTAACGCATGAGACCCTACTTCACTAGTTTGCGAGAGTTTTACAATCAAGTAAACTGGACGAATTTTCATCGAGTTGATACTCTTGATCTCATCAATATTTAAAACTCAGTCTTTTTCAGACTCCGTTAAATTTACAACTTTAGTTTTAAGTAAAGAGAATACATCTGTTAAAATACCGGGTTGAAATTTAATGTGTGCCAAAGTTTTGTGCAAAGTTACCACAGAAGGTAAAAAAAAATCCAAGCTTAATTAAACTTATATAACCGTTGGCGCCACAAGCAAATTTTATTTTAAATGCTTTTTCTAGCTCCCGGTCATCCCAAAAATAATTTTTGTTTGGTACAATTACTTTTTATCCCGCCAAAAGTTCCAGAAATTTTTTGAAGATTCTGTACGTAAAATTTTTCCAAATCCAATTCAGAAGTTGGCAACGTTGCCTCTAGCGAATAACAATAAGTATAAAAGAGCTCCCCAACTTTTATTAAAATTTTAGTAAGAAACTGTTACTTTTAAATCGAAAAACCACCACCAACATCATTACAAGTGACCGTACTAAAGGGGTAAGTCAAAATACCCGCAAAAAACTGTTGTTTATCGATGTTTTGTGAAATTTACTAACACAATCAGTTGAAGGTTAAAGGGTCATCACAAGTAAATAGTACGACCACGGTACGACTGCTGCTAAACATTTAAACGCAACGTTGCCGAGAGCAGCAATTTGTCGCAGTATGGGTGATGAAGAAATTTCATTGAAAAGCTTACGAGATCTTATGCTCATGATCCAAACTACCGTTGTTCAAGAAATTCAGGAGGTGAAGACTGAACTAAAAAGTCATAAAAATAACTTGTCACTTGTTCAGGAAGACATATTTACTCTGAAGCAAGAAAATCACGAGCTAAAAGAAAAGGTAAAGCACTTTGAACGACAATTTTAAAGGAAAAACATTATATTTTACGGAGTGGAAGAAAACTCATCAAAACCGCAAGAAGACGTCATAAATATTGTTACCAACAAACTTCAAACTCAACTAACCATCTCTGATATTGCCAACTGTGTAAGACTGGGACAAAAAGGCCAGAAACCAAGACCAATACTCTTAGAATTCGTATCTTTGCTTAAAAAAAAAAGATATCTTAGGTAAAAGGGCAAAACTAAAAGGATCCAAAATCTTTATTAGTGAAGATCTCACAAAAGAAGAACTCTACCAAAGAAAAACACTGATAGAGGTCCTTAAGGACGAGAGACTAAAAAACTGTGACAAGAAACTCAAGGGTCACAACAGCCTAGAGATTGACGGTATTCTATACACGTTTGAGGAAATAACAGAAAACAAAAAAGTTCCCACTTCAATTCTTAAACGAATTTACATCGCTTAGTGCACCTGCCACACCCACACCAGCTCAACTTGAGAGTGAGGGTGACGAAGAAGTCGAAAACGAAAACATCAGCGTTTTAGCAAATAATCCTTTATCATTATACCCGGATAAGGACGTCCTAGCTAATGATAAGACTAAGAAGAGCCAAGTAAATAAATTGGATAAAGATAAAAAACAACAAAAACTCAGTCAACAGCTTATTAAAGAAAAAACTAAGTTACAACTGGCAGAACTTCTGGGAAAAAATAAGCCAACTTCAAGATCAAACTCTCCCGCTACTCCGCATCAGCGAAACTCGTCAAAACAAAAAAATCTAGTCCGGTGTAATTTTGGTATATTTTTGTGTATTTTTATTCTTTTTAATAAATTAAGCTTTTTATAAATTCTTTTACAAAAAAAACTTATTTTAAATTTATTTTAAGATAAAGTTTTATTTTATTTCATTTTAATCTTTCTGTCCTAAAACAAAAATATAGTAGTGATAAAAGTATTTTAGCTGCTATCTCTTCATTGTGATATTGCGTTTTTTTTTTATTTTATAACATTAGAAAAATTCGATTTTAACACAGCACATTTAAAACATACATAGTAAGGACTTACTTTATTTTAAAACAATCCTAATTTTGAAAAAATTAAACAGTTCTCTATAGCATTTTTTAATGTTAGCTCTCTCGTCGCCCACTATGTGGACATAAAACAGTTGATATTGAGAGAAAAATTCGATGCATTTACAAATACAAATCCCAGGATACCAGCTCGTAAGAAAAGATAGGATCGCAGTTGATGAAAGAAAATTTTTGGGGAGAGGGGTGGGAATGTATGTAAGTAACTCAATAAAGTTTAAGCTCTTATATTCGATATCCAACGAAAGTATCGAACAAATTTGGATCAACTTGAAATTTAATAAACAATCCTATTATACATGTTTTCTTGAAACTCTAGAGGACACCTTATCGCAACTCTCAATTACATCAGACAAATTAATCTGTGGTGGCGATGTAAATACGAACTTTTTTTGAAATCCTCTATTGCCAAAACATCGACGAAAAAATACGTATCTTAAATGATATTATCCTATCAATATGTGACTCACTAGCCCCAATAAAAACAGTTCTAATTAGGAACCAAAAGCCTCCGTGGCTAACTGATAACATTTTAACAATGATTAAACTAAAAAAGCATAAGATAAAGTTAAACAAACAGAAAGCGAACACCACTGGCAATACTACAAGCTGCTGCGTAATACAACCAATGTAGCTATTTAAAACGAAAAGAAAAGCTATTTAGAATATTGCACCCGCGGATCAGATAAAAAACTTTTATGGAAAAGATTAAAGCAACTAGATATTGTAAACAATGCGAACACAATCAAAACTCTACCAGAAGTTCTAAATAATCCACAGGAAATTAATAATTTTTTTTACAATTTTCGGGCGCAGCTCCTAACATAGATATGGAGCTAGTACACTTTTACAACCCAAATTAAAAAAACCAATTTCACTGAAGCCTTCTCGTTTAAAACAGTATCCGTTAAAGATATAAAAAAAAAACATCTATATAGCCTCAAGTCTCAAGCTGTCGGTACCGACTCAATTAATCTTCAAATGGTGCTTATGTGCTGTCCCAAAATATTTCCGTTTCTAACCAACATCATCAACTCATGTCTCCTGGATAATTACTTTCCAACAATCTGGAAAATTGCTAAAGTCAAGCCTATACCAAAGAAAAGTAACGCCCAAGAGTATAATGACTTGCGTCCAATTAGCATACTTCCCTGTCTTTCTAAAATTCTAGAAAAAGTTATGGACGAACAAATCCGTGAGCATCTCGATAAATTTGAAATGTTACCGCAACATCAATCTGGTTTTAGGCCAGGCTACAGTTGTATCACTGCCCTCGCAAATGTTACCGATGACATCTTTAAGCAAACCGACACTGGTAAAACTACATCATTAGTACTTTTAGATTACTCCAAGGCTTTCGACACGGTGAATCACCAACTATTCATTGCTATACTCAATTTCATAGGCTTTTCAAAGGACTCAATCGCTTTAATGCAAAACTATTTGAACAGAAGGTACCAATATGTCGAAACATCACAAGGACAATCAGAAAAAAATCTAATCAGCAGCGGAATCCCACAAGGCGCAATTTTAGCACCAATCATCTTTTCAATTTACACCTGTCATTTAACCTCATGTCTTAAAAACTGCAAAGGACACCAATATGCAGATGACAATCAAGTCTACTTCTCATTTTATCCAAAAGATTGGCAACAAGCAAAGACACTACTAGAAGAAGACCTTCAACAACTCGTTATTTTCTCAGAAAAACATAACTTAAAAATCAATCCTAATAAGTCAGTTGTCATGTTTTTTGGAAAAGAGAAAAATACAATAAAAAATTCGCTAAAAATAAATATCTCTGGAAACGAGCTTACATCATCTGACAGTGCAAGAAATCTAGGATTAATGCTTGACACAGACCTCAGGTTTAGAAAACATGTAAATGATAACATAAAAAGGCCTACTTATCACTTAAATTATTATACCCACACCGGCACTTACTATCCGTTCAACAAAAAATCCATCTAACAGATATTTTAGTTCTAAGTCACTTTAACTTTGGAGATGTGGTTTACGGACCATGTTTGGATCATAATGATACAAACCGAATCCAAAAAGTACAAAAGTCATGTCTAAGACTCATCTACGGCATTAGAAAATTTTTGCCAATAACACACAAATTAAAAGACGCTAAATGGCTAAATATGACCAAACGACGACAGCTACACTGTCTAGTTTTTTACCATAAGATCATATCAACGCAAACTCCACCTTATCTTTTAAATAAAATAAAACATCGGACAGACGTGTACAACCTTAATCTAAGGTTTAGGGGCCTAATTAATCCACCACATCATTCCACAGCAGTATTTGAACGGAGCTTCTCATTTAATGTATATCGCATGTATAATGGCTTACCCGCACACTTTAAGGATTTAAAACTAATAAATTTCAAAAGAAAAGTAAAACAACTTCTGCTTCAAAATTAAAATTAAATTGTAAAATTCTCACTCTACTCAAGGAAAATACTTTCTCTCTCAATTTCAATTTATTACGTGCCTAAATTTGTTATTTTTAATTGTTAAAAAATTATTATTATAGATTTGTTATTGTGTCATAAGACATTTTTGTCTTTTTCTCAATTATGTACTCATCACGTACTTTAAAAAAGGAACTTATCCATCTTTTTCTTCTGTGATAGGTAATATTTTTAGAGAACATTATTGTTTGTAGATTTAGGGCTCAAGGGCTGGACCCGAACAATTTTATTGAATTCCAGCTCTTTTTTTGCATTATTTTAAAAACACATGTAAACTTTGATAAATGTATTGCCCAATTTATATGCAAAATAAATGTATTGTTATTATTATTATTATTATTATTATTATAAGTAATATTGGTAATTTTTTGCTTTAAATCAGACACTTGTTCTTTTTCAACCAGGTTATTTTGAATTTTGCTTTCCAAATTTTGAACTTCTTTTTTTAGTTGCTCAATTTTTTGATCTTTGTTACTTATAATTTGGACGTAATTCTTAATATAATCCTAAAATAAAAAATAGTTTTATTATAGGTCAATTAGAGTGGCCACAGAATTCATCTGGGATACTTTTAGAGACCTTATAACTAGGCTGAAGGCTGACCCGAATAAAAAATATATATATTTTTAAATAAAAGGCAGGTTCCAATTTATGTAAGAATAATTTTGTGCCATGTTTGTAGGGTTTAGTTTCCCAGATAAATCCGGTGACCAGTTATTGGAACACCCTGTATAAATTCTAAAACATAAATCTTAGTAGTAATACACGGGCTAATCAGTTAACCCAAACACTACGTAAATAAACACCCAATTTATTCAAAAAATACTAAAATTATATTTTTCATACAATTATTTGTATGGTAAGTGTAACTTTACGAAGATTGGACCGGAAAATATAACATACCGGAAAAAAAAGAAGATACCGGAAAATGATCATTTTCCGGTCCATGTTTTTTTCCTTTCTCATTTTTGGTCAAGTTGTCTATGACTTGTGTTAAAAATTTTAAAACGTATACATTTGCTTAACAGTTTTAACATTTGCAAAAGAAGTCCTTGCATTTAAACTAAAAAGTTTATTAATGACCACTAGGTGTAAAAATAGGCGGATATTAGTTGGTTGACAAAAAAAAGTGCGATACATTTCCGGAAACTCACTTTACATGTCTAGTAACGTAAATAGGTACCTAATAGTCGGCCCCTACCTTATGTACCATCCGTCCGGCCGTGTGTAGCTTTTAAAGACTACAACTTACATTATGGAAGTAATTGGAAACGATCATGGGTTTTCTGTGGTTAAACTGGCTTCGCCTCAGATATTTGGGACAGACATCGCTTTTTAATTGAAAATCCAAATAAAACTGTTCGGTAGCAAAATGCGCCTAAAATAATTTGACAAAATTCAATAAATAAATATACTGGAATTTAAAAGAATACAATAAAATGTTTAATTGAACAATATATTTTGGTGAAAGTAAAATATTGTTTTGTTTCAATATAAAACATGGTTAAATTAAATGAACATAAAAATTAAATTAATAGTACATTATTAACCTAGAGACTAAAGTGGTAGTTTTAATCCCGAGCAAAAACTGTCGTGGGATTAATTCAACAAAAGAAAACTGATTCATCACTCGATATATATATTCAATCGATACTGTATATAGTACCGCATGTTTGATTTACATGCTGTGATTATTATAAGGTCGTAAGTACATATTTATTTTTGTTACTTTTTGCTATGTATATGAATATAAATTAAATTAATATTTCAACAGTACTCTATAAACAAAACGACAAAAATTTAAAAATGTCTTAAATTCCTCTTTTCTGGGATGAAAGTGGTATTTTTAATCCCCAAGGGACAAAATTTACTTTTAATTCCAGAGGGATTAAAAGTGTCACTTTAGTCACTCAAATGAGGGATTAATAGTGTGCAAAGATATCCTTTTCAAAAGAGGTAGACCTTTTTCTGACTTAAAATTACTCACCACTTGTGTTGTGTTTACCTATAGAAATGCTTACCTCACAATAGGTTACAAATTTTGGGCCTATTATAAGATTAGGCAACCTTAAGGCATGTTTCCAATCTTCCTCCTGCCTCGGCGGACTTAAGATTTGTACAAGTTTTGAGCGAGCAAGTCATCTTGACAAAAGTTGTAACAACTTTTCGACACTGACATATTTTTAAACATTTTAAAATTTTGAAAGCTGCGCCAATGACTTTGACACTGAAAAATTCTAACCTATTTTAGGATTTCAAAGAGACAGTGACAATCGATTTTCGACTATTTAAAAATGAAATATGTCAAAAATGCATACAGGGACTCTAGAGCAGGCTATGTATGAAGATTGACAATGGCAAAATACAGATTTAAAATAAGAAAGTTAATATCAAAATTTGAAATATGCGATGACATTTAACATTTTTAACCTATATCATTTTATAGTTTACTGAAAGGTATGCAACTTTTGAACCCACAGGGGGTAACATTTCTAATGGATACCCCTGTAAACTATAAAGTACATTTTTTAATTATTAAAACTGGCACCGTGTCAAGCGCGGATTTCGAGGGGAGAATGGTTGATGTTTTTTTTGAGGAGAATTCGTTTGCACTTAAATTTTGTGCAAAAATATATTAAAAATTGAGTTGATTAATAAAATCACAATTTTGGTGGAATAAAAGCCGGTTTCTTAATAGCGGGTTACCAGCGAGTTAGATTAAATCGGGTGATCTCAGTCTTGTGCTGTTTTAAGACAATATTTTTTGAGTTAACTCTGAGGAGTTAATTCTTATGAGGTTATGGTGTTTTGAGTTAACGCTAATTCGCTATTGAGAAACGGGCGCTAAAAGAAAACTCACCTCACCAAAAAAATTGAGAAAATACTTACCAACCCGCCTAGAAAAAAATATGTGTTTTTAACTAATTACAATTCCAACCGATGTCTTTCTTTCAAACAAATTCTCGGAAATTAGCATTGGCAAGCGAATTCTTTTGAATATATGTCTTGAACTAATTTTACAATTTGTATTTTTTTAAAATTACTTTCGTTTAAACAAATTGGTCCGAATGGCAATTAGTTCGAAAAGCATTAGGTCAAAAGGAAATTAGTTCGGAATCTGATGTAAATATAAAAAAAAACAAAGTACTTCTTCCTTGATAACACTACTTTCAAAAGGGTTGACGGTTTTTATGTTTTAAACTTTGACTGTTAATTTTTTTGACTCCTTGAAATGACTGATGGCTCTGAAGAGCCTTATATCTATTAACTTTTTCTATTTAATTTTTTTAACTTTTACTATTAATCTTATTTCCAGGAGTTTCATCCAAACCATACCTCCATGCAATTCCGCACCAAAGCTGCAGTTAAAGTAAACTTAAGAAATGACTACAAGGATATCCAGCTAATCTCTTTTTTTAACGGAAGTTCTTATTTTTACTACAAATTCAAAGTGGACGTTCAGACACAAAAATTATTTTGGGCAATACAATATGTAGGCCTAAAAACCTGTGCAAAAAATTATTACTACGAATTTGAGATATCCACAGGTAATATTAAAAAGTTTAAAGTAACGGAGTTCTGCGAAAATGATACGATTAAAGCCGAGCACATTTTTAAAAAAGAAAATTGTGTCGTTATGCCGTTTGCTATGGCAGAAAATTTTTTAAACCCACAAAAAGAGTTGTTAATAAACTTTCGCATAATGGCTATGAAAAAACAAATTTAAAACACCAAGGACTACAAGGTGTTTTACTATAAATGTCACTCCGTTTTTACTCCGTTATTATGCATGCTTCTAAAAAGTATCAAATACAAAAGTTGTATAACTTTTTGCGACCATTCCTAACATGTATGCCAAAATTATTAAATAATTAATCATTACTGTGTATGTGTTTTATTCCATTTTGAAATTCCTTTTTTTCTGATTTAAACATATATAATATGCCTATGTTATAATAAATATTTTTTTGAAATATAACACATTAAAAAGTTATACAACTTTAGTATATAAAAATCTTTTGTATCTGTAAAGGTGTGCACTGGGGAGAGGGGACCCTAACGACTCGAGAGAACGGTTGGCGATAGAATAGGCATTTATTGAAAATCTGCTTGCTATATTATATACAATGTTAAGTTAGCAAGTAGTTCAATATTGCACTATTACTATTTTTACATCTCCCCTTTTTTAGGAGTTATTGCAGTCCCAACAATCAACATTTAAAAATATAAAAACAATAAACACTACAAACAATCCTAGCCTGAAAAATGATAGCAGAAAATAATTAATACTGTATGGTACACATTTAAAAAAGATCTTAAATCTAAAATAGAAAAATTTTATACCTTGACGCTATTTAAAAAAAGTTTAAAAATTATTAATTTTATGTTAGTAAAAGTTGGTTTTTACGACATTTTCTTTTTATTAGTAAAGCACTTTTAGAAAAATATTACATAAGTAAAACGTGTGAGTCTTTTACACTTTGGCTTTTCAGTGTCTTTGAGCACTTCTTAATACTAAATTAAAACTATCACACTTATATTTGTATACCGGGTTGGTCATTTAAAAGAAATTGAAGAAAATGCTAAAAACATCGATTTTGTTTGTAAAGGGTACACTTTTTGAAATCTTGAAATTTTTATAGCGCGCATCCCCTTTGAGGGGTACATTTATCCCTGTATTTTTGAAAGGGAAAGTGGGCGAGTGATACCTGAGTGTCTTGACAATCGTGTAGAAATTTCGAAAATCTATCGATTAGTTCTCAGTGACAAATGCAAAAATATTTTTTTTAAGAATTTTTAGTTTTTGAGAAATCCCGAAACACATGCTTTGCTTTTGTTAATAGTACATTTTATATATTACATATATATAAATTTGCCTGTACAATTTGAGCGTATTTTGAAAGTATATATCTCAAAAACGAATCGATAGATTTTCGAAATTTTTACACGATTATCAAGACATTCAGGAGACCTTCAAAACAAGGTATCATTCGATCCACTTTCCCTATTCAAAATATAGGGGTAAAGTTAACCCCTCAAAGGGGATGAGCGCTATAAAAATTTAAAGAGAGTCAAAAAGTATCCCCCGTACAAACAAAAGCGATGTGTTTTAGCATTTTTTCCAATTCTCTACAGTTTAAAAAAAAATCCAGGTGAACCCTTTTCTATCACAATTTGTAGTTATGTAGGTAGCAACTATTTTATTTCAAAATTATTTAAATTTACTTATTTAAGTTGATAAAAGTAAACAAGAAAAGCTTACTAAGATTTCAAATTATTATTTCACTCTTTATCTCCTTTTTTCAAAAATAATAATAAAAAGAAATTTAACTTAAGCTACAATTTTAAATAGTTAGTTAATTTATGCTTATGTGATCCATATCTCCCCTTTTTTTTATTAAACTTTTCACTTTTAGAACTGAGAATAATTAGATTTTAATCAAGAAAAAGAGTCAATTTTTGAAAACATTTCAAGTAAAAATAAAATTATTAAATATTATATTTAAAAAAAAAATATTGTAAGTTTGACATTTAAGAAAGTAATATCTTATTGTTTAATAAGAAAATGATTTTAAGTTTTACCTATTTTGTAACAGATAAAGAAAATAGAAAAACTGTCTAGTAAAGTGAAAAATAAAAATCCTTATTAGAAAATAAAAAAATTACTATTTTTGATGACCAATACTGCTAGTTCTTTATAAGTTAGCCAAAAAAATAATGTTTTTGTAAAACGAAATTGTCAATACTGGTATTTTTTTATAAAACTAGTAATTCGGTGTAGCTGGTCTCATGACTCTTCGACCCGACCTAGTTGTAAAATCTTCAGGAACCAGAGTTGGGTCTTCTTGTTCACTAGAAGTTCTACATAAATTACATGGAGTTTCACTATTAGAAGTTTTACTAGTACTAGGACTAGCCGTTACATGATAAAAGGCACTTTCTTATGCAAGCTTGTCATCAGGAATATTTACAGGAGAGTTTTGGCTACCGCAACTTAATTTTTTACCAATATTTTGAGTTAAAGTTTTTGTATTTAAAATTTGAACATTATCTGAAATTTGAGTTACAACTTTGAGAATTTAAATTTTTAGAGGTTGAAGCTTGAAAATTCAATGTCTCAGAAGTTGGAGCTAACTCAGAAGTTGTATAATTTTGTACAGAGTAAGAATCCTAGAGAAATATGTACGACTTAAGTTTTGACTATAAAAATCATTAGTTTGAGAGTTAAAGTTGGAGTTTGAAGGAAAGCTTTGAGTGCAATAGGTACATTTTGATTAAAATTTTGACATTTTTTTAAAAGGTTTAATAAATCCACGATTTCCAATAAAAACTTTACCATTTGTCAGTCAAATTTTGCAGGAGCATTTACCCAATATTTTGGTGACCACACCCTCATGATAAATACCCTTAGGCGTTATTTGAACCATGACATTTTTATTCAACTGCAAATCACGCAAAGCTCTTGTGATTGTACCGATGTTCATTGTACATTTTTCATTGCAAATTTTTATTTGTTTGTGGAAAAAGGAACCTTAAATTACGAAATATCAGTATATTGACAGGACTGTGCTCTGCGTCAATTGGAGTGTTTCTAAGACCATCAGTGCTAAATATGGATCTTTTTTTATCTAACAAACTTTTACGTACAGTACTTTTAGTGGTTTGAATCGGTCTCTCAACAGCACCGTTGCTTGTTGGATATATCGGCGAGCTTTCAATATGTTTAAACTCATAATAATCCACAAATTTGGCAAATTCAAAGATTTAAAACTCACTACCACCATCTGAAATCAAAATTTTAGGTGTGCCAAACCTAGAAAAACATGCCTCGAGTTTATTTCTTACGTTTAAACGATCCCTATTTATATCAGAAGCATCTACATATTTAGAATAATAATCTGTTACCAAGAAAAAAGACTCGTTAAAAAGACATACACATCCGCAGAAAACTGTTGAATGGTATATCCGGAATATCATGGGAAACCATTGGCTCAGGTCTTTGACTTTTTTGGTAAGTTCTACGTAAGTGGTCAAAAAAAAGCGTCTTCTTAGCAATACATTTATTCCTGCCTAGATGACCATAATGTATTTTTTCAGCAAATATGGTCTGCTTATACACCAGATCTTGTACTATATATTTTCCCCTCCGAAATTTATGATAATACTTAAGATTTATTGGTAACTCGGAGTAATTTGGCCAACCTTTTTTGACATAATTTTAAGAGCATTCAATTTTGGGTCTTTTAGTTCTACCTGTGCATATAATTCTACATCAATACTTTCGCTAAAAGTTCTACTTTCAAAGGCTCTACTTATCATATCCGGAATTTATAGCTCTTTTCCAGGCCTATACAAAAGATCGAAACTGTATTTTCTGAGTTGAACAAGAATACTTTGTAATCTAACTGGATATTGATTTAGTGGCTTTTAATTACATGAAGACTTTTGTTTCCACATAAAAATGCTGCAGAACATTTTTCAATGCCAAAATAGATACTCAAAAGTTCTTTTTCAATATGACTATAATTTTCTTGAGCTTTCGTGAAAGCTCTACTCGAAAAAGCAGAAGGCTTGCCATCATTGCAAACAAGCTCCCATTCATTTAGACGAAGCATTAATTGAGATAGTACTTACTTTATTTAGGTCCAAAAATTGCAAATTTGGACTTTTACATATTTTATCCTTTATCCTATCAAAAGTATTTTGATGAAAATCTTCCCATCTAAAGTACACATCTTTTCTTAGCAATTATCTTAAAGGTGCAGTTAAATCAGACAAAGTTTTCTCATGTTTTTTATACCTTCCACCTTAGAACTATCTGGTCTTAAACCATGCCCCGAAATCTCATGACCCACACTTAACACTTTTTTAAGAAAAATTGACATTTGTTTTTATTAAATCTGATACCATGCCTGAGGCTCTATCAAATATCTGAGTTAAAATCTTCAAATGAACCAAAGGACAGCTTGAATTTGCAATAATATCATCACTATAGATCTCACATCCTTCTATGTCTCCAAAAATCTCGGTCATGTATTGCTGGAACACCTCCGGATTACTGCAAAGCCCGTAGGGGAGTCTGTTCCAACAATACCGACCCCAGGGTGTACCAAAAGTTGTTATTTTTGCGCAACTTGGATTCAAAGGCATCTGCAAGAATCCCTGAGCAGCTTTAAGGGTAGTGAAATATTTTGAACCAGAAAATTTTAAAGTTAGCTGCTCAAGTTGGAATTTTGAAGTGCTGTCGTAAAGTTACTTTATTTACTTCATCAGGATCTAAACAAATTCTTAAATCTCCAGAGAGCATTCTCACTATTACAAAAGGATTCCACCATTCAGCTGGCTCACAAACTTAGTTATGATTTTCTGACTTTCTAAATCATCTATTGTTCTCTCGTAAACCAAAAGGAACAATCTAATAGGATGTATTTTAGTCACAACAACTTTTTTTAACTTAATTTTATACAATTTCTTTAAAAAACCTATACCTTGAAAAATTGCTGATATCTATCTAACAAACAATTTAAATCAGAAGAAAACTTACTCGTACAACTGTCAGAAACACCATCAACTCTTTTCACTATATTTAAGTCAATAAACGACTTTAAACCCAATATTAGTACTGCATTTTGTCGATCAATCACAGAAAACAAAAACTTTTTCTTAAAGAAGCAATTCAAAATTATTTTCAGTAGTAATATACCTAGTGCATGTCAGATTTCCAGAAAATTTTCAAAAATTTCCGAGAAGAAAATCTGACATGCACGCGTTATATTTTGATAGCGAATATACCGAGTGAAACTGCATATTTCTATCAGAGGACAAATTATTAATCCAAAAAAAATCCTGTTATTAATATGCACAAGGTATATTCTCCCAACAATTGGCAGAGGATTCTGTGTATCAGAGCAAAGACTAATAACAGTTTTTACAATCTTTCTAGAATCAATATTCATTTTACACAGTAAATAAAGAAGCCCACCATTTCCGAGGTTCCTGTGTCTATCTTGAAGCTGATTTTCTGCTGTACTGCATTGCCATTGTCAATGAAGTTGTCCAAGAAGAGTCCCCAGAGTTCCTCGATACACCACTGTCCCCGCAGCGTGCACCCATGTCCGCCCGATCTTTCATATCGATTAAATCTAAAAATAAAAAGTTTCGGTGTGTATCGAAGGTAGACTATACTTGACGATCATATTTACTTGATTCTCGGGATTTGAATTTTGAAAACAATGATTTTGACTTGAAAAATTGGAATTTTCGCGAAAAAATTGGGATACTTGATTGTATTTGTCCAGAAAACTTAGAATTTTGACTTGAAAACTGATTAATATTTAAATTATGATTTGGCCATTAAAAGTCATGATTTTGACTTATAAAATTGGAATATTAACTGAAATTTTTACCAAAACTGTTAAAATTTTTAAAGTTATCCATAAAATTGACATTAGATCTTTTTCTTGGTCGATTACTTCAAAATTTATTAGTATGTCCACCAACATTATCCCTTAAAAGTTATTATTAGATTGATTTTTAAAATTTTTACACAAAAAATAATTAGAAAAATGGTTAAAAAAAGTGAGATGACCTGCAGCGTTTTCCTTGGGCTGGACAGGAACTACGCCCATGCTCATAATTGCATTACTGGCATCTTGAAGTCCGATTTGTCATCTGTCTTGGTCTCGCCAGACTTGCTTCCCGCCCTTGTTGATCTTGACATACAGCATGCATTGGAAGTGAGCCATTCTTCCATTGGAAATGACTCGAGAATGCTTTTTGGTGCATTCCAAACTAATCCAGGTTTTCATCAAATCGTCGACAGTTTTAAACTTCTGCGGCATTAATTTTCCTCTTAACTGATACGACTCCAAGCAATGTATAACAAGCGATTGAATCCACGAGTCTTCTAATGTATCAAATTCACATGAAGCAGCCAAGCTCTTTACTTGAGTAATATAATTTGTCAATATTTTGCCCTTCCTTCTGATCGCAGTTCAAAAACAAAAGTATATTATAATTTATATTTTTCGTAGGTAAAAAATAATTTTCAAATTTCTGTATAAATTTTTCAACTTTAATGATTTCGTCGTCTTGTAATTTAAACGTATAATTTTTATCTCCTTATCCCCGATTTGAGTTAATAATTGTGCACATTAAAGCTCTTCTGGTTTTGATTTATTTATATAGCAATTAAATAAACTTAAAATTTTTGCTTCCAATTATCGGCAATATTCCCTGAAAATATCATGGGCTGAATACACCTTAAATCCATTTCTATTAAATTATTGAAAAAACCTGCTTTTATTGAATGATGGCTTAGATAAAATTAAAATTGTAACTTACACTTCTTAACTTCTGTTCGTAGCAGCCATGTAAAGGTGTGCAAAGAGGGGACTCTAACGACTAGTCAAGACAACGGTTGGCGATATTGCTTCTGGACATTCTCAAATCATGCCTACATGCAATCTCAAGTTGCCTTGCATTAAAAATAATGGCTATTTACCATTTTTTATTTTTTCACCTACCTTTTTTTAAAGTCCAAGTAGACTACCCGGGTCTCCTGGTTAATAGACCAGGTATGTACCCACTATAACAACCAGTGCGGTTTAAAATAACTTTAATTTTTGTTTATTAATTTAAAGCTTTTAGAGGTTACAAAACGGACCACCATAAGTTTTGACAAACTAAAAAGCAACGTGCAGGACAAAAAGAAAGTAGCTTACTGAGAGCCGCGTTCGAACCAGGCATAAGTAAATGCACGGTCTTTATGGGCGAGGGCACCACCTTTTTAAATGAAATAAGGGTTGACTCCCTGATGTCAAAATTTTACATTTGGAATACATATTCTGGATAGTGGCAAAAAGTTATGTAAATAAAACTTTTTTATAGCAAGCATAATACCGGAGAATAATGGAGGTGACATTTATAGCAGAGAACATTGTACGACATACATAAGACTAAAAATAAATAACCTTGGGTGATAAACACATACTTAAAAAATGCAAAAAAAAAATATTCTTGACGGCTTTAAAAAGCCTTTTATCTATATTACTATTTACGTTTTTTCATGTTTTAAACTTTGACTTTGACATCGGAGGTTTCCACAAAGGAAAAAACATTTTTGAAAATGGCATTTTGACATGAACAAAAAGAATGGAGAGATAACCAAAAAATTTCAGCTAGATCACGTTCCTTAGCCAAAGTTTATAATGCCAAACGAACGAATTAGCATTTGTTTTAGTTTTAAATGTTTACTTTTAAAGAATATTATCACTTGTTTATACACATAAGTTATTTTAATTGCGCGGTTTTGGTTTTTAAATATAGTATTTTTGTAACAAAATATATTTTTGCAAGTAAGAAAAAGCCCATTATTTTCAAATATTCTGAAGTCAGCGGGCCTCGTTCAAAACAGGGCATGTCAAAAATATAGAGAGCTTTGTATAGGTATTCCAATACGTGCACATGTTAACTTTAAGTGCCCTATGATATAACTTGTAAATTGTTCTGGCCGTAGATATAAAAAATTTGCTGCCCTCTTGCGTTGGGTGGCAAATTTAATCGCAGTTGTGTGCTTAAATGTCAATTCTATTAAATTATTGAAAAAAACTGCTTTTATTGAATGATGGCTGGGATAAAATTAAAATTTTAACTTACATTTCTTAACTTCTGTTCGTAGCAGCCATGTAAAGGTGTGCAAAGAGGGGACTAACGACTATTCAAGACAACGGTTGGCGATATTGCTTGTTGACTTGCATAAACATATTTACCATTTTTTTATTTTTTCACCTACCTTTATTGCTTAGCTGTTCAAATTTGCCCTTAACAATCCTTTTTTCCAACAAGATTTTCGCCTTTTCTTTCACAACACACTGCGCTCCATACTGCGTTTTCCTTATGCTTGGTTCAGCCCTCAAATAAGCATAATTTTATGAATAGTCTCAATCAGAAACACAAACACAAGCACAACAAAATTTGCCAATTCACCCATTGATTACTATGAACTATTTTATAGCGATAAAAATTTGGTTGGTTGTATTTCTTTAAATAAATTTTTGTAATTTTTCAAAAAAAAAGCTCTGACCAACTTTATACCTGCTAATCCGTACACACTTGAAATGGTGGTCATTTTCAAGTAGGATTTTATCCTTGTGTCCTGGATCTTTAATATTCCATATGCATGGAAATTGCTCTATTGTTTCAATAACCAATCCTTTTTCCAAACTCTCCATTTTGCAACAAAAACAAAAATATCACAAAAATATTTTGAGTTTATGTGTTTTAATAACATTTGACGCATTTTACGGCGCCAGATTTAAAAATTGCAATTTGCGCGTGAGCAGTTGCCCATTTTGATTAAGCATAAACACAAAAGTTAAAAGTTCCCAACTTTTCTTAAATTTGTGTTTCTGATTATGATTGTGACTAATCATAAATATTGGATGAACAGGTCAATGGATTTCAATGTATTTAACTTTTTTTGTTTGTTTGTTTAATCATAAAATTATGCTTATTTGATGGCTGAACCAAGCAAAAATTATGTAATTTTATAAGAAAAAGTCCAAGTAGACTACCGACTGCCCCGGGTCTCCTGGTTAATAGACCAGGTATGTATCCACTATAACAACCAGTGCAGTTTAAAAGAACTTTGATTTTTGTTTATTAATTTAAAGCTTTTAGAGGTTACAAAACGGACCAACATAAGTTTTGACAAACTAAAAAGCAACGGAAAGAAAGTAGCTTGCTGAGAGCCGCGTTCGAACCAGGCATAAGTAAATGCACGCTCTGTAGGGACGAGGGCACCACCTTCTTAAATGAAATAAGGGTTGGCTCCCTGGTGTCAAAATTTGACATTTGGAATACATATTCTGGAAAGTGGCAAAAAGTTATGTAAATAAAACTTAATACCAGAGCATAATATCGGAGAAAAATGGAGGTGACATTTATGGCAGAGAACATTGTACGACATAGATAAGACTAAAAATAAATAACCTTGGGTGATAGACAAATACTTAAATAATGCAAAAAACAAAACAAAAAATATTCTTGACGGCTTTAAACAGCCTTTTATATATATTACTATTTACGTTTTTTCATGTTTTAAACTTTGACTCTGAGAACGGACGTTTTCACAAAGGAGAAAACCTTTTTGAAAATGGCATTTTGAAATGGACAAAAAGAATGGCGTGATAAAAAATTTCAGCTAGATCACGTTCCTTAATCAAAGTTTGTAATGCCAAACGAACGAATTAGCAGTTGTTCTAGTTTTAAATGTTTACTTTTAAAGAATATTATCACTTGTTTATACACATAAGTTATTTGCGTGGTTTTGTTTTTTAAATGTAGTATTTTTGTTACAAAATATATTTTTCCAAGTAAGAAAATGCTCATTATGTTCAAGTATTCTGAACACAGCGGTGCTCGTTCAAAACAGGGCATGTCAAAAATGTAGAGAGCATTGTATACGTATTCCAATACGTGCACTTGTTAACTTTAAGTGCCTAAATTGTTCTGGCCGTAGGTATAAAAAATTTGCTCCCCTCTTGCGTTGGGTGCCAACTACTGTACACTTTATTACAAATTTAATCGCAATTGTCTTTAAATGTCAGCCGCCATATTCAACGGGGGCGGATTTTCAAGCATAACGCGTTAAATCTATTTCATAAAATTATACAGGAGAAATGAAAAACTACACATGCCTCCAAGGCCTCCGTTTTGTACATTTTTTACTTTTTACCTATTGGATTTATATGAGAGATTCACAAATGTATTTAAAACGTTTAGTATAGTCGATTAAACTCTTAATAAGTCGCATTTTTTACATTGGAAATTATTTTTTTTATTTTTCTCTTTGTTTTCTCACCAATTAAACGCACAAAAGAAAAAAATATATAAATTTCGATGGCTACCGAACTACAAAATAAATTCGAAAATCAATAATGCGACTTCTCGTGCTTCGGTAATTTAAAAAAATGGATCAATTAAATAATAACAACACTGAATTAATTTGACACATATTTCGTATATTATTATATCTTCAAGCTTACACAACATGTTAGAAGGAAGACGCAACAACGCCGGTAAACAATGTTATAACCAAGAGCTGTCAACGTAGTGTCAAGTCAGCAAGGTGTCATCCAGTCCGTCGTCCTTGCCTTCTGGTTGATTTAGTAGCTTTCTCAACACCTTACTAACCACATCTGACAGTGATTCTCGCGCTCCTACGTCGAGGATTCCTAAGCATTTCTAAAAATTAAGAAATAATTTAGTTTGTAGTACTTGACAGTCCCATAACTTCACAGTATCTCACAGTACTTTTGCAGTACCTAACAGTAGTAGTGGTAGTATAGACCCTTTTTACCAACACCCGTGCACCCCCCGACTCGACTGATGCACGTGCTCTTTAGGATGCAAGCTTTCTTTCTCTAAGCGGAATTTTATGTCGAATGCCGGAATCTTTAGACTGCCTAGCAAGTACACACCGTAGACCGCCGGCTTTACACCTCCTCCGAAGGGCTACATGTTAAGCTTGCATCTATCTAACATCGCTACCATCCCAGCAGAACTTTGTTTAGTCGAAGGCTATTTCGGTCGTGTTCTCGTCCAAATTGGTCGGAGCCCCAGCTGGTTCCTTTGGAATAGTCACATTCAACACCGACACCTGCTACATCCCGCTCGGCACCCAACACCTGCACCAAGACGATGTTTGGTAGTCTACGGCGGCCCCCAATACCTGGCAGTACTTTTGCAGTACCTGCCAGTAAGTTTGCATTACTTTTTAGGAAACCGCGTACAAACCGGTGTAGCGAAGTCTTTTTAATACTTTTATGCTTTTTTAGTTATATGATTACATTAAAAAAACTGAAGATATGTGTTCCGTCCCGTCATCTAGATTTATGGACTCAAAGCCCAATCTAGTTGAGCTTCATAAATTTAGTACACCTTGCCCCTTCCTAAATTGAACAAAAATAGGTTACCTGATACATTGCCTCATCCTCTTTTAATCTAAGGACTGCTATAAGAGCAAACTCGGAATTGGCTTTCACATACATATTTTTCTCTTTGGTTCCATTCACTAGGGTGGGTAACAATAGTTTAAGTAATTCAGGAGACCATTTTTCTTGTGGCGTAACCTTTCCTAAATGGTGGCATACTTTTGCCATTAGTTGCTTTACCTCGTTGCTACTGTTGTTCATCGTCTAAAATATAATAAAAAAGATAACGCTAGGATAGGAAGTTGATTTTGTTGGATAAAACTTATACAAAAACAAAAAGATGGAGATTGCAGAAGAAAGTAGAGAATTATTGTAATTGGCGCTGAAAGCGCTACAAGACCTCAGGTCAAAGTCTAAGAAAATTATAAGGGTGGAAAGCTATTGTCCATACTCTATCCCGGGTTAGCCATGCAGGAAAAGTAATCGCCATCAACATGTAACTTTTAGGGGGTTAGTGGATGTCAAAATAAATTTGTGCTGCGTAATATAACACAAATATTAATTGGCCATTTTAAAAGAAACGTACTGTAAAATTAAACAGTTTTTTTTATGAAACAGTTGATAGTAAGATAGATTTTGACCAAAACTGATATTTTGTTTTCTAGATCTCCACACTGTAGAGTACCTCCTGGGGTATCTCTGCCAGTGCCAAAATCTCCCTAAAACTGATTTAAATTCAACGAGTAAGTGCGACATAACGGCTATATTTATTTCACTTTATTCGACGGTCTAATTGAGGTTAGTTCTAGGTCTTATGGGTGAAGACTTACTTCCTAGTAAAAATAATGCAGGGTTATTCTAAACAGAATTCCAAAACAGGAGCTTAATATACCCAAATTATTTTACTCCAGTTTTTACACGTCTTTTTTTTTTCATTTTGGTGGAAATAAAGTAGATGAGTGAAATTATTTGCGAAATTAATAAAATTAACTTACCCTCATAAACGGTACCAACATATTATTAGGGGCTGCTTCTTCATTTATTAGCAAATATTGTAACCAATAGCCGCAGGATCTAATTCCAATTTGAGTGACGTTTAGAGTTGTCGATTGAAGTTGACTAAGTAGAGTTTGGATTAGCTTGTTCCTATACTGCTCGTTCCAGAGCAAATTTGGTGAATCTTTTAGGACCACTGTCAAAGCAGACGCCCGGCCTTCTTTTAGGGTGCTATTGACTGAATTATCGTCGCCTACAAGAACAAAATTAATTTTTGTTGCCAAAGTGCAGTAAAAATAACATAGATAGAATAAGATAGAATTTTGCAGAAAATTTATTTAGCTGGTTTATGGTAACATTTAAATAGTGTAGCACATTTTTATAAGCCTCCTTACAAGCTTATCATAGATGGATATAATTTCCTATGGTTTTATGGCAAAAAAGTTCATGTCCTGATTATAGTGTCTTTTTACTTCTTGAAAAATTGTGCAAACTTTTCGCTTTTGGATAAAAAGTGCCCCTTCCACTTGAAGATTTTTTAACGATTTTAGAAAGTTTACGGACAATAGACAACAACATGAAAAGGAAAGTTTATAAAACAGGCACTTGCAATAAGATAACTTTATTTAGGAATTTATTAAAAGTTTTTCAATGCTTACACAAAAGATGTTCTGATAGCAAATTGTCCAACTGGTCCGAATCGAGGTATTTGCACATAGATCCTACACAACCAGCGGCACATTTTCTTAGGGTGTCTTCTGGTTGGCCCAAATAAGTCAACAAAGTTGACAGCATTTGCTTTTTCATGGAGTCTGACATTTTGTCTCCTGACGGAACTATGCAGCCTCTTAGGGCATGTAACGCAGTTTCTCTATTAAAAAAAGACAATTAATTGTGGATTTTTCATCACTCATATAAATTTAGTTTTAAATAATATTCTGTCTAAAATTTTTGATTAAAAAATTGACGCATGCTGAACTAGTCTCCCATCGAATAGTGACTGCTATATTTTCTTCATTGTGAGTTTCATCATCATCGAAACAATAAGTGGGAATGCGGCAGAAATTACTAAACCGCAGTTTTTGGGATAGATCAAGGAATTTCCGTAACTATATATTTTGCTTTAAGTGGATGTAACTTTTTACAAACCGCGTTATCGCTGATTATATTTTGCTTCAAATAAACACAAAATTAGTTACTGTGGTCGTGGACAAAATACAATACACAACTTACATGTAATGAGCCATTAAACGAAAGATAAATAAAGACGCTCGTGTCGCAAACTTGAGCTTTTTGTGTAATACACTGTTGTTGTCAGAATATTTTGGTTAAAGTGTGGAAAGTTCCACTTCAACCAAGTAACTACACTAAATTTTAGTGCGCGGAAAAAAATCTTTTTAACTAACCACCCATTTTTTAATAGTAGTTTTCATAACTAGTGGCTAAAATAGTGATTTTTTTACAAGCGTTGGTTTAAATAACGAGCGCAGCGAGGTATTTAAAAACGCGGACCTTCCCAGGACTGTTCTCACTGGGTGATGGCCTTTCAAAACCAAAACATGGACTGCTTGACTCATGTTTCCTTGGGAATTTTGTAATTCCGTCAGAACTTCCTACTAGGTGTAGAGATAAGGAGGAGGAGGGTGGTTCTTGGGTTTTTCTACGACTCGAGGGTTTTCTTCAGCCTGAAGTTCCTCTTCTTGGCCCCGTTTTTGATCCTCTAACATACGTGGAAAATCTATGGATATTCTTTGTCCAATTCTCCTTATTTTTAACTCTTTACCATTTCTGGTTATGTTTGCCTGACTCCTGTTTTCTTCTGACCCGGTCAATGCCTTGTTGACCAATTGTTTTGCCATCTGGTTTGTATGGCGTTTCCAGATTTGTCCATTTTCTAAATTACATAAGTAGAATGTTCTACCTATGCGTTTGCCAACAATTGCTTCAGCCCAGTTTTTCTTGTTTCTTATCCTTTAGTCCCTCACCATAACTTCCTCTCCCTCCTTAAATTCTCTATATCTTCCCCCTCTATTTTTTATCTGCATTTCTTGTGCTTTTTTTATATTTTCGTATGCTTTTTCATTCTGAATTTTCTCCTCTGGGGCTAGTTTTATTACGTCTAGCAGGCACCTTGTTTTTCTACCAAACATCAGTTCAGTTGGGGGATGTTTTGTGCTACAATGAGGGGTGTTTCTGTAATTTAGAAGGAATCTTGGCACCAACACTTCCAAACCCACATTATTGTTTTTGACATCGGCTATTGCTGCAGATAACTTTTTTTTTAAAGTCAGCATTCTCAACCGCACCATTACTTTCGCTAGGGAAGAATTCGAATAAAAATTTAGTTTCCTCTGAGCTGCAACTCATTCCATTATCAGAAACAACTAATTCTGGCAGTCCGAAGCATGAGAAAATTTGCCTGAGGTGTCTTAATAGCTCTGATGATTTTAAAGTAGCAACTTGTATTGCCTCTGGCCATTTACTGTATGAGTCACTGTTACAATAAGAAAATTCTTGCCTCGCAACTCGAAATAATCCAAATGTATTCTTTGGTATGGGTAATGTGCAACTGGCCAGCTGGTGAGAACAGTTCTTTGAGGTGCTTGGTTTGTTTTAAGGCATGGTAAGTAAGATTTAATTTTTCTTTCAATTTCCATGTCCATTTCAGGCCACCACAGATAAGACCTAGCCAATTGTTTACTCTACAATACCTAAATGACTTGCATGTATTAAATCTAGCAACTCAGTGCACAAACAGCTAGGAATTATGACTCTATGGCTCCACATCAAAATACCACTCTCAACATGAATTTCATTTTTTCTTCGAAAGTATGGTTTTATTAATTCGTCTGATATCTTGCATGGCCAGCCTAGGGTGACACAAATCACATAATAATTTATAGGTGTTGCCTACTAAGGCGATTAGGGTACCAACTTGTTTTTTTGTCATCAGTTATATCATTAGCTACAAAAAGAAACTCCAACCGCTCTGCGTACACCATCCAGCACTCGCTATTGGGGTCGAACTCTGGAGCTTATCATTCTGCTGCTTGCTGCCAGAAATGTTGCCAATCTACTTCACCCCCTTCTTTAGCTCTTGTCTGCGTAGCCCAAGACAAGATTTCTGCCCCTTAATTAGTATCGTATGTCAAATAGAATAAAAGGCTTTCTTTTTTTTTGTGTTTTTTTTTTGTCCAGAGACAGCCTTAACCTCACTTTACGATCGTTTCACGTGCGTCACTTTTCCGGTTGACTTTTTACGGAAAAAAAACCGACCTCGTCGCCAATGTGCGAACGCTCCGACGGAAATTGATAATAATAGTCACTAATTAGTAGGGTAATTAAAAGTTTTTTTGAGAACACGACACGAACCGTGCGCGGGCTGTCATGCCCATGCCATTTTGCATGGTTGTTAGCTAATCTTTTCCTGTTTGGCTACCAGGGACATTTACGAAGTACGTACATTTACACAATACGAGGGACAATACATTAGAAACCGAAAAGCAAAATCTTGGTCCGACAGCCACAAGTATTTCTTTAAAATTTTACTTTATATGGACGCTTAATTACTTTTTTTGATTTTTTTTTGTTTAGAAGTTTTTTTCAGACGGGTTTTGGGTAAAATATTTTTATAAATCAAAGCTGCCAAGTCCTTTATAAATTTTGGACGGGGCTTAGTTTTGTGCTAGGTGCACTCAAAATTGAATGGAAATTGGCAGTAATAGGTATAATGAAAAAATAATAATTGCACTTACTTGACCGATATATCCTCGTTGTTTTTAACAATGTTATGTAGCTCCAAGAATATGGGATCGGACCTTTGTGTGATTCCGATTAAATAACTAAGTGCGGTGGCCGCAGCGAGTCTGACACCTCTATTTGGATCGTACAGAGATTTTAAGAATGTTGTTTGTAGTTGTGGTAAGAATTGTTTTAGTTGAGCGCCGACCTAAAATAAAAAATTAAGATGACTGACGTTTAAAAATTTTAAGGTTGACTCTTACACTTTGCCTTTAAAACACTGACAAAAGTAAACTTTATCTTGGCGTATCTTGTATTCACTTCAATTTGCCAATAATAATTGTTTTTTACATTAATTAATGAGGCCTGCAATCTTTTAACTTCTCCTTTAAATAACAAATGGCTTTTTTTAGGTATTAATAGTCCGCCTTCCATCCCCAACCTGTCAAAATAACGAGGTTATGAAAATGCTAAACGGCCCAATATTTTTGTAGGGCACTTTTCGTTTCGATTCAAGTGGAAAACAAAAGAGTGTTCGCAAACGTTTAATACATCACAAAATTGACATGTTCCGTACATAAAATCTTGTACATTATGTTGGACGAAGACGTTCGAAAAGTTTTAGCCGACTATTATTATAGGGTATGTTGAATTATAATATATAGAGCGAAAGCCAGTGTAGGGAATAAGTTGGTCGGGTTTAAATCTTCCCTTATAAGAGTAAACACCCTTTATTCCACCCTGTCACCGTGAGAAATGATACGAGAATTTTAGTTTAAAAATTGGTTGGAAATAAATATTTACCTGAAAGCAGTTTTTTACTTACCTTTGACAATAATATAGCCAATGCCTCCAAAACGGCAGTCTTGACATTAGCCGCAAACCTGTCTCCTAAAATCCTAATCAAGGGACCAGTTATTGTGACAACACTAGGTTGTAACGCTGATGCACTAGTAACCTAAAAAAATAAAAATGAATTAATTAAATAATAGCTGCTGCCGACCTGGTTGGGATAGTCTTCTTTTCTTCCGACCAGGAGGACCGGATTTGATCCCCGGGAAGGACGGGAGTCTGCTTTAACTTTTCTTGCAAAATTACATAATTTTGTGGGATTAAAGAAAACGCCGTATGGAGCGGACCAGGCCGTGTTAGCTAGAAGGCAGGCTAACCCGATTCCATACCGTCCTTCGTAGAGGAGGATAAGTAGACGGTACCGAGTAATCCATATATTGATAGTGGAGCACATTTAAAATCCCTAGCCTCGACGATGTTTGGGATCTAAATCCTTCTAGAAAAAGAAAACTGCCTTCCTAGGGGGTGTTCATTAGGCCGTTCTGATGAGTGGGGTATACATCTATGATCATGACCTAAGAGTCACCCAAAACCGAAAAAAATAGCGGCTTCTACTGGCAAACTGATTGCGCCACTAGTGCAGTTTCATGTTCTATGGACGTGCATGTTGTCAGTTTTTGTGTTTCATAAACGCACCAACCGAGTTCTGTCATTTTTTTTCCGCACAAGCTTTATAAGGTCTTGTCGATCTGAGTGCGCTATAAAATTTTAAAAATGTTTTTTTTTTTATTTAAGTGTTTTGTGTTGATTGGTAAGTAAAATACTTTCTTCTATAAGGCTTTATAGCGATAAAGACAAGAAGGAAGAATTTAGTGCCCTCAATGTTGTGGAAAAACAAAATGTATGGTCATAGGCAAGAAAAAATAAATCGAGTAAAGGTTTACTCTAAAACTTTCCTCGCTCAAGAACATATATAAAAAACCACTAATCGTATACATATGGGTAAGATTGGGTCGGCAAACTTTTCTAGGGTATATCCAAAAATTTCTTGGGGGTATCCACTGATCAGGGGTGCATTCAGACTTTTCCATGGTGTACTCGGACATGTTCAGAGTGTATCCAGGTTTTTCCAGAGTGTATCCAGACTTCCAGAGTATTCAGCATTTTCTATGATGTATCCAGACTTTCTGGGTGTATCTGGACTTTCCAGCTTGTATTTAGACTTTTCCAGGGTGTATCCAGACTTTTATAGTGTATCCAGACTTTTCCAGGGTGTATCCAGACTTTTCCAGGGTCTTTCCAGACTTTTAAGGGTGTATCCAGACTTTTCCAAGGCCTTTCCTTTCAAATGCACGTTTTAAGTAAGTAACTGTCCGTAAATAACCAAACGGTTTCCGATGCCAAGAAACTTTTTTTGTGCTATTTAAGCAAATTTAATTATTCTAAAAGAATGGTTTAGTAGTATTATGGAAAATGTCACTGTCATTGTCAAAAAACTGGCTCGTTTTAATTTGGAATCAACTGTAACAAACTGTCAGAATTCCCAATGGTGCAAAAATTTTTTTGGAAAAGAACGATTTTAAAAAGGGCAAATAATATCTAGTTAAATGGCCATCGCAGAGAAACGAAGGGGATGCAAAAGGTTTTAATGGTGGTGCATTGCGGCGGAAAAGATGTACTACACGGTGCAAAAAAAAATTTGGAAAAAAAATGATTGGGGGGGTTATATCCATTTAAATGGCCCTAATGGGGGAAGGGAGGGGGTGCAAAAGGTTTTAATGGTGGTGCATTGCGGTGCCAAAGATCTACTACACGGTGCAAAAAAACTTTTTGGTAAAAACGATTGGGGGGGGGGGGCAAATTATATCCATTTAAATGGCCATAGCGGAGGAAGGAAGGGGGTGCAAAGGGTTTTAATTGCGGTGCAAAAGATCTACTAATTTAATTTAATTTTAATATAAAGACGTTTATTAATCCAAAAGAAATACAATAGATTAATTGGCTATTATGGCAGCCTCCCGGGCTTTACAACCTAGGTGCTGTTTAAGCCATTAGAACCATATTTTCAAACATTTTGTTCTTAACTTAAACACTTCTTAATCTAATGACAAGCACTTAAAGCTAGCATTTTACAATACGAGTTTTTCTACTACTACTACAACTGCATAAGTGTAAGCCTTAGAAAATAAAAATTTCGTACTATTTTCAACAAATTTTAAAGATTAAAAAAAGTAAATCACAAATTTGACAAAAAAAGAAAACATGATTTTAGACATTTAAAAATAAAATAAAACTATCCCGAGGATAAAGTGATAGAAATAGAGTCTAGAAATAGAGTCATTTTAGCTATATTATATTATAAATTTAGCTGTATTATAAATTATAAGTTCGTTCGCTGTTTATCGAAAATTATTGATTTCAATTTTAATTTAAAACTGTTTATTGTGTAGGAAAAATTAGTAATTTTGTATTTGTTAAGAAGAGTTGCTGCATTATAAGAAAAGAAGCGTTTAAAAAGCTCTTTATGATGCCTTGGAATTGAGAACGGAACAGAGAATCTTAAGTTGCGATCGTGAGATTCAGAACGAAAATGTATTTTTGTGGAAAGATAAGATGGGGTTTTAGTTTTAATAATTTTGTAGAAAAAGCACAACGAATGGTGTAGGCGTCTGTTAAACATGTTAAGCCAATTAGCGTCAATAAGTTTATGGGATATTCCTTGACGGCGACGAATTCCATATATAAATCTTAAACATGAATTCTAAACTTTTTGTATTCTTCTGGTATTTATAGAGTCTAACGCTGGACCATAAAGACTATCACAGAAGTTCAATTGTGAGAGACAAAGAGTTTCACATAACATTTTTTTGGTACTTTGATTAAGATAATGCCGGTGTGAGTATAATGATTTTAATGCAAAATAAGTGTTCTTAAGTTTGGCGGAAATATGTTCGCTAAATCTAAGTGTATAGTCAAAGATAACCCCCAAATTTTTTGCCGAATTTTGACAAATGATAGGTGTGGTATTAACTGAAATTTTTAGGTTATGAAGAAGATGGGTACGAATAGTATCACTGCAAAAGAGAATTGCAGTTGACTTGGTGGGATTTAATTTTAAACGATATGCCCGAGACTCTCTAAATAACCTAGCCAAGTCCTGATTTATACAATTAACAGCGTTGACAACATCAGAAGGTTTAAATGAAAATATTAATTGTGTATCGTCACAGTACATGTGATAGTCACAAAAACGTAGACATTTATAAAAGTTTTTGGTGTAAATTGAGTACAACAAAGGACCTAATATGCTCCCTTGGGGTACGCCTTGTTCTATGTTGCGTTTTTCTGACGTATTTTTGCCCAAAACCACAGACCGGCCTGTCAAAAAAGAGCAGATTAAATTAATAGATTTTAAACTAAAACCAATAAATTTTAAGATAGATAAAAGAGTTTTATGATTTAGCAAATCAAATGCCTTGGTGTAGTCTAGGAGAATAAGCACCACTGCTTTACTATCATCTAAGCATTGATATATATTATTTGATGACCAGCTCGAAACCCGGATTGTTTCTCATTCTTCTATTTTGATGTAAATATAAATTAATTTGTTTTTCTATGATTTTTTCAAGGACTTTAGATAGAGTTGTCAATACTGAAATACACCGAAGATGCGAAAAATTTTCTGGGTTGGATTTTGTAGATATGGGGCGTACTAGCGCATGTTTCCATGAATAATTAACAACAATAATGGTAGGGCAACAAAGAAGTAAAAGGGTTATATTTAATATTTCTTAGGGTTTCATATACTTCAGTCTCATTGGTAGGGGTAAATTCAAAAGTGCTCTTTGTGCAAGTATGATTTTCATAAAAGTTCAAGGTTTCTCGATCTGGTGTGAGGTTATTTTGATCTACATGGGTAAAAAAATTATTTAATTCATTAACATTGCCAAGATTATCAGGAATAATATTTTGTTTTTTCAGAGAAAAAATTCTCTCCATTTTTCTTTTTGGGAACAATTTTGAAATTTATGATTAAGATACGCTTTTTTTTCAAATCTTATTGCAGAAGTTACATAATTCCAGAGCTGTTTATAATAGTCCCAATGGGCGGGATTTTTTGTTAATCGAAATGTTTCTAAGGCCTGATTTCTTAGTTTTAGCATAAACTTAACATTCTCAGTTATCAGTGCAAAAAAACGATGCAAAAAAAATTTTTGGGATAAAACGATTGGTGGGGTCCAAGTTATATTCATTTAAATGGCCATAGCGGAGGAAGGGAGGGGGTTCAAAAGGTTTTAATGGTGGTGCAAAAGATCTACTATACGGTGCAAAAAAAATTTTTGAAAAAAAAACGATAGGGGGCGAAGTTATATCCATTTAAATGGCCCCAACGGGTGAAGGGAGGGGGTGCAAAAGGTTTTAATGGTGGCGCATTGCGGTGCAGAAGATCTACTATACGGTGCAAAAAAAAATTTTTGGAAAAAAACGATTGGGGGAGCCAAGTTATATCCATTTGAATGGCCATAGCGGAGGAAGGGAGGGGGTACAAAAGGTTTTAATGGTGGTGCATTCCGGTGCAAAAGATCTATTACACGGTGCAAAAAAAAATTTTTGGAAAAAAACCAATGAGGGGGGCCAGCCTTCATTTGGCCGCCCCCACATAAACATGGCTCCAGTTTCTCGGGGGAGTGGGCGCAAAACGTTTGTATACTGGTGCATAGCGGTGTAAAAGTGGTGCATAGCGGTGCAAAAGTGGTGCATTACGGTGCAATCTAATTTTTTTTTAAATTTTTACTGGGGGGGGGGGCAAGTTATATGACCCGAATAAACATATATAACAAGCTACCCATATCATTGAAACACATACACCATTTACATCTAAAGGGTGGATACTTTCAATGAATATTGGCCGTAGCGGGTTAAAAAATTGTTTTTTAGAAAAATTCAAAAACACGTCAACTGAGATTTTTAGCAGCTAAAATTTTCAGCAAAACTTTGTGTGAACGGACCCTTAGAAAGGGGTCTACTCACATAAACTTTTTTTTTTCAAAGAAGACCCCGCTTGTGACACCTTGTTGGAAAGCTTATGGAAAAAGAAAAACGCTCGTGTAATTTTTTTTTACATTTGTCGATCCATGTGTCAAAATCCTCAAAAAATTATTGTGTCCGACTTCAAATGGAACATTGCCCCTAGCGGGTTGGAAATTTGTTTTTTAGAAAAATCCAAAAACACGTCAACTTTTCTATTTTCAAATTTTCGGCATAAAATTTTTGTGAACGAACCCTTAGAAAGGGGTTGATTCACATACAGCTTTTTTTCAAATGGGAAGACCTCGCTTGTTGCACCTTGTAGGAAAGCTACTCGAAAAAAAAACGCTTATGTATTTTTTTTTACATTTGTCAATCTATGTGTCAAAAATTCTCAAAAAATGATTGTGTCGGACTTCAAAAGGAACATTGCCCCTAGCGGGTTGGAAATTAGTTTTTTTCTTTGAAAAAAAAAGTTGTATGTGAATAGACCTTTTTCTGAGGGTAGGTTCACAAAAATTTTAGGACGAAAATTTTTATTGCTAAAAATATTAGTTAACGTGTTTTTGTATTTTTCTATAAACAAATTTTTAATCCGTTTGGGGCAATGTTCCATTTAAAGTCTTACAAAATTATTTTTTAAGGAACTTTGACAGATGGATTGACAAATGTTAAAAAAAATTACACGAGCGTTTTTCATTTTCCATAAGCTTTGCAACAAGGTGCCACAAGCAGGGTCTCCTCATTTGAAAAAAAAAGTTGTACGCGAATAGACCCTTTTTTGAGAGTCCGTTCACAAAACTTTTATCCCGAAAATTTGTATTGCTAAAAATATTAGTTGACGTGTTTCTGGATTTTTCTAAAAAACAAATTTCCAACCCGCTAGAGGCAATATTCCATTTGAAGTCCGACACCATCATTTTTTGCGGATTTTGACACATGGATTGACAAATCTGAAAAAAAATTAAACGAGCATTTTTATTTTTCCATAAGCTTTCCAACAAGGTGCCACAAGCGGGGTCCTCTCATTTGAAAATAAAAAGTTGTATGTGAATATACCCCTTACTACGGGTCCGTTCACACAAATTTTTGCCGAAAATTTTAGCTGCTAAAAATCTTACTTGACCTGTATTTAGATTTTTCTAAAAAGCAATTTTTTAACCCGCTATGGCCAACATTTCATTTGACGTCTCCACCCTGTATTTAAGAAACATGCAAAAACATATTTTTTAAATTACAGAAAATACTTTTATCTCGACTTTTAACTATTTATTTTTGGTTTGTGTTGATATAATTAAATTAACCACACTGGTTTGCTTTTTTACTTTACTTTTATTTTCTTTTGTTATTTCCCTGTAATACTCCTTAAGATTTGTTGAGAAATAAACAATTTATAAAAAAGATCATCTTTTATCAAAATAAAGTCGTGTTGTGTGGTCGTGATCTTAATAACACTTCAAATTCGTGTGATTCGTTGTTATGTTTTTAGTATCCTATATTATGGCGTGGAGACATGGACACTGACTGATCATAGACAAACTACTTGTAGTTTAGACCTTTTTCTCTTATGGAAGAGCCTATGTGTAATTATTTCGGGGTCTAGCAATTTTTTTTTAATAGATGGCGATAGTAATACAAATATTCTAAATTTGTCATATCTCTCCCTTACCTCACGCCAGCGCGTAGCGGTAGATTTATTGATTTTTAGCCAACAATTTCTATGATAGCTCCTTTTGTTTTTTGAAAAGACAGGTATTATTACAAGCTACTGGCTTTTATAGTGTACGTTTCTACATCCGTGTGTACGATGGGTAAAATAAAGTGTAGTATGAGGTGTAGTTCAATCGTATATCAAATTCATGTTATGTTTTATAAAATATTAGAGACGACAGGATGATGGGGCTCATAAAGAAAGAGAGGTAAGTTTTTTTTTAAATTTTAGTAGGTATACCAAAAGTGTTCACAAAAATATTATACCCCTGGTCAAAAAGCATTGAGAAGTTTTGTTTTTCTTTGTAAAGAGGGACTAATCTACTGTGTCTTTAGTGGTTCTGCCTATTCATTAGTATTGTATAATAAGCTGATCATAAAATGATTAAAGTGAGCATATTTTATCTTATAAAAAACCTTACTGAATTGAGACATATCCCAGTACTTAGAAGTTTTTAAAGTACCTACCTTACGTAGTTTACGTAGAAGATCAGGAGGTTCGAAAGAGCTACCCGCTCGAAGAGCACGCCACGGTCTTTCAGGCAGAGGTGTATGCCATAATAATGGCTGCAACCATGGAGGAAATAAAGAACGGCATGGAGGAGCATGTTTATATACGCTCCAACAGCCAATCGGCCCTAAAGGCACTAATGGCGCCCAAGATCAACAACACCCTGGTGGAAGAATGTGCGGATGCACTAGAATCCTTGGGAGAGGGCAAACAATTGACACTTATGCGGGTACCGGGACATATGGGGGTGCCGGGGAACGAGAAGGCCGACGAGCTCGACAGAATCGGGGCAAGCACCCAGTATGTAGGGCTGGAACCACTCCCAGGGACAACCAAGAGGCAATTGCAAAGTTGAATCAATAAATGGGCCAACGATGCCATGGCGACCGCTTGGACTTCGTGAAGGGCCCGGATGTAGGTAGACAAAAATGGCTTCTGGCCTGGGCCTGCGGGCGGGCAGAAGAGACATCTCGACATGTCATAGCGAACTGCGAGGCATACCAGAGGACGAGATACCAGGTATTCGGTTCCCCGACCCTGGATGAGGAGGACCTGCACACGCTCAAACGGGATAAAATACTGGACTTTGCAAAAAGAATAAAACCAGATGAGCAGACTGCCAGACCAGTGGTGCAGGCGGCGGATTAGGGGCAGGCTCGGGGTAAGGCAGAAAGGGCCCAGGGAGGCCTACTTGCCAGGCCTCGCGCCGCCCCTTCTCTACTACTACTACTACTACTACTAATACCTTAAACTGAGGCTTAAACAGAAGTCAGGATTAGTTTTCTTAGTACCCCAAGAATTCTATCCATGGCATAAATAACTATACTGTATTGCATATTTGTATATTTATTTTGTTTTTTAAATTTTAAAGTTTTTTTCACAATGGGTTTTAGCCTCTCTTTCTTTTTCCAATATTATAGAATGGTCCATCCCAATGAGCATTTCTGTCTATATAAAAGTTACAGCAAATAATATAAAACCTTCATAAAATAACCAAAAGTTATATTATTTAGTGTTGGTGATAATTTTATAAGTCTAATATATCTGTTAAATGAGTAAAAAAGACTTGAAAAACAACTGTTCAACACTAGCTTATAAAAATTTATGGTGCATAGTAATGGATAGAAAAACAACATATAGATTTTATAAAACTTCCTTATGAGCCCTCAAGTATAGAGATTATTATAAAAGGGTTTTACAACTGTTCTAACAACACTACATAACAAATTAAAGGTTTTTATGGATTTAGAAATATAGATTTTCCATCTTTCTTCCCTTTGCTTGTTATGTATTATTCTTTTTCTTTTTACAATAAAAAAATTTATAAAATGGTGTTTAGCAATCTTCTAAAATAAATAAAAATGAAAGTGAGATAAACTGAAGCAGGAATATGAATATTTATATACTATAGTCAAATAAAAGCTGTTTTTCAAGTCATCCTACTCTAAAAATCAGCTGCGGTCCCGTGTGTACTGTATAGTTTTCGAATACACTCACGTAAATTTCATGGGCTCCAAAAATACTTGAGAAAACGGGAAAAAAATATTCATTTAAATATCAGTTTTTTTTTCATAAGCGTTTTTTTCTTTCTGGGACAAATATTGAATTTTGTATGTTGTTCTTAACCCTAACAAGCAATATTTCGATTGAAACACATGTTGAAACCCCATAAATAACGTTTTTATTTAGGCCAAAAACCTATTTTTGTAATCCAAAATGGCGAAAATTTCCGACAATTCTATAAAAAAAACAATACAACTATACCACTGTTTACCTGGACAAACACTATTTTATGACCCTTTTAAAAAATGATGCTACTTGGAACAAAGGGCTGCAGATGGCGCAATGTTGAACACTGATGGTCCGTTTCTGCGAGCTTAACATAGTTACCATTGTTCTCCTTTTCCTAAATGCATTCCTCGAGAGATCCAGCATACTACACATACCAGGAAAAATACCCGCCCCCACACACTTCAAGCCCGCATAACTGTCAGAGGTAACTATCTCAAGAATATAGTTAGATTGCGGAGTCGAAGGGTGTACAGGCGAGTATTTTCCGTGGTGTTCACATTTGCCGCCGTATCAGCGTATGCGGTCGACGTTTCACGGTGCGTTTTTGCGACCTTAACACGGTTACTATATTGTTCTCTTTTTCTAAAAGACGGTTCCCATCTATGCGTTTCTCATTCGTGGGCCCCCCGAATCAAATCACGTATCACGTGGTCTAAGCGAGATTTGCCTATACAAGTTCATGTCGGACCACGTGATGAGTTTTTTGAGTCAGGGTGACTGCGCATGGGAAACGCTGGTGGGAATCGGGTGTAAAATGCATTCGATCCCGATATCTGTCATCGGCAACTATCTCAAGAAGATTTGGATCTCTTATCTCTCTCAGATTGATGTAATTAAAACAAGATAATAATGGTATGGTATCTCGCAAAAACGCGCCTTTTGATGTCGCAAAAACGCTCCTTTTGATATCGCAAAAACGCGCCTTTTGATGTAATAAAATTAACCGTAAAAAATCTTGTTTGTTTTGTTATTATAATTGCCAAAATAAATTAAAATTGTTTTTTTTGTTCTAAAAACAGTTGTATTATAATCACTATATAAAGAAATTAATAACAACATTATAGAAAAAACCTTATGGGCAAAAAATGTTTATGAATGAGTTCATAAGAATATTACAGACACCAATTTATATAAATTTGTTGTTGGTTAATTAAGTTTTATAAGTGGGTTGATAGCAACATTTTAAAAACCAATCTATTATATATCTTTAATTGATAGTTACTTACGGTTTTATAGGTGGGTTGACAGAAAGATTTCAAACACCAATTTATATAACTTTTGTCACTGATGACTTATATTTTTATAAATATGTTGGTAGAACCATTGTTAACACCAATTTATATAACATTTGAACCGATGACTTTAATTTTTATAAAGATGTCCGTGGAAATATTGTTAACGCCAGTTTTATGTTACTTTAGGGTACCATCAATTTAGAGCCTTTAATAAAACAAATATACAAATTCAATTCTTGTAGGAAACTTCTAAATACCCTAGGGTATCAATGGAACCCTCTTTATAATAATTATATAAATATCTGTCACCAGAAGTTTCTGAAAATGCTCATTGGGATGGTATCCCTTTAAAAAACTTACTTTACCAAAACTGCTATGCTTTAGCTCAAACTAGGGATTCCTGATAATGGTAGCCTTAGCTTCCAAAACATGTCGGGTTTACAATAAATTCAGTGGAGAAAGCATGCGGTGACCAACAGTCATAAAATCATAAAATTTTGAAAATTTTCTCATAAATTCATAAGACAAAATTACACCCCAGCTTGTGGCTACCCTGAGAAAGACCAATTTGTTTGATTTATTTACATTTTTACAAATTTTGTTTTATTTCTTTTTACAGTTAAAAGAAGGGGCTCTTTAATTCTTAATGAAGTCAATGTGACCCGACAGGTTAATCTTACACCAAAAGCGCAGGAAATTTATTGATAGTGTCATGAAGCACCCTGTATTCGTTTTTATTTTAATTAAATTTCAATGCACGTAAACTAAAAAGTTAGAGTCAGAAATTTGCGCGGTCGTTAACATAAGAAATGATTGAACATGGAACGAGGTGTGGCTGGAACGGAGAGGTTTTAAGGGAGTGCCGAAAGTGCCTCCATAAAGTGGAAAACGTAAGTAAAAGTTTTTTACTGTTATTTTTATGTAATCTTAAGCTAGGCCGTTGTAAGTGTAGGATTAGATTAGCGAAAGTCTGATTAGGCAATTTAGTTTTTTTTGAGGTTGTACCTTGCTGTATCTTTTGGTTAAACAAATAAAGATTAGTAGTAAAAGTAATTCTTAAACTGGGTAGGCAACTAATTTCCTCGATAGCTGCATTGAACTTAATTTTGTTAATTCATTAATTCCTTAAGAATCTTTGTACCCCTAGTGGAGCTATCTGAGCGGAGGAGATTAGTTTAAGCTCCTTGCGTCCCAAGTTAACTGTTAACACCTTTTGAGCTATACACCTAAGAGTGAAAATTGTCGTATTCTTTCTAATAATAATTAAGCTGAGGTTTGGTACTCTCCTTTTGTGCGAAAGCCAAGGGGCAGTTGGTTCAGTTCTTAAAAGAATAAAATAAGTCATGAAAAAACATTTATTAAAGAAAGCAAGTTTCAAAAATTGTCCATTTGATCAATAATTTTAAAATAAAATAATTCACGACAATAGTAGTAAGAGATTGCATAAAATCAGCAGTTAAGTGCAATCATTCCAGAGAAGATTAGCACTCACAGAAAATGCTGCTGTTAATTACAACGACATTATGGAGAAGGTAAATAATGCCACTAATGCATTTATTATGTGCCAGATTTATTATGTGCCAGCAGCAGAAACCTAAAGCCAGACTTACTTTAGAAGAAAAGATTCTCTCCCTCAGTATTTTTAAATCAATTGGTAAGACTTACAGGCTATTGTCTAAGATTTTTGCTTTGCCAAGGAAAAGTTAATTAAAAAAACTGTTTGTGAAGTTTACAGGAGTAAACTTTTAAGTCGTGATAATGATGTTTACAGTGAACTTATTGATGTCCTGCAGTAAAAAACTGAAAGTTGACAAAACCAGAAACATAATTTAATTTTTTTAAAATTAATGTTAAACTTTGTAAAAAAAAGGAATTTTTGTATTTAACACTCCAATAATAAGTTATATAAGGAAGTGAAAAATATAATGAACCCTTGTATTGTTTTTAAACCTGTATTTGGGAAATGTACTTCCATTTTTTTAAAATTACAAATCCCTATTTATCATTGAAATGGTCCTACCCCGGGTGGTTCTAATGCAATAAAAAAGGACGATAGAAACTTTTCTCAAACCTACTACCTTCCTATATTGCTAAACAATCTAGAGTCGGATAGCTAAAAAAAATAAATTTATTTAGTTTGGTTATTTGAACAACGATTTAAATTGATGACAAATGACAATATAACAAAGATGGCCATGTCAAAAGAGTACGTAAGTGTTGCGTTGCAGCGCCTTCTGTATATTTTGTCGGTCTAATATCTCGTCGTTATCTTCCACAATGTTCTAGATAAATACCGGGATCGAAATTTAGTCGGGAAGAAGGACTACACATAAATCTGTTCATATGGAGACAATGTGAGTCTTTTTAATTTAGTTCCAGACTATGTGTTTGTACACAGTGACGTGCCTTAGGGCTACATCCGGGGCTAAAAATATATAGTTTGAAAAGATATTGTACTCTGTGACGTGGCGTAAGCTTTCGGTCTGTGTATATTAATAGGATGGGATATTTGTGGGAGTTAGTTCCAGACTATGTGTTTGTACCCAGTGACGTGCCTTAGGGCTACATCCGGGAATAGAAAGATATAGTTTGAAAAGTTCTTAAAGTTATTGTACTCTGTTACGTGGCGGAAGCTTTCGGTTCATGTATAATAATAGGATTGGATATTTGTAGGAGTTGGTTCCAGATTATGTTTTTTTACCCAGTGACGTGCCTTGCGGCTACATCCGGGGCTAAAAAATTGTATTTGTAATGTTATTATACTCTGTGACGTGGCTTAAGCTCTCGGTCCGTGTATGATAATAGATTTGGTGTGTGTCCAAAGATCAGGTCTGGGATTACTAGCAATTTTCTGTGAAAATTTATTATTATTTTATTGGTATTTTCAGGGACGGGTTGTTTAAAATAGTAGAGAAAAAATAATCAATTTGTAGTTCATCATCATCAAAGCATGAAGGTTTAACTCATCAAGTAATTAGGAATTTTGTTTTATAGTGACAACTTAACCGAAAGAATGAATCATATAATCATAAATCTCATGAATGATCATGACATATATTTTATAAATCTGACGCTTCTCATCCTCATCAAAGCTATTCAATTCTAGTTTTCTTACTCTAGTCTTTTAATCATGTGCGTCTGTAAAAATAAATATTGTTTCAATTCCATGAGATGTTATAGTAACATACCGAGTTACGTTCAACTTACTCTCATATTATTACTTACAACTATGTCATTTTGTTATATTACTGCTATAGGATCCATTACAATAAACTTTTGAACATATTAAACCAATTATGTATTATTATTATAAATTGTGATACAAACAGAAAGCTTTAAAGTTATGATGTATTAATTTATTAATTTTTCTAATAAATCTTTAAAACTTATAAACGTTAGTTTTTCCGTGTCTTGTACAACCGTTCATACCTCAAAGAGTTTGGGGTTACTACACAACACAACTAGGGTCATGGCCAGGTTTTTATGATACAAGGAGCAGAAAGTTTTGGGTTGTTGGAAAAAAGAGTTGTCTAGTTGAAGCAGATGAAGACGTGGATTAACAAGTCAGTAGCGTTAATAGTATGTGTTTAAAAAAAATCAAAAAATAAAAAAAAAATTAAAAAAAATATATATAAAAAAAATATTGAAAAAAAATAAAATAAAAGAGTAAAAAAAAAGAAAATAAAAAAAATTTGATGGAAAAGAAAGTGCGAGTGTATGTGGTTGCATACTACTAACTTCTTCTCAAGAAAAACAGGCAGGGGTCGGATTCGTTTCATCATCTGTCTTTATCTTTTTACCCAACCTTTTATAAGTTAAATTCTCAATAAAACTATACAATAAAGGGTTTTGTAAAAGGACCTCACCTATGAAATTAAAAGGCAAAATGTTTTTTTTTATAACAAATTCATAAACGCATTTGTCTTTTAAAAGAAAAATCGATATTACATTACATTTGTAAATTAATATTGATTTTTTATTTAAAAAACAATATTTCTTTTGTAATATTAATTCGTGTTTCACTGAACTATTTTTATGTGGGGCGCCAAGGTCATAATTAGTTCCGTAGCACAGTACAGCAGATAACCTTCTGGTCTGCCAGCCAGACCGAACAAAAAATTGCAGGAATATAATAAAGATATTGAAGTCTTATTCACTATCAAAAAACGTAAACTAAATTAACAATAGAAGGAAAAATTGAAAGGAGAAGAGGATCGGGGGGCCGATTTCATGCACAATTGTTCGTGCAATATCTCAGAGATTGCTGATAAATAAAAAAAATTTGAAGTATAAACCAAACAATAGTTTGTAGTGTCGCCCAAGGTTTCTCTTTAAGGCCAATTTTCTTTTTAGTTTATATAAATCCAATATGTAGACCAAGTTTTAAAGGAAATCTTAAATTATTTGTCGATGATACAACATTGGTATATTTTTCAAACATAAAAATTAATATTAACAATGATATTACGGAAGACTTAACAAAATAAATGACTAGTTGGTCCAAAAATATTGATTCATTAAGAAATTCAATTTCTCCAATAATTTTTCTTTTTTAAAAAGTACTATGCTAAAGTGAAATATTTAAAAAAAAAATTATTAACACATTCAAAATAACAATATTTAATTTCTGAAAGGGGATCAGCAAATTTAAAAACAATTAAACCACTAAAAAAACTCCAAAATAAAGCCATAAAGTGTATAAAATGCCATTTTTAAATAAATTAAGTAAATTAAAAATTTGAAAGAAAAAAATTCAAATTTAGGCTTAAAAAATAATTCAGTGCATCATTATATAACAAGAACAAATAAGCATCTGGACATTGAACAGATTAAAAACTTCTTTTGGACAAAAACCATTGTTATGTAATGAAATAAAAATGTTTACAAAATACACTTAGATATTAAAAGTCACCGTAGCAAAATAACCTAGGTATATGAAAAATGTCTAATAAAAAAGATAGGAAGATTGCGCGATATTATATAAATTCAAATTGTAATTAAATATTTATTATATAATAAATAAAAAAACGTTTTTTTTTTTAACTTAGATAAAACTTTTATGTTTTTCTTTTTTCGTATATTTTTACATTATTCATATTTAATTACTAGTTGCTTTTTTAGATTCCCTCTAATAAACTATTATAGTTGGTTGGGAAGAAATAAATAAATAAGTAAAAATAAAAGCCTCCCAAAGTTTCGAGTTTAAAAGATAAATCAAATGTTATATAGCAATTTTACTCGAGAAACATTACAAAATGAAATGAAAATTGCAGCCAGATCATGTTGCTGTCCCACGCATTTCTAAACTAAAGAATTTGTAGAATAAACCGTTTTACGACTTTTATACTAGAGGTCGCTAAACCAGGTAAGCTTCTTGATGAAAATCAGAAGTGGATATTTATCTTTTAAACTCGAAACTTTGGGAGGGTTTTATTTATTTATTTTAGAGGGAATTTGAATTTCTATAATATCGCGCAATTTTCCTATCTTTTTTATTAGACATTTTTCATATACCTAGGTAATTTTGCTACGGTGACTTAATATCTAAGTGTATTTTGTAAACATTTTTATTTCATTACATATTAACAGTGCTGGGTTAGATAAATAGGTAGATGTTATAGATTTCATTCTGTAAATAAAAAATCCGGACTTGCAACGTAATAAGCTATTTACCTTAATAACTTCACCCAATCCTAGCGCTGCGACTTCTTTTTCATCTCCATCACCGTTAAGAATAGCCTCTCTAAATATGGGAAGAATAGGTGCCAAACCTGTAAATATAAGAGAAGAATTGTTATATAATTAATAGATCCTTTACCATTGTAGCAACAGGAATTCCCGACTTTTTTCCGACAAATTTCCGAATTTTCCCGATTGAGTTTTTTGTACTACACAGGTTGGTAAATTCGGCGGATTTTGGTGGTTTTGGGTATTTCTAGCAAAGATAGCGTCAAAAAATATACAATAATACAGAACCGCCACCAAATAGGGCAAGCCCGAGCCGCTTTTCGAACATAGGAGGAGCAAGCAAGCGCACATTAAGATAGATAAATATATTTTTAATGAAAACTAAGATTTTTTGTAAAGGAGTAACCGAAAACTACATCAAAAATTTTATTTTATTAGTTATTAAAAAAAAATTGATGCTTGTATTAAGGGCTATAAATATCTGCTACCGCCATTCGCTTGTAATAGGATGAAAAACAAATTAAAAAATAACTAAGTAAAAAAAAGTTTCAGCAAAAAGCACACCCCTCAAACCTCAACCCTCTTTTCTCGTGTCAAAATTTATTATTTCCTTGTTTATTTTATAACAAGAAGAATACCCAAAATAAATATTTTTGTCGTACGTAAACCGAAAATTTCTGCAAAAACGGATTTTAGTTTTGTCCTAGACTATCAAATGAGCCTATAAACAAAAAGACGTTTTTTGGGGTCTTTTATGAAAAACTTACATTTTACACAATAAAAAAACATAGAGAGACACATTCAAAGTCATATCGACCTTGCTGAGAGTTATCCATAATAATTGTAAATATTGTAAAAGTAAAATAAATAAGAAACAAGCAATCAAATATTGCATAGAAAACCAAAAAAGAATTGAGATGTTACGATAATTTGATTGTTAAGGAAAATCAAAAAAAAGGAAAATATCGTAATTTGCTGCTTTTAGCACCAAATCCAAATGACTCGGTGTGCTCGTTATTTATTAAACCAACGATTGTAAAAAACACTATTTTAGCCGGTAGTGGTAAAAACTACTTGATATTTTATCATTAAAATACTTACGAAGTATTTTTTTTTGGAAAGTACCAAAAAATATATTTTTTAAGATTCTCTTGTTTTTAATGCGAAAGACTTTTACTTAAAAAAAGTTTTTCTGCAGATTCGAACCTGCGTGCAAAATTACTCGAAATTACTAAATTTCACTGCGGCCTTACTTGCGCCTCCAAACTCTCTTGTTACAAAATTCTCGATAGGTGACTGGAAGTCTGCATTCTCGACTTTTATACTGTGGTGGGTGTATCTCATGGATTTATTTTAAATAAAAAAGATACATATTCTCAACAAATTTCAAAGCTATTGTTGGATTAGTGCTTAGAGTAGGGAAGCCTGGTCTCGCATACTCGACTAGTGTATATGTAATCACGCCTGTTATTTTAAACGCTGGCAATGTAGCCAAAAATATAAGCCCCGCCAAACTGGGCCACGATATTGCGCCTTCTAAAGAAATCGTGAACCGCAAACCTTCAGCATGTTACCTAGTGAAGTCATGGGGCTCATTTCTTTCTGTGAGGTACAGTATTTTCCACCCGAAGTTTATCCACGTTGATTGACGTCAACTTTCAACGAGAATTTTTCAGTCTGACGTTTATTTTTTTGTTTCTCCCTAGATTTTTGGCCACACTGACCAAACACCGTCTTAACTAAAAGTTGAGAACGGCGTTGACTGATCACAGTATGGACAGGGCCTCATTCAGAAAATTTTCGATTTCGTTTAGTTTAAATTTTATCATGAATTTATTGTAATAGAAAGTTTTTGACAATTGATCACAGTGTACTAGATATGGTCAAGGCGGCAAGTGTTGATCCAATACATAAACGTAAATAGTGCGAACTCTACACATAGAGAGGACTGGTTATGAAATCTCAAATGAATGAAGCTCAGACATTGTTTGGGGCACAGGCATGGTGGACGCACCTACCCATTGGTCATTTTCACAGGGCACAATAGACATAGCCGCAAGAGTAGCAGCCTTAAGGCTGCTAGGAATATGCAGTTTTTAGATAGTTGTTATGAATTTACCGCTTTGGATCAAAACTTATGAATTTTCACATATATCAACCCCCTCAACCACCTACCAAATTATTTTCTTCCCAAAATTAGAACACATTAAGTTTATTATTACAAGCTTTTATTTAACTTCACCTCTATTATGTATATATGTTTCTATTTTCGGGTAAAAATCTTGCAACTCAATTTTGACTAACTTGTAGTCCGATTGAATTCAAACTTGATACGCGATTATAGTTCCGGTGACAATACAATAATATGCTATTGTTATAGGCATTCCCTGGAGGGAAGAAATTCCTAAGTTAGTCCGATTTCACCCAAAATTAGTATACGTGGGTTTTTGACGATAAGGAATACGAATTTTTGATCAGATTTTAAAAAATCAATATGGCGGATTCAAGATGGACGATTTTTGGTCAATTTTTGCTAATGAATTTTAACTGACTTATACCCATCCGATTGTCTTCAATCAGTTCCGGTGACAATGCATTATCAGGTACCCACCTCCCCCTAACGAGGAAAGTGGACGAGGAAAAAGATTTAGTTTGTCCGATTTCAACCAAAATTGATATACGGGGGTTTTTGGGGATAAAGAATACGAATTTTTGATCAGATTTTAAAAATTAAATATGGCGAATTCAAGATGGACAATTTTTTCTCATGTTTTGCTAACCAATTTTAACTGACTTATACACATCCCATTGTCTTCAAATTTGGTATGCGTTTAAAGTTCCGATGACAATACAATAATATGGTATTATCAGATATCCACCTCCCCTAAAGAAGAAAGTGGAAGGCGAAAAAGATTTAGTTTGTTTGATTTCAATCAAAATTGGCATATAGGGGTTTTTAGGGAAGAAAGAAAGAAATAAATTAGATTAGAAAAACTGTATAGCTTTTATAAAATATAAAGTTAACTAAAAAGTAGAAAATAATTTTTATCATTCTGATATAATAATAATAATAGCGATGGCCGTAAATTAGGTCGAGTTGGGTTGAATTTACTTACCCTTGCATTTATCTGCATTATAGTGAATTCAGATTCTTGCGAACAATCACATAATAATCAATAACATGAATTTTTCAAGTCAACATGGCCAAACTTTCTATAATTCGCTCATCGCTTTTATTATTATGATAGTGAACTTTATATTTTTGTATCAAAGCTTGGATTTGAAAAGCTTTTTTTTATATAAAATTATTTTTTAATTTTTAGATTTGTACTCTAAATCATCCATTTTGAACCCGCCATATTGATATTTTCAAATCTGATCAAATTTTGGTTAAAATCGAACAAACTAAATCTTTTTCCCCCTCCACTTCTCTCGTTAGGTCGAGGCGGGTACCTGATAATATTGTATTGTCACCGGAACTATAAACGCATACCAAATTTTAAGATAATCGGATGTGTATAAGTCAGTTAAAATTGGTTAGCAAAACATGACGAAAAATCGTTTATCTTCAATCCGCCACATTGAATTTTTAAAATCAGATCAAAAATTCGTATTCCTTATCCCCAAAAACCTCCGTATACCAATTTTGGTTGACATCGCACAGACTTGGGTGTTTTTCCCCCTCCACTCCCCTCGTAGGGTGTGTGTAGGTGCCTAATAATACTATATAATTGTATTGTTACCGGTACTATAAAAGCATAACAAACTTAAAGACAATCGGATGTGTATAAGTCAGTCAAAATTGTTTAGCAAAACATGACCAAAAATCGTCCATCTTGAATCCACCTTATTGAATTTATAAAATCTGATCAAAACTTCGTATTATACCGACAAACTTGGCCCTTCCCCCCCCCCCTTGTATTGGCACCGGAACTATAATCGCATACCAAATTTGTATTCAATCGGACATCTAGAGTTAAGCCAAAATTGAGTTGCAAGATTTGACCCGAACATATAAACATACATACATAGAGGAGAAGTTAAATAAAAGCTTGTAATAAAAAATACGCAAAATTTACAGTAGGTCCTGCAATTTTAAACGTCTAAATTGAATTGGAATTCATTATTTTTTTGGGTGACTTCGCTCACCAGTCTGGGTCTCTCTCAGGCATATTGGGTCTGCATGGCGTTTTCTGTGATATGTTCGGTGTACAAATAAAAACGAATATCATGACCGCCTTAACGGGCTGTTTCACTCTGGTGCATTTGATTGATATGAAAGCGTAATATCCGGGATTATTCGGAGTGATTTAAAGTTAGCAGTGTAGTTATAACGCCGATTACCAAAATCTAGGGCGTTTGATTTTGGCAACTAAAAAAAAAATGTGTTCTATGGAAAGTGAGTTTATGTTTTGTCTAAATAAAAATGGAATGGACTGTAGCGGTTCTTTATTATTGCATATTTTTTGATATCGTAAAACTAATATACATGTCCAAGGGTAAATTTTCGAGAAATACTGAATCGTAAAAACCGCATCTTAAATCTCCAATCTGTTTTTATCCATCTATGTTGGGAATTTGGAACCTTTGGTTGCACTAAAACAAAGTTATGATTGTTTTCCACAAACCAAAACTACACTTTTTTGCACTCGACGCGCGTTTCGCTAACAACGTTAGCATCATCAGGAGACGATAAACAATGAACTAAATTAATCTACGCCTATCTTATATACAATCCTTTAGTGGGCGGAGATAAGACTAATAATTTGTGATTGATCACGATTTTTAATCCTATCTCCCCTCAACCAAAGAATAAAGTGTACTAAACGGGATGGGTCCTCTATCTTTATTTAAACTATTTCTGGATTTAATGATTTCCATACTTTCATATGCATTCAAGTCTTTTGTTTGTTTGTTTGGTACACAAAAGACTTTTGAATGCATATGAAAGTATGAAAATCATTAAATCCAGAAATAGTTTAAATAAAGATAGAGGACCTATCCCGTTTAGTACACTTTATTCTTTGGTTGAGGGGAGATAGGATTAAAAATCGTGATCAATCACAAATTATTAGTCTTATCTCCGCCCACTAAAGGATTGTATATAAGATAGAGCGTAGATTAACTTAGTTCATTGTTTATCGTCTCCTGATGATGCTAACGTTGTTAGCGAAACGCGCGTCGAGTGCAAAAAGTGTAGTTTTGGTTTGTGGAAAACAATCATAACTTTGTTTTTATCCATGTTACATGGTACTTTTAAAAAAATGGCGTTTTAGAAAATTTGCTATAACTTTTTTATTTATTGCTACAAACCATACATGTAATAAAAAAAATTGTCCTCCGGTGTAATTTTAACGAATATCGTACCTTTTGGCAAACAAAATCCTGGAAGAGTATCTGATTTTCCCTTCAAGTCGGACATGGCAAACCTGACAGCTTGTCGCACATCTGAAACGTACGTTGGAAGTTGTTTTTGCTCAAGAGACTAAAAATGTTTCAAAAAATTATTATATTATTATTATTATTATTATTATATATTATTATAATTAAAAGAAAAAGCGGATAGTCGAAACTTTATTAAGGATCACTTTGTAAACTTTTCGATTTTTGTTATAATCTTGTTAAAATTTTAAATCCTTTTCAGTTTTTTCTGGTATACGAAACATATTTTAGTATTTTTCTAAATGTTAAGGTTTTTTCCGGAAAATTAAATTAATAAAAATGCGAGTAAACATATATAAGGTGGGCCAAAAAAAACCGTAAATTTTTTTTCGACGGTAGTTTTGTTACCGTAAGTTCGATTTTTTAGATTTTGGTTGACTACACAAACTTCTGTCAAGACTGACACTTCGTCAAAATCCAAGACGGTGCATGATTTTAAAAATGTGCTTACCGGCAAAATTTTATGTGCACCACTGTACTCGACCTTAAATTTAGGTCGGAAGCTGAGCTCTCTGCTACATAAAATGTGTCAAATCTGACATTTTATAAAAACTCGTAATGGCGCATATTTTTTAAATTTATATATATTTCACCCCTCCTCTGCCCAAACTTTATGTACGCCAATGTAATTTTAATTTTGCGGAACCCGACGACATTGACGTGTAAAAAAGGTATAACTTGTAAAAATCGGACAAGAACTAAGAGAGCTAACGAAGAACGCGTTCTTTTTTAACATTGTCTAAAACATAGATAAAATACTTTAACAAATTTTGCTGATAATTTGTTAAAAACTTATCCATTTTTTATTGTTTTTACAAAGAGCCAAGAAAATCAAAATTAAAAGATCAAAGTTAACTTACCTTAGTGTAGTTTGATATTGTAACTTTCAACAAATGTAAGCGGAGCTAAGTAGATTTTAACATTATTTTGAGCGTTGAATTTTTGAAGAACCATCAATTTGTTTCATGTATTATCTATGGTCTGATGTCTTGACGTTCAAATATTAACCATAAGTAGGTGGTTACATCATTAATATTTATTTATCCTAATGTCATACATGCATGCTCGCAAGTACAGCAATGCATTTAACTGTTTTTAAAGTGAAAGTAAGCCCTTTCTCGCAAATAATACTGTTTAAATTAACGGCCGTGAAACCTATTCTGCAACAAAACTTTACAACAGACTACCTAATGACGTCAAAGTTGTGTCAAGCCTGACTATTTTTAACAAACAACTCAAGAAATATGTCTTTAGTCTGAAGAATAGATCGTACAATTACATTTAAATAAATGCAATAATTAGGTTAATTAAGATCGTTCGTTTTTGCACTAGGTACTTCAAATTATTATTAATTTCATTATTTACTTGATGCTACTTAATGATTATAAACAATATTTGTTTATAATAATCATTATTCTTTTTTTCTCTTTAATTAGCTGAAAACTTGTTTGTAACCTATTATTTTATTTTTTTAATAAATAAGGTGGGCCAAAACACCCGCAAATTTTTTTTCGCCAGCAGTTTTGCTACCGCTGCGAAGAGCTAAAGCTTTAGACTATATGAATGGCGCATGATTTTTAAATTTTCCTATTTTTAACACTCCCCGCCAATATTTGCGTTCATCAGATGTCTATGTTATTGAAAAATGAGAATGTGACTTTAAGAGTATAGTCTGCGCTAAAAAAACTGTCCGATGCAGAGGTCTTTTTCGTCCAAAATTTTTCTATCTCAGCGAAGGAATTTTTTAAAAATTTTGGTATCGTTTAAAAAAAAGGCTAAATTTATGGTTGTCTAGTGGTAGCTTTTCGATTTCTTTTGTTATTTTTGTACAATAATATTGTAAATATGACATATTGGTCGCGATTCTTTAAAAAACGTCAGAAAATCTCGCCTTTACAAAAAATCTGACGATTTTAAAAACACAAGTTTACACTAACTGCTTTTTCGTCCGGACTTATTTGCTGAGATTCCCTAAAATTTAGTTTGGTAATACTGTTTTAGTAATTAAAAAAAATGTCAATTTTAATTTTTCTAAGCAATTTTTATGAAAAAGCCCTTTTTTATATTTAAAAATGTATTTTATTAAGCTTATTCTTGTGTGTAAACAAACCTTTAAAACTTTTAACATACAAAACCACAGATAGCCATGGCATATATCGCTGTCACTGTTCAGAAAAATCACACAAATTCTGTCTTTCCCATAGAAATAGAAGAAGTTGACAATGGGCAAAGACGACTGCGCATCCAATTTTCGAGGAGTATAACAAACCAATTTTTATACTCTAGTTGAAGTTTGTCATATTATTTTGACAAACAATCAAATGCTAAAATTATTTACTTATTTTCGCCAAGAAAAGTCCACCTTCCGGCTCTAAAAGCCTTCAAAAATAATCTAGGTAAGTCACAGATTACACCGGTGTAGCTACCGTACGGATTTTTGATAAATACCTATCTCAAAATTGATGTTTGTTCACCTCTTTAAAATTAATTTAAACCTTCTTTATTTCGTATTTCTTGTGCTTTTAGGTCAGTTCCGAGTGGTAAGAAGGCAGATGCATAGAAATAGAAGAAGTTCCCCCTTTTATTTCTATGGGCAGATGGTTGCCTCACCCAGATAAATAAAGCAAAGAACATTCAAAATGTTACCCAATGATGTGGGCAAAACCCAAGTATATAGAGCAAGAAATATTAAAATTAAAGTGGAAAACAAGCACAAAGACGCAAGACGCTCCAAACTTAATCTGGCCCAGCTCTAAGTGAGTGGACAATGCTCCTTGGGGAAGTCGAGGACTGTTGACATCCAAACCGATCTAACAGGTGGGTGTTTTGTCATTTGACGACAAAAAGAAAGCCATTTTGTATAATCAATACCATATTAGGGACTTTTTGATAAGGACACAAAAATAACAACTTTTGTGGCTATCGTTATTTGACAAACAGTCAACAATAAAGTTATTATGGTTTATTTTCCCAGCTGTTTTTATGCTTAACTATAAAGCAAAATAGCAAAAGACTTTGACGTGGATTGACAGAAGTGAATATAAACAAAATAAAGTTAACAACAAAAATTATGTGATTTTGAAGCTAATAAGCGCCTTGTTTATCTGTACAACACCATTCTCAACTAAAAAGCCTGTTAACTCCTACCGCCTCAGTGCCCTTTAGCCTATTGTGGCTGCCATTTTTATAACCAAATTGACAAGTAAAACATGGATTTTCTGTCAGTTTGGTGTCAAAATGGCACCGATCATAGGCCAAAGGATACTAAAACGAAAATGAGTTAACTGGCTTTTTAGTTGAGTTTGATGCATATTTCCATATTCTTCTGTCAATCAGTTTCAAAGTCTTTGTGTTTTTGGCAATTTTTTTCAAAACGAATGTTTAGAATTGTTAGTTTTTGATTGAGGGAGACAATTAATATATTGTTTTATAGGTAAACGTAGAAATAGCTAGGAAAATAACGGAAATAACTTTATTCCTGATGGCTTTTCAAATAATGATAGCCACAAAAATTGTTATTTTCATAAACTGCCCAAATGTTTGTGATAAACTTGCTTCTGTTATTTTTAGAAAATATAAGGAGCCCTTGACTATATAGTTATAAGTTCAAGGATCAACAATGACTAAACTCTTCTATTTCTATGACAACAAACAACTGGACGGACACCAGTTTCTGTAAGTACCTACACAAGAAAACTAAGTTTCCTTTTTTGACACGATTTATAAGAGTCACTGTATTATTATCTTCTTTATTTTTGGGTTTTAAAAATTGACATGGTTAGAATTTACCATAATAAGTCTGAATAAGAAAAAACTTCTAACTAGTTTTGGGGTTTGAACTTTGAGCTAGGATGACTGACAGGGTTTTAAGTTATATCATTTTTCTTTGTTTCAGGATACTGCGGAGGCCAGAGCAACCTTTTTGAGATGTGAACAAGTTGACTATTGGATAAATTTCCATTTGACTTAGACTGGATAATTAGTTAATAAATATTTGAAAAAGTTTGACTTTGTATAGTTATTTTCATAATACATTTTATTTAATATACTTGGTAATTAAATTAACTTGTTTACTAAAGAGGAAGATTTCAATGTTGTATTTGAAATTAACTCTCGTGTTTCGGACTTCGATTGTCTATATTTTATTTATACACGACGTTTCAATCAGTACAATCTCTGATCGTTGCATCTGAAGACGATATTTAAATATAGGAATCCTTTACCTGGGTAACTGCATGGCTTTTGAAAGACTTAAGGCGCGTTTCTGCGAGCTTAACATTTTCAAATTTTTAGTTTCATTCAGTTTATTTAAACGTACACAAACTTCTTTTCATTAACGCACTCCAAAATAATACACTTTGTTTAGTTTGGAAAAGAAAATATAAATGTAATTTGATGAATACATCTGCTGCAAATTTAAATTTCCCGCCTGTCAAGGAGGCCTACTCTTGTTTACAAACAAAGTTCAAATAGACTTCAACTTTTAAATTAACTAGATAAATTAAAGTAAAATTGTCAAATCTAACTTTTAATTAATGATTTAAAGATCCAATTACAAAAGTTTGCCATTTTTATAATAAACACTGCAAAAACTTTAGTTAAAATGAATCGTTTGTTTATTCTTAATTTTATTTAAGTTTCGATGTAAACAGTGTAATGCTGGAACAACACATCTAACCAACTGTTTTTCTCTGGTGCAGTTTAAAATGGCTGCCCACTTTGTTGATTCTTTTGCGCAGGTTAAAGCCCATTCTTTAATCCCTTCTATTTCTATGGTCTTTCCTTTTACATGGTGAGAATTTTCGACACTTTTTGACGTCTATTGGTACGCGTAGTAGCAATTTAGCTCCGCCGTAAACCAGTTCTGCAGAATATCTTTAAAATATAAAATTTACACAATGTTATTTTAAAACATGACGCAGTTTCTCTTACAACGTGGGGATAAATGTTAAGGACGCTGTGTTTTTATTTTAAACGAGGCAAGAAGTAAAAAATCGCTATTTTCTGAAATTCTAACAGGTGAGATTTTCTGTCGTTTCTGAAGAATCGCGAACATTTTGCCCATTTTCAGCAGTGTACACACGGAACCAGAAACAAAAAATGAAAAAATTAAAACTAGAAAACTCTAGATCTAAGCTTCATCTATCAAATAAAACAAAAAAAATTGTCGCCTAAATTTAGGGACAAAGTAATCCTTACAAGCGAAATTTACGAATTACAATTCTATACCGAAAGTGGCAGGGCAGACTCTGTAAGAGAAACAATTTATAGGCCAGTCAAGAGATGATGTACATGTAAAAAAATTAGATTCGTGCTGTAAATTATTCTTGTTTTAATTGGATTTTTTTTAAATCTATATTATGTGCACACAAAATTTATATACAGAGTTTTTATTTAATTAATAAATAATAAAATATAAATATTATTTATTAATTCTGAGTAATCTTTGAAATAAATAGTGATTTCTAAAATTTGTTTAAAAAGATAAAGTCTAGGTAATAATATGGTCAGAATGCCAGTTTTCCGTTAAATCACCATGTAGGTAAAATAATAATGATTTTATTTTTATAACTTGTGGTGTGCCGCATAGTTTCGGCGAGAAAACCATGTTAAAAAAAAAACTACGTTCGTGGGGAACCAAAGCTGGTAAGAATATGCAGTTTTCAGATTTGGTTTTCAAACAAAAAACAGGCGTATATAAGTAACTGTGGCACATGTTTTTGCGCGCGCAATCAATAATTGATCAAAGACGGACTGCGTTTATGATCGCGATCAAAATAATGTTCTTTCTTATTATTTTTCGTAAATTTTGTTTATAAAATAGTTAGTTGGTAGAGTTCGATAAATGCGCAGAAACAATTAGTGGCGGGGGCTAGGATTTTAAATTTTCGATCAATTTCAAAAATTATGAAGTTGAAAGCTCCACGGAGGGTGGGGGAGTACCATCTAGTATCGAGGATTACGAGTTTTCGATCAGAACTGAAAAACTATAAAGTTGATAACTTCTCGCTGAGTTAAGGAGGGGGTACCATCTAGTATCTCCGATTTTGTTTAAAATGGGTATATAGCGGTTTTTGGGGTCGAGGATTACGAATTTTCGATCAGAATTGAAAAACTATAAAGTTGATAGCTTCTCGCTGAGTTGGGGGAGGGGGGGTACCAGTTAGATCTTCGATTCCATTCAAAATTGGTATACAGCGGTTTTTGGAGTCGAGGATTACGAATTTTTGATCAGAATTGAAAAACTATAAAGTTGAGAGGTTTTCGCTGAGTTGGGGGGGGTACCATCTAGATCTTCGATTCCGTTAGAAATTGGTATATAGCGGGTGTTGGGGTCGAGGATTACGAATTTTTGTAACATAAAACTGGCGTTCGATGAGATTTGAAAAATTATAGAGTTGATAGCTTCCCGCTGAGTTGGGGGGGCGGGTACTATCTAGTATCTCCGAAATTGTTGCATAAAATTGGTATATAACGGTTTTTGGTGTCAAACGAATTTTCGATGAGATTTGAAAAATTATAGAGTTGATAGCTTCCCGCTGAGTTGGGGGGGCGGGTACTATCTAGTATCTCCGAAATTGTTGCATAAAATTGGTATATAACGGTTTTTGGTGTCAAGGATTACGAATTCTCGATCAGAATTGAATAATTATAAAGTTGATAGCTTCCCGCTGAGTTGGGGAGGGCACCATCTAGTCGATTTTGTCCAAAATTGGTATATAGCGGTTTTTGGGGTCGAGGATTACGAATTTTCGATCAAAATTGAAAAACTATAAAGTTGATAACTTCTCGCTGAGTTGGGGGGGGGGTACCATCTAGTATCTCCGATTTTGTTTAAAATTGGTATATAGCGGTTTTTGGGGTCGAGGATTACGAATTTTCGATCAGAATTGAAAAACTATAAAGTTGATAGCTTCTCGCTGAGTTGGGGGGGGGGGGGGGTACCATCTAGATCTTCGATTCCGTTCAAAATTGGTATATAGCGGGTGTTGGGGTCGAGGATTACGAATTTTCGATCAAAATTGAAAAACTATAAAGTTGATAACTTCTCGCTGAGTTGGGGGGGGGGTACCATCTAGTATCTCCGATTTTGTTTAAAATTGGTATATAGCGGTTTTTGGGGTCGAGGATTACGAATTTTCGATCAGAATTGAAAAACTATAAAGTTGATAGCTTCTCGCTGAGTTGGGGGGGGGGGTACCATCTAGATCTTCGATTCCGTTCAAAATTGGTATATAGCGGGTGTTGGGGTCGAGGATTACGAATTTTCGATGAGATTTGCAAAATTATAGAGTTGATAGCTTCCCGCTGAGTTGGGGGGGGGGGGCGGGTACTATCTAGTATCTCCGAAATTGTTGCATAAAATTGGTATATAACGGTTTTTGGTGTCAAGTATTACGAATTCTCGATCAGAGTTGAATAACTATAAAGTTGATAGCTTCCCGCTGAGTTGGGGAGGGCACCATCTAGTCGATTTTGTCCAAAATTGGTATATAGTGGTTTTTGGGGGTCGAGGATTACGAATTTTCGATCAGAATTGAAAAACTATAAAGTTGATAGCTTCTCGCTGAGTTGGGGGGGGGGGTACCATCTAGTACCTCCAATTTTGTTTAAAATTGGTATATAACGGTTTGTGCGGTCGAGGATTACGAATTCTCGATCAGAATTGAAGAACTATAAAGTTGATAGCTTCCCGCTGAGTTGGGGAGGGTACCATCTAGTATCTTTGGTATATAGCGGTTTTTGGGGTTGAGGTATACGAATTTTCGATCAGAATTGAAAAACCACAAAGTTGATAGCTTCTCGCTGAGTTGGGGGGGGGGTACCATCTAGTACCTCCGATTTTGTTTGAAATTGGTATATAGCTGTTTTTGCGGTCGAGGATTACGAATTCTCGATTGGAATTGAAAAACTATAAAGTTGATTCCCGATGAGTTTGGGGGGGGGGGTACCATCTAGTTTCTTCGATTTCGTTCAAAATTGGTAGATATTGATTTTTGGGGTCGAGGATTACGAAGTTTCGATCAGATTTGAAAAACTATAAAGTTGATAGCTTCTCTCTGAGTTGGAGGGTACCATCTAGTAACTCCGATTTTGTTTAAAATTGGTATAAAGGGGTTTTTACAGCCAAAAATTAAGAATTTTTGACCAATTTCAAAAATTAAGTTGACAGCTTCTGGAGGGGGGTATTGGATTTAGTTCAAAACTGGTATAAAGGGGTTTTGGGGGTTAAGAATTAAGAATGTTGGTTCAGATTTCACAAATTATGAAGGTCACGGTTCCTCGAACACAAGGGAGGTACCATCTACAAATATCTCCGATTTTGTTCAAAATTCCCAATGAGCATTTTCAGAAAACTCTGGTGACAAAACTGTATATAATTATTATAAAAAGGGTTCCATTAATGCCCTAGAGTTTTTAGAGGTTTCCTACAGGAATTGAGTTTGTATATTTGTTTTATTAAAGGTTCTAAATTGATGGTACCCTAAGGTTAACAATGTTTCCACCAACATATTTATAAAAATATAAGTCATCAGTGACAAAAGTCATATAAATTGGTGTTTGAAATCTTTCTGTTAACTCATCTATAAAACTGTAAGTAACTATCAATTAAAGATATATAGATTGGTTTTTAAAATGTTGCTATCAACCCACTTATAAAAACTTAAGTAACCAACAAAAAATTTATATAAGATAATATTGAAAATATTCCGAGAGACACTTATAAAAACTTGGGAACTCAGACACAATAATTATATAAATTGGTGCCTGTAATATTCTTATGAACTCATTCATAAACCTTTTTTTGCCATAAGGTTTCTTTGTATAATGTTTTTATTAATTTCTTTATATGGTGGTTATAATACCACTGTTTTTACAACAAAAAAAAAACATTTTTCTTTATTTTGGCAATTATAATAACAAAACAAACAAGAATTTTTCGTATACCCACAGTAGTAAGGATAATTTTTGGACATCAAAAGGCGCGTTTTTGCGACAACAAAAGGCGCGTTTTTGCGAGATACCATACTATCATTATCTGGTTTTAATTATATCAATCTGAGAGAGATAAGAGATCCAAATCTTCTTTAGATAGTTTTCGATGACAGATATCGGGATCGAATGCATTTTACACCCGATTCCGACCAGCGTTTCCCATGCGCGGCCACCCTGACTCAAAAAACTCATCACGTGGACCGACATGAACTTGTATAGGCAAATCTCGCTTAGACTACGTGATGCGTGTTTTAATTCGGGGGGCCCACGCTTAAGAAACTCATAGATGGAAACCGGGTTTTAGAAAAAGATAACAATATAATAACCGTGTTAAGTTCGCAATACATGCATACAGTGCGCACGGCTGGTCGGCGGCAATTGTGAACACATCACCTTACGACGCGACGGAAAGCAGCCTCAAGGTCCACTTCTGCGGCTTTAACATTGTATTGTGTATTGTATTGTCCTCTTTTTCTAAATGCATTCGTCTGAGAGAGATCCAGCATACCAGGGAAATACCCGCCTGTACACCCTTCGACTCCACAATCTAACTATCTCCATTACCTCTGACAGTTATGCGGGGTTGAAGGGTGTGCAGGCGGGTATTTTTCCTGGTATGGGCAATATGCTGGATCTCTCTTAGACGAATAAAAGAGAACAATGGTAACTATGTTAAGCTCGCAGAAACGGACCTTCAGTGTTCAACACTGCGCCATCTGCAGCCTTTTGTTCCAACTAGCATCATGTTTTAAAACGTTGATAAAATAGTGTTGAACGAGGTAAACAGTAGTATAATTGTATTGTTTTTTTTTATAGAATTGTCGTAAATTTTTGCCATATTGGATTCCAACAATAGGTTTTTGACAAAAATAAAAACGTTATTTATGAGGTTCCAATATGTGTTTTAATCGAAATATTGTTTATTTAGGGTTAAGGACAAAATACAAAATTCAATATTTCTTCCAGAAAGCAAAAAACGTATGTGAAAAAAAAGTATTATTTAAATGAATATTTTTTCCCATTTTCTCAAGTATTTTTGGAGCCCATGAAAATTTTGCGAGTGTATTCGAAAACTATACAGTACACACGGGACCGCAGCTGATTATCAGAGTAGGATGACTGGGAAAACAGCTTTTATTTAACCTATAGTATGTAAATATTTACATTCCTCCTTCAACTTATCTCACTTCCATTTTAATTTATTTTAGAAGATTGGTAAACACCATTTTATAAATTTTTTATTTTAAAAAGAAAAACAATAATACATAACAAGCAAAGGGAAGAAAGATGGAAAATTTATATTTCTAAATAGATAAAAACCTTTAATTTGTCATGTAGTGTTTTTGAGGGTTCATAAGGAAGTTTTATAAAATCTATATGTTGTTTTTCTATCCATTACTATGTACCATAAATTTTTATAAGCTGGTGTTGGTCAGTTGTTTTTCAAGTCTTTTTTACTCATTTAAGAGATATATTAGAGTTATAATATTATCACTAACACTAAATAATATAACTTTTGTTTATTTTATGAAGGTTTTATATTATTTGCTGTAACTTCTATATAGACAAAAATGCTCATTGGGTTGGTATTTAGGTGACGTTATTGTTACACCATATGTTATCGACAAATCGATAGCTGTCAAAATGGCCTTTTAATATGCTGAAAAACACCCCTAAATTCAGAAAAAGGTTGAATTTTGCAAATTTTTTAAAGTTTTAAAACTTGCAAATACCAATCGTGACGTTATCACGCAGGCATAATTTATTTTTACTGTGCGAAACCCTAAGGTGCCGATAAACACCCCTAAAATGAGAAAATGGTTGAATATTGCATGTTTTTTAAAGTTTTAAAATTCCTAAACACCAATCGTGACGTTGTCACGGTATACACGAATCTGTAACTGTCAAAATGACCTTTTTACTAGCTTAATTTGTTTTTTCTGTACGAAACCGTAAGATGCCGAAAAACACCTCTAAAATCAGAAAATGTTTCAATTTTGCATGTTTTCTAAAGTTTTAAAATTTCTAAATACCAATCGTAACGTTGTCACGTATTTTTCCTTACTTTAGGGTATCATGCCGAAAAAAACATATGCCTATAAAATAACGAATTTGACAGCTCTTGATTAGTGTATATTGTATGGGGTGACAACGTCACGATTGGTATTTAGAAATTTTAAAACTTTAAAAACATGCAAAACTCAACCACTTCCTGATTTTAGGGGTGTTTCTCGGCACCTTAGAGTTTCGCACAGTAAAAAGAAATTATGCCTGTAAAAAGGCCAATTTGACAGCTATCGATTCGTGTATACCGTATGGGGTGACAACGTCACGATTTGTATTTGGAAATTTAAAAACTATAAAAAACTTTCAAAATCCAAGCTTTTTCTGAATTTAGGTGTATTTTTCTTAGAGTCTCGTGCAATCTGAACCAACAATCGTAATTCTTGACCCCCCAAACCATTTTATACCAATTTTGAGCTAAAACTAAGATACTTAGATGACACCCCCTCCAGAAGCTGTCAACCTAATTTTTGAAATCTGATCAAAAATTCTTAATTTTCAGCTTCAAAAACACCAATATACCAATTTTGAACAACCCCCCCCCCCCCAACTCAGCGAGAAGGTATCAACTTTATAGTTTTTCAATTCTGATCGAAAATTCGTAATCCTCGACCCCAAAAAAATCTATATATACCAATTTTGAACGAAATCGAAGATCTAGATGGTAACCTCCCCCCCAACTCAGCGAGAAGCTATTAACTTTATAGTTTTTCAATTCTGATCGAAAATTCGTAATCCTCGGACCCAAAAACCGCTATATACCAATTTTGAACTAAATCGAAGATCTAGATGGTACCCCCTCCCCCAACTCATCGAGAAGCTATCAACTTTATAGTTTTTCAATTCTGATCGAAAATTTGTGATCTTCGACCCTAAAAACCGCTATATACCAATTTTAAACAAAATCGGAGATACTAGATGGTATCCCCCCAACTCTGCGAGAAGCTATCAATTTTATAGTTTTTCAATTCTGATCGAAAGTTCGTAATCCTCGATCGCAAAAACCGTTATATACCATTTTGAACGAAATCGGAGATACTAGATTGTACCCCCCCCCCCCCCTTCGGGGATCTTTCAACTTCATATTTTTTGAAATCCGTTCGAAAATTTGAAATCTAACTTCAACGACGTTCGCTATTGACCGGCCCCGAATGTGATAACAGTGTTTCGCTAGCTGCTACGGTTTCTAAGCTAGAATTTTTATAAGTTTATTTTTTTGAATATGTCAAAATCTACGGCTCTGACAAACTTCGAATAAGTACAATTTTGGTTGAAAGTGAAATTATCCATTTAAATGTGAAAACCGTATGTTGCTTTTCCCCTTACCACCATTTAAAAACTAATCAGCCTATCGCCTGGTGCTGAAGAATTACCGTATCAAATTTGGAAATCAGTTTACCGGCCTTTGAGTTATCGTGCCCCAGACAGTCAAACACTATTACAAAATTGGTAATTATTTAGTATATACCCAAAACAAGTAAAAAATCGACGTGGGATTTGGTGTCCTAACGAGTCACTAGTAAGTGCCACTACAAAGAATTTTTCATAAAATACTGAAAATGGTGTAGAAAATTGTACACTATACTTCTTTTCATGCACACATTTTGGTTGTAAATGGCAAAGAGTGAGAGAAGTAATAAAATTCCACTTTCATTGGAATTCAATTTTATCTACCACAAAATTTTATATTTATGTCTCTTTTGGACAAAAATAACTTATTATAAAAAATGCCCACCCCAATACGCTCGATACTGGTACGGATTGAAAAAAATGCTATTTGCTGGTATATGTACGTATGCATGTATGTATCTATTACAACAATATAAATTATATAGTAAACAATATTTACAACCAAAATAAAAATATTGTAAAGGCAAAATTAAGAAAGTCTAAGTTTACGACTTTTTCCAGCAACATTTTGAGAAAACAAAACACTTGTTCATACGAAGACACCAAAAAATAATTGTCTCTCGAACTATAAAATAAATAATATTCTGCAGGTTTCTTCTCGGATCACGGCCATTCCGTAAGCTTATTTCTTTTCTTTACACACGCATATGCATCTCACTCAACGGAGAGGTGTCCGATCTCTCATTGGACAAGCACACACAAGACCCGGCGCGCGAAAGGTGCGAGATTCTCATCTCGATACTGCAAATATACACTGGGATAAAAACATAATTATTTGTCGAGCTATTTGTTTTATAAATACCCTAAAAAAATTGTCTAATTTGAGGGCAGTGTATTACAATACAAATAATTGCCAAAATAATAGTATAGTAGTATTTAAAACATACAAAAAATAAAAGGCATGATTTATTTAGATTAGCTTATTTGACTGGCGTATAATCACCTGCAAACGAGGAGAGTATCTACGCATACACAATTTTAGGTGTGGAAGGCCTCTCCCTGTCCCGCGACTGGTGACGTCACTTTCGCCCCAAGGCCTCGGTAAAGACTATACTCTTAAAGGTGATATGAAAAAAAAAACGGGAAAATTCAAAAATATACATAAAATTACTCTATCATCCCTCTAAACCCTAGAGACACATTTATAGCGGTAGGATAGAATCTACAAAATTAATGATAAAGGCTGGAGGAGAGAATAAATAGCAAACTAATGTTTTTACTTTGCTATTCATGTTGCAAAAATATGGATCACAATGAAGAATGTATCCATTTACCTCAAAAAACAGTTTAATAGGCACTTGTGTAATGGATAAGGTGCGTAAAGCTTTGGAGCTAAAATTAGAGATTTTCGAAATTTGGAAATACAAGGTGGGTCACTATGATATGGTTTTAAAAACGGGGCTTTTTTATATTCTGAACTTTTTAAAAATAAAGCAGCATGGATGAAAAGAAAAAATACAGTCAAGAACATTTATCACACGAGGGCATTCGGCTAATCCCTAATGAAATTGACATGAACTCTGGGCGTCGGGCAGTGGGAAGGATCTGATTACAAGTTTCTGGGGTAAATTGGGCCAAAGAGAAGACCAGTGTAAAACTAAAATCCTACATAAAGTTTTTTCGTCTTATGACACATCCTTCCAAGATCGTCAACACTGTATTATAGTGATATTATCATTAGTTATACGTCCTGTCCTGTAAATCCATGGAATATTTAAATATAATAACATGCAAAACAAAAATGATTGCGCCGTTTCGCCGCAAAGTTTAAAAACATGCAGGCAGGCTTAACATTAGAAAAACTTCTTGGAAAAAGGCGAGGAAGTAAAAGAGGGGGGGGGGTGACTAATAATAACATTTTCCAATTCGATTGTCTCAAGTGGTTTTTTTTTGTGACAGGGGGTCAAAAATTGGCAAAAATAGTGTTTATGGACGGTCAAGCCAAAAGAAAAACATGTATTTTCTTCTGGTAGGAAAAAAAGAAGTATCATGATCAAAAAGAGAATTTTCCCCTGAAATAGTTAGGTAGTTGAATGTCGATTAGTTTGCGTGCATGGTGACGTAACATCTGGAATTCTTCTGGACCATAATTATTAGACACTTAGAGTGGGATTTACCCCCTACAGGGCTAAATATTTACACCTGTGGGGGGTACTAAATTTTAAAACCAATTTTCAAAAAACACTTACCCATATAGAAACTACACAAAGTTATTGATTATTTTTTATTGTTATTGCAAAACAACAACTCCTTATTTTTTTATTACCCATCTAAATCGTATAATTAATAAACAAGGGCAAGTTTTAATTAGAGTGACATATAGCCTCAATTTTAATTTGTTCTACAGTGTTTACTATTTAAAACCCGCGTGGGTTTAAATTTTTTAATTTTCTTTTCTTCTAAATTGAAACTTTCGGGTCAGTCGATATCAAGTCAACCAGGGTATTTTACCACACCATCTCCGATGTTGATGATTTTTAGTATACATGTTTTTCCTACCAAAAAACTGGAAAATCCAAAATTTCAGACTTTTTTGACCAGTTGTTTATTTTGAATTAATTTTTGAAAATCGAAAAAGTCACTTATTTGTCCTTAACATGTGCGCACAAAATTAGGAATATCCAAAGAACCACTTATAATAGAAAAGTAGGTGAAGGTTCATTTTAAAGCTCTTATAAAGACCTTTCATATGAGAATATTGCATAACATATATTGAAAAAAAAAATAAAAAAAAAAATTTTTGATTTTTTTTTTTTAAATTTCAAAAAGGCCATTTTTAATTTTTTTCAAAAAATTATATTATTTTCTTTAAAGTGTTATTAAACTATTCACAAAATTTTGAGATGGACAAATCATGGGTTCAATGTGAAAAAATTTATTAATGTCACATGCATGAAAAATCGCCTATAAATAGACAATGCATTTTGGTAATTAGAAGAATATAATGGGGTTTAAAGCGATATTATAAAAATATTTAACAATATTTTATTTAATAAAAAATTATATCCAACGTTTCATTCTGTATCAGTAATCAGATTAACATTGCCCCCCATTGTAATATTTACTTACAAAACCTCTTTTCCACCGGAGACGTACTATTGGATGTTCCAATTCTTAGGAAAATATGCCTGTATAAACCTGCCAATACTTTTGTGAAATACTGCCTGTTTATTCCTGTTTAACATTAAGGACACACCTCCTTCATTTTATTGGTCTGTTTAGGTACATTGTGGGGATTTGCTGACATGAAAATTCCTGCATAAATTGATTTTAAATTTTTGGCAAGTATCTTCCTGATACAGCTCCAAATAATCGATACATAATAGTTCGACTGAAGGTTTATCAGAAGTCATCTCTGTGTAATTTTAAAAGTTTCAACTATGGGTGAGGCAAGTGGATGGACTAAATATAAAGTAAAGTGCTGTGATCCACTAGAGTTAAAAATCAAGCATTTTGGGAAATTAAGAAATGTGACCAAGTGGATGTGCAGTTACAAAAATGTCAAAATGGGAATGAAAATCTGTGATGGTTGTAGACTAAAGCTTTCAAAGGAGTTTAAGGCATCTGAAGAAGATGAGGCAGGGTAAGTAACAAATAGTATTTTTTAATATAAAATTAATAAACTAAACCAATTGCGTCAAGTACGGAGTGGAAAAATCTCATGGCATTATTTTGCATGGCATTTTGAGAATACAGACATTATGTACAAATTTCTTGGCATTATGTACACATTTTGGGTCAGCTGTTACCCCCTTTTTAAGTTCTTATAAAAAACTAACTTTTTAAATTTTTTTAGACCCAGTCAAGTTCCAGAAAATGATCCAGATTTTCAAGATCCTGCTGAATCATTTACTCTTTTAACCAAGAGCTTCTTGGTGTGTCGCCGATTAAAAGAAAAAATGTATACAAAGAAAAAATTGATATTGTACAGCATAATAGTTGCGAAAGCATTTACAAAGGAATCAGATTCAACGCTAGTAAAGGAATGCCAGAGTGACGAAAGTGAAATGATTAAGCAGTTAAAGGACAAATTTTTAAAAACCGAAAAGAGGAGTGAGAAAATACTAGTTTTATCATGTTTACCTCAAAGTTGGAGTAGAAAGAAGATTGAAGAAGAATTTGGAGTTTCTCAATATTTGGCCAGAGCTGTAAAACAGTTAGTTAAGGACAATGGGATATTATGTTCTCCTAACCCCAAACCGGGAAAGACCCTTAGTGATAGAGTGGCCCAAATAGTGGTAGATTTTTACCAAAGGGATTACATTAGCAGGACCATGCCAGGTAAAAAAGATTATGTTGTTATCAGAAAATATGGAGCTGAAAAAGAATATGTACAAAAAAAATTAGTCTTAGCTAATTTAAAAGAAATTTATGCATTGTTTAAAACTGAGTACCCCAATGAAAAAATTGGGTTTTCAAAATTTTGTGAACTGCGACCCAAAAACTGTATACTGGCAGGAAAAAGTGGGACAAAATATAAAACTAATGCTCAATGGCTCCAAATTAAATAAGCTATATGATGAAAATAACAGGCCTCTTGCAATATCTTATCATGATTGCCTTTATAAACTAATGTGTAATCCACCTTCAGTGGACTGTTTTTTAAGCAATAGATGCAAGCAATGTCCTGGAGTAGAACAGTTTAAAAATACGTTAATAGAAAAATTTGAGGAAGAATTAATTGATGAGGTCTCATTTAAAAAGTGGGTCTCAGTAGATAGGTGTACTATGGAAACCGTTGTTAAGAAAAGTGATGATTTTGTCCAGGAATTTACTGATGATCTTGTAAAACTTAAATCACATTCTTTTATTGCAAAAATGCAAAAAGATAGATACAATGAAATAAAAATTAACCTTAAACCTGGAGAGTCTTTGATCACTTGCGACTTTGCGGAAAATTATTCCTTTGTTATGCAAGATGAAGTCCAGTCTTATCATTGGAATAACAGCCAGGCAACCCTCCACCCTTTTGCCATTTATTTTCTAAGTGATGGTAAACTGCACAACCTGAATTATGTGTTTATTTCGGAAAGCTTGACACATAATACAATTGCATTTCATTTATTTTTAAAAAAATTTAAAAATCAAAATACCAGGACTTAACAAAATTTTTTATTTTTCGGATGGATGTGCTGCGCAGTACAAAAACAAAAAGAATTTTCTGAATATATGCCTGCATAAAAAATATTTTGGTGTTGAAACAGAGTGGCATTATTTTGCCACCTCGCATGGCAAAAGTGCCTGCGATGGCTTGGGAGGAACTGTTAAAAGACTTGCTGCCAAAGCCAGTTTGCAGAGGCCCTATGACAATCAAATAATGACACCTCTACAATTGTTGACTTGGTGTGAAGAAAACATATCTGGCATTGATTTTAAATATTGCACAGAAACAGATTATACAAATCATGAAATAATTTTGAATAAAAGATTTGCGGAAGTCTTAACAATACCGGGGACACAAAAAATTCATGCTGTAATTCCTCTTACAGAAAGCACGTTTTTGGCAAAACAGTTTTCTACATGCTTAGAGGTCGAAACACATAATCTTTTTAAAGGTGGAAGCATTATTTTGCAAAATATCGAGTCAGGGTTTGTCACTGTAGAATATGACAGTGCTTGGTGGCTGGCTTGTGTCTTGGGGAAAAATAATGAGAGCGGAGAACTGAAAGTAAGCTTTCTTCATCCACGAGGACCTGCCTCATCATTTTTTTACCCAACACCTCAAGATATTTTAATTATTAAACCAGAAAGTCTTATAAAAAAAAGTTGAACCCAACACTGCTACTGGCACAACTTACAATGTCAGCAAAAAAGAAATGTCAGATTCATCAGAAATTCTTAAAAGAAAGTTAAAAAAATAAATTTAAGGTATATAGTTAGTCTTAGTGTTTTCTGTCTAATTTTTATCAACGAAGTAGAAAAGTTTGTTTATTTCTTTTGCGAGTTTAAAATAAAATAATTTGTAGATAAAACCTCTGGGTATTTTTTAAAACCTGTATCCATCCAACAAATTTATTTATTTTAATATCCAGTGCACTATTGGTGCTCCTAAAATATGTTTATTTTTTTAGATTCATGATTTTTAATGTACTTAATATTTTTGATATTTTTTTTGACATTGAACCCATCATTTCTCCATCATAAAATTTTGTGGATAATTAAGTAACACTTTGAGCAAAATTATATATTTTTTTCAAAAAAATTAAAAATGGCCTTTTTGAATTTTTCAATTTTTTTTTTTTCAATTTTTTATTTTCAATTTTTTTGTTGTTAAAATTATGTTGTGATATTTCATAAAAAAGAGCTTCAAAATGACTTTAAAATGAGCCATTTATTACTTTCCTAGTGTAAGTGGTTCTCGAGATATTGCTAGTTTTGTACATTCTTGTTAAGGTCAAAATGCTGACTTTTTTATTTTGAAAAATTAAAAAAAAAAAACTACGAATCAAAAAAAACTAAAAATTTGCATTTTCAACTTTTATGGTAAGAAGAAAATATATACCAAAAATCATCAAAATTGGAATTGGTCGCGTAAAATTTTTGTGATTTTTTGGTTGATTTGATATGGAATGACCCTTTCTTCTTAAATCCAACAAAAGATTGTGTTATTCAATAAACAAATGTATTCATATTCTTCTTATAAATCAAACTATTTCTAAAATTCAAGGAGGGTTGGTTTAAAATGCTTAAAACCAAAAATTTCACTTGAACTTAGGACCGTTCTAAAATAGACTAAACCCTTTTAGTAAATCCCACCGTTAAAGTTGGCAAGCTCTTTTTGATTCCTTGTTTTAAGCGTATCTTTGATGCGTTTTCGAAAGCGTCCTTGTTGTGCTTACAACGTACAACGTAAACAAACCAATTATTGTTCAGTGCTTGATGCACAGTTTTACTTCATGCCGCTAACTTCAATTTCCTTCCTTGCCGAAAAAAGTGAGAGGGCAATAGAATGGAAAATAGAAGGAGTGAAACTGGATCAGGCATTTACGAAAACCCAAAGATAACTAAATAGTACGCTAGCTACGTACGAATACTGCAAGGGTGATCGTAAAGATAGGTGAGACGTAGTCACTGTTTTACGCCGAATCCGTTCTGAGCATGCGCATTGAGATACGATTACGATTAAGCACACTTTATTTGTGCAACTTTAAGTGTATATTATCTTCCCAGTCTGTCTAATTAGAAATTACACATAAAATACTGGTTTTTTTGTCGTTACTTTGTTTGAATATCTGCTCTATTTTAAAACAAATCTATACATAATCTCTTTGTCTGTGATATTCTCCTCATCAATTCTTTTAACTTTTCTTCTTTATTTATATAAAGGATACACAGCTACATGTATTAACATAGGGATTCAGCTACCATAGAGATTCAGCTACAGATTCAGCTACATGTATTAGTATAGGGATTCAGCTACCAATTCCAGGAATTGAGATCCATCTACCATTGAGGGATATAATGAGTAACTTTTACCATCTATTATAATTTAACACGAGTACAGAGATGCTTTTATTTACTACAGGAAATATAGCTCACAATTAATGCTGAGAAAATAAGCACCTGTTACTATAATTAGTTAAACAAAAACAAAATATGTGTCTGGGAAAGAAATTTATGTTGTAGTCTCAGGCTAATATTTTCTCATACAGATTTCCTTTCAACAAAAAATAGACAGACAGACAAAAATAAACTTGGAACTGGCAAAAATGACAATTTAACAAAACATGCATTTCCTTTGCATTTTATAATAAGTTAAAAATAGAAGTATCATCCGATTTTTTGAAACAAAAACAAAATGTGTGTCTGGGAAAGAAATTTGTGTTGTAGTTCCAGGCTAATATTTTCTCATACAGATTTCCTTTCAACAAAAAATAGACAGACAGACAAAAATAAACTTGGAACTGGCAAAAATGACAATTTAACAAAACATGCATTTCCTTTGCATTTTATAATAAGTTAAAAATAGAAGTATCATCCGATTTTTTGAAACAAAAACAAAATGTGTGTCTGGGAAAGAAATTTGTGTTGTAGTTCCAGGCTAATATTTTCTCATACAGATTTCCTTTCAACAAAAAATAGACAGACAGACAAAAATAAACTTGGCACTGGCAAAAACGACAATTTAACAAAACTAACTTAGGCACTAGTTCTTCACTTTTATTTATCTTCTTCTTTTGAATTTTCAGCACCAAATTTTTTTTTTCTTAGTTACATGTTCTGAGCCTAATGGTCTATATAGGCATGATTCTCTTTTATGTCTATTAAGGTTTGATTTATATTTAAAATCTTTATCGCGATCGGAACATCGTTGCATGTTGCCGGTTGAGAAACTGATTTTATAGAACTAAATATTCTTTTTATATAATGATTCTAATGTGGTGGGGATCAATGTGAGAACATTTGCGCACCAGACGTTGCATTCGGTCCATCTGACAAACAGATGTTTTTATTAATTACAGGAAATAGCGCAGACATGTCAAAACTTGTCGCATTAGTCTATTGTAATTTTAAAAAATAAACACGTAAAAACTTTTAAATGGTATTTTATTTCTATAAATTATGTAACATTAATGCATTTACAATAGTTAAAAACGAAAACCACTTTTGAATTACTTTTTCATCATATTGCCTGTGGTTCAATTGTCTATTCTGCCACATCATTTTAGCATATTCACAATTTGCCGAGAGTCGTACATGTTCATAAAAAGGACAGTCTGTTTTTAAGAAATTGTATTTTTGCTCATTAAAATAGTGACATTGTACTATATCCTTATCACTTTTGTAGAAAAACCCGGACAAACTCAATTCTTCAGGCTTTAATACTCCTGGTCAGTTTTTAAAAGTCTGTAATCTGTTTTCATTTGATTTCATTTCTGGTGTATTGCGTACATCATAACTTTCAAGACACATTGCTGAATAACAAATGAATGAAACAATTTTGTTATGTTTATCGTTTATAAAACTTTTGATTATGGTAGGGGTATTTAAGAATTCCTGTTAGTTATAGCTGACTTTTTGGCTCCCTCGATGGTAGCTGGATCTCAATTCCTGGAATTGGTAGCTGAATCCCTATGCTAATACATGTAGCTGAATCTTCGATCTTTGAGCCAAAAACGGTACAAACACACTACTACTAAGTTTTGTACACATAAAGGTCGGGACTTTCCGTATAGTTAAAATCAGGTTCATTGACATACACAAACGTTTGGTAGGGGGGATGAAAAATACCTAAATTTAAAAAACATGCGTCACCATGGATTTTCATAAAATTTCAAATTTGATACATAACTTCCTGCCGAGCTCAAAATCACTAAAATCGGAAAGGATTTAACAAATCTTCAGTAGAAAAAAACAACTGTTTTTTTAGACCTACGTTTTACAAAGGGATAAAACAGCTCCGACTTCGTTGAGGTTAGGCTTAAAAATAGTACAACTCCATCTTGGATTTTAACGAAATGTCAATTTTGACAGAAGATTTATGTAGTCTTAGGATCTGGCTTCCCGTAGAAAAATTACAAAAATCGAACTTACGATAAACAAGTTACAGTCGAAAAAAAAGTACGTTTTTTTTTGGCCTACCTTATATATTTTGCAGAGATTTTTTTGATAGCTTGGTCCAAATTAGGGGAATTGTGTCCTTTTCCGTATTTCTAAGAAACGGCAAAAAGCTAATAACCATTTTACGGTCTCAATTTTTGAGAAATTTTCTTTAATATACGGAATGCACCGTTTAGTATATTTTAGTTTCTTTATGGGGACTATATCTACCTTAGTAATTGCACTCAGCGCCTCCCAAGACATCTGCAACACATCCTTATCAGTATCAGTACACAAATGAATCAGTCCTCTAAGCAGTTGTGGTACGTGCGCAGTGTACTGCGCTTTGGAATTAGCACAAAACGCGCAGAGAAGAGTAGCCGCAGCTCGTCGTTGAGCTGTTTCCGCGTTCCTGGTGTTTTCTAGCATTGTGTCTATGACTGTGCGGATTCCTGTTTCGTCGGTAACTGAGAGCACTACAGCTTGACAGTATTCTAGTTGCTGAAAAACATTTCCTTAGGATTAGCTTCCAACCTGACCCTCTCAGTCAAATCAACACGCTCATCGAGCACCAAAATTTTACTGTAGAAATTCAAAAGTCTTTACCATTTCTAACCAGCAATTGTAAGAAAAACAATTTAAAAGTGAAGACTAAATTTGATTAACGAATGTTTTAAGAGGAAGGAAAATTTTGACTCAAGGTATTAAGTTAACTTTCATAGATATCATGTCGTAGAGAAATATGCAAAAATTAATTTTGGAGACCAAAGTGTACCTACTTTGAACCTGCTTTGACTAGAAAAATTAAATGACATACTTGATTAAAAAGCAAATAAGGTAAAATATAAGGTACTTAATGACCAAAAACTCTCAAGCTACTGCCCATGAATCTATACCAAGTTGCTTAAAATGACACACCGGGAAGCAAAAACTCCCTTTTCGTTTACGCATGTTAATTTAGACCTAATTCTTCTTATTCCAGTTAAAGCCTAATGTGATTACCACAACATCCCAACACGGCACGTTAAGGTAAAAGTAAATTACACTTGGAAAAATACGTCATAATATTCTACAGCCATTTTTTGATTTAGTTTAATTATATAGAAACAATAGACATTTAAAGTAAATATTTCAACGCATCGGTATCGGTATAGCTAACGCCTTCGAAACAAAGCCAAAATACATAAAATTTTTGACTTGCTCATGCCATGTTTCGAACGATGCCCGCTTACGTTACGGATCCGCGAACGTACGCAACGATTTCAATCAGCACTTCTGTCATCGCACCCTTCAAAGAAGCGTACATCGTTCAAAACATCGCATAAACAAGTCAAAACTGTAGTGTATTTTGGCTTTATTTCGAACGCGTTACGTATACCGATACCGATGCGTTGAAATATTTACTTTAAGTGTCTAATAAAACAACATTTTCTCCGTTGTACACTTAAAAGAATTACCTAAAGACATCCGGTCCAACGATTGCGTGGAAAAATCATAATGACTGTTTATTTACAAACTTTGCAAACAGTCGACAAAACCAAAAAAATAAGTTGTGACCTTCATATGGTTCTAAATTTTAGAGAGCAGAGTAGACGGACACATATGTGGTGCCATCCCTCGACGAGACGGATCAGTTACCGTACTTGAATGTACTAAAACCGCGGCCTCGTTGGAGCTGGATTCTTGAACTATAAACGTGTATTTGATGTGCATTGGCTGTCAAGTGTTCCATTCTTCAGCTTCAAAAACTAGGGGTATATATTTTCTCTAATCATGATATAACCAAACTCCCCGTAAAAATCGGGTATCTTTAAGTAGTTAATATAACGTTGTAAAGGGACCGCAATACTAACCTGCTGTTCGTTAGAAGTTCCCTTAGAAGTAGACAAAGCAATTTGTAAAGCAGGCAATATCTTCGGCAAGAATTTGTTCAAAGCCTCACCTGCCACAGACGCCAATATTGACAGAGCTTTGGTATTCGCTGGCGGGGCGGTAAGCTGCGGTATTAGATAAGGAAGAACTACCCTTGATTTGATGGCCATGACTTGACGCAGACCGTCAAGGGTGCACTCTACCACTTCTAGATCTTCAGAGTTCTAAAATAAAAAAAAATAGCAATAGGTTAACAAGCAATGGAAAAAAAATCTTTCTATCTTACTGTTGTATTTTTTTGGTTTGGTCCTTCCACAACGGATAGCTTTTGAACTTTTTTTTAGATATCATCACAAATAGCTGGTTAGTTAATTCTTTATTGCAACGTATTCATACAATAGAGTATAGAGTGTATACTTGCCCTTATGCCTCTTGAATTATCTCCAAAAATTGTTTCTGACCTTTCTATTGCCCCCATTTTTTTAAATTAAAGAATAAAATCAGTTAACACGGAAACCCTTAAGTTGTAAGATTTAAGATACTACACATATATAATATGTCAATATTTATGAACAATTAACTTTACCAGTTGATTTAACAACGCGGGCAGAATATCGTCAAGCGCCCTAGCTCCAACGGTAGAGTGTAAACTGTCAAAAGTCTTTGCAGCTGCATGCCTGACTTCCGGCAACGGATCGCACAGCGCTTTTCTCACGGTCGGTACCAATGAATTGACAAACGTCAACACCATATCTCTGGAAGTTGAGGCCATTATTTCCGAGAGACCGATACAGACGCCTTGTCTCTGGTCGGCTTCAGGTGATTGTAGTCCGCGTTCCAGGATGGGGATGATTTCCGGCAGGACTCGTTCGCCTAATTTTCGGACCAAGTCGCCCAGCGTCCTTGCTGCTACTTGCCTGCGGAAATAGTACGGGTCAAAAAGTTTCGCATTTGAAAACCGTTGACTGATTGGGGATTTATTGGAGCCTTTTTTTTCAGCCGGACACTATTATTTTCGGGCATTATTTTGATACTGTTGACAGACGCATGAGCAGCAGCCATAAGCCCGGCCTGCGTTTATTCGTGGAAGATTTTGGATACAACCACTGCCTCCCTCAATTGAAGGAAGCAGTGATACAGCCCGTTACTATTTTGACATTTAGAAAAAAATAACTTAAAAACACAACAGTAATCAAGGGTAAATTAATTTACATTTATTAAAGTCAAAAATTTCAAGTGAAATATTAATATAAAACTATGAAATTTTTTTTTTTGGTAATTTTTTTGTAAAATGTAAGAAAATAAATAAAAAAGAAAAGAAGCAAAAACAGGTCAGCACTAATAGTGGCAGGGCAGGCGTTATTCCAATAAGTCCCTATTTTCAATTCATAGCACAACAGCAAATTTTGCCCATTTTGGTGTGCAAAGGTTTAATAGGATGCGTTAGGGGGGGGGGGGGGTTGGCAGGCGGCCATCTTTAAATACCGGCACAAAACCAAATATTGATATAATTTTACTACAATATTTCGGAAACTACTTTTATGATTTGGATAATTCCTAACCGTTGATGGTATATAACCTAACTTATTAGGGACTTATCAGTACATAAAGTCGGCATAGCCTGACTCGGCATTATTTTTGACAGTTCCGCACGAAGGTTGAAAGGTTTCTGACATTTTTGTCATATAAACATGTCATCTAAACATGCTCATATTGTGTCATCCATAAAGTTGACAAATTAAAGTTATTGCCGTCCTTTAATAAAGGTAGGCCCAAACATTAGGGGGTGATCGGTACATAATGTCATAATGTTTGTGCCTGCCTTTAATAAAGGACAGCATTAACTTTAATTTGTCAACTTTAAGAATCGCACAATATGACCATGTTTAGACGACATGTTTACATGACAAAAAGGTCAGAAACCTTTCAACCTTCGTGCGGAACTGTCAGAAATAGTGCCGAGTCAGGCTATGCTGACTTTATGTACCGATAAGTCCCTATTATGTTAAGTAGACATTATTTTGACAGCGCCGCAATCAAAAAAGCTCTGGCTGGATAGCCCAAATGCAGGATTTGGATAGCCTCAGCAACCAAGAAGAGCGCCGGGCCGCGCTGTCGCATAACAGATCTGTAAGTGCCTAAAAATATGTAGTAATTGTTTACCTTTGTGAGGAACTGTGAAAAATAGTACCGACTTTATTAAAGTCAGGAGAATTGCGCGGCGCTTCCATTTCCAAAAGTTGTATTGTAAGTAATGCGAACGTACTGTGATTCAAATTTTACACAGGTTCTCAAAAAATGTAACCTCCTCGACACATAATTAATTTAACATAGTTTCTCAGTGACATTAGAGTCTTTAGTCGTGCCCAAAACGCCCGACGACTAACGCTATTTGACACTGTACACATTTGAACGTCAAATGTGGTTAAGAGCGGCCGTCAAAATTTTGACGTACCAAATAATTAAATAGATACTTACTTTAGAATGCATTTTACTAAAAGTAATATTTGGGTAGTTGTAATATTCTACTTTATTTCAGAACTTGATTTAGAAGGTATATATTTCGTCTTAGAATGAAAAACCAGAGTAAACTAATTTTATTCTGAAAATGAAAAAAAAAGTAATAAATTATTCCAAATGCCAAATAACCGTACCGTCGACGTAAAACCTGTACCAAAAAGTCTATTTTTAACTGTCAAATGGTGCTGTAAATTGGCACGACCAAAAATTATCTATTGTATTTCAAATTGAAAAATTTCAAAGAAAAACTATTTAAGTATATGATAAAACCATTTTATGTGGTAATTTTGATAAAACATTTACAGAATTTTCAGTATCATGAATTAATTCATCTTATTTTTTAAGTTTACACCTAGGCTTATTTGGATTAATGTCTTATCTTAATGCTTTGACAATAAGAAACAACTGTTTTGTATTAAATTATACCAAAAATGAGATAGAGAATGATGGCAAAGTTCTAGAGGGTGAGTTAAGTGAATTGTGAGCTGAATACTTATATTCGGCAAAGGATAGTATCTAACTATCGATTGGCACAAATCTTACCTCTTATCGTAACTGTCACTGGCCAAACATCCCAACAATAAACCGAACAAAGTAGGCAGAATTTCACGCAATGTTTTCGGAGTATTTGTTACGACCACTTTCCAGACGTGTAATGCGGCTTGCCTAACCATTAGAGCCACATCGGAACGCCCCATGTATAAACCTAAAATTTAAATAATTATTTTTGCCACGTCCGGACGTCCGATTTATAAACCTGAAATAAAAAAAAATAAAAAAATTCAATGGATAATTGTCAAACTGATTCTCAAAAAAAAATCAAAAATTTCTAAATTTATACCACACATTGATTAGCAAGAAGCATAACAGCAGAAAAAGCAAATTCTTAAATAACCAACGCATAATAGATCTGGTTATCAACATTACCAAAAAAAAAAAAAAAATAAATGTCAATTAGGAAAAAACATCAACAAAAATTTTGAGTACGAAATCATTAATTTTTCGACAGATAGTGAAGATAAATATAATCCCCTCAAGTATCCAAAGGATAATAAAAGATCAGCCAGTTCGTAGAACCAGATAAAAATACACATTGTAATGTCAGTTTAATTTAAAACAAATTCTTACTCTATTGAATGCTTCAAATGAAGTAAATGGTTTTGGTTAAGTTGCTCAAACCAATCTAAAAATAACATTAAAACACAATTTGGATTTTTTTTGTAAAAAAAAATAAAATATAAACATATTCAACTGCGGCAAATAATCGGCACTTTAAGTGTGGAAAATTAAACATTAAATAGAAGACAATCAGAATTTAAAAATACAGCAAACTGGGACACTAATAGTAAACTTTTAAACGAAATCTTAAGAAATCAAAATGAACAAATGTCGGTGTTCCCTGAAAAACAAAAAGTAAACTTACCAGTAATTGTTATAAAAGCAAAAAAAAAATCAAAATTCGAAAAAAAAACAAAGAAGTTTAGGGAAAAATAAATTCAAGAAAAGTCAAGAGCACAATTTAAAAAAATAGAGATATTTGAAATGGAGGTATAGTTATGAAATCAAATTCAAGGGAGGAATTCGAAGAATTACATAAATTAGGACAACAAAAACTCAACAAAGAATATGCTGTGGAAATTTCAAAACTTCAAGCTCCGAAAGTTGCTATAATTGGTTGCAGAAAAAATTACAGCAATGAAGAATTGTTAGAAGAATTGTCAGGATTCCAGTACATCGACATAAATGATAAAGTTGAAATCATAGGAAGCAGAAAATCACCATATTCAAAGAAATATATTATCTATGCAAATATAAGAGGAGAAACTTTTTAAAAATTGAGAAATAAACAAATTTCTTTGCATGGGATAGATGTGTCATAAAAGAAGCGCTGGATATTATGTTTTGCCATAGATTTTGCCAATATGATCGCAAAGAAAAAACATGTAAAAGCAAGCTTGTATGTTCTTACTGTTGTGGAGAACATAAATACTGGGATTGTGATTCTCAATTTGCAAGTTATCTTAATTGTACGGAAAGTAATACAAAATATAGAAAACATTATGATTATAGACATGAAACCAACACTGATAAGTGTCCCATTTATCAACATAGAAAGAAAACAGGTTAAGGAAAAATTGATTATTGCCACTAAATTACTTATGGACATAAGAAAAATAATTTATGATAATGTAAGATCGATAAAAAAAAGAAAATGGAGGAATTTGAAATTTTATTGTAAGAGAAAAAATTGATATATTTATTGTAACAGAAACTTGGCTAAGAAAACAAGAAATAAAGTATTATAACTTTAAAAACTATGAAATTATGTATGCAACAAGAAATAAAAGGGGAGGCGGTATAGGAAAATTTATCAATAAAAATTTGCTTTTTAAAATTCTAGAAATATCCGAAACTCCTTATTCGTATATTTGTATAGAAATTAAGTATCCAAAACTGGTTTTTTGTTGGTTTTTTAAATTTTATAAAATGTTTATTGGCAAAGTTAAAGAGAATAAAATTATCTACATTTACAGTTTTTTTGTATGCCTTATAGGTTAAAAGTGACACAGATAGAGAGATGAAGTTTATAAAAAATACGTCAAACTTCGAATAAAAACACAAAATTTTAGTAAATACTCCGGGTAGCATATTTACACACCCTTCCATACGACGCGACGGCACCAGCGCGCAGCGTGATGAAATCTGTAAGCCTGTGTGGCCAATAATTACGCTACCTATGCACATTATGCATGCGTAGGCTTTTCAACTGTGCTTTTTCCATAACAGTCTTTAACCCAGTTTTTCTCCACTTCCATATTTGTTATGCCAAACGTCTCAATGAAGAAAGAATATGAAAGAAATATCAAGTTTCTTTTAAAGTGTGTTGATCAAGCATGTAAGATTGTCTGGCTCTGGCTGGTAAACGAAAAAAAAAAGAAAATAAAACCCGCCGGAAAAAAATAATCTTGATTTTTATTTATTAAAAAATAAGTTAAAATAAATAAATATTATTTTGGGTTAGGCTGGGTACGTAGGTTTAGGTTAGGTTGGGTGGGTCTAGCTTGAGTTGGGTCGGGTTTGGGTAAGTTGTAATAATTTTATCTTAGGATTTTTTTGCGTTTTTTCCGTTTTTTTTGCGGTGATTTTTTTTCCTCTGGCTGTCTACGTAAAAATAAGTTAAACAAATCGCATAGGTGCCTAAATCAGTAAGCTTTTGTAGCCTAATTATATACTGTCCACAAAGATAAAGATTTCAGTACCCTGCTGTCGTCGTATGGTAAGGCATGCACGCATAGGTGCCTACATCAGTGACCTTTTGAAGCGTAATTATTGGTCACACAGGCTCATAGAGTTTAGCACGCTGGTGCCGTTATATGGGAGAGTTTGTAAATATGCCCCGAATAATACATTTTATTGTTTTACTCATTTATAGATTTGTTGATAGGTATATAATTGACAATCTCTTCTTGGACTTTCGCTTTAAAAACCATTTTATTGAGACGTCCAGTCGCTTTGAATTTTCAGACGATGAATTCTTCAGTATATAATTCGTTTAGTATAAATCTCTGATCATCTTCAGATAATATCAAATATCGGCGATCATTATTAAGTTCTTAAATTTTCATTCTTTTTGAGGGTCCGGAACAATTTTTCTTCTTTTTGGATTTGGTCTGGGAATTCAACACCAAATAACTGCTCGCCTTTGTCCTTGAAGTCGAAATGAACTACAGTGCCGTTATCACATTCCCTACACAAAAGCCACACATAATCAATCGACCAATTAATTCCAGCTTCCCTACACACCCTTTCTTATAGTTGCAGGAAATAATTTTTAACAGGGTTCCCACTGACCTGGAAAACCTGGAAAAGTCAGGGAATTTTGAGAGCTATCTGGAAAAGTCAGGGAATGACCAAAAAATCCTTAATTCAGGGAATTGGCACACAAAACCTGGAATGTCGCTTTCTCAACCTATTTTTAAAACCAAATTTGTAAAAAATATTATGTGAGTTCTTCTCTGCTCACCTCGTATATAAGCTCAACATCTGTTTTACGCTCAATCAGTTCCATTCCACCTAAAATCCAAGAGCAAGAGAAGAGGGAGAAAAGCTTTTTAAAACGTGTAGTACAAGAACCGCATCATTACCCAGGCTGGAAGATTGTGTTTATTGAGTATATTTGGTTTTCGTTTCGAAATAATAAAGCACACATCGCGCTATTTTCTGTTACAACTTTCAAATGTAGTCTATCGCGTTTTTTCTAATCCGACAATATTTGTCATGTAATGTATTTATTCCTAACCTTTAAATGATGTGGGGTGCAACTGCGATACGAGATTTCGAGAATTTTCAAGTTTTTTAAGAGCAAGAATCCAAAATGTCGAAAAAAACAGTTTCTAATTTAGACTGGATAAGTTCTTCCATAAGTCCACCAGAGTGGCAGTGTCTATCAAGCATATTGTAAGCTTTGTTTAAAAAATATTAAATTCAGTACTATGGGGCGTCAGGCCATCTTGAGCTATTTAAAAAGCATGTAAAGTGGAGGCTGAAAAAAATTGCCTTTGTTAATCAAGAAAACTGATACACTGTCAGTCTTGACCCAGAATAACAATGGACCTACATCTACACTAACTACTGGAAGTGAAGGAACCTCCACAGCAACTGCTTCCACTGCCAAAAAGGGTTCTACTTCTTTTTTTTATAATCTTTTCTTATTAAGCAATAAGTTATGGATGCAAAAATATTGTGGTGCAAAGAGTCTTTAAGATTAGTCCTGCTGTTGCCAAATATGTCCATATCATTTGCGAAGGCCAGTAGTAGGTTGGGTCCTTCCTGGTGGAATATAGCCGTTGGTGTCTCAATCTTGGCTTTCCTAATTGCATATTCTAATGCTATGTTGAAGAGTTGGGGTGAAAGAGAGTCACGACCCTGCTTAAGCACATTGTTGATACCAAAGCAATCAGAGTAGCGCTGTTCCACCCTTATCTTGCACCTTGTATCCTCCGTACACATTTTTACCAGGGATATCAGCTTTTAAAAGCCCAGATCCTGCATTGCTTCCCACAACTTTGCTCTACATAATTGTCAAATGCTGTTTGAAATCAATAAACATCTGGTAAAGTTCTCTGTCAAATTCCCAGCCTTTTTCCATTATTTTTCTACCAATGAAAATCTGTTCTATATGCTTATGTATTTACCTCTTCGTTGAGTAGTTCGCAAAAGTAGTTCTCCCATGTGGTTAGGATCTCTCTTTTATTGGTTATCAGTTGCCCGTTGTTTGTTGAGAGGAAGTTTTCGGTTCTGGTTTGGTATCATGTTTTATGCTTTGTCATTGGTGGTCTCTCTTTTTCCTTGATATAATTCTGCGTGCTTCAGATCTTTGTTGTTTATACTCTTCTATATCTATTAGATGCTGTTGGGTGTTGAAGCATTTTTTTCCTGCTCATATTTCGTCTTTCCGTCGATCTACTACAGTCGTCATCAAACTACTTCCTTCTTTGTTTTCTCTTTTTGTCGAGCATTTGACTAGCCACCCTAGTTACTGTTTCTTGAATGTTCTTCTAGAGCTCATTTACATTGTAGCCCCATTGCGGTTCATTTATTTCTTCAATAATTGGTTTCTGGTATATTTCCTGTGTTTGTTCTGTTTTGAGTTTTTCCGTATTCCAGCTTATGCTGGTCTTCTTTTTCGTGTGCATGTGCACATGTGCATATATATTAATACTTCGTGCAATTTATTTTTATAACTTGCTAGACGAACCAAAAAAATGTTGGTAGAACTAGGAAAATTAGTCTTTTATTTTTAATACCGTTAAGTACCTGATTTTTTTTAGGATTTCAGGAATTCGGTTCCTGTGATTTTTGTCTGCAAATAAAGTTTCGAACAGAGTTTCTCGTCTTATTTATCTGCTTTTTACCTTTTTATCTCGATAATATACCTGCTAAATTTAAGCTTTCAAAAATAGTCTTGGTAAAAGTTTACATTTACTTGGTATCCATGTAGATAATTAATTTATATTTAAAAAAATTCCTGGTCAGGAAAAACCTGGAAAAGTCAGGGAATTTCGAAATCAGAATTTGGTGGAAACCCTGTTTCATAAATAATGCCTCAAGTGCTGGTCTATCTGGGAAACAGACCATTTGCCTCTAATTTCCATCCCCACTCTTCGTCATTTATTTAGTGAAATATATTTATAAAAAATTAAAACAATTACGAAAATTGTATATTTTTTAGAAACTTCATCTTTAATTGTAACTTTTACCTGTTAGGTATACAAAAAAGTTTAAATACATAGAACGTATATAATTTTATTATCTTCAACTTTGTCATTAAATATTTATCGGTAGGGTAAACCGTTACGAAGATAAAGTTAAAAAAAAGTTTGTTTCACATATAATCCAAGATGGCGGCGCGAGCGACGCCCCTCCCGCCAAGTAGAGTCCGTCTATAACATATTTCAAAATTGTTTATTCCCCACCTTTTGCAAGCCCAAAACTCCTAGTGCCTGGACTATTTATGGGTGATATGAACATTGACATTCTTAAGAAAAATGTTGGTACTAGCAGACTTTTTGACGTTTATCTGTCAAATAATTTTAAATTATGTAATACAAAGAGCCCAACAAGAAAAACAAACAGTTCTGAAACTCTTATTTATCATATTATTACAAATTCCGGAAAGAAAATCAACCTGAAATTACTCGAAATACCTCTCAGTGACCATTTAGTGCAAATCTTAGAAATAATTGATCAAAAAAAGGACCATGAGCCAAAATTAGAAGACATTGTTCTCACAAACTGGGATATAGAAAAATTCAAAGTGAAACTGAACAACCCTAATAAAACATTTATTTAACTACTTGTATGACACGATTACAAACAAATTTGATATGTCGTTACAAAAAATTTTTAAGAATAAACTTTTGACCAGTGACTTTTGGTTTAATGAAGAACTTTTTTACCTCTTAAATGCAAGAAACAGGCTTTATAGAAAAATTAAAAACACACCAATATTCAGGAAGGTACAAGAAACTACACAAATTTTAATAATTTTGTTAAGAAAAAAATTAATGAAACTAAAAAAAATTTCAAACTTCTAAAACAAAACATTAACACAGTACAAACAAATCGGAAAAAAATCAAGAAATCCAGTTACTTGTTGGACAGCAAAAGATCTTTCGACAAGATTTTATCTTTGGAGAAATAAACAATTTTTTGTTGAAATCGGACCTTCATTATCAGAAAAATTCTATGGTTCTTGATGAAAATGATATAAAAGAAAGTGAAATTGATGAAATAATATCAAACTTAATCGTAAGGAAAGCTAGTGGTTATGAAATTTCGGTTAAAACCGTAAAAAATATAAAAAACGAACTTATTCCTATATTAAAAAAGTAAAAAGTCAATTTCCAAAAAATATGAAAGTAGCAAAAGTAATACCAATTTTTACGACAGGCAGTTCAGACAACCCAAGTAACTATAGGCCTGTCTCAGTTTTACCAACTTTATCAAACATTTTCAAAAAAATTATGCGTAGAAAATTGCAAGCTTTTCTCGATCAAAATAATATATTGTAATATATTGTATGTGAGTCAATATGGTTTGCGAGAATCTAGAGATACAGCAACAGCTAGTAATAAAACACATTCAACTAAACGTTGACAAAAACAAGAAATGCTGCATATTATCTCTAGATTTGCGAAAGGCATTTGACACTGTCAATGACAGTATATTATTAAATAAATTATATAAATATGGAATTAGGAGTATTATTTTCTAATGGTTTAAAAATTATTTAGAAAACATTAATTCAATTGGGACAAAATTAAATTATTCGCGGATTAACTAACTAACTAACGTTTAACAAGTTGACTATTAATTTTGATAAATCATCATACATGTTTATAAAAAAAACCAAAATTCAAAATAAAAATCATGAACAAATTATTTTCAGACAAAAACAAATTAAATATAAAAAGTTTACTTGGATTTTGGGATTATTCATTGATGAAAATTAAAGTTGGAAAGATCAAATTAATGAACTTCGAGAAAATTTATCACCTTTAATAGTAATCATGTATAAACTAAGATATTATATTCCTTTAAAATATTTAAAAAAAAAACAAGTCCAATACTTAATTTCAATCTTGGGCTCTGCTAATAAAACCATTTTAAATCCATTGATGAAATTGCCAAACAAAATAATAAAATGTATTCATAAACTTTTAATTCTCCAGCCGACTATTAATTTATACCGTGCCCTTGGTTATCTGAGCTTGACTAACTTCAATAAACTTAAAATAAGTATATTTATTTACGCAATATTAAAATTCAACAAAACAACAATTTTACTAGACAAAAAAATCAACTTAAACTAATACAGCTTAACAGTGATGCTGGGAAAAAATCTTTATTAAATGATGACATAAACATATATGACAATATATCAATATATCATCGAAATAAATACAGAAATTAAAATAAAATAAACAAAATACCTCGACTTTTATCTTTTTTATCGTCCTTTTTTTGAAATGCCAAAAAAGGGCGTTTCATTAACAATATCCCTCAACCCATAAACCTAGACTACTTCCCTGTAATAATCCTTATATTATATAGGGTGGACCATAAAAAAACGGTTTTTTTTTAATTTTTTGTCGGATTTTAACCCAAAAAAAGTTTTGGAAAGGTAATGAAAGAGACTTTTTGCAAATATGTCAAAAAATTACATTTATAAAAAATTCAAAATGGCGGATGTACAAAAGTTTTATGCATCTTAAAAAAACCGTTGGGTTTTTTTGAGACATTTTGTATATTTTTTTGCAACTACAAAAAACTTCTATCTATTGTCTGTAAACCGATCATTTCATAAAACCATCCACCCTATACAGGGTGTTCCAAATTCGATGCTCACCAAGGGGAGATCTACTAAACGGTAAGAGATACGAAAAGGTTTAAATTAGAGCAAAGTTGCGCAATTTGACGCTTTGCTCAAAACCAAAAAAATTCCGGGTAGTTCCGGAGATAGGCGAAAAAAACCGAAATCTTTATTTTTAGTTTTTATTTGTCTGTCAAAAAACGCTTAAAATTTTCTACAGGCACTTTTTTAAGATCTACCTAATTAGAGGTCCGCTTTCGAGATTTGACATTTCAGTGTGACAGTGAAATTCATTTTTTCTTATGGACACATGCTTTTTTTCTCCTGTCGTTTGGTTCATAAAGGATGACAGATATTTTACAACCTTATTTTGACAAGTACCTGACGTTTTGAGTTAATTGACCATCATCAGCTTAAATTCAAAGATTAAAAAACAAAGAAGAAAACGTATTTTTAAGATATAAGTAAAGTTATTTTGTTATAACAAAATGTCATTTTTGAAAAGTTAAAAAAAGTACTGCAATCGGGTTTCTAAAATATCTCGAGTAAGTTAAAAGCAAAACTTAAATTTGGGCTGATGATGGTGAACTTGACAGTGCTCCTGTCACACTGAAATATCAAGTCTCAAAAACGGACCTCTCACTAGGTAGATCTTAAAAAAGTGCCTGTAGAAAGTTCTAAGCATTTTTTGACAGCTTTAAGAATAAGGGCGCAGAAAAATAAAAATGCAGAATTAGGTTTTTTCGCCTATCTCTGGAACTATCCGGAATTTGTAAACTTTTTTTAAATTTGAGCAAAGCATGAAATTGCGTAACTTTGCCCTAATTTAAACCTTTTCGTATCTCTTACCGTTTAGGAGATTCCCATGGTGAGCATCGAATTTGAAACACCCTGTATATAAATAAAAAAATAGTTATCTTTATAATTAGGGCCAAAAGTAATAATTTTGCGCTCGTGTCCCGAGTATGCGAGCAACATACGAGAATATTTCTTTATTTTTGTTAAAACTATGAAAGACCTTCAAAACAAGGTATCACTTTCCCTATTTAAATTCTGATGGTGAAACTGACCCAGGCCCTCGAGAGAGGTGAGCCCTACGAAAATTCCAGTACTGTCAAAAAGTGTCCACTTGAATAAGAGTCGACGTGTTCGAGGTGGTTTTGCTTCTAAATCAGCATTGAAAATACTGTTACGAGTTATACATTTAATTGGGTACTAGACTATTTAGTTTTAAGTGTTGTAGTATTGTTGTTAGTTATATATTTACGTATGACTTAATTTAGTGTTAAGTGTTGCATTTTTATGCCCATATACCTTTGTTTTCATTAATTTAATTTAATTTAAGTTATAAGTTTTGGGCTTAGTCAGTAACATATAACTATGAGATACTTTAACGGCCCAAGTGCCGCAAAATGTGTAACGAAAATAACTTTGAAAAACAAAGAAGAAAATTCAAAGTCGCGGTTGGCTTTGAAACTGTTTGGACCACTAGGCCATAAACCAAAAATCTACTGCGCATGTACTAACAAATCCATGCATGATGTCGTAGTGACCTTATGATAATTTAATGACAAGATATTAATTTGAGTGACAGTGACAACGACGTAATCTGTCCGAAAACTTTGATTTTATTTAATTGAATTCATTTATATCATTATGGATAAAACATCTCCAACCGCAAGTTTAACCTTACTCGAGGGTTTCAATCCACAAACACGTTAGACGACGACATGGCCCCAAGTGCCGAACCCACTTCCTGAGAAAACTGGGCATTGTCGAAAAGTTTACATTTTTGACGAGGTATGGTTTTGCTATTTTGTTTATGTTATTGTGGAGTTTTTATGTTTTAAAATTTTGTGGCGGTATTTTCTGTGATTACGGGAAACACTAGACTTTTTTAATAGATTTTTCAAAAGTAAACAAAAATATTAAACATAAACAATGTTTTTGCTGTCAGATGGTTGTCATTTGCTTTCACTACTGACGCAATTGACGCGCCTGCCCATTACACGTCTCGTCTATGGGTTTTTTCGAGACCAACTTGATTGGGAGAGTTATTTATTTACGTGAATGCATTTTTCTCGGGGAAAGCAAGGGGAGGGCCGTTATATTATCTCATAGTTATATGGTCAGTACTTTATAGTAGGTTTCTATGTTAAAATAATAAAATATACAGTTTAAAAATGGGTAATAATAATAATAGTTAGAAATAGTTTTGCTAACTAAAATTGACATTTTCACGTGCTAATGTTAGTTTTGTGATTACAAAAACCCTTTTCCTAGAAATGGGAAAAATTTATTTAAATTAGTGTAAATATAAACAAAAAAGTGATAGCTACAAATATCTAGGCTGGAAGTAGCACATACTTTCAAACAACGTACCAAAGCGGGTAGCAGTACCCACCGCGTTGACTTACCTCGGGTATCATGATAAGTCTATTTTGTGCGCTACATCCAGGGCTCTGTTGAAAGTCGGTCAATAAGTTTTGTGTGTACTAACTAACTTAACTGAGGGACAAAATAAGTAAGTCACTTTAAACTGTTTATTTACTTATTTTTTTTAACATGTTGTGTACAAATGCAAAGTGATGTCATGTCATTCGTCTTATTTTAAAACAGGCTTTAAGTTTTAAAGTGTATATATTATTGACTATTTGCTCCGTTGTCTGAGGAACTTAACGCTGTAACTTTTGGGACATATTAAGCTCTTGAAAACAACTTAATATGGCCCCAGTCACAAGACGAAACCCTGTAAAAACGCTCCTTTCAAGAAAAGAATAATGAAACAGAATGCCAAAAAACACTTAATAGCCCAAAGGCACTTAATAATATTTACATAGAAGTATCTTAACCTACGATGTTTACCCAAGTCAATGATGAAGATGACCGCTTAAAAAGTACAACTTTCTAACAGATCTAAGGAGAAAACTACTGGACAGAACAACGGAAGTTAATGATTTAAGTTTACGTAACCAAAAATTGGCCGCAGCTGTAGAAAAACTGGAGGCTGAGGCAGTAATTTATCAACTTACCATTGACAAACTAACAAAATACAAAAATCTGTGACAAACAGTACTACACAGACCTCCGAAAACAATATATCAAAATTAAACAAAAAAATGCTTAAAAAGCAACCCCAAAAAATTAGAAAACTTGAAATCGAACTAAAGAGAATAAAAGAAGATAGAATAGAACCAAAATCAGATAAAACTGTAGACATACCGCTAGAGATGTTTTGTATGGAAAACAATTCAACAAGATGCACGGAAAAACCTCAAAAGACAGAAGATATCAATTTTGTCGTTATGCAAAAACAAAGAATAGAACTTGAAAATAGTGTTAACGCCGCATCAGTGGTGACTTCAGAAGCTGATATTACAAACAATGTTTATGTAGAAGACGCCAACGAGAAGGGAAAAACCTTAGTGCTTTGTGACCAGAACGACTTCGGCTTAGGAAAAAAGCTACAATACCTAATGCCAGACAAAAATGTGCAAACAATTATCAAACCCAACGCGACCTCCACAGATATCCTTGAAAATATAGACTTACTGGCAAATGATTTTACAACTAAAGACAATAGTCATAATATCCGGATTTAACGATTTAATAAATAAAAAGTACCCACGTTTAAGAGTGTAGTCTTTACCGAGGCCTTGGGGCGAACGTGACGTCACCAGTCGCGGGGCTCGGAGAGGCTTCCCACACCTAAAATTTGTGTGTGCGTAGATACTCTTCTCGTCTGCAGGTGATTATAGGCCAGTCAAATAAATTATTTTGGCAATTATTTGTATTGTAATACACCACATGCACTCAAATTAGACAATTTTTTTAGGGTAGAAATTTATAAAACAAATAATTATGTTTTTATGCAGTAATTATGTTTTTATCAGTATACTCTGACTCGTTAGGACACCAAATCCCTCGACGACTGATTTTTTTATGCAAAAAAGGCTACCAGGGACGGTTGGATTGTGATTTTTTAGTTGTTTTGTTAGGTCCCGAAATTTTTCACATACTAAATAATTACCAATTTTGTAATGGTGTCTGACTGTCTGGGGCACGATAAATCAAAAGCCGGTAAACCGATTTCTATATTTGATACGATAATTCTTTAGCACCAGGCGATAGGCTGATTAGTTTTTAAATGGTGCTAAGGGGAAAAGCAACATACGGTTTTCACATGTAAATGGATAATTTCACTTTCAACAAAAATTGTACTTCTTCGAAGTTTGTCAGAGCCGCAGATTTTGACATATTCAAAAAAAATAAAATTATAAAAATTCTCACTTACAAACCGTAGCAGCTAGCGAAACACGGTTATCACAATCAGGGCCGGTCAATGACGAACGTCGTTGAAGTTAGATTTCAAATTTTCAATCGGAATTCAAAAAATATGAAGTTGAAAGATCCCTGAAGTGGGGGGGGGGGACAATCTAGTATCTCCGATTTCGTTCAAAATTGGTATATAACGGTTTTTGGCATCGAGGATTACGAATTTTCGATCAGAATTGAAAAACTTTAGAATTTGTAGCTCCTCGCTGAGTTGGGGGGGGGGGGGGGTGGTGCCATCTAGTATCTCCGATTTTGTTTAAAATTGGTATATAGCGGTTTTTGGGGTCAATGATTACGAATTTTCGTTCAGAATTGAAATACTATAAAGTTGATAGCTTCTCGCTGAGTTGGGGGGGGGTACCATCTAGTATCTCCGATTTTGTTTAAAATTGCTATATAGCGGTTTTTGGGGTCCAGGATTACGAGTTTTCGATCAGAATTGAAAAACTATAATGATAGCTTCTCGGTGAGTTGGGGGGGGGGGGGTAACATGTAGTATCTCCGATTTTGTTTAAAATTGGTTTATAGCGGTTTTTGGGGTCGAGGATTATGAATTTTCGATCAGAATTGAAAAACGTATAAAGTTGATCTTCTCGCTGAGTTGGGGGAGGCGGGTATCATCTAGATCTTTGATTTCGTTCAAAATGGGTATATAGCGGTTTTTGGTGTCAAGGATTATGAATTTTCGATCATATCTGAAAAAATATAAAGTTGAAAGCTTCCCGCTGATTTGGGGTACCATCTAGTATCTTCGATATTGTTCAAAATTAGTATATAGCGGTTTTTCGACTCTAAATTTACGAATTTTTCATCAAAATTGAAAAACTATAATGATAGCTTCTCGGTGAGTTGGAGGGGGGGGGGGGTAACATGTAGTATCTCCGATTTTGTTTAAAATTGGTCTATAGCGGTTTTTGGGGTCGAGGATTACGAATTTTCGATCAAATTTAAAAAACTATAAAGCTGATAGCTTCCCGCTGAGTTGGGGAGAGGGGGTACTATCTGGATCTTCGATTTCGTTCAAAATTAGTATATAGTGGTTTTTGGGTTCGAAAATTACGAATTTTTGATCAGAATTAAAAAATTATAAAGATGATAGCTTCTTTCTGAGTTGAGGGGGTACCATTTAGTAGCTTCGATTTTGTTTAAAATTGGTATAAAGTGGTTTTTGGAGCCAAAAATTGAGAATTTTTAACCACCTTTAAAAAATTAAGTTGACAGCTTCTGGAGGAGCGTATCATCTAAGTATCTTGGATTTAGTTCAAAATTGGTATAAAATGGTTTGGGGGGTCAAGAATTACGAATGTTGGTTCAGATTTCACAAATTATGAAGTTAACAGTTCTCCGGCGGGGGAGGGATTTAAGTACAATGGATTTTGTTCAGAATTGGTATAGAGTTTTGGGTGCCTAAAGTTACGAATTTTCTCAACTTTCGCAAATTATAAAGTTACCAGTTGCCCGAGGGGTGGGGTGCGGTTCCATCTAAGCATCTCAGATTTCTTTTAAAATTGCTATGTTGGGCTTTTGAGGGCGGAATTAAAAATTTTAGAACAGATTTGAAAAATTATGAAGTTGACAGCTCCTCGGACACAAGGGGTGTACCATCTATAAGTATCTTCGGTTTTGTTCAAAATTGGTATTTGTGTGAAGTTGTTACGCCATATGTTATTCACAAATCGATACCTGTCAAAATGGCGTTTTAACAAGCATAATTTTTTTTCTGTACAAGACTCTAAAGTACGGAAAAACAACCCCAAATTCAGAGAAAGCTTGAATTTTGCAAGTTTTTTATAGTTTTTTCTTCATACGGTATACACAAATCAATAGTTATCAAATGTGAAAATTTGACAGTTACCGATCCGTGTATACCGTATGACGTGACAACGTTACGATTGGTATAGATTCGTGTATACCGTATGGGGTGGCATAAAACTTTAAAAAACGTGCAATATTCAACCATTTTCTCATTTTAGGGGTGTTTCTTGGCACCTTAGGGTTTGGACATTAAACAGAAATTATGCCTGCGTGACAACGTCTCGATTGGTATTTATAAATTTTAAAACTTTAAAAAACTTGGAAAATTCAACCATTTTTTGATATAGGGGTTTTTCAGCCCCTTAGGTTTTCGCACAGAAGAAACAAATTGAAAATTAAGCCTGGAGACCATTTTGACAGCTATCGATTCGAGTATAACGGATGGGGTGACAACGTCACGATTGGTATTTAGAAATTCTAAAACATGCAAAATTCAAGCATTTTCTGAATTTAGGGGTGTTTTCCCGTACTTTAGAGTGTTGCACAGAAAAAACAAATTCAGCCCGTAGAAAGGCTATTTTGTCAACAACGTCACGATTGGTATTTGCAAATTTTCTAACTTTAAAAAACTTCAAAATTCAACCTTTTTCTGAATTTAGGGGTGTTTTTCCGTACTATAAGGTCTCGTGCAGAAAAAAAATGCATATTTAAAGTCCATTTTGACAGATATTAATATGTCGATTACATATGGTGTGACTATAATGTCACCTATATACCAATTTTGAACAAAATCGGAGATATTTATTTGTTTGAGGAACTGTCAATGTGTTTGAGGAACTGTCAGTTTCATAATTTGTTAGCCAAAATCCGTAATTCTTAATCCCCAAAACCATCAATATACCAATTTTAAACAAAATCGAAGATACTAGATTATATATCCCCCCCCCCCAACTCAGCGAGAAGCTATCAACTCTATAGTTTTTCAATTTTGATTGAATTCGTAATCCTCGACCCCAAAAACAGCTATATACCAATTTTAAACAGAATCGGAGATACTAAATGGTCGCCCCCCCCCCCCAAACTAAGCGAGAAGCTATCAACTTTATAGTTTTTCAATTCTGATCAAAAATTCGTAATCCTCGACCCCAAAAACCGCTATATACCAATTTTGAACGAAATCTAAGATCTAGATGGTATACCACCCCCTCCCCAGCTCACCGAGAAGCTATCAACTTTATAGTTTTTCAATTCTGTTCGAAAATTCGTAATCCTCGACCCCAAAAACCGCTATATACCAATTTTGAACGAAAACGAAGATACTAGACGGTACCCCTCCCCCGCAACTCAGCGGGAAGCATCAACTTTATAGTTTTTCAAATCTGATCGAAAATTTGTAATCCTCGACCCCAAAAACCGCTATATACCAATTTTGAACAAAATCGGAGATACTAGATGGTACGCCCCAACTCCTGGGAGCTTTCAACTTCATAGTTTTTGAAATCTGGTCGAAAATTTAAAATCCTTACCACCCCCCCCCTGATTTTTTTGTGCGCATTTATCCAACTCTACCAACTAACTATTTTATAAACAAAATTTACGACAAATAATAAAAAAGAACATTATTTTGATCGCGATCATAAACACAGTCCATCTTTGATCAAATATTGATTGCGCGCGCAAAAACATGTGCCACAGTTACTTATATACACGCCTGTTTTTTGTTTTCAGTCACTCCCCACGAGCGTAGTTTTTTTTAACATTGTTTTCTCACCGAACCTATAACGCACACCACATATTATAAAAATGAGATCATTATTTTTTTACCTACATTGTGATTTAACGAAAAAGTGGCATTCTGACCATATTATTACCTAGACTTTTGGCAAATTTTTGTGAGCTTACTATAGTAACTATTGTTCTCTTTTTCTAAATGCATTCGGCTGAGAGAGATCAAGCTTACTACAACGTACCAGAAAAATGACCTGTCAGACCCGACTGTACACCCTTCGACCCCGTATATCTGTCAACGATAACTATATCAAGGAGATAGTTCTGTCAACGATAACTATATCAAGGAGATAGTTATGTGTTATGAGGATAGAGGGGTGCAGAGGGAGCATTTTCTGGTAAGCTTGATCTCTCTCAGACCGACGCAATTAAAAGAAGAGAACAATAGTAACTATAGTAAGCACACAAAACATTGCTATTTATCTTTCTAAAAAATTTTTAGAAATAACTATTTATTTCAAATATTACTCAGAATTAATAAATTATATTTATAATTTATTGTTTATTAATTAAATAAACACTCTGTATATGTTAGTTTGCACATAAAATAGATTAAAAAAATCCAATTAAAACACGAATAATTTACAGCACGAATCTATTTTTTTTTACATGTACATCATCTCTTGACTGGCTTATAAATTGTTTCTCCTACAGAGTCTGCCCTGCCACTTTCGGTATAGAATTGTAATTGGTAAATGTCGCTTGTAAGGGTTACTTTGTCCCTAAATTTAAGCGACAAATTTTTTTTTTCAAATTTTTTTTTTGTTTTATTTGATAGATGAAGCTTAGATTTAGGGTTGTCTAGTGTTAATTTTTTCATTTTTTGTTTCTGGTTCCATGTGTACAGTGCTGAAAATGGGCAAAATATGTCATATTTACACCAATATTGTACAAAAATAACAACAAAAAATCGAAAAACTACCACTAGACAACCCTAAATTTATCCTTTATCTTTAAAACGATACCAAAATTATCAAAAAATTCCTTCGCTGAGATAGAAAAATTTTGGGCAAAAAATACCTCTGCATCGGACCGTTTTTTTAGCGAAGACTATACTCTTAACTTTTTTAAATCGTAAAGTAAAACATATTACACAAATAAATATAATTTTTGTCTCAGTGCCATTTTTAAAAACAAATGGTACATGTAATAATTTTATATTTAAATATAACGATAGATTAAATAAGTACGCTTTTAGATTAAATAAATACTCACAGAATGAGGTATCTTTCGTAGAAAATAATAAATATCAGGGATGTCATTAGAGGAGAAAATGGAACAGCAGTCCAAAGCAATTTAACACATATTCCGTTAGCTACTAATAATTACATAGCTGAAGGTGGAAGCAAAGAAAAGCACAATAAAAATGATGACGATGCCTTACATGTTAGGACAGGTAGCAGTTTCAATGGAGACAGTAGTGAAAATTTTAGTGGTGGCAGTAACAATAGCTATGACAACATTCCAGCTCAAGAAGAATTAATTTATGTACAGAAAACTCTTTCAAAAGGAAACCACTGTAAACGTTTTAGAGCCTAGAAGTATTAAATGTGCGGACCCTCCAACTTTTTTAGCACATCAGTACGAATATAGACTTGCAACTTAATGGTAATCAATATTAGATCGTTATCCAAGAAACTTGATAATCTTTTGCTATTTTTAGATGACTTTAACTTTCCTAGAATAGGAACTTTGATTTTAGTATATAAAGATTTTCTAAATAATTGTGAATTTGTGTCCATTACTAGGTTTGATCACCTCCTTGAGGAAAAAGGAAAATTAAATTTATATGTTTTGAGCTTTTAAAGATCCCCAAAAGCAAATGTCCATCATTTTCTTAACAAAATGGAAACAATACTTTCACAAATATCTATAAACGCAACTGTTGTTCTTACTGGCGATTTTAATATTAACTTTTTGGATCAGAATTGTAGAAATGTTGAGACTTGAATATCCTTCGCTCGTCCTATATTTTAATGCATCTAGACCAGCCAACTAGAATAACTGCAACTACCTTTACACTGATTGATTATGTATGCACTTCACTGAATCCAAACGAAGTTAAATGTTGGACGATTCATGCAGGGCTGTCAGATCATGAGGCGATATGTTGTTCGTTTCCAATTAACAAAAAATTTTAGGAAATTTAAGTTACTTTGCTGTCAAACTGATTGGAACAGAATCTTTTGGAGTGGGGACTCCTTGGAAAACTTTAATTATCTTATAAATAATAAATTTACTACGGCCTTTCCTGTTGTCAACATCAAACAAAAAAAGAGAAGCCCCTGGTACACAAGAGGTCTAAGAGTATCCGCTGCAAACATGCGGTCTTTACATTACATTAAGAAATTCTCTGGTACAAATATAAAATTTTTAAATTACTATAATATATATCGTAAAATTTACAAAAGCATAGTTAAAATAGCAAAAAGAGCATACTTCAAAAATAGAATAGAAAAATCTACCAACAAAAATAGAGAATCTTGGAAAATAGTTAACAAGCTACGAGGTAAAAATTCATCCGCTCCTGCTTCCAATCTCAAACCTAACGAACTAAATTCTTTTTATTGCAGGATAGCTAGTAGTCTCTCTAGCAAAATTACCTAAGCCTTGTATCAGTCACTGAAACTTTTGTATTATTTCATACTTCAGCTTGTGAAATAAAAACCGTTTTTAAAAAGTTAAAAAATAAAAAGTCCTCAGGATCTGATATTTCACTTAGAATTTTTGAGGCACTTCCGGAATCTGTATTGGAGGCACTGGCTAAAGCCATTAATAAATCTTTTGATTGTGAAAAATTCCCTACGTGTCTTAAAAAAACGGTTATAATTCCAGTATTTAAAAGTGGAAATCACGAACTTCCATCAAATTTTCGACCTATTGCACCCTTTCCCACTTTGTCCAAAATTATTGAAAAACTTGTACAAGCTAGATTAGTTTTATTTCTAAATAAACATAACCTTCTTAGTTCGGCTCAATTTGGTTTTCAAGCTGAAAAAAATACTAATGATGCCATTTTTAACCTTTTAGAACATCTGTATATCAAGTTAAATTTAGGAGATAAGGCCTCGGTAGCGTTCTCAATTCTTAGACCTCTTTTGTTTTTGATTTTCATGATATATGCCGATGACTATACAGTACTGTGGCATGACAAGGACCCCAACAAACTGGCTGAAATAATACAAAATGACTTCACTTATAAAGGAATGGTGCGATTCGAATAAACTTTCGTTTAATATCTCAAAAACTAACATGTTAAACTTTAAGTGCGAAATAAACAATATTAATTTAGAAAATACAACTCTCTTGAACCCAGAAAGCAATAAATTTCTGGGCTTAACAATGAAACCTAAAGATTTCTTCTACCTGTTACGCTTTAAGAGTTATTTCTGATACTTAGGCTTTTCTATAGCCAAAAATGCATATTTTTCATCAATTAAATCCCATTTATCATATGGCATCTGCGGCGCACTTCACGCCACTGTTTTTACAAAATACAAAAATGAACTTGACAGAGTAAGGCTATACAGTGAACGGCGACCGCGAATTTTGCAACTACCTATCCCGCATTCCACTCTAGTCAAAAACTCCTTCGTATAAAACGCGAAAAAAATATTCAATCACTTACCAATTGAAGTTAGGCAAATAACCTGTTATAGAAAATTTAGAACAAAATCTAAAGAATTTTTGGCATCCAAAGCGTATTATACGTAGGAGGAATTCTTTTCGGGCTGATGGTCTGTTAAATGTTTTTGTTTTTTTATACTGACTACTTTTTTAAAGTTGTTTTTGAGACTACTTTACTACCGGATTTGACACTCAAAACAGAATTTTTGGATTTTCAATAAAATTCTAGAAATTTTCTACGAAGTTCTATTTAAGAACCAGAGAAAAAATCTGACTTGATTAACTAACTTGAGACTGTGAGTTTAACTACCAAACTACATGCAGAAAAAAGAGATGCAAGATTTTTTTTAAAAAATATGAAACAGAACAGGACCTTCTTCGAAATGAAAGACAAAAGGAACAGGAGCGGCCACAAAAAATATCAGACCAGCAAGAAAATAAGAGAGAAAATAAGACCGATTGAGACAAGAGACAGGAAGAACAGGAAAAATTAGAAAAGTTGCTAACAGCTTCGCTAGAAGACTTGCTAGCAGTGCAAGAAAATAAGAGAAAGAAGGATCAATCAATCAATCCTAGAATATCAACGTTCTAGCTGAAAAATAAATTAGATACAAAGTTTTAAGAAATGAACACAAAAATTGAGACAACGCTTGAAGAAGTAAAAACTGAAATGAATTAAATAAATAGAAATAAAAATAGACACGAAATTTGAGCAAGTAATCCCGAATGTGGAAAAGAAACTCTTACACCAAATGCAAAGACTACAACAAAATTAAACCTCGGGCGCCTATTAAGGCTCTAGAGATCAAAAATAAGAAGTGTATCCATTCATAATGAAGAAAAATCCAGCGAAAGTTACCAAACATAAAACTAGAATAAGTTAAGAGACAGAAATAACAAAAATGATAAACAAAATAGATGCCGCGCGTAATAATAATGTTTTTAGATGCGGACACACTGGGCGTATCATTCGCTTTCCATCTAGGGGGAGAGTATACCAAGAAAACTACGACTAGTAAACGCGGCGCGGTGGTTGTTAGCTAACGAAGATATAGCCCACAAAATCTATTCGATCAGAAGCATAGGACATACTTTTGACAGTCTTAACATCGAGGGATTGATAACATCACCCTTGATACGGGTGCCACAATATCCTTGCTTAAATCTGACGTGGCAAAACGTTACAAAATCCGATCCCTATAACCAGAAATTAGGCTTTAAACCGTGACTGGAGAATGTGCTAACGTTCTGGAAGAAACAGAACTTGAGGTACAACTATAAAGATTGAAGTTACATCACAAGGTATTACTCGCATATATATAGAAGACACCTTGAAAGAAGATCCGATTGGACTTGTAGATTGTAACTACCTCGTCGCAAAATCACTAGTGAAAACCGAAGTAGACATCCCGATTAGAGTCGCAAATATTTTTCCGAACTCTGTCAAGATCAACAAAGTGACGTTATAACTACATTTGAGCCAGTTATACCGAGATCAGCCAATAAGAAGGCCATATCTTACAGCAGTTTTAGGAAAATATGGCTTGGCGAATCTTTAATGATTTTTGAAGGACTTTCTGCACATAATAAAAGAAAATTGAGGCCCCCAACTGGAGGCCCAGAGCCTACCAAGTATTTTTTTAAATGAGAAAGTACCACTTGAGGCACCTTTTTAAAAAGCTTGTTAAACAATAAACCTAACGCACTAGTTTTTTTTTGACATTTGTCAACTAATGTGTCAAAAATTAAAAAAAATATATTTTTTGTCAATTGTTTTAGCCTCAAAATAAACTACATATTTCTCTATTTATTAAGTGGAATAAAGAAAATACCACACAAGGACATTATTCGCGGGCCATTTGGGGGCCCTCACTGAAGGCACAGAGCCTACCAACATATTTTTCATATACCACTTGTGGCACCTATTTGGGAAGCTTGTTAAAAAAGAAATTCGATTAAATAAATTTTTTTGACATTTGTCGACCCATGTGTCAAACATTTTAAAAAACCTGTTTTTTGTCAATGGTTTTAGTTTTAAAATAAACTAAATATTTCTTTATTTACTAAGTCGAATAAAGAAATTACCACACCAGGATATTATTGGCATAAAATTTTTAACACATGGGTTGACAGATATCAAAAAAAAAATCTTTTAACACCTCCTCCTCATGAAAAAAATGTTGGTAGGCCCCGGGCCTTCAGTCCCAATGTTCTTATAAGATATTTTCTTTATTCCGCTCCGTAAATAGAGAAATATGTACCTTCTCATTAAAAAAAAAATAGTTGGTAGGCCCTGGGTCTTCAGTGGGGGCCCCAAAACCTCTTTCTTAAAGTCGCTAGAAGCACCGTTCCATTTAAAGAATCCACTTTGTATAAAGAGATGGCAAGCAAAATTAAAACCTGTTAGAAAAAGAAAACTTCCATCCTAAGTGATACTTGCATGAATCGGGACCGCACGGGGGTTCGGTAAAAAGGGTCTATGAAGGCCTAGTTGCCTGGCTTAAAAAGCCGCCTCTCCTCTCCTACTATTAATAACGTGATGAAGAAGGACAGGTATCCATTAACCAGAATCGACGACACTTTGACCACGCTAGCAGGGTCATGTTGGTTTTCCACGCTGGATCTAAAAAGTGGCTATTGGCAAGTTGGAATCCATAAAAAATACAAAGAGAAAATCTTATTTTCAACTGACAATGCGTTGTACCAGTTGAATGTAATGCCATTTGGCCTCTGCAATGCTTCTGCCACATTTGAGACTTATGGGTATTGTTTTACAAGGCTTGACATGGAAAATCTGTTTAGTGTACGTGGACGTTGTTATTGGCATGGGAAAAAATTTTGGGCCGATATTTACTGAGATGGGTTAGGGTTTAGGACTATAGGACATGTGCTTTTTAATCCAATTTTGCGGATTTTACTTCAAACTTGAGTGAAACTTGTAGCAATTTCAGACTTTATAAATGCATAAGAGATTTTACAATGAAATAAAGTTTTCTAAAGATATCTTGTAAAAAATGGAAATCAAAGGTGACGGTGAATTTTCCCTATATGGTAGGCCGTTTAACTAAACATACTTCATTTACTCATATTTTTCCCTCATTTCCCCTCGTTCTCCAAACTTGTTGTTGTACAAAAAAGCAATATTCTTCATAATATTTTTAAAATAATAAGGAAGATTGTAAAAGTTGTGATTTATTATAATTGTAGATTTGGTTAAACGTGATAACAGTACTTTTGTGGGATTCTCATCTGCTATGCTGACAGAGAACTGTTCGGACGTAGATAAAGTAAACCCCTTCTATACCCGTTCGGAGAAGAGATTCCGAAGTGAACAATAGTGGGTAGTGTAAATTCTTATGGCGAAGGAAAGAGGAAGCCCTAAGGAACGACTATGCATATGACCCTTCAAGAATCGTTGAAAATACAATTTTGTAATAATATTGCTATTACATAATTTTTGTGCTACACTATCAAAAATGCTAAGCAGCAGATCAACAGCAAGCAACAAGCTCATAAGAACTTTAATGCATTAAAACACATTAAAAAAATAAAGTTTTATTTAATCCATCTCTGGGTGTTTTTATTCCAAATATAACCCAATCAGCGGACTTCATCTGGGAGACGAAAAATTCACGGAAAGCTGTCCTTATCACCTTCTTTGAATGACCTCCTCTCTAAAAACGTAAAAAATATTTTGTGCCGATAAGTAGTCATTTTATCAGATAAAAATGTTACTTAAAGCAGTTGCGAACTACCCTTTTCCAGCATCATCCCGGTGATATAATGAATTTATCTCGGAATTTATTAAACATTATATCCTGCGCTGCCGTCCTGATTCAAAACGCAGTAAGTTCCAGATAACTGCGGTTTTGGTAGTGCGCGGTTTTGGTTTACACCCAAAAAGAGCTGCACTGAAAATAGAATAGAGATGAATTTTCACATTCCCATAGCAGTTTATAGTGAGATGATATACGTTCCTGTTCATTAAGGTAAAGAACACGCTGGAATACTGAAGCAGAAAAAAGTTTGGAATTAGTTTTTTTTTGAATTAAAATACTTCTAGCTTTACCTTAAAAAAGAAACAATCATCAATGTTAAAAAATTTAAAAAACATAAACTACCTCTTAAAAATGGTGTACAATTAATGCTGCACCCGGATTTTACTCGGAATCCCATTTCTGCTCCTCTTTAACAGTGTTCAAATTTCTTGTTTACCCAGATTTCGTTCATTTTTATAGATTATTTGAAGTATTTTCCTTAAACTTAGTAAATATCGCCTTTGATGACCACATGGATGTGAATCTAAAATTAAATCCGAAGAAGTACCCCTTATTTATAACATGTGGAATACACACCGACGGACATGAACTTAGAAGCTTCCTAACGATTTGTAGAAGGCTTTGTCAATATTGCTGCACCCTTACTTAATTAGACTCACTGAGGACAAGTTAGTCTATCACTGGAATTCCAGGTGTGATCAAGCCTTCAGGGCCCGTATTCTTTAATTTCGGGGAAGGAAGTGCTCCCGGAAATCACAAACGCACCTGATTGGCCAAAATCTCATTTTTTGTCATGTTTCTGTCAGTTTTGGCACTAGTTATGATTTTGCCTTATACTAAGGTTCAAACTGACGGAAAAACCGCTCACGAATAATGGCATTAGTGCCAAAACCGACAAAATAGTGACAGCAAACTAACTTTTTTCGACCAATTAGGTTCGTTTCTAATTTCCGCGAGCACTCCTCTCCCCTAAATTGAAGAAAACGGGTCCAGGAAGTTAAAAGCAGAACTTTGCTCATTCATACATCAAGTTATCCCCAACAGCAAGGAACATGTATTCTAGAGACGGACGCTATTAATATTGGTATCAGCAGTCCTGTCACAAGGCCAGGATGGAGAAGAATGACTCAATGAGTATTTTAGTCGAAAACTGTCAAAACCAGGACGGAATTATTGTGTCACCAGAAAGGAACTCCCGGCAATAGCTCAGAGAAGTTCGTAGATCATTTCCAGAAATATTTATATAGACAAGAATTCTTAATAAGAACTGATCATGAAGAACTCAAATGGCTTCCAGGAATGAAACAGCCCAAAGGACAAGTAGCAAGATTGATAGAAAAGCTACATCATTACAACTTTGTTATAAAATGCAGATATGGAAAGATGCACACCGCCCGTAGATGCACTGTCAAGAAGAACTTGCCAAGAAGAGTGTAAACATTATAAGAAATTGGACCAAAGAAAATAAATTACTTCCGGAGAATTACGTTACGACACCAATAAATAATGGATTGCAGAACAATTTCGATCCGCCCCCGTCTTAATGAAAACGACCATCATTGCAAGATATATCTCACAAAGAGCAGACTTTTAAGGCATAATGGAATTAATTAACGGAACCAATTACACCAACTTTTGACTCATACTCATTATAAAATCACGAAAATTAGCAACAGCACAAATCAGCGTTAGTGTTCCTTCCTACGCCATCACTAAATTTTCCGCGACCACAGTCAATTTTACCCTTTCACTTTTGAAAGGTTAAGTGCCAGTACTTTTCTCCTAAGTACCGGGTGGGCCATAATAAAACTGACAAAATGTTTTCCGTTATAACTTTTAAACCATACCACCGATTTTAATGCAACAAACTGTTCTTTGCAGGGAATTGAGCAAGACTTTGATTAGAAATATTTTTTTCCGCCATCTTAAAATCTAAGATGGCGGACAGAAACAAACTTTACCCTTCAAAGAGCCTCGTTTATTCTTATGTTACGGAAATTTTTTGGATTTTTTTATAAAGTCGTAAAAAGGCTTTATTTCTGCCATGCAGAACGAGGTGCGAATCATTAAAATCGGTTTAGTGCCATGGTTCCCAACCAAAAATAAAACATACAAACAACAAAAATAAAAAAATAAGTGTTTTACGGATTATGCGATTGCTGTCTCAATTCCGTCTGCATACATTTTCTTATAAATTCATGATTACTAAACCGATTTTAATGAAATAAAAAGTCTCATGGCGAAAATCGATTGTTCTTTAACTACTGCTATTGAAATTTCTCGCCATCCAAGATGACAGACAAAATCAAACTTGTCCCTTTAAAGAGGCTCGTTTATTTATATGTTCTGTAAACTTTTAAATATTTTTTTTAATTTGTACAAAAGTTCTGCTTCTGCCACGCACAACGAGGTATAAATCATCACAATCGGTTTGGTCGTCCTCCAAAAATTAATTTTTGTTTCCATCACTGTTTTCCAGATTATAGGATTTAAGAACCACTAAACCGGTTTTAATGATTTCACTTCATTGTGCGTGGCGAAAGCAGAACTTCTCTATGTATAAAAAAATAAAGAAGTTGTCAGAAAATATGATTAAACGAGCCTCTTTGAAGGATCAAGTTTGATTCTGTCCGACATATTGGATTTCAAGATGGCATAAAACACTGATTGAATTTTTTTTATTTTTTTGGGAACCACTTAACCGATTTTAATGATTCGCACCTCGTTCTGCGTGGCAGAAACAGAGCTTTTTTTACAAATTCATAAAAAATATAACAATAAACGTGGCTCTTTGAAGGGTAAAATTTGTTTCTTTCCACCATCTTAGATTTTAAAATGGCGGACAAAAAAATATTTTTACTCAGAGTCATGCTCAATTCCCTGCAAAGAGCAGTTTGTTGCCTTAAAATCGGTGATATGGTTCGAAAGTTATAACGGAAAACATTTTGTCCGGTTTTTTATGGCCTACCCGGTATATGGTTTTTTAGTTTTACCAGCTAATACACGATTCCTCCTTTCTGCACCCAAAGTTTTGATAATGGCCTGATGAGACTGTTCAGTTCCAAAGTTGTCATCTTCGCTGGCCGTTTCTGTACTCATTTTACCAGTCACACCGGATACGCGATACAGAAGGTCGCCCAGAAGCTGAACTGAGCTAAAAAATAATACCAAAGTTTTTAAAATTAATTTCTAAAAGTTTTTTATGCTAGAAAATCAATTACCAAAATTTTTTCATAATTTCCAAAATCCTGCCCCAGCATCATCCCCCCCCATCCTAGCCATACTTCAGCCAATAACACTATGTAACATAATATTTGTTTATCCGGATTTTATTTTACCAACATTTTTTGTTATTGGGCTTACTAAATATGAAAGAATTATGGCGGAAAACAACAAAATAAAAAAAAAGAACAAGAATCATTTAGAAAAAGTCTCCCACCTTCAAGTAGAATTTTAAAGGGTAAAAGAGACGCTAGAGAATGGGTTGCAAAGTTGTTTAACTATTTAAATCACAATATCAAAAAAGGACTACTCTGTGACAACCATACCAAGTCGCAAGAAATGAAAACCGATACTAACTAAATTATAAAAAAAAGAAATCGAGTAAAGGATTACTCTAAAACTTCCCTCGCTCAAGAACATATAAAAAAAACACTACTTGTATACACATGGGTTAGATTGGGTCGGTCAGACTTTTCCAGGGTATATTCAGACTTCTTGGGTGTATCGACACTTTTCAGGTGTATCCAGACTTTTCCATGGTGTACTCGGACATTTTCAGAGTGTGTCCAGGTTTTTCCAGAATGTAGCCAGACATTTCCAGGGTCTTTCCAGACTATTCCAGAGTGTATCCAGACTTTTCCAAAGTGTATTTAGAATTTTCCAGATGTATCCAGACTTTCCAGGGTCTTTCCAGAGTGTATCCAGACTCTTCCAGAGTGTATTCAGACTCTTGAGTCTTCCCAGACTTTCTCAGAGCTTAGCCAGACTTTTCTAGGGTCTTTCCAGAGTGTATCCAGAATTTTTCAGGGTCTGCTGAGACTTTTCCAAAGTGTATTCAGACTTTTCCAGGGTCTTTTCAGACTTTTCCAGTGTATTTCCAAACTTTTCCAGAGTGTATCCAGACTTTTCCAGGGTCTTTCCAGACTTTTACAGATTGTAGCCAGACGACTTTTCAGGGTCTTTCCAGACTTTTCCAGGGTGTATCCAGACTTTTCCAGGGTTTTTGCAGACTTCTCCAGAGTGTATATAGACTTTTCCAGGGTCTTTTCAGACTTTTTCAGAGTGTATCCAGACTTTTTTACGGTCTTTTCAGACTTTTACAGAGTGTATCGAGACTTTTCCATGGTCTTTCCAGACTTGATGATCTTTACCAATCTTCCCCACACATTCTCCCTCGGATTTAGGTCTAGACTGTTCGATGGCCATGCTAATACTTCAATGTTCTGGTTTTGGAATCATGTCTTGCAAACATTGGCAGTGTGCACGGCGCAGTTATCATGCTGGAATATGAATTGGTTCTCTGGATAAAGAACTTCAACCGATGGCAACATGACGTCCGAAAGAAGCTCCAGATAACGTACAATATCGGCATCATAAAAGTGGTACGTGATAAACATAGGTATTTTTTAAATTGTGTGGTTAACTACCGGATTATATTTTTTGACAGACTTGTACTAAAATGTGAAAATATTGACATTAAAGATTGCTTTCAAAAATAATTTTTATATTACAATAATACGCTAACGCATAAAACAACTGTAACAAAAATTAAAATACACAACTGATATATTAGATATATAAATTTTAATATCTAGTCATTTCGCCATTCACCTCAATTATACCGTTTAACTTTCTTGGTAGAGAATCAGCCAAAATTTCAAAAAGGTTTTTATTTTCACCAATCACTTCTTCATAAGCATTGACTATTAACTGGACCAAGTGATGTTGATCTCCCGGCACAATATTAAAGCTTTCCAGCTTTTTTGAAATTAAACGCCAGACATTTTCCATAGCATTGGCGTCTGTGGTATACGCAGGCCAAGGAAGAACTTCAATATTTTGCTCCCGAAACCAAGTTTGGCAAATTCTGGCTGTATGAGCAGGGCAGTTGTCTTGTTGAAAACTAAACTGGTCTTGATAAAGTTCTGTGACGGCTGGAAGCATGGTGTTCTCTAAAATGTCCACGTAAAGCCGTGCTGTGAGCCTTCCATTGATTCGAAATAGAGAACCGTGACCTCTAGCAGAAATCCAACCCCACATATTTACCGAAAATCTTCCAGCGCGATCATTGTTACCAGCAATATATCTTCCCTCATAGCACGTTCTTGGTGGCCGATACACCCGTATTTGGTTTCTGTCACTACAGGACTGGAAAACTTTTTCATCGGAAAATATTACCTTTCGCCAAAACTCTGGTTCCTTTAGAGAGTAATTAAGGGTAAAAAGTAACCTGGCCTGCTTTTTTTCATTCGTAAGTTTAATTATTTTTAGCGGCTACACGACATCTTAAATTAGAGCCTTTCCTTACGCGATTTCGTGTCACTCTTACACATCCTGAAAATTGAGTTAATCTCTTTGCCTGGGCAACAGATGCCAAAGGGTTTTCTTCCATAAAAGCGATAAGGTCATAATCTTGTTCATCAGTTGAAACTTTCAATAAACCAGTCCCTTGTGTTCTCTCTACAAAAAGTATTGTGTACCACTTTTATGATGCCTGTAGTGTACTGCAGTGAACCGACTATCAATCTGCCAACATACCCCCAGCCCCCGTGCACTAACACAGCCCCACATGTTGACGGAAAAATGACCCTCCCCTGTTTATTTTTTTCGCTCATCAAGCCGAGACTGTGGAGGCCGATAAACTTTCATTCTTCTGCGATCTGAGGATTGTAATATTTTTTCATCGGTAAATATTACCCGTACCCAGTAATCTTCATCACGGTGATAATTTAGGGCAAAAATTACTCTTGCCTGTTTTTGTTCTTGAGTTAGTTTTGGTTTTAGTTTGCATACACAAAACCACGGTTTGATCCAGAGGTTCGGCAGGCAATCAAAAATAACAATTATTATTGTAAACAAATAAGCTTGCATTCAGAAAACACTTATAATAAATAATATAACATAATAATAAAGTTATTCTTAACGAAAAAAATTATTATAAAAATGAGATAAATAAACTCAAAGGTAGCCCAAGAAAAGAGCGGAAATTAACTTATAAAATAATTTGAAACAGTAACTGCTCTACTTCTGATAAAACAATCTCCTCTCTTAAAGTGGGAAATAAAAAAATAACCAACAGAAAAATAACATGCGAAAATGAGCTACTTTATTGATGTAGCATCATCGTTAGAATGAAAAGTTCCAGCAGTACCAATGTATATATCAATAATGAAATATTGTAACGATTGGTCGAAGTAGAGAATAAGATCGTTAATAATTCTCTAATATATTTTTAACATGTAATGATAAACAAAACTATCAAGGTTTTAATTAGAAGATTGATAATACGAAAACGCAGTTAGCGGGTCAAGGTTTGTTCAACAATCTTTTGTATCGAAAAAAGTCACGATCGAGAGATTGGGGGAAAAAGCCTACCTGCTAGCTAGCGGAAAATCAATCGGGACTCGGTTTTTGGCAATGTGCTAAGTAAGAACGATTCCGGGGGCGTACTCGAAAAAGTGGGCCCGCTCGGTGGCCAAACTACCATACCAGTGAGTGTGGCAGTTTGGTACTTGAATTTTAAGTGCGAACTCGTAAAGAGCTCCTTTTCGGTCCAGAAATTATCGAGAAAGTCCGCGGTAGCGAAAGGAAACCATAACTGAAAGTGGTACCCATCTTGAGACGATAAAGGGGTCAAAGCGGCGAGTGAGAACGGGGAGACCGAGCAGTTTTAGTCAATTGGGCACCGTAGAAACTATGTAACATCAAATCACCATCTCTCTTCATTTAGTGCTTTTGTAGGTTTAGAAATAAAACTCAAAGGGCTAACCTGGGTGCAATTGGCATTTTTAGGAGAGATCGGTTTAGGCCTACTCTGTTGACTCAACCCGGCCGTTAAAAGTGAAAGATTGTAACGAAATAAACAGAATAGTTAAGAACAGCAAATAGCCACCCCTTAGCTCTATTTTGTTGTGACAAAATTAACAACAGGTGAGCATTGGTCGCTCCAAGTCACAAATATCACATAAGTTCTAAGTTATAAATAACCTTGATTCAATAAAGCCACGATGATGTTGTGGAAAATGTAAAACAGTGCAGTTCTGAACAAAGTTATTTGAGCAAGGTGTCGTGCCAGCAAATATGAAAGTAGCCAAATGTCTCCTTTATTTAAATCAGGCGTTAAAGATAATCTAACTCTAAATTAAAACTCTTTATGACTTTTAGTTTCTATGCATATGATACCCTTTTAGTCTACACTGGCCTATCTATTAAGGACCTAAAAAGAAGAATTTTAAATTTACCATGTAACGGTAAAGGGACTCGCGCGCTCCAGGGTTCGCAATTTCGTGACCCTTTAAGACTCTTCCACTATAAAAATATCCCTTTTCCTGTTTGTTGAATCTTTCGGTTCAACGACCGGGTTGACTCAATAGAGTTGACCCAAACCGGAATATTTTCCTAGGAGGTTGAGATACGGAATCTCCCTTTCAAGACGGGTGAACCTCTATGCTGGTTATGAGCGAAATTATACCACAAATGTTAAAATCAACTAAGAAATTTAATTATAACAAGAACAAAATTACAAGCTGCCAAAAGGGCTGGAATTACAATAGAGAGATAAATACTTTAATTAGCGTGAGACGCTTATGTTATTTAATACGCTGGCTCTGTAACAACTCTTGCTTCGGTGTCTACCCCTGCCGGTATTGTAGACATTCGATGAACCGCTTGTCTCGATGCCAAAAACTGTCGGTCTTAACCACTTTTCATATCTCCCCAAGTAAACCCTTGCTCCCAAAACCTACGCTGTGACGCTGTACGTTAGTACAGTTAATAAATCTGAATTCAGAGTGTAATGTGCTGTGTTTCTTTTTCTGAAAACGGGCAATAAAACGGCAATACCCAGTCGACCAGTGACGCCTTATTTTGCCGCTACGCGCCTGGAATTCATATCTTAACAAACGTATACTGTTAGCCTTCTAATCGATTAAGTGCTTTTTGAGATATCCGTCAAAAAAAAAAAGAAAAAAAAAATTATGAAACCGAAATTAGCAAAATTTTAATACTATTTTTACTTAGTTTAGAATCGCGTCAAATGCCTGCCGCCAGCTTTTTAAGTTTAACAGCCGGTAGGTCGTAGGTTAATAAATTTATGAGCGCCATGTATTTAAAGACATTGCACGAGGTATGATGTTAATATAGTATTAAATAGCCCAACTAATAAGTCAGCTAAATAGCAAAATGGCATCAAATACGAACTGTCACAACTATCAAGACCCTTCCCTGATTTAGGAAAATAAACACTTATATACTTACTATACTCCTTAGTCTGTTCCTTTTCTTTTGTTTCCAATCTCACAAGGATTGTTTGATGAAATTTTGATATTTATTTGTCTTGATCAGGGTGTTCTGGTTATTACCAGAATGAAGAATAAATAAGTAACTAAATAAGAACTTTGGGCTGGGATTGTACCAAACCTGGACGACCTTCTTCAACGGAGCGTGGGAGAGAAATAGGAACACAAGTTTTTGACATTTGCAGATTTAATGACGAACAGAAAAAAAAAACAGATTTTGGACTAGTCTCCTACAACTCAAACTCTCATAATGTGGGGTTGTTATACTTAAGAAAGTTGTAAATATTTAAATATTAAATATACCAATACCGGCAATACCGTTCAATAACTTAACATGAATATCATGCAAACAGTAAGTTGTATTAAATTTACCGATTTATGAGCTCATATTCCGTGTACAAATTGTAATACCTATATTCGTTACCTTAAAGTTCCTAAATTAATTTCAAAATAAATAATCTTGGCTTGTATATGTTGCTACCACCGCTATCACCAAATAGATAACACAAGCAAAGAAAAATATGAAAAAAAATATGCCTTTTTTTAAAAAAAAAAATAAATAGTCAGAATTTTGGCGATGTCAAACAAGTCAGTGGTACTCTGCCCAGCCAACCCCAGGCCAACCAACCGAACTATGCTACGTCTGTACGAGCAAACTCTCAGCAACATACGTCAGCTGGACAGCCTAGGGCATCAGACCGAGTCACCCTGAAGTGCTAGACACTGTCATGTGCCAACAAAGATATTTTTAAAAGGGAATGTCCGACACCATATAAAAGTAAACTCATTACAACAACCTGACCCCCCAGACTGCCACTCTGCAATGTGAGGCCGAAAGAACGAGCCAGCCTTAACCCCACATTTTAGCCCGACAATCCGAAGCGACAGGGTTGCAACCTGTAAATCTCTACACTAAGTCAAACGAAATTAAGGCAAAACCGATGGTAATCTGTCAGCCATGTCATAAAGTCAAGAAAGAAAAAAAATACTAAATTACAGCCTTAATTGAAGAAGTCATTTCGCAGCTTGGCAGTTGTTGCTTCATACTAACTGTAATGACGATTTATACTCAATTGGAACCCAAAAAAAAAAGAAAATTGCAACTGTCATCCGCCAATATGATCCCTCCAAAATAAGACCAAAAAAAAACTTTTTTTTTTAGAAATAAAATGTTTAAAATGTAAATCTCAAACCGGTAGCCTCCTGCGATGACTGGGATTGGTGTTGCACTGGTAGGTACTTATATGTTGGAGCTTGTAGGAAAAATGGAAAGAAGTTGGAGAAAATCTCTGCATACGGCCCCACAACTCTACAACTACCTCTCGCCCAAAAACCCTGAAATAAAGAGAATAACACTCCTTACTATTCCAGAAAATAAAATAAACTACCTCAATTGCAACACTTTATTGGACTCAAAAAAAATGACTAGGAAGCTTACCTCGTACGAGGGTTTTTAGGCACACTTGCCTCCAGAGGACATCTCGGACATCTTCGGTGGCTGGTGTGGACACCTCGTGGGAACTAGGAATCCATCACCACGAGTTCATACAGCAGCCCCTATGGCAAGGAGAAAGCAAAGCATCAAATTGAGTCCCAAAAAAAAACGTGTGAAAAACCCCAAAAAAAAAAACAGAAAATATTTTCAAAATTTACCAACTTGGAAGGCCGAATTCTATTATCAAAAGTCCACTTACCAAGATAGAAATTCTGCTGAAGCTGCTGGAGTTAATCGAGCGTCCGCCCCCAGATGGACGGTGGCGACACGTGTGCGAGTGGTAATTTTTTTATCCCAATAGGTGCGGAGCTTCGTTCCCAAAAAACTACTTAAACAATAAGAAGCTACCGCAAATTGGCCCTGGTTTGATCCCTATTACTTAGGGTAAAAATCCTCAACGGATTTTAGAAAAATTGAAACAAGGCCAAATTTGCCACTTTCGCACACGGAACACTCGATTGCACTAAAGCATGGTTTTTGCGTATTCCTTTTTAAAACCTTACCGGAAATACGTCACTAGGAAAACCCCTTCTCTAAAAATCCAAAACACCATCCAAAACTATAATAAAAAACTAACCCGGAAAGCATAACAGCCCACTGCTGCCAATCCTATGAATTAAAAATCTTTACACTTGGAAATCCAGTAATCTTCTCAAAGACCAGTGTTAAAACGACAGCCAGCAGAATAAGTCAATATTGGGGGAAATAAAAAAAATCACAAATAGGAGAACTGACGTTGTCTAACAACGGGATTGTGTTTGTGTAAGCGGTTCGTATTACACCCTCACTTACGTGTCTTTATTTTATAAAATTGCTAACAATCTTATATATTATACAAAAGAGTCCATCTGGCAACATTGGATTGTGATAGAAAACGGAAACTGCCTGAATTTGATAGCGACTACCGCGTAGTTTGAAAATACAACAAAGTATAAAAATTTGCGACTATACTCGAAGAGATTTTAAGAAAATAAAATGAGAGCCCTACGTCTCAGCCGAAAATGGTACTTTACGCTCAAAAATAAATAATTACGTTAATTTATTAATCAACAAAACGATCTATTTTTTCCCCCTCGATCAATTGATGAAAGCGCGTGCAGATTTGCACATCCTTCTATACTCTGTTTTGCCTAAATCATAACCTAGAAATAGCCATGCAACAAAAATAAACAAAGTGATGTTGTTTAAAAAAAACCCAAATCTAAGTGCGGAAAAATGAGTTTAAACAGGACAAGCTTATTCAACCCCGGCTTATTGATGTCAGACGTCACTCCTGTTAACCGACAGCAACGTGCCACTAAAAAGTCGAAATAACAAGTAGGCAAACATAACAGTAGAGAGGTTCTGGTTACGACAGCCCTACGGCTTCTATGATTTTATCGCATTTCTATTAGAAACACGGCTCTTTTTAATTAAGCTATGCTTCGAAGTAATGAAACACTCGTGAAGTAAAAAAATTGATTAGTTGTTGTCGTAAAACCAATTTTTAACGTAACAATACACTCTTTAAGTGACAAAACTACGATTTTTTTTGTAAAATTTACTTCACTGTTTTTCTCGTAGTGCAAAGAAGGGTTGCTTCCTATTTTATAAACTTCCCATTTTTTTCCGAGATAATTAGAACAAACTCTTTATAAAAATTATCTCTTAATTATAGACTAGCCAAATTTATTTTCTGGTTTTGTCGCTCAAAGATCGCCTGACAAAAAAAATTGATTTTTGTCTCTCTTGTGCGTTCTTTCTTTTGTACCTTACTTTCCCTTTTTTTAAAACGGGTGGCTTGGGACCTTTTGGTCCAGCAAGCTTTATAATCATGCTTTGTATGTAAGGCTACTTAATAATCAAATAATGCCACTATTTAAAGATAAAAACAAAGCAATATAACTTGGTCTGGTAAGCTATGCGAACACCAGAACTTACTAAACGAACCGCTTTTAATTATAGATTTTTTCGTTGAAAAGAAAGAGAAAACCCGGTACGCAAATCGATTTTTTCTTTTTTATTTATCCTTTTTATCTCGTGCCAAATATCTGCACGATTTGTTCGTCTACATTTTTAATGAAGTCGCTGAATCAATTTTGTTAGTTTCTTAGCCCTTAGTCTCCTTAAGAATTTGCTTATTTTTTGGAAGTAAAAATTTAGTTGTATCGGGCGTGGGCGTTACTGGTAAGCTTGACTGCCGTCATTGAGTGTTTCGCAAGTAAGACACAAAATTTGTAGCTTTTTCGCCTCTCCATTATACCTTCTTTTGTTTTACCCTGGTTTATTTTTAAGGCCCAACAACCAACTATGGCCTTTTTTTCTACTTTATTTTTTTGTCCTTATTTATACTCAGTAATTCCCTTAAATGAACGGAACAAAACTTCTTGAAGTAAGATTCTTGCTATCATTATAAAATGACCGATAAAACCAAGTGGGTCAAAAACACACATTACACATCTAAGAATATTTCTTTTGGTTTTTGTTTTGTGCCTTGGAATTCTTGAAATTTAGACATATTGATACTGAATGGGAAGGTATCCTCACTTGGGTCCCACTTTAGCCCTAAAATGCGTTCAGCTGGCAGATCCTTGTCTAAATCCATATCTTTTCTTTCTCAACTCAACTTTATTGCCATAAATCATACAAAAAATACGAACAGCAACCGGAATACTCTTTAACAACATCTTTGAAATGCTAGCAAAGTTTCTGATCACAAATCATCCCATTTCGTGGACTTTTATTATTTCTGCAACTAATTTGATTGCGTCTGTTTCAAAATCTACGTTATCTAAGTAGTCATCAACGTAGTGTTTTGTATAAGTTGCTCATCGACGCGACGTACTAACTATAGACCCGGCAGTCCATTCAAAAATTACTATTTGCTAGAGCGATATTTAGAGTATCTGTGGAAACACCGCAAAATACAGCAGGCGCGCCCGAAAACGTAGCGTAGGTGTAGTATTAGTGCACAACAAAGTAGTGACGGCGGACATGATATAATATGGATTTAATTTAAATTTTAAAAAAAAATTAATGCACAACCTGCATTAAATCCATAATATATATATATATATATATCCATAGTTAAGAATGTCGCCCGTTTAAAAAGCATTATATTATTATTACACTTGGTAAAAAGCAGTATTTTTATAATTTGTTTCACATTACGTTTGAAGATTTTAGTCTCACGAAAAAAGTGTATATTTTTATATAAAAAATATTCAAATAAAATTTAAAGTCTCTCACTTTTTCTTATATTTTGAAAATTTTGACTTTTGTAAGATTTTTGATCATATTATTTCTTGTTCAATTTTACATACTTATTCATATACTATCTAAAGGCACGCAGCTTATGCCTGCGGTTTTACCGGTTTTTCTTGCTTTAAATGGTTATAACTTCTGCTCCCGTAAAACAATTTTAATAAAATAAAATCTATGTCCTGCCCAGAAATGAATTCAGCAGTGAATATCGCATCAAAATCCGTTCATTTTAGTTTTTGCTTGATGCTGGAACAAACATATCAACCAAGAGATTTAATAAATCTATACTTTTTTTAAATTTTGGCCGCAGCACTATTTTCGTGTTTAAACAATAGGGGCTTAGCTAACATGACAGTTATAGGAATAGCAGATCTGCGACTGGCGGCATTATTTCTAAACTTTTTTTTAAAACTTACCTTTACCTGATGATTGTTTTCCACAAACCAAAACTACACTTTTTTGCACTCGACGCGCGTTTCGCTAACAACGTTAGCATCATCAGGAGACGATAAACGATTGTTTATCAATTAAACAAAACAATTGTTAATCAATTAAACAAAACAATTGTTTATCGTCTCCTGATGATGCTTACGTTGTTAGCAAAACGCGCATCGAGTGCAAAAAAGTGTAGTTTTGGTTTGTAGAAAACAATCATAACTTTGTTTTAGTGCAACCAAAGGTTCCAAATTGCCAACATAGTTACCTTTACCTTTTTTAGTTATTTAATTTTTTATTACATTTTATTCTATAAATATTTTGGTAATCACTTGAGTTTTTTGACTTTATTGAGTATAAATTAATTCAGCTTTGATTACTGTTGGGTTTTTTAACTTAAATTTTTCTTAATTTAAAAATAAGGACGGCCTTTATCCGATTTTAACTAAAGGCGGGTATGTAACACTATTACGGCCGGCTATAGAAGATCTCAAATAGGTCCCTATTAGTTTTCGAATAATTCCTTATCTTCCTCCAAAATTGTAATAACGATTAAGTAGGAAAAAAAAGAAAAACATAACTACTTTTGTTTTTTTTATTAATTAACTCTCTTGCTCCTAATATATTCCGCATTTAAACTAAAAACATCCGAATTACCTTATCCCTGCCGTTGATGATTGCGTTCGCTAAGAATTAGGTTTTTTTAATCTTCTATTCGCCATCGGCGAAAATACCTATTTTAGATATAAGTAAATGGTTTATTTGACAATTACAGATTTTTTTCCCAAGACGTTTATGTTGGCGTCAATATATTTTGGACGTTCCCTATCTAAGGTTGGTATATCGATGAAATTGCTTCAACTGCTTTAGGATATTGTTGTTCGAATTATTTTGCACTCTTTCTTATGATGTAAGTAGCACAAGTCTGATGAAACTGCTCCGAAAATTATCGCTATCATCTCGTACTCATCAGGAAATCCGTCTCTTCTTTCTTCTCGCCAAAGAAAAACGTTGAGGACATCGGTATTGCTCTCTAATAATAACTTGGTGAAACATCTCCTTAATGTCTCTTACAACGGCGATATTTCTTTCTCTAAACTAAAAAAGTACACCCAAAAGTGGATTTAGTAGGTCTGGTCATTTTAACAAAGCATCATTAAGGTTATGTTGTTTGACTTGGCTGCTGCGTCAAAAACGAACCTAATCTTTCCGGGTTTATTTTGGTTTGTAGTACCAACATGTGGTAAATACCAAATTTTACTTTTACTTGTGGGTTCTCTTCCTGGTGCAAGGTTTCTGGCGTATCCTTTCTATAAATTCTCACATATTTGGATACTATAATCTCCATTGCTTTTAAACGAATAAAAGCGTTCATTTTGCTCGGTGGTAGCTCTTCGTTCTTACTTTTCCGCAAATAACCAATTTCCCATCGCTTTTCTTCTACTATTCGTGTGGTTTGCTCTAATATCTGTAGCGCTTTTTTATCATCTTCTGAAAGAAAATTATTACTTGAATTTTCTGTTCTCTAATCTAAAGGATTGTTCCACTAAATGACGTCGGTATTTCCTCTGTATTCTGACGTATTCCCATGACAAACCCATCCCGACGTACATCTAGACAAAATCGGACAATTTTCTGGGCCTTCAATGATCTCTCTACTTCCTATTAGATCTATATGATCCTGGCCAATAAGAATTTTCGGTTTGGCTTTGTCTAATGATACAATTTCTATACTTTCCACAGGTAGATTTAGGTTTTCCACTGTTCTAACGTGTTCTAAAATAATTTATCTTGCGTGAATTTTCCCTGTATTCCTCAGCTAACACATCGTGAGTCGAGCACTTCTTTTGAAATAGAATTTGTCCAGTTTATTTTAAGAATTTTTGTTGGTTCATTTGCACTCTTTGTTTTGCTATTTCCTGATCCAAAAGAGTTACTGTTGTTCCCTTATTTACCAAAGCATAAGTTTGACATACTCCTTTTGGACCTGAGGTAACTCTCAATAAAATACTGTTTGTGTTTCTGTGAATTTCGCTTGCTCATGTAATAAAGGGTGATGATAACGTTTGCAATCACTTACATTGCACGGTTTTTTATTTTTACAGATTCTAGCATTATGATTTAAACCAAGGCTGCAATAACAAACTTTTAGCTTTTTTACCCACTCATTACGTTCCCCTGTCCCGATTTCTTTAAAACTTACATTGCTCCGTTTTACGGTTGGTCTTCTTACAATATAAGCAAGCTTCCTTCGTCTTGGTATCCCTATTTGATTTTTCCTTACTCACCATGTAAACGCTATGTTTTCCTTTACGTTGATCTTCTTGATTAGTGACAGTGTAACTCATATTTTCGGCAATCTTGTAAATCCAATCAGCAAATTCCCTAAAGGACACAAAATCATTATTTTTTGAAGCATCATATAGATGCTTAAACCAGTCCATTCTTAAACTGGGTGTTAATTTGTTTACCATGTCTTGTAAGAGCTGTGGATTCATAAAATATTGATCTTTTTTCAAGGATTTTACCGTGACTACTAAGTTCTAACTAAAATTAGAAAAATCAATTAATGTTGACCTTTTTGATATAATCGATAAAACTATTTATGACCATGTGGGTCCTACCAAACCTTCTTTCAAGAGTGTCAATTATCTTTTTAACTTCGAGTGTGGAAGCAAGTACAGGCTGTACGCTGTCCTGTGCTTTACCGCGCATACACTTTTGTAACCTGGAAATGTTTTGGTTTGTCTGGCCAGGAACTTTACATAACTGACCTCATCCCCGCCTTTAACATGTCTTCTGTTGGGACTGTCTAATCTGCAACATCTATCTGCAATGTACCCTTTATTTTCTGTGCAGCTTTCTTCTCTTCTTTGCTTTTCTGGCCCTACAAAAATATCAGAATGGCTTGTACTTGGCCTCTCTTTAACAGATTTCTTATTTTCGATCAATTTACCTGCTTGGGTGTGATCTCCTTTATCATTTTCACTAATCAAACTGGTTTAAACTGATTTTTGACTCGACGGTATTCGCCCCTAGTATGTTTTTTAATTGTAGCAATTTTATCTCCAACTCTACTTGTTTTATTTGTAAGTCTATATCCCTACATACATTTTTGACTCCATCATTAAGCTCTTTCTTATAATCTAATCCTCTGTATGGCCATATATCTATGTTAGACCTAAGTGACCTACCTTGCGTGTTTCTGAATCAATTTCATTGAGATAAAATTTCAAAAGATAACCACCTCGTCTGTTGGCAAAGGAAATCTGTCACCTAATGTCACGCTGACGTATGTGTCTTCATCAACATTTCGTCCTTCTCCCTGGACTGTAGCTGTTCTAAGTTCTCCATCTGGCTTCTACTTGTCTTTTCGCTTCTTCGTAGAAGTAGGTTTTTCAATGTTTTATTTAGCAGCCCAACTACTTTGCTGCTGTGTTATTTTATTATTTTCTCCCAAAAGTCCCTTTTTTAAAGTAAGACAAATCAGACTTTGTGACTTTTTATATTGCTAATCAGACAACACCAAAAAGGTAAAAAAGGTAATAAATCTTCAAATGCCCCCAAGGTCACTTTTTATTAAGGCCACAACATTCCGTCGTAACACTAGGTATAATTACTTGGTGTTCCAAATTAATATAAAGCTAAAAGAAAAAGTATTTTAATTCGTCAAAATATGGATTGTGGGGTAAGAGACTAAAAGAAAGAGAGTCTGATAAAATCTGAAACAATGTTTTTTTTTTATTTTTTAAAAAATAATAATACGCGTTTTAAATAGGTGGCGAATAGAAAAAATATCGCAAAATGGAAAAAAATCAAAATGAAAATTTGGCATTGGTAATCAGACGGGTTTTTTTCTGTCACTTATTTTGTCCATACCTTTCTTCATTATTTTATTATTTCCGCTGCTAGCAACGAAGCGGGTAAACTGCTAGTCTTTCATAAAGTACCAAAACATATAATAACAGGAAATTAAAAAACATTTTGGTTAATACTGCCCTTTTTTATGCTTTGTCCACTCTTATTCTCTTGTTACTATGGACATAATATAGTTAGAATTTAGAATATTAATTTGCAATAGATATAAAATATAACAGAATAAGAAACAAATTCCCAATAAAGGAAATAAATAAATCAAATTAACTTAGTTATAGGATGAACTATCTAATATTTTAACCAATTGTTTAGTTCAATAAAGATGATTTCTTTCAACAAAAAATTGAAATCATATTCTAGTTGTGTGGAAACTGAAGTGACCATGAATTGATTTTATTTTACCTGTATCGAATTCTCCAGTTATCGTCAAACAGCCCGTTCTCTAGTTCAGGAAGGAGCAACAAAATAGCCGACTCTGCGTACAGATTGACAATCCTTTGACCAGCCTTGAGCGCAGTTTCTCTCACGTATTCGTTTTCGTCTGCCAATGCCTGAAATATTTATTTATCTAAAAAATGCGGAAAGTGATACTTTACCTCGCGCGACTAAATTTAAAGCGAAGTTCGGGTAACAGATCCATCCCTCGGTCGAGTTAGCTACAAAATTTTTAATTTTTTTTTATTATTTTACCTACAAGAAGCGTAAATTTTAAGAAATTTATTCTAGAATGCCATTTTTTACACTATAGAAACAATTTTTTGCAATTAAAGCAGAAAATTCTACGTTTCTAGTGAAATATTTTGTAAAAAAAGTAGGTTAAGCTTTATCATTTTGGGCGAGTTCTTTTAATCAGCTTAAATTCAGCGATTACTGAGTGCGCTTTCAGCAGTCGATTGAACAGCTGTTTTTGACAGATCCAGCGCTGGCATCCAAACAAAATCACTATAGGTACACTCCATTCCAAATTGCTGCGGGCCAGTTTTTTGACACTGACAATGACATTTCCAATTATCTTCTGTGTTTAAAGGTCAGCGTCCATATTGTAATTGAACCCTAGCATTTGGAATGAGGTGTACTATAAATTAAAAAAATTAATATAAATAGCTGATAAAGAAGGGTTGTCCATCCAGCGATTGGTATCTGCTATTAAAGCCGATGGGAGTTGCTGGCATCAGCTTCTTCAATTGGAATTTTTCAAGAATGCGCTTGATGACATCGGAACATATAAAAAACGTGCTTGCTGGCAGCGATTGCTCAAGCGCTGAGTTTACAAACCTCTCCATTGTTTCTAGGATAACTAGGGACAACCTTTCTAATCTTTCAAAAAACTAGACAGTTGCCAAACCATCTACTTTCTTAGTTTTAAGAGAAAAATACAACAATTTTGATCTAGATTTAAGAAACGAGTGTCGATTTGGTCTAAATAAAAAACTAAGGATTGAGAAAAAGTCAAATTTTGACATATGCAGTATATTTAGATAGATCAATCCGGAAAAAAATCATAGTCATCTAAAATATTTACCTTTAGGATAGGAGTGATGATTTGACCAATATAAGGGGTAAATTCGTCAGTAAATACAGCAGGCATGTAAATAAACATCATAATGTAGCCGTCTTTGACGTGTGGTGCGATGTCGGTTCTTTCAGCCGTACTGATAATCTCGGGCATTAGTTTGTGTAGTTTTTCGACACCTAATATAAAAAACAAAAACTAACATATAAATATTTAGCGAAAATTCCCTCAGAAAAAGTAAAGGTTAACAAGTTAACCGTAGACTCGAGTTTTGCACTAGTGGTGCTCTTCAAAACGGTGGTTCGCGCGAAAATGACAATTGGTTGTCTTCTGCAATTGGAGAGGCAGTGCTTCTTCATAGATATATCCACATTGCAGATTCCTTTTTCAGCCGTTTTCATAGACATTTTATCTTCCATGTCATACATACATATTACCTCCTAGCCGATACGGCACGTGATCTATCATGTGCTCGTTGATGGCTGTTATATCCAATCTTGCTTTGAAAAGTTTGTTCACACTCTGTACAATAGAGTTGATTATCTTCATTGTATACATAGATTTGTATACCTTTCTGTTTTCTCTTGTCTTCGTCCCTCTTTTCGTCTACAGATCTCTGTCTTTGATTGACATTTGCATTTAATTTTCTGCGTCATTGTGCTATATGGATTGTCCGGAATATTCATATGACTTTTTATTATATCTTTATACCTCACTTTATATTTCCCAACCTCTGACAACCTTGATTTCTTCTCCCATAAAAAAGCTCTGAGTAGAGCAATTGTTTGGGCAGCCTTTGATCTCTCATACGGTTTTCATGGCCTACCCATCGAATTTGTGAATCAAAACAGCTTCAATACCAAGTAGAATTGTGTGTTGTGTATCTGATGCGGTGGCACCAGTTGATTTTCATGGTCAGGGATCGAAGATGAAACCGATCTAATTTCCTTATATGTGATGTTAATATACACACCAAGTTTCAATCCTATACAGAAGTGTCGCAAGCCTTCCAAACGACATCGACGCCTCAGCTATTCTAGAGTTTATTTCTACGTTTATTCATTCATACCCTCCTATATCCCTAATCAATCTAGTGTCGGATATAGTTTCAAAAAAATAATATAGTTAGTTTGGTTAGTTGAAGCTAAACAGCATCGATGTAGATATCATAGTTCTAACATCTCATTGGTATCTTCCACAATTTTCCAGATAAATAGCGCGATCGAAATTTAGTCGGAAAGAAGGAATATACACAGTAGTGATGCCAATTTAGGAAATGTTTCGCTAGTTCTAGGGATTTTTTGGTGAAATAGGGAATTTCATCTAATACACGGTTCCCATCAAATTCTGATTTCCAAATTCCCTGACTTTTCCAGGTTTTCCCTGACCACTTTTAAAAAATTCCAGCTATTTTTTGGATATAAATTGCTTGTCTACGTGGATACCAAGTAAATGTACACTTTTACCATGACAATTTTTGAAAGCTCAAATTTAGCAGGTATTTATATTATCGAGATAAAAAGTAAAAAAGCACATAAATAAGACGAGAAATTTTATTCGAAACTTTATTTGAAGACAAAAATTACAAGAACCGAATTCCTTAAATCTTAAAAACAAATGAGGTACTTAACAGTATTAAAAATAAAAGACTAATTTGCCTAGTTGTACCAACATTTTTTTTGCTTCATCTAGCAAGTTATAGCTGAAATACGGAAAAACTGAAGACACAACAAACAAAAGAAATATATCAGAAACCAATTGCTGAAGAAATAAAAGAACCGCACAATGTAAACGAGCTCTGGAAGAACATCCAAGAAACAGTAACTAGGGTAGCTTGTCAAGTGCTAGACAAAAACAGAAAACAAAGAAGGAAGTAGTAGTAGTTTGATGACGACTGTATATAACCAGGAAAAAAATGTTTCAACACCCAACAGCATCTAATATAGAAGAATATCAACAACAAAGATCTGATATAAAGGAAAAAGAGAGACCACCATCTAAATATAATAAGAGAAATGGAGAAAAACAGACAAAAACAACAGAATAAAAGAATACTTTCAGGGAATAACAAAGCACAAAACATGATACCAACCCAGAACCGAAAACTTCCTCTCAACAAACAACGGACAACTGATAACCAACGAAAGAGAGATCCTAACCACATGGAAGAACTACTTTTGCGAATTACTCAACGAAGAGGTAAATACCGATACACCCATAAGCATATAGACCAGATTTTCACCGTTAGACAAATAATGAAAAAATGCTGGAAATTTGACAGAGAACTTCACCAGATGTTAATTAGTTTCAAATAGGCATTTGACAGATTATGTAGGGAAAATTTTTAAAAGCTGATATCCCTGGTAAAAATTTGTACGGATGATACAAGGTGCAAGATAAGGGTGGAACAGAGCTACTCTAGATTTTTTTGGTATCATCAATGGGCTTAAGCAGGGTCGTGACTTTCTTTCACCCCAACTCTTCAACATAGCATTAAAATATCCAATTATGAAAGCCAAGATTAAGACAACAAGGGCTACATTCCACCATGAAGGACACAACCTATTACCGACCTGACATAATTGGCAACAGCAGGATTAATCTTAAACACTCCTTGCACCACAATATTTCTGCATCCATAACTGATTGCTTCATAAGAAAAGACTACAAAAAAGGAGTAGAACCCTTTTTGGCAGTGGAAGCAGTTGCTATGGAGGTTCCTTCTTTTCCAGTAGTTGGTGTAGATGTAGAGGTCATTTTGGGCCAAGACTGATAGTGTATCAGTTTTCTTAATTAACAAAGACAATTTTCTTGAATTTTTTTCAGTCTCCACTTACTTTAAGATGGCCTGACGCCCCATATTACTCAATTCAATATTTTTTAAATAAGGCTTACAATATGCTTGATATTTATTGGTTTTCACAGTCACTCTAGTGGACTTATGGAAGGACTTGTCCAGTCTAAATTAGAAACTGTTTTTTTTCGAGATTTTGGATTCTTGCTCTTAAAAAAATTGAAAATTCTCGAAATCTGGCATTGCAGTTACACCCCACAACATCTAAAAATTAGTAATAATTATTGTCGGATTAGAAAAAAACGCGCTAGACTACACTTAAAAGTTGTAACAGAAGATGTGCTTAGAACAAGGAAAAATAATACCAGGTGATATTTATTATTTAGAAACGAAAACCAAATATGTTCAATAAACATAATCTGCCACCCTGGGAATGATGCGGTTCTTGTCCTACACGTTTTAAAAAGCTTCCCTCTTTATTTTCTCTTGCTCTTGGATTTTAGGGGGACTGGAACTGATTGAGCGCAAAACAGATGTTGAGCTTATATAAGAGGTGAACAGAGAAGAACTCACATAATATTTTTTACAAAATTGGTTTAAAAAATAGGTTGATAAAGAGAAATTCCAGGTTTAGTGTGCCAATTCCCTGACTTTTGAGGATTTTTTGGTCAGTCCCTGGCTTTTCCAGGCAGCTCTTAAAATTCCCTGACTTTTCCAGATTTTCCAGGTCAGTGGGAACCCTGTTAATATCTAAGAAATTTTCAACTGCTTCGAACTAATCGATCTGTTTTGAGTTTAAATAATTACATTTTATCAAATTTTACCGATTTTCGTCTTTTTTTGTGATATAAACTGTCGTAGTGACCTTAGCGTCATACGATGTTTTGGCATATACTTGATTGACTTTGACGAGAACTGTAAGAACGACATTGTCTCTCTTAAAATATATTTTATATTATTTTGTATTTAATGGATAAAACTCCACTTCCAACAAGTTCTTCCCTGAGAAGGCAAATCACTTTTGGGTTTTACCCCTGGCGGGAGTGCCCAATCACGACGACATGGCGCCCAAGTGCCGAATTCACACTCTAAAGAATCGGAATCGGGCAAAAAGCAGTTTCGAGGTTCTGAAGAAAAAACTACGTGGCGCCCTGAATTAGAAGACGTTATAATTAATTTAAGTTCCTTAAACAGCGAAGTATGGAATAAATTAAATTCAAGTAAGTCAAAAACTGCACCACCTTGTTATGCCGGAAATGACTGGGAATGTCCAGAATTATTCCTGAAACATTTAAACGCATTTTTCATTAAAAATAAAATTGCTTCAGAAGATCAATTCGAGCATCTGCCTCCGAATCATAAGTATCTTACCAACAATTTCAAAAATTTTCGAAAAAGTTCTGTACAAACAAATTTATAAATATATATGTGAGAAAGAAATATTACCCAATACACAATGTGGTTTTAAGAAGGGATTTTCTACAGCTACTGCTCTTGCTTCGGTTACAAGCGATATTCGTGATGCTTATGACAAAGGTGATATCACGGCCTTAACTCTGCTGGACTTTTCAAAAGCATTTGACACCATTGATCATAGACTAATGGTGTCAAAGCTTAAATATTACGGATTTCATTACAGTTTTTCCAACTTGTTAAACTGTTATATGAGTGGTAGATCACAACGTGTTATGTATAATAACAAAACATCAGAGTCAGTAGATATTTTGTCAGGCGTACCACAAGGCAGTGTTTTGGGCCCTCTTTTATTTTTAATTTATACCTCTAGTATAATAAAGTCAGTCAAACATTGCAAAATAGCAGCTTATGCGGATGATAAACAATGCTATTATAGTTTTAATGCTGGAAACGCAGTAACTGCTAACAACCTTATTAATGAAGATCTAAATTTAATTCACAATCTTTCTATCCAGCATAATTTAAAACTTAATGCCTCAAAATCCTGTGTTCTGTTTTTTGGTACAAAACATAAAAGAGATGAAGTCACTGTACAAATGAATATAAGTATAAATAACAACAAAATACCAGTGGTCAATTCAGCAAAAAATCTAGGGGTATATGTTGACACCGATCTTCGGTTTCGAGAGCACGTCAAAAAAGTCACACAAAAAGCTTATTTATCTCTTAAATTACTTTATTCAAACAAATACATACTAAGCAAAACTTTACGGAAAAATCTTTGCGAATCCCTTGTATTGTCCAAACTCAAGTACTGCGATGTTATCTACAGGCCTTGTTTAGATATTAATTCTCAATTTAGAATACAAAAAATTCAGAATAATTGTGTTAGGTTAATTTTCAATCTGCGCAAATATGACCATGTATCTCCAAAGATTAGATAATTAAAGTGGCTTAAAATTTCCAAGCGCAGACAACTACATATGGGTAATTTTTTTCATAAACTTATAAAAAGCACTGATGTTAACTCTCCACTAAAGCAAAAGTTCTTGCTTCGTAACAACGTACATTCTCGCAATCTTCGTGATGTTATGACCTACACTATTCCCCGTCATCGAACAGCGATGTACAAAAGAAGTTTTATATACTCTTGCATCAAATTATATAACTCCTTGCCATTAAGCTTAAAAAATCTTAATGTTAAACAATTCAGAGCACATTTTAAGAAGTATCTATTAAATCGAGAGATCTCGTAGTCCGGTTTTTCTATAAATAGTAATTTTCTGATCCCTGTTATTTTTTTTTATTACATAGTTTTATAGATTTTATCTTTCCTAAATTTTATACTTTAGAGTACAATATTACGATTTTTTTTCCACTATTTGTTATTATTTAAGTATTTTAATTTTTTTTTATACTTTTATGTATGTTATACGATTTTTTTTAAATCTATCTGATTTTTTGTATGTTATAATATTTATGAAATTTTTAAAATTGTATATTTTGTATATTATTATCTGGATGCTGGATGGTTAAGTATGAGTAGCTATTGCAGCTAGACTTCGCCATTAAGTATCGATCGATATTTATTCTAAATCATTTTATGTACCTTCCATCTGTACTCATTAATTAATAAAGACGATTTTATTTATTTATTTATGTTAAGGATCTGCTTGACGGAGAAGCAAAAAGTTGGTTTACCAATAATTGCCAACAGGAATGTTTATTATTTGATTCTTTTTGTAAAAGATTCTTATCACGCTTTAATAACGCCGTTGAAAGTGCTTTGTATGCAAAATTATATGTAAGTATTTTTAAGTAAAAAGAATGCTTTATTTAGGCGTTTGGAACCAAGTTTACCAGAACAACAAATAATCTCTCGTTTAGTAGAACTAATACGTTCAGATTTAAGAATTCATTTGCGAAACAAATCGTTTGAAAATATGGAGGATTTGATTCAAAAAGCTGCGATTGTCGAAGCAGACTTGCAAGAAACCAGACTTACTTCAATCTCAAACAATATGCAGTCATCAAACGGTCCTACAAGAGCCCAACCTAGAGGCAGAGAATATTGGGAAAACTAATCAATGGTCAGGTTGAACCAGGACTCCTGACCATGATTTCGATTAATCTTAATAATAATTCAAGTCAAACATGTTACATCCAGCTTATTTTAAATGGTAAACCAATAAATGCTTTGTTAGATAGTGGAGCAAGTCAGTCCTTCATTAAAAAATCGATTTAAAAAATCCAGTCATTTGAAGATATATCCATACCAATTCAATTAGGAGTTAATAGACACGTAGATCATGTCACTGGATATTTAAATGTTGAAATTCAAATTCAAGAACAGAATTTTTTAACAATTTTTTATGTTCTTGAAGAACTATCTGAAGAAGCCATTTTGGGTAGTATTGATTTTATCAGTGGATGTATTTACCTGGGAACACAAAGAAGGTTGACGGTATATTGGACCAATTCAAGACTTAAGACAAACAAACCTAAAACAGATTTGGCTATCAAAGAGGAACAAAATTCTAGCATCTTTAAGAACGAATATAAGAACTTATTCGACTCATTTCTGGATGTTTTTCAAAAAAAATTACAACAACCTATGACGAGATTAGTAGAACACGAAATCAAATTATGCAATAGCAGTCCTTTCAAAATAAGGCGATATTAGTATTCTCAACGCAAAAAGGAAATTATCTATGACGAAGTTAAAAAGATGCTATCCGCAGGAATAATTAGAAGAAGCACTTCTCAATTTTGTGCTTCCATCGTTATTGTAGAAAAAAAAGATAGAAGTCTACATTTTTGTGTGGATTATCGAAAACTTAACAGCCAATCAGAGAGTGAAGTACCACAACTCCCAACAATAAGAGAAACGATCAAAGAACTGGGTGACTCAAAAATATTTTCATCTCTTGATTTAAAAAGTGGATATTGGCAGGTTGGTATGCACCCAAACAGTAGTCATCTAACTGCGTTTGCCATACCATATGGAGCCATGTATGAGTTTTTAGTCATGCCTTTTGGTTTACGAAATGCACCGTTCACATTTCAGAAGCTGATGACACAAGTGCTATATTTAGATGATAAATTAATCTATTCGCAAGACCATCAACAACATCAAACACATCTAAAATTAATTTTGGAACGCTTAAGAATACACGAATTAAAATGTTCTCTTAAAAAAATGTAATTTTGGTTCAGCTGAACTTGATTATTGCTACAAAATTACTACTGATGTCAATGTACCTCAATAAAAGCACGTGTTAAAAATTAAAAATTTTGATAAGCCTACTTCGATGAAGGAACTTCAGTCATTTTTGGGTACAGCTAATTGGCTAAGAGAATATATTCCAAATTTTGCTATGCTTACTGCACCGTTAACAGATATAACTGGAGAAAAAAGTTTTAAATGGACCACAGACGCTGAAAACTCGTTCAATGAAATTAAAAAACCACCAGAGTTACCTAGACCAGATTTTACCAAACCATTTGTTCTACAGACAGACGCAAGCAATTTTGGAATGGGAGCAGTTCTGTTTCAGTGGGGCCCAAATAATACTCAAATGATTATTTCGTATGCGAGCTCAAAATTCTCAAAAACAGAACGTAAATATCATATAAACGAACAAGAAACCTTGGCAGTGGTTTGGGCATGCAAGCGGTTTAGGCCTTTTCTCGAAGATAAAGAATTTTCACTAATTACTGACAGTAAAGCACTTAATTCGCTTGATAAGTTTAAAGATGAAAGGGAAAAATTAACTAGATGGTCCCTTCTGCTACAAGAGTACAGTTTTAAAGTACAACATTGTTCCGGCCGTGACAATGAGCAGATTTTCTGTCTCGTCATCCAGAAGATCCTGAACGAGAAGAAGATGACGATAGGTTGGTACCACCAATAACGATTAACAAAATTGCCATAAGTCCGGCTATTTTTAAATTAATAACAAATTCTCAGTTTTCTGACGATGAAATTAAAAAAATTATCAAGAGATGGACTTCTATAAATCAAAAATCAAATTTAAAATTGTCCCGAAAAGATTTAAATTTTCAAGAAAATTATGTTGTAGAACACAATGTGTTGTTTGCTAATGAAAGAAATAAAAAAAAACTTGTTGTACCTTCTAGTATGCGCGAAAAGTTATTGTATGAATATCATGATTCGCCAACAGCCTGTCACTCAGGACTATATGAAACATTTAGGGTAATTTCTGAATATTATCACTGAAAAGGAATTTGGAAAGATGTAAAAGAACACGTATAATTTTGTTTACTGTGTTCATCAACGAAAGCTGGTGTGCCACAACATCAAGCAGCATTGAAACCTAGAGCACCGTCAAAAGCCTTTCAAGTTGTAAGTTTAGATGTTATGGGTCCATATGAAAGAACACCCCGAGGAAAGAAATATCTTTTGGTAGTCACGGACTTACGTACAAAATGGGTTGATGCATGGACAGTTCGCGAAGCGACCACATCTGTTATAATAAAATTTTTGCAAACTATATTTGGACACTATGGATACCCAGAATCTGTGATAACTGATTGTGGTTCCCAATTTCGAAGTTTACAATGGAATGAGTTTTTATCGAGATTACACATTGATCATTGTACCTCTCACATATATCATCAAAGATCAAATCCCGTAGAACGAAGGAACCAGGAAATTAAAAAAGCATTGCGTATTCAAGCAATTACTTTAGGCTGTTCAAAATGGGACAAGGAGGTTGATAATATTTTATTTGCAATAAACAACGGAAAAAACCAGGCTACTGGATATGCGCCAAGTGTATTGCTTTTTGTGCTCTTGTACTTCCAGGAGAATGGAAGAATCCAAGTGTTAGGATAATAGATGATGGGTGTAACCCAGAACAAAGAGACAAAATGCTTCAGGTTGCTACCGAAAATCAGAAAAGATATCAAACTAGAATATTTAAAAGAACAGTAAATGTGGTTCCCAGTTTTGTAGTAGGAGACAAAATCATGGTTCGAGAATATCGAAACACCAAAGAAAGATCGCTAGGGAAAACTTGGACTGGTCCACATACTATAGTTGACAAAACTAGGGAGCATACATATGAAGTTTTAAGGGATGGATACAAAGTAAAAGTTCATGTTGATGATTTAAGAATATGCAGGGGTAATGAATTTAGAGTTCAACTACCAGAAGAAACAGAAAATTCCAACTTGTCGGATTTAGAAGAAAATCCTTATTTGGGTCCTATAACTCGAAGCAAGAATCAGTTTGTTGTTTAAACTGTAATATTTTTTCTAAATAAAATTGGGAGGTCGAATGTCGTCGTGACCTTAGCGTCATACGATGTTTTGACATATACTTGATTGACTTTGACGAGAACTGTAAGAACGACATTGTCTCTCTCTTAAAACATATTTTATATTATTTTGTATTTAATGGATAAAACTCCACCTCCAACAAGTTCTTCCCTGAGAAGGCAATCAAATGGATCACTTTTGGGTTTTACCCCTGGCGGGATTGCCCAATCACGACGACAAAACATAATTCCTAAAATATTGTATTTTGATTTTGACGTACGTAGGTACATCTAAGTTTAAATATTCAATCAAGTTTCAGTCAAGAAGGTGAGGTGTTTGACGTCACAAAAGATTAGGCCTGTCTGCTTAGGTACACCCTGATTCAATGTAATTTTGACCTCGGGAATTTTAAGAATTTTTCCACAAAAAAAAACTGGGAATTTTCGGCGAACCCAGTTGGCAACACTGATACACAGTAATCCATTAGATACAGAGACAATGTGAGTATTTTTAATTTAGTTCCAGACTATGTTTTGATACCCAGTGACGTGCCTTATGGCTACATCTGAAGCTAGAAAGATATAGTTTAAAAAGTTATTATACTCTGTAACGTGGCGGAAGCTCTCGGTCCGTGTATAATAATAGCTTTGGATATTTGAAGGAGTATGTTCAAAGAAGAAAATTCATAATCGTTTTATTGGGATTTTGCAGAGACAGGTCATTTAAAATAGTAGGGTGAAAATAATAATGAAAATTTACCTTATCAAGTAATTAAGAATTATGTTTTATGGTGACAACTTAACCGAAAGAACGGATCAGGGTTCTGGGGAAACAAGTTACATAGGTGAGTTCAACTCTAATCTGTATGTTCATAACATATAAAGAAGCTAAAGAAATAATTATTGAAACCAAGAAAATATGAGAATCGAAGTGATGATAACTTTCTATAAATTAATCAAATTATGTAAAGTATCAAGTAGGCCTGGAAATTATCATAAACTGTTCATTATAGATTGTTATATAAACATAAATGTTTAAATGTATGATGAAACGTTAGTTTTCTTTGTCTTGTACAATTGTTTATACCTCAAATAGTTTGGACTTACAACACAACACAACTAGGGTCAGTTTTTTATGGTACAAGAAGCAGAAAATTTTTTTCCGTTGATGCAGTGATTTTGGGTTGTTGGAAAATGGAGTTTCCCGATGAAGACGTGGATCAACGACAAGTCAGTAGCGTGTAGGAATATGTGTTTTTTAAAAAAATAATAAAAAAATATAATAAAAAAAGAAATGACATAAAAAAAATACAAGAAAAATTAATAAAAATAAATAAGAAAAAATAGTATTTAAAAAAATATTAAAAAACAAATCAATAAAAGGACAAGAAAAAGTAATATGAAAATAAGAAAAAAAAATGGATGGAAAAGAAAGTGCGAGTGACTTCTGAAGAAAAACAGGCATAAGGAAATGGCAGGTTTCAACTCACCCAGTCCTCCCACGACTTCAGACAGCCCTTGAGCGGCTCCCGAACGATCAACGGAGCTTGTTTCTGACGTAAGCGTTTGCATTAACCAAGGTAGAAGATCTTCGAACGTTGACTCGCCCATACCTCTAACCATGGCACCCAAGGCCCTGGCGCTTACAGATCTAACCTAAATATAAATAAGGCTGTTTAACAAAACATCTGATTGAATTAAAGGACTGCCGTAGGACAAACACACCCTTTACCCGACGTAATACTAACTTAAATTAAAAAGTTATGATTTTGCAGAGTAATTCTTTGTATTCTTATCATCTTCCTCATACATATGGTGGCCCGCGCGGTGGGCCATAAAAATGGGAGAGAAAAACTAACTGTACTTTTTGAATCGCTACCCGGCTTTAAAACTGTATTCACTAAAATCACAGCTCTTTGTGAACTTTTTGTACATTGCTTAGTGAGAGAAATTCTTTTCAATCGATTTTGATAACATTTTAATATTTCATTTACAACTATGTTGGGAATTTGGAACCTTTGGTTGCACTAAAACAAAATTATGATTGTTTTCCACAAAACAAAACTACACTTTTTTGCACTCGACGCGCGTTTCGCATCATCAGGAGACGATAAACAATGAACTAAATTAATCTACGCTCTATCTTATATACAATCCTTTAGAGGGCGGAGATAAGACTAATAATTTGTGATTGATCACGATTTTTAATCCTATCTCCCCTCAACCAAAGAATAAAGTGTACTAAACGGGATGGGTCCTCTATCTTTATTTAAACTATTTCTGGATTTAATGATTTCCATACTTTCATATGCATTCAAAAGCCTTTTGTTTGGTACACTTTTTAGAAGTTTTAGGTTATCTAATGTGAATCTATGATTGTTTTCAAAAGCATGCTCGGCCACACTTGACTCTTCTGTTCTTCCGTATTTTAAGTGTGCTAAGTGTTCTTTAAAACGTGTTTGAATAGAGCGTCTCGTTTAGCCAACATATTTCATTCATATTACAATCCATGCAACTAATTTCGTAATTCCACTTTTTTCCAGAACTGTAGTTTTATCCTTGGGATTTCCTAGTAAGCTTCTTATTGTGTTACCGGATTGATATACTAATTTAAGACCGGTGTTATTAAATACTTTTTGTAATCCTTTCGTATAATTAGGATTATAAGGAATTGATACAAATTTTGAGTCGCAGGTATCTTTTTGTCTGAAAAAAGCGGAATTCCGAAAGGTCTTTTGAAAAGAATGTCTATTTATCAGCTTATTTATTAGGCCTTCGTCGTAACAGTTTTCGCCAGCTATATTCCTAATCCTATTCTTTTCTGCTTCAAATTTTTCTTTGTTTAAGGGGAAATTTACTAATCTATATGTTAAAAAGTGCAAACTTGCAAGCTTATGTTGTAAGCAATGAAAAGAGTTATTTGAAATATACCTGTTGGTGGCCGTTCCTTTTCTGTATAGGTCAAAGTCCAATTTATTTTTATTTCTTATAACTAAAGTGTCTAGAAATGGCAGTGTACCGTTGTTCTCTGTTTCATAAGTAAATTTAATTGTGGGAAATTTGTTATTTATTTTTTCCATAAAATTTTCAACACTAGTTTCTTTAGTGTTGAATACTGCAAACACATCGTCTACATACCTGAACCATACTCTGGGGAAATACTCAAATTCTTTACTTATATCTGATTCATATTTGCTCATAAATAGGTTTGCGATAAAAGGTGATAAACTATTACCCATTGTGGTTCCTTCTAATTGCTGGTAGTAATTTTTATATTGAAAGTAATTTTGATTCACGCAGAGTTTTGTTAAAGATAGGTATTCTAAAGTCTGTTTGTCTTCTAGATTGTTTTTTGTACCAAAAAAGTCGAAGGAAATCGCAAACATTGTAGAAAACCTATCCTCTCAAACTTTTAATAACAAAGAAATATCACTTTTAAACAAAGGTCTTAATTTTGCTCTGCCCCCACAAAAAGATAATTTATGTGATATTATTGCAAATATTGAAAGTTCAATCTCTAATCTTTCAGAAGGCACAAAGGGCTATGTGCCAGATGCTTGCCGATATCACATCATTCAAAACTAAAAATAGTACATTAAATCACAATAAAACAATTAAAAGTTTGAGAGAAAAAGATGTTTTCTATCTAAAGGCTGACAAGGGTAATAAAGTTATTATATTAGATAAAACAGATTATTTCGAAAGGGTAGATAACCTAATAAAAAATGGACCCTACAAACAAGTCCCAAAGAACCCCTTACCAAAAATGATTAACGAAGTAAAAAACACAATTAAAAAATGTAACAATATTATTACTGACAATATTAAATATAAACTACAAGTAAGCAATCCCACTATGCAGAAACTGTATTGTCTTCCGAAAATCCACAAGCCTGGAAAATCGGTTAGGCCTATAGTGTCTGCTGTAGGATCACCTACTTACAACATTTCGACGAGTTTGAAAATTTACCTATAAAGAAAAAAAGGTTTTTCTCTTCAAAATTCCCTTGAATTTATCAACAAAGTTAAAGATATTTCACTCCAAGAAGGTGAAATTTTAATCTCGTTTGATGTTAGTTCGTTGTTCCCTAGTGTGCTAATACCCAATACCTTACAATACCTGGAGGAACTACTAAGAAAAAACAATATAGAAGACAAACAGACTTTAGAATACCTATCTTTAACAAAACTCTGCATGAATCAAAATTACTTTCAATATAAAAATAACTACTACCAGCAATTAGAAGGAACCACAATGGGTAATAGTGTATCACCTTTTATCGCAAACCTATTTATGTGCAAATTTTAATCAGATATGAGTAAACAATTTGAGTATTTCCCCAGAGTATGGTTCAGGTATGTAGACGATGTGTTTGCAGTATTCAACACTAAAGTAACTAGTGTTGAAAATTTTATGGAAAAAATAAATAACAAATTTCCCACAATTAAAGTTACTTATGAAACAGAGAACAACGGTACACTGCCATTTCTAGACACTTTAGTTATAAGAAATAAATAAATTGGACTTTGACCTATACAGAAAAGGAACGGCCACCAACAGGTATATTCCAAATGACTCTTTTCATTGCTTACAACATAAGCTTGCAAGTTTGCACTTTTTAACATATAGATTAGTAAATTTCCCCTTAAACAAAGAAATATTTGAAGCAGAAAAGAATAGGATTAGGAATATAGCTGGCGAAAACGGTTACGACGAAGGCTTAATAAATAAGCTGATAAATAGACATTCTTTTCAAGAGACCTTTCGGAATTCCACTTTTTTCAGACAAAAAGATACCTGCGACTCAAAATTTGTATCAATTCTTTATAATCCTTAATTATACGAAAGGATTACAAAAAGTATTTAATAACACCGGTCTTAAATTAGTATATCAATCCGGTAACACAATAAGAAGCTTACTAGGAAATCCCAAGGATAAAACTACAGTTCTAGAAAAAAGTGGAATTTACGAAATTAGTTGCATGGATTGTGACAAAAAATATGTTGGCCAAATGAGACGCTCTATTCAAACACGTTTTAAAGAACACTTAGCACACTTAAAATACGGAAGAACAGAAAAGTCAAGTGATAGAGATAGATAACCTAAAACTTCTAAAAAGTGAACCAAACAAAAGACTTTTGAATGCATATGAAAGTATGGAAATCATTAAATCCAGAAATAGTTTTAAATAAAGATAGAGGACCCATCCCGTTTAGTACACTTTATTCTTTGGTTGAGGGGAGATAGGATTAAAAATCGTGATCAATCACAAATTATTAGTCTTATCTCCGCCCACTAAAGGTATATAAGATAGAGCGTAGATTAATTTAGTTCATTGTTTATCGTCTCCTGATGATGCTAACGTTGTTGGCAAAACGCGCGTCGAGTGCAAAAAAGTGTAGTTTTGGTTTGTGGAAAACAATCATAATTTTGTTTTATATCATTTACAGATTAGATATGTACAGGGTGACCTAGAAATGGCGATCAAAGTTAGCAAGTGACATCATATTTATACAAAGTGACCTAATTTTGGATGATATTTGCTTTTGTTTAATTTTTATTACAATCAGGTTTCTGAATTTCCCCGTATAATTATGATGTCACTTGCTAAGACGAAACCTGACTAGAGAAATGTACAACTACCTGATAAAAATAATAACATACTTAAAATGTATTGCAACACAACCAATTGGGGCATCGTAATTTTTTTAAAATACCGTTTTTTAAAATTTAATCACGATTTCTAGGTCACTCAAAAAATTGTTTATTTTCGTCACGCCAATACGATATTAAAACTTTATCAAAAGACGTTGAAAAAAATGTATCCAACTATCCAATGTGCAAAATTTCACAAACAGGATCAGGTTTGATTAGTGAATACAGTTTTAAAGACATTTTTGGGTACAGTTAGTTTTTCTCTTTATTTTTATGTAACCAATACCTCGTTCAGGCACAACGTGCCCGGTTGAAAACGGTTTAACAAAATTGATTTTTTTAAAATTTGTTTCCCAGTTTGTTTATATATAAATTAATCCTAAAATAGGCTGTTGTCCTTTACAAAGCGCTTTTTGAGGTAAAATTTTTTTCTAATTTACTAAAAGTAAATTTACCTCCGGGACAGGATCCAACAAAGACATCTTTAAGCCAGGAATAATCGTAGGCAAATAGGGCATCAAATCTTTCTGATCGGTCAAAGAGTACATGTTGCCTATAATTTGCGCGGCCATTTTTCTAGTTTCAGTCGACCGATCCATAAACGCTCGCTGGACAACGGGCATTATCAGGGCTAACGAGGGTGCGTCAATAAAATGCACGAACTGAGTGTCGAGTAACGTCTGAAGACATACTGATGTTTTGTTTGACGGATCTTGGAGGGCTTTCAGGAGAACTGGTACGATGGCTAAACAGCAGTATAAAATAAATATGTGAAAAAGTTAAAAAGTAGGATCATTCCAAAAAAAGCCATTTTTAATTTTACCAGCATTCGTTATTATACCCGGTTAGCCAAAAATTTGAAAAAGTTGTTAATTTTAATTAATTAAAATATATTTATATGAAATTATAAAAAATATATTTATATGAAATTATAAAAAATATAGAGAACAGCCTATTAACTCTGGGGTGCCCCAAACAAGCTATGTTATCAGCTGTGCTACAAAAAAAAAAGAGATAAACCATATTTTCCATTAGAATCATATTCCATAAATAGAATGGAATTTTATTATTCGGTCAAAGTGGCAAAAATGTTTTAGCCATCATTATAGAAGCTCTATTACTTCTATATGACAACAATTTGGAATTAAAGGTTGTAATCTTGCCGCAACCATTACAAAAACTGAAATGTTACTTGGGTATTATTTATGATCGGAGTAAATTTATATAATAAAGTTCCTTAAAACCCAAAATGCAAATATGCTGGGAGTGCCTTGGTAACTAAGAGTTACAATTCAAATTGCTATTTTTTATGTCAGTTTCTTTACGGGTGACTGTGTTATTAACTTTTTTTTCATAAATTTACTGAGAAAATTTTAATTTAATTGTAGGGGATGATCAATAAATCAGTAAATCCATCTTTTAAGAAAAAAAAACTAATTGAAATTCTACAATTTGTGACTTACCCTGGATCTCCGGATTCCTAATAACAGAACCAATCACCTTAAGCGCAGCGGCTCCTGCCTCTTGGACTTTCATGTGGGAATCGCTCAGCACTTCGATCAATTTTGGAACGATACTTGGCAGACAGGATGAGAGTTGCTTGGGTGCACAATATGCCATGGCTCCCAGCAATTCAACAGAACCTAAAAACAGACATTTTTATTTAAATAGTGATATGTTTTTTAACATATTCACAGTCCACCTAATTTATGGCAGCACACATGGGTCATTGTAAGTTATTATAATAATTGGATTAGGATAACGGCCTATATGCACATGTGTCAAAAATTACCTTAAACATTTCCTCGAAAATTTCTGCAACAAAAAAAAGCAAAAAAGGTTGACTCTATGTGAAAACCCTGCCACCAAGCATTTTGCATCCCTGTTTTGGCGAAAATCATTAGTTTCCCCGAACAATTTTCAAAATTTTCCGATTAATATATTTTTTATAAAGTTTTTTTCTTGAAGCAGAGAATATTGCCACGCAGCGGTAGCAGGCATTGCAATTGGTATGCAAATAGTGGGGGGGGGACATCCTGTTAAAATAAGGATTTTTATCTTTTGTTTATATTAGGTATTTTTATGAAATATTTACGTATCGTTATACGAAACGCGTTTAAAACAAAGCCAAAGGATGGACGTAACGTTGCGGTCATCAACGATTTCAGTCAGCTGTTACTTCATCATATTTACCATAAAAACGAGCCTCGCTCAAAACACGGCATAAACAAGTTAAAAATGCAGCGCCTTCTGGCTTTGTTTTGAACGCGTTAGGAATACCGATACCGATGCGTTAAAATAGATACTTGAAGTAAATATTTCAACGCATCGGTATCGGTATACCTAACGCGTTCGAAATAAAGCCAAAATTTTTGAAGGGTGCGATGGCAGAACTGCTGATTGAAATCGTTGCGTACGTTCGTCGGTCCGTAACGTTACGTACATCCTTCCGTACGCATCGAGTGGAATCAACTGTTCTGTCATCGCACCCGTCAAAGAAGCTGGCAATGTTCGAAACATGGCATGAACAAGTCAAAAATGTAGTTTATTTTCGTTTTGTTTCGAACGCGTTAGGTATTCCGATACCGATGCGTTGAAATATTTACTTTAAGTATCTATTATTACGTGATACTCTTCCTTCAACTTACCGGTTTTCGTCCTCCAAGAATCTTCCTCCAAAGCGTTTAAAAGCGAAGGCAACACCAGTTTGACGCCATGACCTGACAGTTTATTCATAACAACTTTAGCAGTGTCTACGGCCGCCGTTCTTACGTACTGACTGCTATCCCCAAAACACTGGAGCAAGTGAGGCAGAACATGTACAATATAGGGTTCAAAAAGTTTGCCCAACGTTTGGAAGAGCATTTCGAATGCAAACAAGGCACCTAAAAGACAATAATTCGTTTTAGCCTCGATTTTAAAAATAAAATATGCTATTTAGCATTTTCTCAAAAAGTTAACTGTAGACTTGACTTTTACACTAATTGTGCTCATAGGTACGCTGCTACCAAATGCAAATACGAGATGAAATAATAATGATAACCAACTGTCATTTTGCAATTTTGGCAGGGGTAACTTCATTTAGAGGTAAAATGAAGCTCAAAAATAATAAAATCAAAAAGGAGATTTAGTGAGGATAAATAAAAACAATTATAATTGAGAAAAATTTCCCGGCTTATTGCATTTAATTTTTCACTGCGGTTGTCCGTATCTTAGGAAACCCAGTCGTCCAGCATACCTACTCATAGCAAACCTGCGGCGTTTCATACAAAATTTGATTTTTCGAGTGTTACCTCAACCATCAAGATCTGAACGGCGCGGCGCACTTTCCTGGGTATTAAAACATTTTTAAAAATATCTTCGGGGGGCGAACTGTCCTGTAGAAATCGAAGTATTGTGGGAAAACTTTGTGGCCTGTTTAATTTGTAAAATTTTGATTATGGATTTTTGGAGTTCTATCTTAAAAACTGTAAGCTATTGAAATCCTATTATATTTGGGCAATCTTCTTGGATTTTGTTTCTTTTAAAGGCTCATTCTATTGGCCATAATCTTGTAGTCCGGTACGGGACAATATTTTTTTAGATCCACCTCAATTTAGGCGTTTTATGGAGATTTTCGTTTGGCGTTCACTAAATGCTATAAAGAGATTTTTGGTGGAAATCCCTCAATAATTCTTGAGGTAAGAAGTTAAAATTTTTATAAAAAAAGGCAATAAAATAAAAACATTTTATAAAAGGAGAAAATAAAACATTATTCAAGTTTATATAAAAAAACGTTTTGCTACCAGAGAGGTTTATTTAATAATTTATATAAAAAAACGTCTTGCTACCAGAGAGGTGTATTTAATAATTTAACAGTTTTTTTTTAACAAAAATGTTTACGTCACCGTCGTAAACATTTTTCATTTTGTTTTAAAGTGACAGGGTTCTGTACGCTCAGAAATTATAGTGTCACCATAACGCCACTGCAGATGTACTGTTTGTTAGTCAATAGCTGTCGAGGGATTCGGTGAGGGAAGGGCGGACCAGGTCTTAAATCTAAAGGAGGCTAATACGATTTTGAGTTACTTTTTAACATTAACTTTGTAAAACATTTTTGTAAAATCGCATTTTCTGAAACATGTTGAACGCTGCTCATAAAAAGTCTCCAACATAAACCTCAAACGTATAAATACTAGATTTACCATACAGGATATATGTTCTTTGAAAAACCGAATTTTTCTAAAAACTACCTCCATGTGCTCCGCCCCTGAAGTGTTTTTCTTACGTGACAGAAGTGAAATAAACTAGTCCCAATCTACATCTACTCACCAAATTTTATCCTAATCGGACGACCAGTTCAGAAGTTACACCCGATTATATTTGTCATCATATCTCAAATGACATATGTATTTAGAAAGCATATTATCTCTGAAACTATTTTTTTATTATTTTATCAAACATAGCTAAGAACACTCCCTGAGAAATAGGCTCCAAACAGAAAAAAACTGCATCAAAATCGGTTTACTAGTTCGAAATCTACATGCGCACAGACACACACGTACAGGCACAGGGTCAAACTTATAATATCCGTCCTTTTTCGAATTCGACTTTTTAACTTTCGACTTCGACTAAATGTGAAGTCTCCACTGACCGAAGTTGTCTTAAATATTAAAATTATGTTTTACCACCACTCCTAAAAGAAGTACCTTCTCTAAACTTGTAATTCTTCTTATCCTGAATGGCTTCGGTCAGCTTAGTCATAATTTCATACTGTTTTAATGCTAATATACCCATTCCTTTGACTATTCCCGCCAAACCATAAGCTGCACCCTTTCGTTCGCCATATTTGTCTCCTTTTAACAGCTGATGAAGTAGTTTGTTAATGTAGCCGGGTGCGTCTTCTTTTACAGATGAAATAAGAGCTGGAAGACAGCTCGCGACTGCGTCCTGTACCTAAGAAGAAATATTACCCATAAGTAATATTCTATTATTTCAAGCATAAAGCATTTTTGAATTTTCAGACTTGTACAGTTGTGCTGAACTACTTTTTTGGGTTTTTCGCCCCTAATGGTCAAACCTTAAAATAATTTTCTTAAATACCTGTTAAATTATTTTTAGATGTGCTAAAATGCACTTTAATAGGGCACGTCTTTTGGTAAATTTAAAGGCTGTAAAGAACTTTGATTGAAAGAAATTAATACCACCTTATGTTTTGCATACTTTACACTTTGAAAAATTACAATTTTTGCTGTTTTTTGGATAAAAATTGCCAAATAAAAATCATATGCACGACACCACTCAAGATGACAGAAGTTTTTAGTAAACATTTTCCTTAAATTATATCCATCTTTCTCTAAAATACTTTTTTTATAGCGTGCTCTCTTCAACAAACCTTAAAAATTTTTGCACGTCACTAAAATATCTCTCCATTACCTCTAAAATTCTGCCCTCTCTCTCTAAATATTTTTCATTATAACAGAGAAAAAATGTTTTTTGGCAGCACTTTTTTTGAACGCCTAAAAAACAGTCAAAACAGAAAAAAATTGAGTGTTTTATTTTAGAAATCGAAAGTTTGAAAAGAAAGCTTTAAAATGTTAGCAATATCTTGGCATACAAATGTGAAGAATGTACCCCTTCGTTTGTCACTGGTTTTTAAATCAAATGAAATAATACCTACACACTCGCAAATCCTACTAGAATCTAAGTACTTATCTGAGGTTTCGGCAGAAACTCTACTGCCGTTATCACAGAAACTATCCTTTCAAAAACTTTTCTAATTTTTTTAAAAATATCTGTCTGTTGTCATACAACTGACTGACTTTGACTGATAAAGTATATTTCAAAAAAACACTTGACAGTTTGGTGGGTCGATAGTAGCGTGACCTTCGGTCACTACTCCTATCAATCAGCTGTTGATACTGGTTTCTCCAGTCAACGTCAGTCAAATTATCTCTTTTAGGTTACGCAATATTATTGTCATGTTCATTGGCGTTTCATGAGAAATAAGAAGTCCCTCATATAATTAAGGACACTAGACATTTGCTTAAAAGTGTGCTAATCTTCTTTACATTATTTATTCTTTACTTTTTAGGTACCTATGTATTATTATAAAGAAACAGTTTAAAGTGGGTACTTTTAAAATCTTTCCGTTTCAATCTAGTTATAAGGTAATACTTTTTACTTATATAGGTATACCTATGTATTATTATAAAGAAACAATTTAAGTAGGGATTTTTAAAATCTTTGTCTTTTAATCTAGTTAGTAGTTATAAAGTAATTACATAGCTAATAATAATAAATAAAACTAATTCTTCTGTCTGATTCTTCTTAATGGTACTCATAAAACTTATCCCGATTTCTCATCAAAACTCTTCATCGATGTTATGAAGTTGCTTGCATAAGAGGTTGATCAGGATTTGTTCTACCTATATATTGTGATAAAATAATAAAATAGGTAGTTACTATTGTAGGTAAATGTTAAAATTATATTATTAATTTTTGGTTCTAGTGTGTAGTGTTTTTAAATTATTTTTTACTATTGGAATAAATTTTGTTGTAATGTAATTTTCATTGCTAAAATAGTTATTTACCTAACAAGTGCGGAAAGTTATACTTTTCCGCACGCACTGGCGTTTGCACGAACGACGCGCCAAATTTTTCCTACGAGCGTGCGGAATATCAAAATATCTTGTCATTATTTTAGTTAAACCTAGCAGACTAAAAATTAAAAAATAATCAAAAGTACGAATTTTATGTTTTATTCAGAACTAAACTTTAACAAGCTTAAAAAATTAATTTTTATGGTAATTATTAATCACGGTAACATTGAAAGTACCACTGTCTTCCTGATTCATCACTAAGCAACAGCGTGCTTAACAACAAGAGTGCTCAACAGCGTGCGTGAAACTTTTTTTTGCTCAACAGCGTGTGTGAAAATTTTTTTTTGCTTAACAGCGTGCATGAAAAAATTATTTCGCGCACGGCGTGCGAAAATTTTTTTTCACGCACAGCATGCGGAAAAGTGGCACTTTCCGCACGGAAATAAGGGCAAGAAAAGCGTTTTTCCGCACTTTCGTCGAAAAAAGAATTATCTATCTATAAGTATCACATAAAAATAAAAACTTACATACCTTAGAAATTTCGCTCGGCACAAAATGTGGTCGCTCTACCACAGATATCGGGATCATTTGGAAAGCAAACGCCGAAACCTTTGGCCTGTACCTATAATTGCCTTTGCAATTAATAATACAGCAAAAGTTCGGTATTTTTTAAACAAATTTTAAGAAAAGATGGACTTGACAGTGACTTTGAAAAATAAAAAAAGAATTTTGTTAATTTTTATTTTTCCGACGGTTATGGTGACAGCGTCAAATGTACAGGTTAGAAACTTTTATCTACAGCTGATCTATTCTGACAACCGAGTTGGTAGGCTATAATTAGTGACCGAAGGTCACGATAGTAGCCAACAAGGTATGACGAGTATAATATAATTTAAAATCAAAAAAGATATTCGTTTTAGTGTTTTTAATTTTAGATTACTTTATAGAAATTCAAAATTTAAAGTGAAATCGAAAATATTTTGAGTGACAGAGAACACAATAAACATTAATGCTATTTTTAATTTATTAAAAAAAACCTTGAAAATGTTTTAAAATTAGAAGCCAAACTGTATTTATATGAACTGATGTACTGACTATGCACTCATCTTTATTTAGATAGATGCAAGCTGCTTGTTTAATTTTTCATTTAATTTTATTGGATTATTTTTGTAATATACTGATTTCTCCCCTCATTACTCTATGATCATTCTCAAAAGAATGTTGGCCAATTCTAAATCTCCCCCAATCTTTCCTTTGAGGTACCACGTCATTTATTCTAAATTCAAAAGGCCTTGAAGTTTCTCAGATATAAAATTTACCACACTCGCAAGGATTTTTTTTAAAATTATATTTAGTAGTATTTGATTTATTTTTCTAATATTATAATTATTAGCGATTCGTTTAATTTTATCTGAAATACCTGGTATAAAAGGAATTATTAAATTTCGTGGTTGTACATTACTTTTAAGATTATTATTTCTACGTTCGCGCTGTCTTGGAAATTCAATTTATTTGGATACGAATTTTGAATTAAGACTTCTTTTATTGTTTGAAAGTTTGAGACAATGATGTATTTGAAATTAACTCTTTGTTTCGAACTTTCATTGTCTATATATTTTATTTATACACCACCTTTCGATCAGTATAATCTCTGATCGTATTCAGGTGCAAACTACAATCTATTCCTAAGGCTACGTACTTATATACTATGGGAAATCACTCAACCGTGAAGTTTAAGAAGTTGACTCCGCCCAAGGAGGGGCTTCCAAATATTTGGAATTTCAACACTTGGATTACTAAAAATACCCTGATTTTGCCCAATAAAGTCAGCTTCGAGGAATTTTCGTTTCTTCCAGCGTAACTTCTTGTGCAGAACCTTTGCTTTTGTCCACTTTACTCGGTGTTCTTTTAACCATGCGTGTTCGGCGATTCCTGATTTCGTTGTTTCACCTCTTTGGGTATTCGTGTGATGTTTCTTAAGCCTAAAAGATAGTGGTCTTTTTGTTTCACTTATGTATGATTCACCACACTCACAAGGAACTTGGTAAATGCATTCCTTATTTTGTTTATCCTCCGGTTTTATTTTACTGGGAAGGCTTCGATTTGTATTATTAGATTTAAAAGCTGTTTTTATATTAAAGTTGTTCGCTATTCCTTTTCTTGATATACTTGTCAACCGAGTAGAAAGCGACATCAGAACAACAGTCTATCGAAAAACAACTCACACAGGGCAATATTTAAATCAATGTTGAAATCATTCTGCTACAACCAAACGTTGAATAATAAGAACTTTGTACAACAGAGCCGTTCAAATTTGTAATAATTATCATGACTTGGAAATCGAAATAAGAAACATTAAGAAAGATCTGCAGCAGAATGGTTACAGCCTTACACTTATAACAGATACTATTTCTAAATTTCAGCCTAACAGGACAGGGATTACAAGACCAAAACCAGGCAAATGTATTCCTTATAATTCCATACATTAAAGGAGTATCAGAAGAAATTCGAAGAGTAGCGAACAACTTTAATATAAACACAGCTTTTAAATCTAATAATACTATTCGAAGCCTTCTTAGTAAAACAAAACCGGAGAACATTTACCAATTGTTCCTTGCGAGTGTGTTGAATCATACATAGATGAAACAAAAACTGTTAGGCTTAAGGAACATCAGACGATTACCCAAAGAGGTGAAACAACGAAATCAGGAATCGCCGAACACGCATGATCAAAACAACACCGAATGAACTGGACAGAAGCAAAGGTTCTGCACAAGGAGTTAGACTGGAAGAAACGAAAATTCCTTGAAGCTGCCTTTATTGGGCAGAATCAGGGTATTTTCAGTAAACCAAGTGTGGAAATTCCAAATATTTGGAAGCCCCTCCTTGGGCGGAGCCAACTTCTTAAACTTCACGGTTAAGTGATTTCCCATAGTATATAAGTACGTAGCTATAGGAATAGATTGTAGTTTGCACCTGAAGACGATCAGAGATTGTACTGATCGAAACGTCGTGTATAATAAAAAATATATACGATGGAAGTCCGAAACACAGAGTAAATTTCACCTCTTTTATTGTTTGTTTTACTTGTAAAAATATGTTATTGTCCGAACAAATTATTTTAGCCCTATCGTATAGACTTTTTATTACTGCTGGTTTAACCGATGATGAATTATTTGAATTAAAATTTAGATATCTATTTATATGCGTTAATTTTGCTTGTTTATTAAAACGTCAAAAAATTAAATTTTGCTATAATTTGCTACTTCTAAAGAATACTTTATTTTTTATTCTTTACCGTTCATAAAATTAAGAAAATCTTTAAGTTTATTAAAATCATCTTGCCAATTACTAAAAATATCATACATATAGCGAAACCAAATAACTGGTTTAAAATTAAATTCTTCTAAAATTTCATTTTCAAAAATCTTCCGTAAAGGTATTACTCATCAGAGGAGAAAGTATGTGGTTGGATAATGTGAGAATCTCTAGAGTAGCATTGACGCTCAGTGCTGTTCTTTCTCCTAAATTTTGATAATTTTTGAATTGATTTCTAATTATAGAAATGCTTTTGTCTACAGGTGCATTTGTGAAAATACCATATGTGACGTGACAGTGGCGTGGCTGTGTGACCCCGATATCAACACATGTGCATGGAAAAGGTATTAATTTTCCTTAATGTAATTTTGGGCCGCCGCGTGTCTAATGTGTTTTTTGGTTGGTATGGGTTGACTTGCGTTTGTTTAAGTTAGGTTTGGTCTTAAGGTCCCTAGTAGGTGCCTCCATAAAGAATTTTTCGTAAAAAATCAAAAATGGCAGAAAACCGTATACTAACTAATTACCAAATATAAATATAATAAAATTTTACCATGTAGCTAGTGTAGCCAAGTGGTTTGCAAAGTTATAGACAAACACAAAATATATATGCACCTATCCAAGATTCAAACCCGGGACCTACCGTGCTGCAGACAGATACGCTACCCACTGCGTAGATGAGGGATAAGTGTAAATTATATTATGATATATATATATATACTTATTATCTATGTACAATCTTTACGTAAAGGATACCTACCTATTTAAGTTTTCAAATTCAGAGATCTGAAGAACTATATATCTGTATCATAGAGGTAAACTGTACTAAGTCGATTTTCGACCGAAATAAGATTTTTAATTCTAGTGACATAACTTTTTTGGCGAATTAGAAAAAAATTGTTGCAAAGTCAAATTCAAAAAAATTAACAAATTAGACGAAACAATAATTAATAAATGGCGACCAGTTTAGTTTTAGATAAATGTTTAAACTGCCTCTGACCAACACCGGCTCAACTAAAGTCACTTAACTCTTTCAGTATTCGTCGGCCAATTATCGCGGCCATATTGACACCAAAGTGACAGAAAATCCATATTTTTCCTGTCAATTTGGTTATAAAACTGTTGGAACCTTTAGCTAAAGGGCATTTAAGAGATAAGAGTTAACTGGCTGTTTAGTTTAGAAAGGTGTTGCTCTGAGGATAAATATCTGGTCGACCGACTTTCTAGGGATACCGACGAAAAATTGTTTATATTTTCCTGCCGCGGATAGTTTAGTTTAAAATTTAAGATCTAAAGGTTAATGTATTTAATTTTTTACCAACCTTTTAAGATTGGAGATTCTTTTTTTTCTGTCAGTGACCTTAGGTCAGGAAATGTCGAATCTATTGTCGAAGTGACACTCAAAACGGGTCATGTGATATTCCTACGTTTTGGAGTTAAATAAATATCAGAATTGGCTGAACTGGAAAATTTTGTAAAAACTAAGACACGCTTCGAAGCACTTCTTAGATTTTTTTGCCAAATACGTTAAAAGGCCGCCGATTTGAAATATTCAAAAATTTGAATAACTTAAAAGATACGTATTGCGATTCCTAAAACCATAGTCAAAATATAGGACTATGCTAAAACATAAGTGTTAAAATAAATAACTTTTTGACTTTATTTTGTCGTTTATTTGGCAGGCAATCTTTTTCCTTGGTAAATACTTCAATTTAATGTTTTTTGTAATTCTGACATAATTTTTACATCCAAAAACAGCCCACTTTGTCATTGTAAATAATTATAAATAAATTTTGACTCTGAAATAATCATTATCAAACAACAAAGTGGTACTTGCACATGATATGTGTTAATATCGTAAAACATCCTAGAAGGCAGTCTCTCAATCAAATCGTATTCATTTCTCTTCCTTTACGGTTTCAAATAAAACCTGTTAATAAAACTTCGAATGTTGACGTGTGTGATGCACGAAAACCGACTTAATTGGGCATAAATAATAGCATACCGTGTTAAGTGTATCGTGACCACATCAAAACTTACCATAAAATAATTGTTATTAAAATTGACTTCGGATAGTTTTTCTAAAAAGGGTTTAGCATTTTTGATAATTGAGTTTGAATTTCCTACTAAGGGATTTAAAATTTTAAGTAAGTATTTTGCGAGTTTATAAAAATGAGGAGGTTTGCTATAATGTGAGATTAAGTTTTGAAGGTTCTAGATCGTTAAAAAATCTTTCAGTTGTTTTTATTGGATCTTTGTTTAATTTTGAATACGAGCCTTTAATTAATAATGCTTTAATTTTTTCATTATCAGTATTATTATCAGTAATTACAGTGTCATTGCCTTTATCCGCCGGTAAAATATTAGTTGAGTTGCAATTTTTTACAGAAATCAAAGCGTTTTTTACTGTTTAGTTGTTGGTGCAGAACATATTTATAATTTTCACTTTTATTAAAATTAATTATATTGTTTCACTGAACCATACAAGTTTGTCACGTACGTGATACCGCAAAAATGCGCAGAAGGTATTGTGCACAACGAAGGAACAAGAAGACTCTCTTGCAACATCGTGAAAAAACCGACGTGATTTCAAAAAATGCGACTAAACATTTTCGCATAATTAAGTGTCATTTAAATCAATAAATTGCCAAAGTTTGTTATAGTCAAAGTGCCAGACCTTAAAATATAGGACCTCACAAAAAATGGGCTAACACTTGACACAGATTTTTATCATAGGTAGAGGTATGTTTAGGGATCCGAAAATGCAAATTGCCACCTATAACGTAAAGTATTACAATATGGCAACACTGTAAACATTAAAATTTTAAATTTTCAAAATCTTTAAGTACTATTTGAATTTTTTTTTTTTTTGGCCTTTAAGCCAAATTTAGCCCCTTTAAACGAGAAATAACAAAATTGTCATATGTCACCTAAAAATAATCGAAATATGTCATACAAAAAACCCGAAGGACAATTTTTTCGTGATTTTTAGAACGACCCCTAGGGACGAACGATTGCCATAAATTTTATTTTTATTCTTTAAATTATTTAAACAATTATCATAAACAACCTAAGTTAACTTTGACTTGTAAAAACATCATAAACGCCACTCTTTCCTATACTATAAACGCTAGGACAATAAATATGTTTTGTTCGATTGGTATTTTCTTTTTACATATAACATTTTAATTATTTTATTTTATTTTAGTTTAGTCTAAAAAATTACGTTGGGCACTGAAATATATAAAAAAACACGTTTTTTAATGTAAAAAAAAATAAAATAAATGATTTTTTTCAAAAAGAGATATGATCATGAGAAAAACAGGTTTTAAGGTAAATTTAAAAAAGGCAAAGTTATTTTTTATAGCTCAAGTGGTTTTCGACTTATGGCACAAGACCCGCCAGACTGGAAAAAAGAATTCATTATGGGTACTAAAGACAACTGAACGCTATAATTTGTAACAAACACAAATTTAGGCCCTAACCCTTTAGTAGATACAAGATTGAAATTAACTCTGTGTTTCGGACTTCCATTGTCTATATTTTATTTATACACGACGTTTCGATCAGTACAACCTCTGATCGTCTTCAGGTGCAAACTACTAGAGAAGACGATCAGAGATTGTACTGATCGAAACGTCGTGTATAAATAAAATATAGACAATGGAAGTCCGAAACACAGAGTTAATTTCAAACACATCATTGTCTCAAACTTTCAAACAATAGATACAAGATTGTTAAACAACTACACCTCTGGCTAATGCCTGGACAGGTATTGAATTAAAAACAGTAAATCTGCCCCGTTCTGGTCACAGTTCAATCTCTTTGCGCATAGAACCCTGTTTCCCTTCCCTATTTGTCATTTCTTAAAGTGTGTGCAAAATATTGAAGTTTACGTTTTTTTCTTCGAGATCCTTATTTATTCTGAGCAGAATATCTACGTTGCGTACTCTGTCCATCCAAGATATCCTGATAATTACTACAATAATACCACATCTCGAATGTCTCAAACTTCTTGCACATGGCACCAGTCAATGTCCATGCTTCTATGCCGTAATATAAGATGCTAAAAACAAAACAAGGAAGCACCCGAGTTCGGAGAGTTGTAGTCAGATTGTGACTACCTAAACCTGATTTAATTTTAAAAAAATTGATAAAGAATACTTTCACGGACTTCTTGCATGTTGTCCCAGTTTTTATTGAGCTGTCAACTCAGGTATTTGTATATGAATCGACACTTTCGACCTGTAGACCATTTACTTCTAATATGTCTCTAATATTTTCTTATCATTTTGTTTTGCTAACATTCAAGTTAAGCCCAAATTTTGGGCTTTTTACTGCAACTTGATTCACCAACTCTTGCAGACCCTCCAGCGTGTCCGCTTATATTTTTTACATCAGAAAATGTGTTTTTTATATATTTCAATGCACAAACGTAATTTTTTTAAACTAAACGTAAGAGATTTTTTATTTAGAAAGAAAATACCAATAAAACAAAAAAATATTTATTGTCCTAGCGTTTATAGTATAGGAGATAGTGGCGTCTATTACTTGCCAAAGTGAAGTCAGGTGGCACCCCCATTTTTTTTTTGTTTATAATAATTGCTTAAATAATTTAAAGAATAAAAATACAATTTATTGCAATCGTTGTACGGGTCGGGTATTAAAAATTACGATCACCCTATTTTTCTCGGATCCTACAATATTGCGCTCCGCCGTTGTTACTCATTAGATCGCCGCTCTAGCGCCAACAAATATATAAATAATATTCATTGTATTTTTAAACTCGAAAGCACTTGTAGTACCCGAAAGTAGTAAAGTAATTTAAGTCTTAAATCCATGCTTTTCAGTGGGCAAAAATTGCAAAATGAAATTGCTAATATCTTGTGTAACTTTAGAATTCACCCATTTGTTTTGGTATGCCATTTATCAAACATATATTTACAAACTTTATTAACCCGGCTCAAGTTAATGATTAAAAAAATATTAGAGGTTTTCACCGAAAAATTCCTTTAAATAACCTAAATCGCGTAACGTTTGGTGTAAAAAGGCTTTGAGAACTTTATTGCAACTCGTAGAAGATATTTTTTGTACCGCCTCCAATGTAATTAAAACCGAAGTTTATATAGCGACTGTTTTAATAGTACTAAAAAGCTTCACTGTGAACCTATTTCTTTGCTTAAAAAAGGAGGCTTTGAACTTAAAAAATGGGCCAGAAATTCACCTCAGTTCCTTAATCACTTTTGACTCAGAAAAAGATGTGAATATAAAAATTTTAAGCCTAGAATGGGGTACTATCTGACAATTTCTGTTTTACCGTAAAAACGCTTGATCGCCTCTGCACCAAAAGGAATTTATTATTAGAATTAGGAAAATGTTTCGAACCGTTAGGAATATTAGGGCCTATAACTTTTTTGTCAAAATTCCCTGAACAAAACATAATTAATATTTGGGAAAAATATAAGTCAGAGCTTCCCTTGATTTCTAATTTAAACATTGGAGTAATTCCAGTCAAATGTTTACATTTGGGGACGCCAGCGAGCGTAGAACGTGTGCTATTTTTTTTTGTGCTCAAATTAGTCAATCAAATCTGAAACATCTTTTATCTGTTCTAAAATAAAAGTGAGTGCAATAAAAAACCGCTTATCAATAGCCCGCCTGGAACTCAACGCCGCTGTGTTGCTATCTAAACTGCTTTCATTGGTTCTCTAAATTTACTAAGATTTTTTTCCAAAATGTTCCGAATGTTGTTATGATTCACGAAAAAACACCCCTGATTTTTGGCATAACATAAAGTCTAGTGACAATCCCGCAGATGCAGGTAGCCGTGACCTTTTTCAAGCGTATTTTATTGGTTTAAGGAGTAAGGTAAGGTTTAAGGTGTCTATTTGGCTTACGGTATTTGAGCATCAAACAAACTCTAAGTTAAAACCAGAATATTATGCCACTCATGAAGAGGAGCACGATGTATCTGTTTTTCAATTCAAACCACTGAACCTAATTTTTTGTAAATTTGACCAGATCGTTATTCCAATTTAATGAAAATTGAAACGCAATAATTTAAAATCACGTGACTACAATTTTAAAGGACAACCCACAGAAATCAACAACGTTTTGTAACGAAGTTATTAATTTTATTTATTTATTTCAGCTTTTATTTTCTTTTTGCAGGAACAGTGAGCGATACCCCACCTCGTTGCGCGCACAGCCTGCTATGGTAGGTAGGATACGCGAGGCTATTTAAAGCGATGTCGAACGCGTTTCATGGCATTCATTGTATCAGTGATTCATTTCTAGAATGATCGAATCTTTTCGATCGATCATTGAATGAATCATTTGAAATTAAATTAAAGAAAATGGTGACCAAAAACAGAAAAGTTCTATTCAGGATCTAGTTTATTGGCTGTCTCTTTCAAGATCCACTCACGCTGCTCGCTGTTTCCATTCAACCGATTGAATCCGTCTGTCGTCTGTCCATCTGTCTCTCTTCGCGTTGAGTTTCATTTAATTTGATCGATTCCGATTTGATTCAGTCGTTTGATTCATTTTGTCTTCGTCGGTCATTTGACTGATTGAATCATATCGAGCAAACATGATTCGATCATTCAATACTCGAAAGTGATCTCGATCATAGTGAACGAATCGTTCACGAATCACACATCTCTACTACCGACCACCTGCCGTGAACACTTGAGCTGGAGGAGGGATTCATTCTGACCGACCGCACCGAAGCAAACAACACCGGCTAGAAGGTAAGCCACCAGGACGTGTATTCTTGAACAGGAAACTTAAAATATAGGACTTCACAAAAAATGAGCTAACACTTTGAAATTTTCATCATATATGTTTAGGAATATCAAAAATACAAAATTGCCACCTATAACGTGGACCATTACAATATGGCAACACTGTAAATATTAAAACTTTAAATGGCTTTATTTCAAAATCCGTAAGTCCTATCTGAAGAGTTTTTTGTTTAAGCTAAACTTAACTTAAAACTTAAACTTAAATATAGCGAAATTGTCATATGTCACCAAAAAACAACGAACATTTTTTCGTGATTTTTAGAACGACGCTTAGGGAACAACGATTGCAATAAATTTTATTTTTATTCTTTAAATTATTTAAGCAATTATTATAAAGAAAAAAATGGGGGTTCCACCTGAGTTCACTTTGACAAGTAATTGACGGTCATTTTAAACTCGCTTTGTAAAAACATCATAAACGCCGCTATCTCCTATACTATAAACGCTAGGACAATAAATCTTTTTTTCTTCGATTGGTATTTCCTTTCTACATAAAAAATATCTGAAATATATAAAAAAACGCATTTTGGAATGTAAAAAATAAAACATTTGTCTTCTTTTTTTAAAATAATTGGTATAAAATATCCCACCATTATGAAAAAATTAACGGGTTTAAAGTGAAATAAAAAAATTTTTAATTGTTCTTGATAAGTCACGGGGTTTCCCAGATATGACCCATAAATTACCAAATTGGCAGAAAGTAGGGTTCGTAGCGCTCATCGACTTTCAAATTCCCTGACTTTTCCAGGTTTTCCCTGATCAATTTTCTAAAAATTCCAGATTTGTGCCATATATATTTCCACAGATTTTTAAAAATTGATCTGTTTAAAAGCAAGTTTTTTATGAGTCAGTAATTACTTCTCCAATTAAGTAATAACATAAATTCAACAAATTTTTATTCATTCAGAGGTAAAAGAAAAAAAATTAAATTTTTTTACAAAACACGCCAAAATTCCAAGATTACATGAAAAAAACCTAAAACTAGGTTTTATATTTTATTTCGAACCCCCCTGTAATTTTTTGTTATTAAAATAGGAAAGCCCATATCATTTCACGTTTGACGAGGTACCACTCATAAAACTAAAAAATTTATAAAACTTGGTTAAGGAACACAAAAGTTATTAGAAAATCAAAACACTACAATTTAAGATTTTAAATATATATACAAAAATCTCATAATTCCAAAATGGCGGCGAACCCACAAGGAATTTTTTGACATGAACTGTTATGAACATCAAATTCTTCTTGCTGTACAGAATTTGGCTGTTCATTCAGTTTTATAAAAAAAAATTTCTGACTATTTTATTGGGGTAATAGTTATAGTATTATGAAAGTGAAAAACACGCGACTCAAAAAAGCTGAAATGTTTTCCACTCCATTTTTTACTTTGATGTAGTTTTTTTTAGCTATTACATTCCTGTCAGTACCCCATCAAAAATACTTTACCTTTAAATTGTTTTTTCACTCCTGTGGCACTCCACCATCAATAATTATATAAATCCACTCATACTATTTTCTATAAAAAAAAACAACTGCATACTGCATAAAGAAATCTTATTGTGATTTGCACTTTATAAAAACAAAGAATAAGATATATAAGATAGATTTTATTAATCCCGAGTATACCTGTCTCTTTTTATCTAATCGCTTTTGAAAAGAGAGCACAATTATTTCTACATGCGAAAAACTACTCAATCTCTCAAACTTTTGGGGCGTATAGACAGAGATGACGTATCTTTTAGTTTAGGATTCGATAGATCTTTCGTATTTGTCTTTTGTTAAATCAAAAAATTATAATTTGATTATGACTCATTCCCATATCATTTTCCAGGTTTTTGTCTATTTTTTTAGGACATTTTTAATTAACCATATTTTCCAGGTTTTCCAGGTCGCTACGAACCCTGAGAAAGGATTCATCAGATAAGTGCTAGACAATTGAGCTGTTTCTTCGATATTTTTAGTACGAGCATTATAGATAATCTTAAGAATGTCAAAAATACCATTTTATTAGCAAGCAACCACCCGTTTAGTGTTTCAATCTCGTACTGAACGCAATTAAACTAAGATTTAAATATAATGAATGAATTACAGAATCTGTTTTACGACATTTCTGATGTGGTGGGACTTATGCAGGGTTCGTAGAGCACAGCGGGTTTCAAATTCCCTGATTTTTCAAGGTTTTCCCTGATCAATTTTTGGAAATTCCAGGAAATTTTACGTATATTTCTTTTAGGATTTAGATAAAAGTTGAACGAAATATAAGTAAAAAAAGTGTAATTTACCCTATTATTATTATGAATACTGTACACGGCAATACTTACTACATACATACAAGATTTTAAATACTCAATACTACAAATTGATTTACGTAAAGATTTTATTTTTTCATCAATTTTTTGCTTTTCATACAGTGACACTTCGTCTAACTTGGAATTTCCTCTTCTGTCTTTCTTCTTTCTTTTCCTTTTTTCAACGTTTCCTTATTTTTTTTTAAAATTCTTCGAGGTACGTTATATACCTCATATGAGCATGCTTAAATGACGTTTTATTTTTTTTTTGTTATAGGGATATTTGGTGCTCCTTTGTAATGGGTGACAGCATCGTACACCTGTCTCCTCGCATTTAAGGATCTTTCCTTTAGATTTTCTACCAACATTTGTGAATTTATATAAAATCCGGTTTCTACAGTCGCATTGCCATGCGAAATGATCAGTATAAATTTAATTACTTCAAAAAACTCCTGAAACTGAAACTTATCTAAGACTATTTTTTCTTTGGCTTGGAGGAGTACCTCTGAATACTGAGTTTTAGCATTCTCAGTCACTCTCTCGGATACAATTTCCTTTTCATAAAATAATTGCAATAGGTTGGAAAGAGATAAATGTTAATAGTATTTAATAGAAAAATATAAAAAAATATATAATTATATTATATAAATAAAAATCCATAGAAATCGGTGAATTGAAGATTTTTCCAGGTTGGTCAAATGTTTTCCAGGTTTTTGTTAAAATTTCATGAAATTCCAGGTTTTTTAAAGAGGTTTTAAATTCCCTGATTTTTCCCGGTTTTCCAGGTCGCTACGAAACCTGCTGTAGTAATACCCCCGTCCCGTTAAGGCAACACACTCTCTTATCAAACAAACGAAGATGATGTTTTTACCACGGCTTTAATTATACTCATAAAGTAAGCACTTAACTACCATAATTTATGCGTTAGATATTTTTATTTCCTTAATATGATTATTCTCCTTATTTTAGGTATTTCTGGTGATTTTCGAAGTTACGAATGTTTCTGGGTTCAACTCTCACGATACAAAAACGTGAGTATAAGATTTTTTAATCGGTGAGGTAGAACGACTTGGCAATCCAAAAGAAAATATTTACAATTGATTTAGATGGTGTTTGCGAAAAATTCGAGGTTTGGTAATGCATTACATAATTTATAATTCATAGCGTTGTCTTTTTCAGTGGCGTAGGTACGGCGGAGCTCAATTCCCCCCCCCCCAGAGCCATTGAATATTTAGGTACTCCTAAAGAATTAAGTTTCCTAAAAAAATAATAATAAAATGTTTATCTGAGACTATGTATTTACTCAAGATTCCCCTCCCTCTTCGTAGACAATTTCTGCGCAAGCCACTGTATTTTTGTCATTCTTAAAATTACATATAATACTTGCGATATAAATATCGAAGACGCCACACACAAATTATACAGCCGAGTTTTCTAGCACTTATATGATCAATCCTTTCTGCCAAATCAAAAACAATTAAATTAATTTTTAAATCTCTTTAAACCCGTTAATTTTTTTATAATGGTGGGATTTTTTTACATCAATTAGTTTTTTAAAAAAAGGCATTTATTTTATTTTTTTTTTACATTAAAAAATATGTGTTTTTTATATATTTCAGTGCCCAAACGTAATTTTTGAAACTAAACGTAAGAGATTTTTTATGTAGAAAGAAAATACTAATCAAACAAAAAAAGATTCATTGTCCTAGCGTTTATAGTATAGGAGTATAGGAGTGGCGTTTATGATGTTTTTACGAGGGGAGTTTATAATGGCCGTCAATTACTTGTCAAAGTGAACTCAGTTGGCAGCCCCATATTTTTTTGTTTACAATTATTAAATATATAAATAAAAAATTAAATTTATTGCAATCGTTGTTCCCTAGGGGTCGTTCTAAAAATCACCAAAAAATGTTCCTTGGAGTTTTTTCGATTAAATATTTTAATTACTTTTAGGTGACATATGAAAATTTTGTTATTTTTCATTTAAAGGGGCGAGATTTAGCTTAAACACCTCGTTAAACACCAAAGAAAAATTTTCTTAATAGGACTTACAGATTTTTAAATAAAGCTGTTTAAAATTTTGATGCTTACAATGTTGCCATTTGTAATGCTCCACGTTATAGGTGGAAATTAGAGACATAAAGCTATTTGTAACTCATCGCGGTATACGTATCCGAATCTAGCAAGAACCAAGCACATTGATTGGTCAGAAACTTGTAGCACGTTCGAAAAGAGCAGATATATGCTAATTTAAGGTGTTTCTGAACGCAATAGGTTCTGAGATGCGATACGTGATACCTAACGCACGCTTTATGTCGCTTTTATGTATTTTTGGTATCCATAAACCTATGATAGAAATTTCAAATTGTTACCGCATTTTTTTTGTGCTCACCTTGGCACTTGGATTAATGGCGAATGATTACATGGGAGGAAAACATTATATTCTTGAGCGATGATCCGATCTTACGGATCTCATTAAAATCATACGTTCCCGATCACATGGTCTGAAACCGGGGAACAGCGTCGAATCTAGTGACGCTTGCGCAATAAAGAAGGTTTTTTTTAATATATTGGTTCGTAAACTACTTTTCGTTTGTGGGAGCTGATAGATCCCATGAGATAAATCCCATCGTATGACTTTCAAGAATACACGTTCTGATCACCGACCGACCGACATAGAGGGATACCGTTGGATGATATTTTTCCGGGTAAATAAAATACACTAATGGCGTGGGGACCGTTTCTAAGGGATGTAATTGACAAGAAAGTAAGAGTACGGTGGTTACTGTTCTTTATAGCGACATCTCACTCTAATGTATTATTGCAGCGTCATCGGTTGCTGCTAATGCAACTTTCTTTGTTGGTTACTCTAACTACAAACCCAAAAGAAGGACTACTCCGCTCTAAAGGACGGTTACCTTAAGAAAGTTAATCATAATGAACAGTTGGAGTCCTAACATCCGAAAATACCAACCTAAAATCCGCAATGCAAAAAGCGACGGAATCGGCTAAAAAGAAACTTTACAGATGCCGGAATCTGTTCAAAAGCAACTGGATTCAATGGCTTCGGAAATCCAAGCAATCAAAGCCATGTTTATGCAAGAGAAATCCGCAAATATATCGAAGAAAAGTGCTCGATCGACATTCACGTCCTGGTCCATCAACACAAATCAATCAGCTGATCCACCACCGCAGCTGTCAAAACCAATTTTCAGCTGCAACGTTGCCAACTGTGCCAATTACTAATGAGGCGTAAGAAGTCCGGTCATTCCGGCCAACAAAAAACACGGGCTGAATTCTCAACTGCACGCGCATAATAAGCCCAGAGAAAAAAAATAAAGAGCGCCGAGCAACCTAACTCAACTTTTTACCAAAAGTAAATAAAGATGAAAAGTCCGTAAATAAAACAATCAACCACGACTGGCAAAAAGTTAAGCATAAAAGTTGGAGAAATCGCCAACATAACGACACACTGGTTGAAAGGCCTGCTCCAATCAAAGGCTTTAATCCGCAAAACTCTTGTCTGGAAATTGCTCTGCAGTACCATTGGCAAAAAGTACAAAAGATATTTTTATCCTACCTAGAACCTAAACTGCCAAATAACAGCAACATAATCTGTAAAAAAATGTACACAAGGAAACTACAAGTAAGTTCTTTTAAGCTTGGAGTTCCTAAAGACATTAAATATGATATGTTAAATGCAAATCTTTGGCCAAATGGGGTCATTGTGAACCATTTCTCAACCTTCAACGCCTGCGAAAGTCACCTGTCCTAAAAGAGGAAGCCGTAAGAGTTTAATGAACAGTAATCTAAAGATTTTCTATGCCAATGTACAGAAAATTCGCGATAAAATATCCGATTTTGAGATACTTCTTAAAGAGCTTCAAGTAAGCTGTTTTTGCATCAATGAACACTGGCTTCTGCCAGATGAAATTTCTCAAACAAAAATCAATGGACATACTATCAGCAGCAGTTTTTCAAGAACAAACAAAATACGGGGGGGGGGTAGGAATATATCTAAGGGAGACTTTAGAGTGGGTTGAACTTCATTGCGAGGTGGCTGGGATCTACATTAGCTCTATCAATACTCAGATCATAACGGTATATAGATCTCCTAATGGTGATCTGATTACTTACATGAACATAATGTCCCAAGTATTAGAAAAAATTAATTACACTGCTCATACAATTATAGTTGGAGATTTCAATTTTGAGTCTCTTAATAACAAGGAGGTTAATTATTTAAAGTTGTTTATTAGCTCCTATGATTTCTTTCCAACAGTCGGCTTCAAAATAGGAGAAGCAACTCTTGATAACATATATTTGAATCTTAACAATGCAAAGTTGGATATTGTACCGTACGGTCTGGAAGGCTTTTCAGATCATTCGGGTATTGTGTTCACTACACCCATTCAGATGTTGCCTATACATAGCACCCGAATAATATTTAGACCCATCACTGATGATAGTATTACAAACTTAAGTAATAAACTTAAATTATATAAACGGAATAGAATTATACATTTCAATGAATCTGTGAAAAGAATATTTCAAGATTTTATGAATGCTATTACAACTGCTATGGATCCAATTTTACTTTTAAGTCTAAAATGGTAGGTAAAAAAACCAAAACATTAAGCTGGATTGGTTCAATGATACACTGAGGGACATGAGGGAACGGCTGCAAACCCTTAGTACCATCAACTATGGTTAAGGAATATAAAAAACAGTATAGAACAGAAATATCCAGGGCTAAGACAGCTGCACATGATAATTATATTAATAATCACAATAACAAGTCTAATAACTCGGCTCCTTCACCAGACAATTGTCAATTAAACACTGAGACCTTCAACAACTTTTCTGTAAACATAGCTGATGAGATTATACAAAATCTGCCGCCAACTGAAGCATCCTTCGGAGACTATCTAGTGAAAGATTTTTCTGGCGCTAGCTTTAGGTTTCAGAAGGTGAGTAATGATATGGTTGTCAAAAAAATATCCAACTTAAAAAATACCAACAGAATGGATTGCTATGACATTAACACTAAAATTATAAAACAGCTAAATAAAATAGTAAGCATCCCACTAACAAACCTATTTAATGTGTTCTCAAAATGGCTAAGGTAGTACTTATTTTTAAAAACAAGGGTAGTTCTGATGATCAAACAAACTATCGTTCTATCTCTTTACGTCCAATAATTTCCAATCCCTGTTAAAAGATCAGATTAACAATTATTTATCATTATTTTTACACAAAACCAATTTGGATTTCGCAATAAAAAATCGACTACCTTAGCAATAAACCGATTGACTGAGTTTGGGTCTGAGGGGCTAGAAAAAAAAAACTAGATACTTAAGCATCTTTCCTGGACTTGACGAAAGGATTTGACTGCATCTCATTTGATATACTTTTAAACAAGTTAGTTTACTATAACTTTGAACCTAGTAGTGTAGCCCTCGTCGAGTCCTACTTAGAGGAGAGAGAGCAGTATGTATTTTTTAATAAAATGAAATAAAAAAGACAAAGGATCAAGCACGGAATCCTTCAGGGCTTGGTGCTTGGTCCTTTGCTATTTCTAATATATATAAATGATCTTCTCAATTTTACCAATATTATAAACCTGCTCATAATTCTATTTGCTGATGATTCAATCACATTACAGCACTACCATCCATCAGAACCTATATCAGTACTAACTAATAGAAATCAAGAGCACATAGAAAAATGGTTTTTAGCCAATAAACTAAGTCTAAAAAATAGCAAAACTCCAAATATCAATTTTACATTACGCAATACTTCAGAAACACAACCAGACAACTCAGTGAAATTTCTACACAGTGAAATACATTCCTGTTCCACCAGAAAGAGCTAATTTGATTCCTAGTTACCACCGCCTGGATCGAACTAGAAGGGGAACTTCAATGCTCTACCAGTTACAATTCAAAATCTTGATGAAAAAAAAATTATCATAACAATTAAGAGCTACCTTATCAAACAGTTTCTATTCCTTTGAAGAGTATCTAGAGGGTGATTTTAATTATTAGATTTTAAAGTGTATAAATTTTAAAGTGTTTATTAATGTAATGTCTCTTATTCTATATAATTAAACAATTTATGTTTTTAACAAACTTTTTTTTTAATAGGCATTCTGTTTCAAATACCTTAAATCATCTTAATAGGTTTACTTTATAATAACATATATGTGTATGTATTCTTTCTTTTTTCTATTTTGACATGTAAAAGCACTTTGTGTAATATTTTACCAATAAACAAACTAAACTAACAACAGGCCATAATGCATTTGGGTACCGCTTCCATAGGTTGTGATCGTCTAGAGAGTAAGAGTAAAATAGAGCTACGCTGGTTACGGTTCTGTATGGAGACATCTCACTCTAATGTATTATTGCGGCATCACCGTCTGCTGCTAATGCATCTTTCTTTGTTGGTTACTCCCGGAATCGATACCCACTGTATTGGCGTCTCTTTCTAAGTTCAAACACAAAAGAAGGACTACTCCGCTCTTAAGGATGGTTACTGTCAGAAAGTAAATCAAAATGAACAGTTGAAGTCTCAACTTGTGACCATTCAAAAGGCTGTAGAAGTCCTAACATCCAAAAATACCGATTTAAAATCCGCAATGCAAAAAGCGACGGAATCGGCTAAAAACGAAACTTTACAGATGCCGGAATGTGTTCAAAAGCAACTGGATTCAATGGCTTCGGAAATCCAAGCAATCAAAACCATGTTTATTCAAGAGAAATCCGCAAATTCATCGAAGAAAAGTGCTCGATCGACATCCACGTCCTCGTCCATCAACACAAATCAATCAGCTAATCCACCACCGCAGCTGTCAAAACCAAAAATTTCAGCTGCAACGTTGTCAACTGTGCCAATTACTAATGAGGCGTAAGAAGTCTGGTCAATCTGGCCACCAAAAAACGGGCTGAGTTCACAACTGCACGCGCATAATAAGCCCAGAGGAAAAAAAGAAGAGCGCCGAGCAACCTAACCACACTTTTTACCAAACGTAAAACAAAGATGAAATGTTCGTAAATAAAACAAACAACCACGACTGGCAAGAAGTTAAGCATAAAAAATGAAGAAATCGCCAACATAACGACACACTGGTTGAAAGGCCTACTCCAATCAAAGGCTCTAATCCGCAAAACTCTTGCCTGGAAATTGCTCTGCAGTACCATTGGATCTTTGTCAATGGGTTATCAAAAAGTAAAACCTAAACTGACAAATAACAGCAACATAATCTGTGAAAAAATGTACACAAGGAAACTACAAGTAATTTCTTTTAAGCTTGGAGTTCCTAAAAGATGTGTGAAGTTGGCAGTAAAAAAGTTAGCAGTAAAAACGCCGAAGATACCCGAACGGCCATAGGCGGAGATACATCAAATATATTGATATATTTTGCCGAAATCTGACTTGAAATTCAAAAAGGAGTTATTAGGTTGTTATCCCAATGACATGATACGACTCTCGTCTCGTTTTACCACAAATACTGTAGAAAAACACCAATATATGCTTAAATAAAAGATTATTTACATTTACAAAATCAAAAAATTCTCAAAATTTAACGAAAAAATGATTCACCAATTTTTTTCTTTTTGGAAACTGCAGAAGAGGACATTATGCTATCATCCAATACCATACCGCCCCCCCCCCTCCAAAGAGCCACCAACAAACGACATTTTCCAGTTGACCATACACTCAGCAGTATTTGCCGCAAAAAAATCGAGTATCACTTAAAAAAATGACACCGACCATTTCTCAAACTTTCTACTATTTTTTCAACACCCCACCCCTCTGATAGTCCGGTAGGAAAATACCAAAATAATAAAAAAAATCGTAGTTTCGAAACCAAAACATGTTTCACCTAAAAGTCAATGGATTTTAACGACAACGACCATTTCCCAATCTTTCTACTGTTTTTTCAACCCCCTAACCTTCTGATAGTCCGGTAGAAAAATACCAAAATAATAAAAAAATCGTAGTTTCAAAACCAAAACATGTTTCACCTAAAAGTCAATGGATTTTCACAAGACCGATCATTTCCCAAACTTTCTACTACTTTTTTAACCCCCCACCCCTCTAATAGTCCGGCAGAAAAAGATCAAAATATTCAGAAAACCGTAGTTTTAAAACTTAAAGATGTTTCACTTAAAAGGCAATGTATTTTAACGCCATGGACCATTTTCCAAACTTTTTACTATTTTTTCCACCTCCCACCTCTCTGATAGTCCGACAGAAAAATACCAAAACAATAAAAAATCGTAGTTTTAAATCCAAAAGATGTTTCACCTAAACACCAACAATTTTTCAAACTTTTTACTATTTTGTCAACCCCACACCCCTCTAATAATCCGGTAGAAAAATACCAAAATAATAAAAAAATCGTAGTTTTAAAACCAAAAGATGTTTCACCTAAAAGTCAATGGATTTTAACGATACTGACCATTTCCCAAACTTTATAATATTTTCTCAACCCCCCACCCCTCTGATAGTCCAATAGAAAAATATCAAAATAATCAAAATATCGTAGTTTTAAAGCCAAAAGATGTTTCACTTAAAAGTCAATGGATTTTAACGAGACCGACCATTACCCAAACTTTCTACTATTTTTTCAACTCCACACCCCTCTGGTAGTCCGGTAGAAAAATACCAAAATAATCAAAAAATCGTAGTTTTTTTAAAACCAAAATATATCAATATATTTGATGTATCTCCGCCTATGGGCGTTCGGGTATCTTCGGCGTTTTTACTGCTAACTTTTTTACTGCCAACTTCATACCGCCGGCCCTAAAGACATTAAAGATGATATCTTACATGCAAATCTTTGGCCAAATGGGGTCATTGTGAACCATTTTCTCAACTTTCAACGCCTGCGAAAGTCACCTGTCCTAGAAGAGGAAGATTTTCTATGCTAATGTACAGGAAATTCGCGATAAAATATGCGATTTTAAGATACTTCTTAAAGGGCTTCAAGTAAACTGTTTTTGCATCAATGAATACTGGCTTCTGCCAGATGATACCAATTTTCCTTTTAAGTCTAAAATGGTAGGTAAACAAACCAGAACATTAAGCTGGATTGGTTCAATGATACACTGAGGAACATGAGGGAACGGCTGCAAACCCTTAGTATCCTTAGCAAACAAAATTCCATCTTTGTATCATCAACTATATTTAAGGAATATAAAAAACAGTATAGAACAGAAATATCCAGGACTAAGACAGCTGCATATGATAATTATATTAATAATCACAATAACAAGTCTAATAACTCGGCTCCTTCACCAGATAATTACCAATTAAATACTGAGACCTTCAATAACTTTTTTGTAAGCATAGCTGATAGATTATACAAAATCTGCCGCCAACTGAAGCATCCTTCGGGGACTATCTAATGAAATATTTTTCTGGCGCTAGCTTTAGGTTTCAGAAGGTGAGTAATGATATGGTTGTCAAAAAAATATCCAACTTAAAAAATACCAACAGACGGTATGGCTACGACATTAACACTAAAATCATAAAACAGCTAATTAAAATAGTAAGCAACCCACTAACAATGTGTTCTCAAAATGGCTAAGGTAGTACCTATTTTTAAAAACAGGGGAAGTTCTGATGATCAAACAAACTATCGTCCTATCTCTCTACTTTCAATAATTTACAAAATACTAGAATCCCTGTTAAAAGATCAGATTAACAATTATTTTGAACATAATATTTTTACACAAAACCAATATGGATTTCGCAATAAAAAATCGACTACCTTAGCAATAAACCGATTTACTGAGTTTCTGTCTGAGGGGCTAGAAAAAAAAACTAGATACTTAAGTATCTTTCCTGGACTTGACGAAGGAATTTGACTGCATCTCATTTGAAATACTTTTAAACAAGTTAGTTTACTATAACTTTAAACCTAGTAGTGTAGCCCTCGTCGAGTCCTACTTAGAAGAGAGAAAGCAGTATATATTTTTTTTTAAAAATGGAATAAAAAAGACAGAGGATCAAGCACGGAATCCTTCAGGGCTCGGTGCTTGATCCTTTGCTATACTACTATCCATCAGAACCTATATCAGTACTAACTAACAGAAATCAAGAGCACATAGAAAAATGGTATTTAGCCAATAAACTAAGCCTAAAAATAAGCAAAACTCAAAATATCAATTTTATATCATGCAATACTTCAGAAACAGAACCAGACAACTCAGTCAAATTTCTAGGTGACCTGGGAAGCACACGTCAATAACCTTAGCACAAAACTGTCAAAAATCACATTTTTAATAAGAAACATTGCAAGTAATGTATCCAGGAAAACACTTCTTGTGGCTTACCATGATATTTCTGTTCTAATAAGTCTTATGCTATCTTAAACTGGGGTCATGCATCGAAAGCTAATCAAATTTTCAAACTTCAAAGGCGTTGTGTTAGAATTATTGCAGGTTTAAAGTTCAGAGACTGCTGTAGGAATAGTTTTAGAGAGCTAGGCTTACTTACACTTTCGTGTGTTTTTATTCTTAACTGCTTAACCTATGTAAAACATAGGTTAAGCAGTTAAGAATAACAAATCAATTTGTAATACACAGTGACATACATTCCTGTTCCACCAGAAATAGAGCTAATTTGGTTCCTAGTTACCACCGCCTGGATCGAACCAGAACTCATCAAACAGTTTCTATTCCTTTGAAGAGTATCTAGAGAGTGATTTTAATTATTAGATTTTAAAGTGTATAAATTTTAAAGTGTTCGTTAATGTAATGTCTTATATAATGTCTCTTATTCTATATAATTGAACAATTTATTGTTTTTAACAAACTTTTTTTTTTAAAATAGGCATTCTGTTTCAAATACCTTAAATCATCTTAATAGGTTTACTTTATAATAACATATATGTGTATGTATTTTTTCTTTTTCCTATTTTGACATGTAAAAGCACTTTGTGTAATATTTTACCAATAAACAAACTAAACTAACAACAGGCCATAATGCATTTGGGTACCGCTTCCGCAAGCTACGGTCTTCCAAGCCGAGGTATACGTCATTATAATGGAGGCAACACTAGAAGAGGTTCGCAATGGTCTGGAGGAGCATGCGTATATATGTTTCGACAGCCAAGCGGCCCTAAAGGCTCTCAGTGCGCCAAAAATTGCCAATACTCTGGTGGAAGAGTGCGTCGAAGCACTGGAAGCCTTAAGTCGAGACAAGAAAGTTACAGTGATGTGGGTACCGGGATACATGGGAGTGTCGGGCAACCAAAAGGCGGATGAAATCGCTCAGATCGGGGCCAGCACGCAATACGTGGGGCCGGAACCACTCTTAGGTATAAAAAGGAGACAGCTGTAAAGTCGACTCATTAAATGGGCTAACGATGCACTGACAGACTCCTGGTTGAGCGAAATAGGATGTAAACAGTCAAAAGAATTCATCGACGGACCGCACGCGGTCAGACTCAAATGGCTCCTGGGAAGGACACGAAGATATCTGCCAGGCCTGTGGGAGGGCGGACGAGACATCCCGGCACCTCGTTGCGGAGTGCGATGCATACTTAAGGATGAGGCATCAGGTACTCGGACAACCGAACCTGGATGCAGAGGACCTACGAGCTCTCAAGTGGGCCAAAGTACTAGACTTCGTGAACAGAACAGGAAGGCCCGGAGAGCCCACTACCGTACAAGCGGTACAGGTGGTGGATCAGGGGGCTGGGCTGGGGTAAGGTAAAAAGGGACCGTTTGGGCCTACTTGCCAGGTCTTGGGCCGGCCCCTAGTTACTACTACTATTATCTGATTTTAACTAAAGGCAGGTAACAGTATTACGACCGGCGTAAATCTGATGATTTCTGCGCACGTGTATATATCAACAGTGTCAAAATAGTTCCCGGGCTAAATATTTCCCGGCTGTAAAAAATCTCCAATTGGTCCCTATTATTTTTCGTATAATTTCTTATCTTCCCACAAAATTGTGTTAACAAATGGATAAAAAAAGAAGAATATAACTACTTTTGTTTTTTTTTTAATTAATTTAACTCTCCCCTAATATATCCCGCATTAAAACTAAAACACTCCAAATTAACTTATTTATCTTTTCTATTCGCCATTGGCAGAAATACCTATTTTAAGATATAAGTAAATAATTTATTTGTGTGGATAGGGCCTCACAAAAAATATTTAAAAAAATCAACTCAAATGACGAAATTAAGGTAACGGCAGAAGTATAAATTAAGCTTTATTGCTTAATGCTTAAAAACCACTTCACAAAACAATTACTTGCATTATTATATCAATCTACGAAACTTTATCAAAACTCACAAAAACGCTTTAAAACATTCACACTATAGATAAAAATTATGAAGGGGTAATTGCGCCGCGTTGCCGATGTTAGTTAAAAAAAATACAGGGTGATTCAAAATTCCCTAGAAAGATTTGAACAGATTATTTTGTTTAAATTTCATATTTTTTTCTCTGAATTTAGGAGTAAATTTTTCGCATTTTTTTGGGAATCACCTTTGAAATAATTTACCAAGCAAATCTATGTGTGCTGACAATGACATGTTTTAGGGTTTTTGTCGAGCATTTTGAAGTTGTAAAAGTTTTGTTTTCAAAAATTGATATTTCTATCACGTAGTAAAGGATGCTTCTCAGAAAATATTAATGATTTTTAAATGCAAATATCTCTGAAACGAAAGAGTTTACAAAAATATATTTTACTAATTCTTGTTAAGAACAACAAATTCTACCTACAGCTAAAGTCTTTCTAGGGAATTATGAATCACCCTATATAGGAGTAAACTGCCTTTTAGTCCAAAATAATACCCATTATATAACCGTGAAAATTAAAAATACTGTATACCTTTCATATATTTTCTATAGATTAAATACACATAAATAGTATGAGTTTTTTAAATAAATTGCCTATGAATTTTAAAATATGGTATATTTTTAAAAAATATTTTTTGCAACACGTGACAAACGCGTTTCTGTAATTTCAAATTAGACAAAGGCCACTACTTGACAAGAACGGATTTTTTTCCCAAGACATATGTGTTGTAAGATACCTTTGTGGATCTTGGCTTCAACATATTTTGGACGTTCCCTAACTAAGGTTAGTCTATCGATAGATAAAATTTGATAAATAGTAGATTTCTTTGGAAACTATCTATTGTCCGCGACTTCGTTCGCCCCCTTAGTCTCACGCCCCTTGCCCCTCATCTTCTGCCCCTGAAACTGAAAACAAAAATTTTGTTTCCGTAAACCGATTTTGATAAAATAGAACCTATGTCTTACCCACGAATCTAAAGAATCCAGTACAGCCAGACACTACAGACAAACAAATAGAGATATACCTGGGAGATAGAATTTAGAGATGTATTATACTATTATGTATAGATTAACCACCTACTAGTAAAAAAAATAATCATTTTATTGAGAAATTAACCACCTACTAGGGACAGAATGTGGGGACACAAATCAGACCAGTTAATTGCTAAATTATAGAGACTTGCTTTCAGTAAAAATTAGTGATAAATGGCAATTAACACTTACAGTTTGAGATGGAGTAGACAACGCCTGAATAAGTCTTTGAACTATGGGCTTGACTCTCTGATCGTCTTTTTCTAAATGCCTCGCTAAAGATCCCATAAGAACCACTACTCCCTGCTTTACCACATCATAATGAGACGCTTTCGATGAGCTGCTCATAAAATTGTCGAAAACTGGCCAAAGAGTTCCGACGGTTTCCTAAAAAAAATGCGGGCTAAACAAAAAGCTACAGAAGAAGCCAAATATTTTAGAGCCCGTTTCTTAATAGCGGGTTCTGGTTACCAGTGAGTTAAATAAACTCGGGTTATATATCTCAATTTTTGCTGTTTTGGTGCAATATTTTTTTAGGTTAACCTTAAAGTGAGATAACTTATCATCTCACTTTGAAGTTATGGTTACCCTGGAGTTAATTTTAACACGCATTTTAAAGATTTTTAGAAGGTTTCTTGAGTAAACTATTGAGAAACCGGCTTTTGGGGGATTCGGTACTGCTGTAGTCATAGCATTAGACTTCTACCGACACAGTCCGGGTTCGATCCCCGGGCTGACCAAGTAAACTTTGGATTTTATTTATTACGTTAAAGATCCGTAGCCTCGCTACAAACGAGTATTTCAGTAAAAAAAAGAAGTTATTGGATTGCCTAAAACTTTCATATTAATAAATTTAAAATTAAAGTTTTTTTGAAAAAGAAAGATTATTAGAAACGAAGAAGAAAGATTAAAAATTGAGAAGTTCGCTAAATAGCCTTATTCTTCTAACGTATATACACGTGACGTTTATTTAAATCCGTTAAGAAGTAAGAAAGTTTTGTAATGTTACGTTTGATGCTTTTTGTGTGGTAAAGTCATTTTCTTCTTGATGGGATCAGAATTTAAAGATTTTAAGCTTTTTGGCAAGCTAAACATTTAATGTGTCCAATGTTCAAACTGACATTTACTTAATTCAGGACGTCGAATAGAAGATGACTTATAATGGGATAGTCTTACCACACAAGGAGCACCGTAACACTGTAGAACTTTCTTATTTCTTAACCGATTTAAACAAAGGTAACGTGTTTATACGTTGAAATAATAAGGCTATTTAGCTAATACCTTAAAAATACCCACTTTTTAAATCTGTTCGCCATATTAAATTTTAAATAAATGTGAGTTTTGACATCGTTATAAAGGTAAATTCCAAGAAATCGAAGAAAAACACATTTAGCATGGGCAAACCAATTCTGCTCATTCTGAACGCCATCCTATATTCATTTTGAGTTAATAACCGTGCGAATTGTTCGGACCATCACCGATTTTGAGAATTTTTTTAAACTTAATTTTTTAAATTTAAAAATCTGAAAAATCAGATTTTTTCGATCAGTGGTTTCTATTTACTGAATAAAATATCTTAAAAACTATTTTTACAACAAAATCGGCTAATAGCTGGTTTTAAAGGTCTTTTGGATTTTTTGGCTTACTCCAAGTACATACTGCATCTGGTAAACATTTACGGTGGAATTTACTAAAAAGGTTTAGTCTATTTTGGAACGGTCCGAAGTTTAAGTGAACTTTTTGGTTTTAAGCATTTTAAACCAACCCTCCTTGAGTTTTGGAGATAGTTTGATTTATAAGAAGAATTTTAATAAATTTGTTTATTGAATAATCCTCTGAACACAATCTTTGTTGGATTTAAGAGGAAATTTTCAATTTAGAAGAGAAGAAAATTAAAAAATTTAAACCCATGCGGGGTTTAAATAGTAAACACTCTGTAGAATAAATTAACATTGGGGCTATATGTCATTCTAATTAAAACTTACTCTTGTTAATTAATTTTTCCAATTAATCCTTGATGTCACACAACGATTTAGATGAGTAATAATAAAATAAGGAGTAGATTAATTTTGTATTTATTTAAAAGGTGTTTTTATTTATGAAATGTATTAAAAAACTTAAAAGTTTTTTTTTTACATTTCTGTCACTGTCGAAATGTCAGTTTCAAAATATTAGCACTATATTTAATCACAAACAGCGAGTTCGGATCTTTTACTTGCTTGCTGCTTGCACCTTGGCTTGCACCAACCTCTACTGATGAAAGCTACAGCTTTAAAATAAGTGGGCTTTGAGTAAGGAAAGTTTTTTTGACTGAGCTTTTAGATAACCTCAATGTTTTACTTTTAGTTTGTAAATAAATTAATATAGTTGTTTTGGGTTTTTCTGTTAGGTATATTTTCCGTGCATAATCAGTGACCTTCACTTATGTTTGTTTTACCTCGTAGTGGCCTCATAAATATATTTTTTGTGCTGAAAACGGGTTCAAAATATGGCGTTTTTCTGGACAAAATAGGTGTTTTATTGGGTAATGAACAACTTGGGATATTACATAACGTAAAGTAATCCTTGTAAAAGCCGTTATTTAGGGAAATTATACACGAATTTATTTTCAAATGCCAAAAAACAATCCTTTCTGGGGGCTATAAATTTAAACCAACCCTCTGAGGTGGTCCAAAAAATCACCAACTTTCCCAATGAGCATTTTTGTCTATATAGAAGTTACAGCAAATAATATAAAACCTTCATAAAATAACCAAAAGTTATATTATTTTGTGTTGGTGATAATTTTATAACTCTAATATATCTCTTAAATGAGTAAAAAAGACTTGAAAAACAACTGACCAACACCAGCTTATAAAAATTTATGGTACATAGTAATGGATAGAAAAACAACATATAGATTTTATAAAACTTCCTTATGAACCCTCAAGCCTAGATATTATTATAAAAAGGTTTTACAACTGTTCTAACAATACTACATAACAAATTAAAGGTTTTTATCGATTTAGAAATATAAATTTTCCATCTTTTCTTTTTAAAATAAAAAATTTATAAAATGGTGTTTACCAATCTTCTAAAATAAATTAAAATGGAAGTGAGATAAGTTGAAGCAGGAATATGAATATTTATATACTATAGGTTAAATAAAATCTGTTTTCCCAGTCATCCGACTCTGATAATCAGCTGCGGTCACGTGTGTACTGTATAGTTTTCGAATACACTCACAAAATTTTCATGGGCTCCAAAAATACTTGAGAAAACGGGGAAAAATATTCATTTAAATAATACTTTATTTTTCACATAGGTTTTTTGCTTTCTGGGAGAAATATTGAATTTTGTATTTTAGTTTTAACCCTAAACAAGCCATATTTCAATTAAAGCACATGTTGAAACCCCATAAATAACGTTTTTATTTTGGTCAAAAACCTATTGTTTGAATCCAAAATGGCGAAAATTTACGACAACATGATGCTAGTTGGAACAAAAGGCTGCAGATGGCGCAGTGTTGAATAGTTACCATTGTTCTCTTTTGCTAAATGTATTCGACTGAGAGAGATCCAGCATACTACACATACCAAGAAAAATACCCGCCTGCACAACCTTCAACCCCGCATAACTGTCAGAGGTAACTATCTCAAGAAGATAGTTAGATTGAGGGGTCGAAGGGTGTACAGGCAGGTATTTCCCTGGTATGCTGGATCTCTATCAGACGAAAGCATTTAGAAAAAGAGAATAATAGTAACTATGTCAAACTCGCAGAAACGGACCTTGAGGCTGCGTTCCGTCGCGTCATAAGGTGATGTGTTCACAATTGCCGCCGACCAGCCGTGCGCACTGTATGCACTCGAAGTTTCACGGTGCATTTTTAGGAACTTAACACGGTTAGTATATTGTTCTCTTTTTCTAAAACTCGGTTCCCATCTATGGGTTTCTTATGCGTGGGCTCCCCGAATCAAAACACGGATCACGTAGTCTAAGCGAGATTTGCCTATACAAGTTCATGTCGGTCCACGTGATGAGTTTTTTGAGTCAGGGTGGCCGCGCATGGGAAACGCTGGTGGGAATCGGTTGTAAAATGTATTCGATCCCGATATCTGTCATCGGCAACTATCTCAAGAAGATTTGGTCTCTCTCAGATTGATGTAATTAAAACAAGATAATAATGGTATGGTATCTCACAAAAACGCGCCTTTTGATGTCGCAAAAACGCACCTTTTAAAGTCTCAAAAACGAGCCTTTTGATATCACAAAATTAACCTAAAAAATCTTGTTTGTTTTGTTATAAATTAAAATTATTTTTTTGTTGTAAAAACAGTGGTATTATAACCACTATACAAAGAAATTAATAAAAACATTATAGAAAGAATGGGCAAAAAAGGTTTATGAATGAGTTCATAAGAATATTACAGGCACCAATTTATATAAAGGTGTCTCTTTGTTGTTGGTTAATTAAGTTTTTATAAGTGAGTTGATAGCAACATTTTAAAAACCAATCTATATATCTTTAATTGATAGTTACTTACGGTTTTATAGATGGGTTAACAGAAAGATTTCAAAAACCAATTTATATAACTTTTGTCACTGATGACTTATATTTTTATAAATATGTTGGTGGAAACATTGTTAACACCAATTTATATAACATTTGTTACCGATGACTTTAATTTTTATAAAGATGTCCGTGGAACTATTGTTAACGCCAGTACCTTAGGGTACCATCAATTTAGAACCTTTAATAAAACTCAATTCCTGTAGGAAACCTCCAAATACCCTAGGGCATTAATGGAACCCTCTTTATAATAATTATATAAATTTTGGTCACCAGAGGTTTCTGAAAATGCTCAATGGGTTATAACCTCAAACACAAATAATGAAGCTATTATGTGCCAAATTTTTGGCTTATTCACCATTTGCCATTTTGAAATTAGTTTTAAGGCATTTTCTTCTAAAATATGGTGTATTTTAAGAAAAAAAGCAGTTTTTCAGTGTTATTTTGCAATAACAATACAAAATAATTAATAACTTTGTGTCTTTTCTGTATGGATAAGTGTTTTTTGAAATTTATTTTTAAAATTTAGTACCCCCTCAGGTGTAAATATTTAGACCTGTGGAGGGTACCATTTTAGATCTTAGTAAATCTCACTGTTCAAGTTTAAAATTGGACTGAGGTCTAATTAACCTAGGGCTCGTACCTTCCCGTGCAAATCCACTATTCTTAGAGCGGCATTCAGCATTTCCTTTTGGACTGTGTCATTTCTGTCACTAAGCGATGTAAACACGAAGAACTGCATCAATTCTCCGACAAAATCTGTGCTGACTAGCGGAGCCATTTGACCGATTGCAAGAGCCACGCCCCTTCTCGGGTACCAAATGTCTCTAGGTTTCTCAATTTCTCTACCAAATTCGTCTAATTTCGCTGGAATTATCTACAAAATACAAAGAGATTAATCAATTTAAGCCGTCAACCCCTAATTAACACAGCTTGTTTCCTTAAAAACAGTTGCCACAAATAACCAGACGTGACCGCTTGAACAGGCCCGGTTCAAACTTTTGTTGTCACTCTAACTCCTACTTTTTCAGTAAAAACAGTTTTTTGTTTTAGTGCAAACTTTAACAAAAAAATTAATACTTTTTTAATATCTTCTGTTAATAATAAGTAAGTAATAAGTGTTATGTATTTAGAATTAAGTTCAAAGGCTAAAGACATTTAAATATTTCGCGCACTTTTAGCATAGTGAAGTGTGCGCAGTGAAGTTAAGTTAGTATAACATTCTTCGTAATGCGATCGCATCGCGTGTGATTTTAACTGCTAATAAATACGGAAGTACGCGTGTGATAGTGATTAAAGTTATACTATTAAATACTACATACTTGTATTCATCTTAGTGACTATAAACTTAGTGATAAAACTTCCTTCTGGTGCCATAATTAAGGATTAATTGCTGCACGTGGATTACTATTTTTTATGCACGTAAGTTCTCTTATTAGCTTCCTAACCAATATATAAAACCAAGTAAGACAGCGTGCTGTAAATAAGCTGGGATAAAGCTTCCGCGAATATTACAATTTTGGCAACATCGATTACTCTAAAATAATAGTTTCAAAAAGATAAAAATGAAATCTTTATTTCAAAATTAATTTAAACTTTCACTTCAATTTATTTAATTTAAAACTTTATTAAAAACTACCTAAGTACTAATTTTCTACAATTTATACGTGTAAAAGTTAACACATAGGCCATCTTGCGGAGGATGGCCAAACTTCTCAACTCTTTTCTTAAGATTTTCTATAATTTCAATTCAAATCTTCGATAACATTTTGGTTTCTGTACATTTTCACAATATTCGGTTGATAGGCAACTACTTGGGTTTTGGCCTGTATCTTTTCCTCCCTTTTCATTCTTATATTTCGAACAAAGGCAACAGTCGATTTCTCACGCGTTTGTGTTATCTCACGGTGCATAGATGCACACCCACCTGACAAAATTACGCTTGTGCAGTATGCCTCCCTCGCCAAGACGACGAAATGACAAAGGAAATCGAGAGAAAGCATTTCTGTTCCATCTTAACGCCATTGCAAGAACATTAAAGTTAAAAATTAATTATCGGCCTAGCCGGATTAAAAGTGATCTAAATCTAACTCTTTTAATGTCAAATTAAAGTACTTTTCATTCGCAATGGGCGGAACGAGCCAACAATTGTCTACTGACAAAACCGAAGTCAAGAATTTACTTTTTTGGTAAGTAAATTTCATCCGTTGTGAAACCCATGCCACACCATGTTCTTAAATTTTCATTTCTCGGATTCTTCCTAAGATATTCTTTAATCTCCCAGGATTCTACGTACCCTTCTAACCACCTACGACAACCGCAAGAACCTGGATTTCTAAGCCTGATTTTCTTTATCACCATGATGTGAAACGTCTAAAAACCACCTTCTAAAAAAACTTTTCCTAATGATTTGCCGATGAGCACCGCCAATTTGCTTGCTGGGTTGGGCTGATGGAATTACCTTAAATCAACCTTTTTTGTGATCGAGGTTAGAGCACCTGGGCGCTCAATCCAGAAGATTTTAGAGTTTTGCGTGGACTTTTTCAAAGCTAAGTACTTGCGTTTGCTTATTTTTTTTTTACTTTTATGGAGACTCTTAATATCATGGCCATGGGTTCGAGACTGCATAGTTTTCCATTTTTTTATAAAGAAAATTTAAAATTTCAATTTTATTAACTCAAAAATTTAAAAGTGTCACGTGATAATTTTGGTTACAGTTAAAGTCACATGATATTTTAATTTTAACACAAAATTAAACTAAAAATGTTAGTTTAGAACAATCAAAGTAATTCACAAAATATATAAATGTTACAGTATACTAGAATATTTTTATGTATATAGGATATATTAAAAAGAATGCCAACCGAAACTTTTAAATGAAACACCCAGTATATTATTGCATTTTTGCATTTTGTTTTGAAATTCTAAGCATTTTTATATAACGTATCGTATCGTACGTTACGTATCTTCAACTGTTTTTCGGATATTAACAATTGAACACTGTCATACTCTGGGTCTTCTATTTGAAATTTGATGTTGAATACTGATACGTAATGTCAAACTCGTAAAAAGCATAGTTTATTCTTTGGCCAACTATTCGCCTAGTATCTTGACAACACGGTTAGGGACAAATTTAAATACATTTTGAATTTTTTAATTTTTTCATTTATGTCCGCGTTTTTCGGAAAATCGACCATCGCGCGTCGTTCGAATGACTTTTGTGCGATTGACCACTTCTCAGGGTATGATCCATCTATTACGCCCAGAATAGAGCATCTGAGCGTATCGTTGAATGTTGTGTCCCACATGTATAATGCATTGATTTTCTACATACGCAACATGTTCTGAGCTGCGCTTCGAGAATAACACACTGCACATGGTTGAGACATATCAGCTGTAGTAAAAAAGCAGTAAAAAAAACAAAAATGTCGCCTATCTGCGTTTATCGGTTGAAACAGTTGCTGTTACGTGTGTTTTTCACCCAATTATGGTACCGTTCAGACGTAAATATTTATCTTAAAAGACGTAGAAATAAGTTGTAATGATTGTGATTGGTCAGCATTAGATTAAGTACCACATTAGCACAGATAAGGTTACAAGGAGGGCATGTTTTTAAATTCATCAATGGTATCAAACGCGTTTCCAAAATATTTGGTGTCCACCGACCGATTTTAATCGGGCTCTGTCGACTTTAGAGTCGATGGACCTATTGTGATGGATTAACATAACCTTAACCTTTAATATTCGGATATTATATTGTGGATAATTCGTCTATTTTTTGAGTTATAAAAACTCCTTCACTCAATGTGCATATTTTTTGGTCTACTATGGATTGTATATTTTAAATTTTGACATTAGTCGCCTATTTTTTGTTATTGGGGTCCCTTAAGACCCCAGTCCGCCTTGTATGTTATAAATTATAAACATTTTTTTTCAGTTCATGGCGTAGAAAAATCTCAACTTTTTGTGAGCGAAGAATGGTACCGAATGGTCTAACATCCAGTGGAAACACGACCAGTCAACCGCCAGTCAAGCGCCAGAAGGCTAATATATTGACTAAAAAGTTGGGACTTACCCCTTACAGTACCAATTTCTCAACAATAAAAGAAGTATTTTCACTTTTTATGTCTCCAGATATTGTTTCAAAATAAGTTGTTGAGACAACAGAAAAGGACAACCCATTTTTGATAAATGGAATCAAGATCATCCAGATAAAAGAGAAAATGTACACCTGTTGATGTTTCAGAGATTAAGGCATACCTCGGCCTTTTGATAACACTTAGCACCACCTTCGCTCTTCTAAAGAGTCCGTAGATTCCCTTTGGTGTGAAGAGAAAGCTCTTTGTCGTCCTATAATCCCAGCTACAATGTCCAGGGACCGTTTCAAAGAAATAACATCTTTTCTGCGGTTTGACAACTTTGAGACGAGAGCAGCACGGAAAGTCGTAGATAAATTAGCTCCTATACGAGACATATTCGAAATATTCTCTTTCTCCCTCTCATTCTTGCATCTACGAGCAACTAGTTCCTTTTAGACGCCGAGCGCCTTTCAGAGTGTATATAAAAAAGCAAACCAGACACATACCGGATAAAAGTATGGGCTTTGGTCGACTGCGACACCTGGTTCGTTTGCAACATGCAGGTATATTTAGGTGAATATTTATCTTAAAAATATAGTCCTTGCTGTGGTGTAATTATTTTGCTAAAAGCGATTGTTTGTTAAAGGAAAACAACAAAAGAATCCAGAAAAGGGTCAAAGTCAAAGAGTAGTAATGGATTTGGTCAGTCATTTGAAAAGCAGCTATGACATTAAGACGGATAATTTTTTCACTAGTTTGGAACTTGCCGAAAAGCTCAGGGCGAGAAAGCTAACTTTGTTTGGAACTGTTCGAAAAAACAAGACCTTCATACCATCAGGACTTGTACCAGCTCCACATAATTATTCTGCTGTCGACTGATCATATGAAGGATGAAGTATCTGGTGAAGAATTCTGCAATAAGCCCGAGATTATTCTTCATTATAACAGAACGAAGGGAGCTGTTGACACCACAGACAAGTTGGCAAGCGAGTACTCTGTGAAAAGAAGATTTAATCGCTGACCTGTGGTAATATTTGCACATCTTCTAAATGTTGCTGCTAAACCGCAGAGACGTAAATTATTTCTTCTAGACTTGGGAAAAGAACTCATAAAACAGAATGTTACTCGGCTATACATCAACAAACAGATTCAAATAGCCAAGAAAATACCGGGTGGGACATAAAAAACCGGACGAAATGCTTTCCGTTATAACTTTTGAACCATACCACCGATTTTAATGCAATTGCTCTTTGCAAAGAATTGAGCACGAAACTGAGTAAAAATATTTTTTTGTCCGCCATCTTAAAATCTAAGATGGCAGAAAGAAATAAACTTTACCCTTCAACGAGCTACGTTTATTCTTATGTTACGGAAGATTTTTGTATTTTTTTATGAATTCCAAGATGGCGGACAGAATCAAACTTGACCCTTCAAAGACGCTCGTTTATTCATATTTTCTCAAAACTTTTAATTTTTTTTTATGCGTAGAAAAGTTCTGCTTTTGCCACGCATAACGAGGTATAAATCATTAAAACCGGTTTAGTGGTTGTTAAAAAATTAATTTTTGTTTCCATCACTGTTTTCCTGATTATACGATTGCCTTCTCAATTCCGTCTGCATTAATTTCCTCATAAATTCATAATTACTAAACCGATTTTAATTTAATAAAAAGCATTATGACAAAGATCGATTAATCTTTGAAATTTTCCGTAATTTTTAAACCCAAGATTGTGTTCAAAATTAAATTTCAATGGCGATCTTTCAAGAGAAATCGATTCTTACCATGATATTTTTTATTTTATCAAAATCGGTTCAGTAACAATGAGCTTATGAGGAAACAGTCGTTAAAACATTAATTTTTTGAGAACCACTAAACTGATTTTAATGATTCGTACCTAGCTGTAGACGTTGGAGAAAGGGCATTTTTAGGTTCTTGAAACCTAAGAATAAACGAGCTTCTTTGAAGAGATAAATTTAATTGTGTCCGCCATCTTGGGTTTCAAAATGGCGTAAAATTTCGATATTGATCTTTTAAGAGTTTTTGATGATGATGCTTTTTATTTTATGTAAATCGGTCGAGTATCAATTTGAGAAGGCAATGGTATAATCTGGAAAACAGTAATTGAAACAAAAATTAATTTTTGTAGAAATACCAAACCGATTTTGATGATTCATACCTCGTTGTGCGTGGCAAAAGCAAGACTTTGTTGTTACGAATTAAAAAAAATATATTTAAAAATTTACAGAACATATAAATAAACGAGCCTCTTTAAAGGGAGAAGTTTGATTTTGTCCGTCATCTTGGATTTCAAAACGGCGACAAATTTCAGTAGCAGTACTTAAAGAACAATCGATCGATGAATTTATGAGAAAATGTATGCAGACAGAATTGAGACGGCAATCGCATAATCCGTAAAACACTGATTGAATTTTTTTTATTTTTTTTGGGAACCACTTAACTGATTTTAATGATTCGTACATCGTTATGCGTGGCAGAAACAAAGTTTTTTTACGACCTCATAAAAAAATCCAAAAAATGTCCGTAACATAAGAATAAACGAGGCTCTTTAAAGGGTAAAGTTTGTTTCTGTCCGCCATCTTAGATTTTAAGATGGTGGAAAAAGAAATATTTCTAATCAAAGTCTTGCTCAATTCCATGCAAAGTACAGTTTGTTGCATTAAAATCGGTGGCATGGTTTAAGTTATAACGGAAAACGTTTTGTCCGGTTTTTTATGGCCCACCCCGTTTTTCCCGATCTATCCTGAGAAGATGAAAATCAGGCTAAATCGACTAAAAATCAACCCATGCCAAATGTTAGGTCACGATGCCATCTTTGCAACATAATCAAAGATAGAAAATAGTGTGTAGCAAATGCAACAAATACGTATGTCCAGACCACTCTCTTCTTCAAATAATATGTACCGGCTGCCAAAATAAATAAAAATTTCGTTCAAATATTTTAATGTTTTGATTTCTTATTTAATTTAAGTTTTATTTTCAAAATGTTAGTTTAACACTATATTATTCTTTTTATAGAGATGTTGTTTTTTTGAAAATGTCTGAGTCTTACTTAATTTATTGAAGAAAAAAATAGTAAAAAAACAGTATCACAAATTAATAAATCAAAACCGAATTTGGGTCTTTTTCGACCCCAGTCCGTCCCATGTGTAATTTTCCGAAGTCCGTCTATTAAAGGTTAAAAAAAACTCTTTTTTTATTTTAAATGTTTACAACAACTGGCAGAAAAAATGGTTACTAATGATGTTGATAACAGCTGTAAGAGGTATGTGAATAAAAATGAGCACTTTAATTCTTTTACTGCTCATTTCGTACCATAAGAAATCCAGAGTGACTATTTAGGGCCAAATTTATAGTCGCTCCTCAAGGCCTCATCCTTCCTCGAGTAGTGTAAAGCCTTAAGGAACGACTATACTTTTACTTGTCCATGTGTTGCACTAAAAATACCATACTAAATGTGCAAAAATTCTTGAAGATATGTCATGTGCATCAGAGGTGTTTCTTTATTTGGCGTTTGATGGCCAATCTCACATTTAATGGTAATGCCGTTACTTACGTTACGTGATTTTAAAAATGTTCCTGTAATTAGATGCGTATGAAAGCTTAGAAATGGCGAAGAATCATAAAACTGAAGGCACTTACTTTGAGTCTATCACGATACAACTTCAACAATTCTTTTAAAGTGGTTTCCACCTGATCTTTATGATTCGCTAGTAAGTTGGCTAAAGCCTCTCCGGCTGAGGCTTGGATAGCGTCTACCGGATGCTCAACGTCTTTCATTAATTCTTCTGTTACAGTGTTAGGTATTTGCATATTGCAGAGGTCCCACAGTTTTTCCGCTAGTATTCTAAAAAGCATAATTAATTATAGCATTTTCTATTATTGCTTTAAAATCACTCTTGTACACTCCGGGAATGTTCCGAAAATGTTTTGAATATATGATAGTAATCTCAAACGGATCAATCTTGGTTATTCTGCGAATGAAGACGGAGTAGAGAATCAGATCAAAACATTTTCGTAACTTCACTCTTGGGATGTTTTTTTGTTGAGACAAATCCGAGGAACAAACTTATTGCACCGCACTGTAAACATGAAGGTTAGAACCCATTTTCATTACCGATTACCGACCCTTGGGCATTTTGAAAAATCCAAGATGGCGGCCATTTTTAAGTGAAAAAACTACAGAAAAATATATCTGAAGAAAATATTGGTGTGTGGCATAACATTTTCGTCGATTTTGAGTCGCTTAATCCAAATCCTATATAATTTTTTGTCTAAGGGGTACCCCAGGGGAGGGCGGGTTGATTTTATGAAAAAAATCGACCTACTAACATAGGCAGGTAATACATCAATTTTAGAGTTTTTCGGGCCGCTGAATACAAATCTGTAGTTAAAAAAAACTTGGGGGTAATTGGAAGGAGTGGAGGAGTGTTTATGGGGTAATCAGTAAAACTGTTTATGTGGAGACTTAACGAACAAACTTTAGTCAGGTTTTGTTGCAGATTTCGACAGCCCTGCTCAACCCCGTTATAAAAATAATTAATGACTTTTGGGCATCATCCACCATTTTAAAATATGCAAGATGGTGTCTGCGGGAAAAACTCAAAACTGGTTTAAGTTATCGCAAAAAAAAACAATTTTACGAGTTTTTTTCGGTTCACCCGGTATGTTCATATAATATATTTTGCTTATCCAAGTCTATTATATAGTAGTTAAATATAAATGCTCTAAAAAAAAATAAGTTAAAATGGGACAGGGCCGTACCAGAAAAAAAATGCACTGAAGATGATTTTTTTCATGATCGAAACTTCAAAATAAAACAAAAATATATTTTGTGATCAAACAAACTAAAAAATGAACTAAAATATGAAGTAAACATTTTGGTCCGTATTTAACTTTTTGATCGTAATGATGGTATCTACGAAACGAAACGTCGGATTAAAATTTCGAAAAGACCATTGTGTTTTTCTAAAAGGGTTGCCACAGACATGTTTTTACAGAACTCAATTCTCTCTTAAATTAAGGGAGATAACGTCAATTGGTAATTCCGACCATTTTTCAACTTTCCCCTGTAGCTCAAAAACTACAAGAGACAGAATACATCTGTTAATATAATTTTTTAAAGCCTAAAAAAGTTTTTCAAGTGTTTTGAGCACACACAAAAGAGACTTATAGGCCTGAATGCTTTTGTCGTGGTGTGATCTCCCCAAGTCTTGCATCCAGCTTTAATCAGTAGACTTCGCAGTTTGATTTCCTTGGGTTCCGGTAAGTCATGCTTGTCGGGTTAGACCCCGATATTTCAAAGCATATCTGTCTGTGGTCCGAGCAACTCACCTCATCTGACATGCCAGTTTTTGACAAAATTGCTCACATATGTGGTGGAAAATGTTATATCCAAGACTTTCTTCTTTTGTCTGGTCACAAAGGTGTGCTTGTGCCCTTTGTTCATTATGTCTAAGTTTTTTGTCATACTGAATTGTATTACCGACTCCCCTCTTGGGCTTGTGTCTGTGCTTACCCAAGCGACATGGTGTACATTTGGTTACAGAACCATTGTCAGTGGCAGTACTTTAAGGTGCTTCTTTACAAGAATACAGGTACTTGATCTGTTGGTGGTGGATCCAAGGTTCTTGGATAAGGGCTATATCGTACCTCTCCATCACCCGAGACAGAACTTCTGCTCTGCTGTGCTGGAGATTCACCTGTATAAATCTTATGTTTTTTACTCGGAAAGTTTTCCGAGCTTGTAGTACGCCTTGAACTGAGATCCTTCAAGGGTACTAAAGAAGACCTCGTCTATAGAGAAGGTTGGGGTTTGTCCTTTCTCCTCCTTCTTGTGGCTTAGGATTAGCCAGTCCGCTTTGTTTAGGCCGGAGTTTTGACGCTCCAGCCAGTCCCTGACATCATCGACGGACGATTTGTCTGGTATCCAGACAGTGAACTCCGGCCTCTTTGGAAGGTTCGTCACTGTCGGTCGTAGCCAGTCCCTCGTGTGTTCATTGACACATGAGAGCCATACAGCTCCTCCCATGTACCTCGTTCCCTCAAACTATGGCGGATTTTGACTACCCAAAGGTGACTCAGCAACCACAGAAATAGTCTATCCTGATTCAGGTCTGCTTGTTCCTGAGTCAGGGTAGTATGTGAATGGCCTCCAGGAAGGACTTCTTACCTCCCGCCGGTTTTTTGGACACACATTTGTGCTCTCTTTTTTCCCGGTGGTCTTGTCGAAAGGCTTTTTTCCCCCTTACGTTCCACCAGTGACGGAGGGCTTGACCCTCTTCTGCGGCCTGCGGGTGTGTGTGTGTGTGTGTGTGTGTGTGTGTGTGTATGTGTATGTGTATGTGTATGTGTATGTGTGTGTGTGTGTGTGTGTGTGTGTGTGTGTGTGTGTGTGCGTGTGCGTGTGCGTGTGAGTGTGAATGTGAATGTGAGTGTGCGTGTGAGTGTGAGTGTGAGTGTGAGTTTAGTACCGGAGGGACAAGGAATTTTTATGTTACATAGTATAATAAGTCTTTTTGTTTACCACTTGATCCAGTAGTAATAGGGGTAAAAAAGGCCGTTAAACACGGTCCCTAGAATAAACACGATAATTTTTTTGCTCCGGCCACCTGATGACGTCTCAAAGATATCAGTTACTTTCTTTACTGATTTTTTTCTTTTTTTGGTGGTTGACATTTGGGGTTATGCAAGAGGTTATGTTATTTTTGCAGAAATTGTTTTGTAATAAAAATTGTATTTCTATATCATTCACTTTCTTCTTGCTATTTGTTTATTTTAAGCATAGTTTAGCTTTAGACAATATTTTGGATTTATTTCAATTGGTCCTTGATGAGGTCCCTTAAACTTTGGCATTGCCTTCTTCGTCTGCGGTGATTTGAATAGCAGAATAAGCAGTACTAAATGCTGGGTTCAGGGCTCACACAGCCTCATACTTCTCTGGACCTAGAGCTCAAACAATTGACGACTCACCAGCGCGGTTCATTTTCTCTGGTAAACATGGGAATAGTATAATAGATTTATTTTTTTCTAACAAACGTAAGACTTAGTTGTCAATTCTGATCGAATCATTTTCCGGCATGCGCTAAATTAAAATTTTACTTGGCACACAAACAAAACAACACAAACGGTGCAATATGTGCGCTCCGTTCAATGGAAAGACAAGGCATGTCATTATGTACCCTATTCCAATAAAATCACCCCAAGTATATAACGATGCAGCAAAGTATTCAAATCTTATTATGACCAGGCTCAACTCGAATAAAACGCGTTATTTTAAAATAAATAATTTTATTCAGTTCGTTCGTAGAGAGGTACCACTGCTTTTTTTGTTTTTAAACACGGACGAATCGCGATTTATGAAATCTTTTTTTTTGTTTGTGTATTCACTGAGATAAAATGGGATCTACAACGAGAAATAAAAATGTTTTATGTGGATACTGCAATCAGGGAATTTCGAAAAATGTAACCAAAATTGAGTGTAGTCAGTGTGAAAAACATATACACCTAAACTGTGCCGGCATTACCGAAGTTGAAGCTAGATTAATGAGGGAACAAGATAAAACTTGAACCTGCAAAAAATGCAAGCGGTTTAGTATGGCAAATATGAGAAACAGTGACAACTCCTTTCCTCATAGATACAGTTTCTATGCAAATCCAGATCAACACTCTGTATCATTAGTAACTGAGCTGAGAGCTGATATTGGAACGGTTGAGTCTGATATGAGTGAAGTAAAAACGTCTTTAGATTTTTTCAATAGCATGTATAAAGAACAAAAGCAAATGAATAAGGTCTTGGGTGAGGTTATTGAAGATGTTAAAAAGGAAAATCAAAAAATTGGTCAAGAGCTGTCATTGATTCAGTTGAAGCTAACAAAAATAGAAACACAGTCTGGACAAATAAGTCAAAATGTTATTGTTATAAATGGAGCCTATGATAAGAATGATAATGAGATCAGCATTAAAGAGGAATCCTTAAAATTTCTTAAGTGTATTGACAGTGAGTTTATTGAGGAGAATATCACTCTTATTAAGCCACTTATTAGTAAGGAAAAGCCCTGTGGTGACGATTTTTTTAAACAAAAAAGAATCAGCAAAACGTGTTCTTCAAAAAAAAAATCGTGAAAACAAGACTTAACCACGACTATGTGTAACATCAGTGGTGTTTAGTGTACCTAGCTGAGCAGTTGCCAATTGCAATCTACAAGCTTCTTAATGAGGCTAGAAAGTTAAGAGCGCATGGTTTTAAGTTTGTGTCGTGCTCTAATGGTTCAATCTTAGCGCGTAAGCCTGAGTGTGATAAAGTTATTCAAATACGTGATATTGCACATGTAAATAGCCTTTTGGAATCCTAAACAGATCGGTAAAAGAAAAAAAATAATCAACTGGAATTTGTAAGTAGATTTTTATATTTTTAACTCTCTAACATGTTCATGGATCATAACACCTTATGAGACTCGTTTCGATCTACTAAAAATAAAATTTGCTTTAAACCAAGTGACCTAGACTTTATTGCTAAGAAATCTAATACTTTGAACTTTATACATGTAAAAATTTGCTATTACTTCTAACCTCTCTAGAAGTCAACTTTGAATGATCACTTTCTGGTTATTCTTAACATAAAACAAAAAAGCAGCTCCGTGAAAATCCAGTATAAAAAAATATACAAAAAAATTAACAAAACTGGCCTGCATAATTCTTTAAAAAATAAAACATAGAATGACCGATTAAATGAAACTTGTAGCAATAGTATTGCTTCTAAGTTTACGGATACCTTAATAAGTCAGTGCCACTTAGGAAATCCGTGTAACTAGGAAAAGAAGGTGCTTGAAACTCCAGGTTTGGTGGACTGCGTTCATAGGAGAAACACACTAAAAAAACTAGTTTCTGAAAATCGCGAAAGTAGAGAAAATTATATTATTTATAGAAATAATTTATGAAAAGCAATTAACTAAGCCAAAATAATATATTATAAAGATAAAATTGAAAGCAAAATTAATGATCCCAAAAATATTTGGAAAGTAATAAATGAGGCAACCAATGAGTGTTTTGGTGCTGAGAACATCACTTCAATAAAATCACAAAATGGCTATGCAATTTTAAGATAGCGGTAATATTGCCAATGAATTTAACACATTTTTCAGTACGATTGGCGTGGAACTAGCCCGTAAATTTGGAACTTGTAAAAATTTGATAAATAAGGGTATTCCTCAAAAATACAATATTTTTTTCGCCTATAAATAAAAGTGAAATGGTTAATATTATGTTATTGGTTCATTAAAACATTCAGTCCTCCGGAGAGGATGGTGTTACTGCAGAATTAATAAAAAATAACCATGAAAGTTTATTGAATCGTTTGGTGCATTTCATATATACTAACCTCTTCTCTGGCGAATAGCCTGATATTTTTAAAATATCTGTAATTGTTCCACTTAAAAGCGTTAATAAAACTGACGTTAACAATTACCGACCCATTGCTTTCACCAGCGGGTTAAATAAAATCATTGAGAAAGCAATAAAACTAAAAGTAAGTGATTTTTTGGATAAAAACAAAATTTTGTCCCTGCATTATATGGTTTTAAAACAGCGTGTTCCACTGAAAATGCATTGCATGAGGTGTTAACTTTTATCACTGAGAGCTTTAATAAGCGTCAAAAAACCTATTGCAGTATTTTTGGATCACAAAAAGGCCTTTGACAGGGTGGATCACACTATTTTGTCTAAAAGCTTAAATTTTATTGGTATCAGAGGGATTGGCAACAATATATTTAAATCTTACTTAACTAAACGGATGCAAAAAGTGAATATAAATGGCGTTTTCAGTGATCCAAAAGAAATGCTCCTTGGTGTGCCCCAAGGAACAGTATTAGGGACCGATATTATTTTTGATATATGTTAATAATAGTCTACTAAGTTTTCAATCACTAGGAAAACTGGTTTGCTTCGCTGACGACACAGTTCTTTTGAAAAGTGCTCCATCCTGGATGCTGGCAATTCGTCAAGCTGAAAGTGCTATGCACAAAATTAAATCCTGGTTAGATGACAATCAGCTAACTTTAAATACGGATAAAACCTTTTTTATAGACTTTTCAATGAACCAAGGAGGGGGTTCAACAGTTAATAACCTCATTTTACATGATACTTCATGTCTTTCTAATAATACATATATTTGCAAAACTAAAATAAGGCAGGTTAGTTCTGGTAAATATTTGGGTGTATATATAGACAGGTTTTTACGCTGGGATATACATATTAACTACGTGACCACTAAAATTACCAAAAATATTTTAAAATTTTATAAATTACGGATATATATATATAAATATAATAAAATTTACGGACAGTCGTGACTGACTAGTTAAGAAAAAACCTCGGTTGGTTAGTGGGGATGCAGTCTTATGTGGGCCGGAATAAAGTAAACTTCTTTTTTGACAGTCAAGCTTTCGAGAATATATTTTTCTCTTCTTCAGGACTTCTACAATAAGTTAACAAGCCATTAGAATAATTAACTTAATTAAATTACAACCATTATAGATAAACTATACAGGTACCCATATCTAAATAATTATATACTCACCAAAGTGGGTTATAAAACAATAAAACTAGACATCTCTGAACAATTCTAAGCATTTTTTGCCCTTTTGGGCCTATAAATATATATAAATACATACGAGTGAAGTTAAATAAAAGTTGAAAAAAAGGCCGATTAATGAATAAAAATTAATTTCTTTCTTTTGCAAAAACTGCCAAATGGCAAGAGCTAGAGAACTTTATTAAGCTCTGTCTCGGAAAATGGAAAAGGCAGGTTTATGATATATAATATTGAACAAATTTCTATCTTATACTCTGGAATAAAATGACGCTAATCGTTGAAAGTTGCGAAAATTTTTAAATAGTTTTTGTATTTATATGTAGGAACTCTCAAAAGCCTTTTGCTTTTTGTTTTCCGCAGGATCCTCCCTTCCTCTTCTGGAAGTATTATAATAGATTTCTGAGACAAATTGGTAATTTTTAATACTTTGAGACGCTGCTTGATACATATATAATTAGTTGTAAAATATTAATTTTTTAGTACAAATTTTCGTTGGTTCTCCCAATATTATTATGTTTTTTTTAATCAATAAATTAGTTAAACCTACGACTATAATAATTTTAACCTCTTGTTTTCGAGTAATGAAATTTTTAGAATTTTGCTGTTAAAATTTTATATTCAATAGGTACTTTAAGTTTAAGACTTTTTATTTAAAACAAGGGAAATGGTTTTGTAATAAATTTTGTAAGAACTTATTTCTTTATATTCCAAATAAGTGCGTATCATATAAATATGCGCCTAAAAACAAAGCCTTTTTTCCTGTTGTAAAAATGGTTTTTGAACTTTTGTAAACCAAAACATAAAAATATCACAGTAAATTGCTTAAGATAATTCACTGGTCGACAATTTTTTTTTTCTTGTAACACAAAGCTGAATAGCATATTGTGGTAGAATGGACCTATCCAAATACGAAAATGATAATAAAAAAGTTGTAACACGTAACGTTTTCTCCTTACATTTATAGAACCACATTTACTGTTACAATATTTTAATATCTATTGAAAAAATATTTTAATAATTTTTTAACAGTGTATATTGACTATATTTATATTTTTACAAAAACACAGACATTAAAAATATTAACGGAACACACTAATTAAGTTTTATTTTTCCTTTTATGAGGGCTCGTATCTTCTCTTTTCAAGAATCAACATCATGGCTGGAATCCATCGTCCGTGATAGCAGATTTCCATATCCTGGTGGAACCTTTCACCCTGCTCGTCACTGACAGCTCCCAAATTTTCAGGAAAAAATGACAGGTGGGAATGGAGGAAGTAAATCTTCAATGACATACGGGCACCAAGCGATTTGTAGGCATCTTAAAGTTCATCAACTAACTGTTGGTAGTTTGCATCCATCTTGTTGCCCAAAAATCCCCTTACTACAGTAACAAATGAGTTCCATGCTCTGAGTGTCTGCCTGGTAAGCTTCTCTGTAAAGTTGACATCATCCGGCAATTTTCTGATTTGTGGACCAATAAAAATGCCTTCCGAGGTTTTTACTCTTATCTTACTTTTCTAATTAACGCCCATTCGCACCGACTTTTTTTGTGCCCTTAAACCAAAACTCTCTATAAGTAGGTTGCTGGAGGTCGAGTTTTAATAATACTAAAATTTAGTGCATTTAAATAACAATAGTCTTTATCTCTTGTTCATTATTAATTTATTAAATAACTCTTTTTACATCTTTGTAATCTGTCTTTTGGTATTCTTCCTTTTTGAACGTTAATAGCCAACAAACCGTGCTTTTTCTCATATTTATTTCTTTGCTGTCTTTTTTATTTTTAATAATGACTTGTTTTTAGTTTTTCTTTTTCTTAATTTTTTATTTAAATCCTTTTAAAGCCTCTAAATCGTTTTTGATTTAATTTTTTGTTCTTCATTTATTTATATGGGTTCATCATCCTGTTTTTGTTTATTTTTTTCTTCTGTTAAATAACCTGTAATTTCTGGCAGAGAAATAGTGATTGAGAACTCTAGAAGAAGTTCCTTTGTTCAATTGAATCCTAATTTTATAGTCTAGTTTCTTCTAGAGTTCTGCTGATGCTTTCGAAGCTAGGCATTTCGCTGTACATTACTTATTTTCGTCCTAATTTCTTTTTCTCCTCTCTGCGAAATACGAATTTGTCTCCTAAAATAATAATATACATAAGAAAGCTAAAATTTATGGTTGACATTTTTCATTTGTACTTCTTAGTTTATTTTTTCAACATTTAAAAAAAAAAAACTTTTTTAACAAAGTTTCCAAATAGGTGCCACATTTAGAGAAAAAATATTTGGTGGACCCTGGGCCTCCAGTTGGGGGATCCAAATTCTTTTTTAACATGTACGGAAAATCTGTTCAAAATCTCATCTCTAAAGCACAATTCTGGTGAAAGACTCCACCCTGTATAATTGTCCTAGTAATTTTTTACGGCATTAAGTTTTCATTGTTTTACTTACAATCATTGCCTTTTAATAAACTTAAAATTAATCAAACATATAAAAATATAGGTACGTACCAACGCTCTTCACAAAACAACGCTAAAATACCTTAATTTTTGTTTCTTTTAACACTGCTTTTCTAAAATTCTGGGCAAAATTTTTCCATTCGAACACGACCGGATCGAATCTATAGATAAGGACGCAGACATTCGCTCGAAGCTTCACCGCGGATCGAATTGTACCTCTGAACTTTACCCGACACTGTACCTTCTTTTCTGTTTGTGATTGGATAATAATAATGTGCTACGACCAATGACATTACAGAACGACAAGGCGGGGCTTAAATGAAGGTTTTATAGTACGCGGGAAGCGCTGGAAATCAAATAGGGACTTCTAAATGAAGAATGAAACTTTTATAAGTTCTTTTAGTAGCAACTCCATAAAAAAGCGATTTGACGATTTCTTTAGAGATTTACGATTTCTGACGGAATTTCCGGAAGTTTTTTAGCGATTTCCGGATGTTCTAAGGATTTCTCAGCAAGTGCACTGCGATTTCCGAAGTGAGACGCCCCTCGGCTTTACCCAATGAGGCTAGTTATTTGATATTGTAATATCTGAACTGATAAACTAACGTAGGTTTATTATCCTTGTTTAAAAGACTTGCTTCTAAGTTTCCCCTTTTTAAAAAACCTTGGTTTTCTCTCATCTTTTGATAGTTCATTCTTGGCCAAAAAAATCCATCTAAGTTTGTCGGTCTCCTTTAATTCCAATGATTTGGGCTCTAACTCCAAAAAAAATTATTATTGTATCATTCTAAGAGCAGATTTCATTTCATTCGCTAGGGCATGCCCCATAGTGCTTGTAGGTATTTGTTTATTGTAGTTGTAGTACCTAGCCTATTCAGATAGGAAAGGTAGGTAGGTATACAACAAGCGTTAAAATAAGTAAACTAGCTGTAGTCTCAGGGAAACCCTAAACCTTACCTAAGCCGAATAAAGTAATCCATCAATCAAAGGCAATTTGTATATCTGTAGTATTGCATTGAAAAATATTGCTACTTACTTTTTTACCTTTGTCTCTTAAATAATTTTTAGAGGACTTACATGAATCCGAATATTCAGATTTAAGTCATAATTCGATTTCTATTACTGTAACTAGATCTTTCTGGAATTCTTAATCACCAAAAAGCTCGTAAAAACTAATAAAAATAAAGAACAGCGTTCTAACGGTATGGCACAATACAATGGAATGAAGATAAGCTGCGTGGCGCATGTAGGGCTGGCCCACAGCGCTTTTATTCTTTAAACATATTGTATAGCTTTGGTTCACAATACGATGAACTACATAGTAAAACATCCCAGAGTGCAAGTGTATAATAATACGCCTCTTATCTACTTCTGTTTTAGTGATCTTGGGTCACGGATATCTTAATGTAAAAAAATTGTTGGTCACTGCGTTCTTCTGTTAATTGATTGAAGTAATTAAAGGAGACAGTGCTTTGGTCCAAATTGACAGTCATTTTGCCAATTAAGTCTTGTAATAACTGTGGAAAATGGCGGCTGTTTTATACCAAAATGGCATTAAATCAGAAGTAGTTGACTGACACATATTTAATTGTCTGGTTTTTTTCAATTATATCCCTTATTGCCACCGAGAAAATCGTAAATTCTGTAGTAATGTGATGCGTGACTTTTAAGAGTCTTCCATAGCAAAAATAATATACCCTTCCCGCCATAATTTCTGTCAGAGAAAATCTAACACGAAAACATCAAATTTGAAAACTTCTACAACAATAGATAAAATCTAGAAACTCTCGAAGTTCTACCAATTTTTAAAGCAGGTTTTGTTCAGTGGCTAATTGAGGTTAGGCTTTGTCTAAAAAATGGAACGGACTGTACCTATTTTCCTCGTTTTCATCAAATCTAGCCACCCAGATGCGGTTTTTCAACTTGACCACGTCATCGTAAAGGACTAATGCCGAGCTTATAGTGGTCAACCCTCGTAAAGCGGCATCTCTAACGACCACTGTTGGGCTTTGTAATGCCCCTAGTAATACGTCCACTTCTGCGCTGGTCGCATCTGCGCAGCCCGGTTTGCCGCTTATGCAGTTGGATACATCCAGGAAACACGTTTCGGCTTGGGTTTGAATTCTGCCTGATGTGGTAGCTGGAACCAAAGTTCGGATTAGTCAGAAGTTTTTTACTAGATTTTTTACCATCGCGTTTAACAATTTTCAAACATGTGTATTGAACACGTTTCGGCTTGGGTTTAGATTCTACCTGATGTGATAGCTGGAACTAAAGTTCGCATTAGTCAGAAGTTTTTTACTAGATTTTTTAGCAAACTAAAATAGAATAGGTGCATATGCAGTACTTTCGCAATTTTACAAATGAATTTGAAAATCCTTAGTTCAAAGGTAAATTACCCCTTAATAAACGACAATCTATAAATTTTTACCTCTCATTTGCCATACATTAAACAATTTAAGGCAATGAAATTGCATTTTATTTGAGCTCCTGTGACCCCAATCAGTTCACGTTTTCACTGTCAGAAACCTTTAGCAATACGCAATACTTACAAATAATTTCGAGCAGCAAAATAAACATTTGTTGTATAGGCAAATACTTGGGATGATATAAATCTGTCAATCCGTTTTCATCGTGACCCCTTAATTTTGCATGTTCGGAAATAATCTGCAACCCTTGAAGCACCAACTCATCATGGTTTTTGGCATAATTTGAAGTCAACCCTAAAAATGTGAGCATAAAACTAAAAATAATCAAGATTAAACAAAAAAAAATATGAAAAATTCCTAGAATTTGCTGTTTTGCCAACTGCGGCTGGGCCATTCCACCGTCACGTACAAGACACTTGCATGATATTTTCATTTTATTCTCCTTGTTCTAAGTGGTTGTTGAATCTTAAAAAAATAGTCAAATATGGTTTTATTAGAAATCATTTATTTTAGAAGGTTGCAATTCGGTAATAAATTGAAGGAGTGTCACGTACAGGACAGACGTTAGCTACCTCGATTAAAATTTTCATGCCACGCACCATTTAGCTTATCTAGGACCTTAATAATTGCTTTTTTTATGTTTCTTCCTTGAATTTAACACACAAGTAACTTAAAAGTTATGTCACATACGGGACATGTACGATTTGACTTGGTCAAAGTTTTATTTGTGACAAAAGCGATAGAAACCTAATTGTTTAAGTTTCCTTTAGAAAAGATTTAGTTTATTTTTATATGTTTTTTGAGAGTAGCAAAGAAATAACAAATTGATTTTTTTTATGGTGATTAAACTGATTTTCATAGAAAGCCCTCACAATGACTTGACAATGACACGAAAACACTAACAAAAAAATATTTTTTAAAAAATAAGAGTATTTTGTAGTATTAACAAAATTTACTTGCTTTTGACCTCTTTATAATTATATTGTAATTTTCTAAAGAAAATTTACGAATATTCGTGGAATCGGCACAGTTCTAAACTCAATTTTGTTTTGAAATGGTCAGTAAAATCCCGGTTAGGAAACCGTAATTAACAGGGAAAATAGTGCCACAGACAGTAATAAGATTACCTCGAAAATAATAATAAAAATAAACGCAACACGAAATAAATAATGTATTATTTTGATGGATTTATTTTGCCTTGCCATCAAATTACTATCAAGTAAAATGAAGTAAAACCCAAAGCAAGCAAACCAAACTAAAAAACATACATACTTAGGGGGCACAGCGTATTCCGTGGGAATTTCAATAAAGATTTTACGAAACCTGTTTTAATCAATTATTAATGGACAAAAATGCTGCAGTCAAAAAGTAGGGTTAGGGTGTCAATTTTGTTTCTTAAATTCAGACGGTTAATTAATGTTGGCCTTCCGGATAAGTACCCTTGGGTGTCATAAAAAATTACTTTTATTTAAACTTTCACATCAAGTGCCAACGTTTCGATCCTAATCCGGATCATCTCCAGGGCTGAAAAGAACCCAAAGAAAACATTTTTTATTTTTTATATGGCAGAAAAGCTCGTAGAAAAGTAAGAACAAACATTTTACATTTACAAGAGTAAAAATGGTTTTTACAAACTAATAACATTATGAAATCAACAAAAACGTACGCATTGTGAATAATAATTAAAAATAATAATAATAATTAAAAAAGTCTATAAAAAGCGAACATATAAAATTTAACAAAATACAATGAAAAATACATCAAACAACCACAAACAAAAAATATAAAAAAAAACTTTAAATGAATATGGATGGTGAAAAGAATAAAAGTAGGTATCATACATTAAAATCAAAACTATTATTGTTTGGCATTTTTTATCAGGTTGCAGTATATTGCGCTTAATCCATCTGTGTCCTAATTAAGGTTAACATTTTGTTGGGCTTTTGTATTTTTAGGAAAAGTCTTTTTTATAACAGTTGTAACTATCCACAATGGAGGTTTCTTCAAAATTAAATTTGTGTTCTTCATGAAAACGATGTTTAGGTAGTCCCGTTTTTGGATTGTCGATGTTTGTTATGTTGCAGTCACGTCGATGTTCGGAAAGCCTATTTTTAAATACTGTTTTGTCTGTCTTATGTAGTGTCACAGCCTTCACAACGAATTTTGTATACAACCTCACTAGTAAGTTCTTTGTTGACTTTATCTTTAGTTTTTGAAAAAAGCTTGTTTACAGTCTTAGTATTGTATAGTGCGATTTGGGCTTTTGATGTCTTTAATTTTTTAAAAAGAGACAACTAGTCTCTATCTTTTTCCGTCTTTTTTCCTTACCGGGTGAACCTCAATTTTAGTCAATTTCTCGTCAATTTATCATTAGCAAAATTTTATGTTTTAAAATTTAGCGGGGCTCATCCCTTAAATCGACCCCAGCCCGTTCAACAGGTACTCTTTTGCTCGAGTCTCTATTGTTATTAAAAAACCCGGCCCGTTCACACCTTCTATTCTGTTTTGGAGATCGGTACTTACTAAGGGCTGAATAAGATATAAACAGTGACGTATGATGCATTATTCGCTTATAATCTTCCTAGTTCTTAAACTCTGTTTGTGGTAGGTAAGTATAGCTTATTTTAATTTTTTTATTGTATAATACTGCCGTCCAACGGAAAAACACTGTATGTTAGGATTTCCTAGTTTTTACACCCACGGCTTTTATGCTCTGTGACATGAAGATTTGTTTTCAATATGTTAAAATCATCTAGTTTTATTTAATGGTGGTTGGTGGAATGGTTTTGCTCTAAAGAATTCAAAAAACACAAAATCTAATTTTTGAAAATAGTGAAGGAGGCTCCTCTCGCCAATTCCGGAAAGTTAAGTATAATTAGGTATAAAATGTTATTTATTACATATTAATAACTCAGTTTTTACGTGCGTATTGTAGTGGAAGTGACAGAAGTGTTTAAAATTTTATCTTTAAAATGTCGAAACATTTGGATAAAACTTCAAAGGAAATTATTGCAAATGTAATAAAAGTGTGTGACGAGAAAGCGAAAAGTAAAGACTTAAAACATACTTTGAGAAAGTTAATTGTAAAATTAAAACAAGAGATGAATTTTCAATATTCAAAAGAATCTCTTCGTCTGCTTTTAAATAGTCGAAATTTTTATTTTTTAAAATGTCAGAAAAAAAGAAAAATTGTTATAGAAAGGCCAAATATTTTACATTCAAGATACAAATATTTAAGAAGTATACGCCACTATCGAGCCCAAAAAAGAAATATAGTTTACTTGGACGAGTCTTGGATGGACAACGACATTACGTTTAAAAAATGTTGGCAAAGCGACGAAATTACTGGAGTGATCCAAAATATATCGTCAACAGGTCGATTTATTGTAGTACATGGTGGTTACGAAAATGGATTTGTAGAAAATGCTCAGCTCATATTTAAGGCTGGATTAAGTACAGGTGATTACCATGCAAATGAACTATGAAAATTTTAATAAATGGTTAACAGAAAAACTCCTACCAAACATCCCACCTAATTCTGTAATAGTGATGGACAATGCCCCTTATCATTCTGTTTTGGATGAGAAAATCCCAACTAAATCAGCAACCAAAGCACTTATGAGTGATTGGCTTACAAAACATAATATCACTCATGATCCTCGAGACAGAAAAGTAGAACTTCGGAAAAAAAATAAAATTGATAAATTGATTGAGTCTCATGGTCATTCTGTTTTAAGAACACCGCCTTATATGTGTGAGGTAAATCCAATATAATTGGCATGGGCATTCGTAAATAATTATACAAGAAGCAGAAATACCACTGGAGAGTTTACGATAAAACGACTGAGAGAGTTAATTGAAGAGGGCATAAAAGCAGCGGATGCAGAACTTTGGAAGAAATTGGTTGACCATGTCATTAAAACAATTACTGGGAAACAGACCAACACCAACACCAACACATGGAGGATATAACTGAAAAAATAATAATAAGAATTGGAGAGGATTCTGATTCTGAAGATTTGATGATATAGAATTATAAATAGTAATTTATTGTACTTGTGTGTTATAATGAAAATAAGTCACGTGAGAAAAATTTATACCACGAGGCTGCCAGACTAAGTGGTATAATTTCTCAAGTGAGTTAAATTGTGTTAAAGCCATTTTTAGTTTTAAGGTGTCTTGACTGATTATAACTCATTTTAACATACAAAGATGATTTGACAATCATTTAGTCCATAAATGTCCTTCAAGATTATTTTAAAAAAGCATTATTTTTTCGCGGTATTTTTGACAACTTTTATTTAAGTATATGTTTTCGCTTTAAGTTTTATACATATTTTTTATACCTTTTTAGTTTCTTAAAGGTACTACTGTTAACAACTATTATCTATTTTTTAAGTTTTTTACATTTTTTTGCTTATTTTTAAAATATTTGTACTAGTTTTTAATATAATTTTTCTTGGTATTTAACCTACCGATTTTTATTTCTATACATGTATGTTTCTTTACAATAGGAAAAAGCGTTAGCCACAAAATGTGTTTTGGTATTTTTTGCTATTGCCCAAAGCTACCTAGATAGGAAATTAAGAATAATTCCAGAAAACAATAAATATTTTAAAAGGTATTAAGTATCTTACCAAATCATGGTGTAATTAGGACCGCAATTGACGATTTATTGCGTCATATTAAACGGGCTTTAAACTAAAAATTAAATATTTTTTCTTAAGTACCTATGCAAATTCAGAAATTTATTTCCCTAAATAGAATCTATTTTAGTTTAAATCAATAGTACCTAGTGCAAATAAACCGTTAGATAACCGGTATTTTTGAAACAAAAAAATTTACACGATATTACTTTTTTGGTGGAGAAAAATTATTCGTAATAATATTTTTTATTAATAGCAGTACGCCACTGATAAGAGAGAGATAGTGCTAACTAAAGCTATCTCATTCCCCCTTTTTTTTTAAAGTAGCCAGACAGTAGGCTATTTTATAAAAAGTTGTTGGTGTCTTGTGACTGTTGAGGTCTGTTTTTAGTGGGAAAAGTTGTTCCTGTTGGTGGACGTTGATTCAGTATTCTGTTGATAAGGTGTTTGGGGTAGTTATTGTCTGTAAGTGTGTCTTTAAGTTTTTTAAATTTTTTGTCCAGTGCGATTTATCTGCAAGAATAAATATTTTGTCTCTAAACTGTTTTATAATATTAATTTTTTGATGGATTGGATGAGCTAAGCTATAGTTTAGTATTCTGTTAGAACTGCTTGTTATTTTGTATATGTCAAACATGATTTTTTGATCTTTAGTTAAAAATAAAATATCTAAAAAGGGTAAACTATTATTTATTTCCATTTCTAGCGTAAATTGTAAGTGTCCGTCTATGTTGTTTAGCACCTCAAGCATCTCATCTACTTTATTTTGGGGAACTGCTGTGACCGAATCATCCATGTATAAAAGAAAGAAGGGTATTTAAAAATCCAAAAGTTCCAGCGCCTTACGTACAACATGATCCATTACCACATTCGCCAAGATTGGACTGATTGGAGCTCCCAAATTTTTGTTGATAAACTTCATTTTGATGTGAAAAATAGCTACTTTCAAATGTAAATAAAATTAAAATTATAACATCAGTTTTTCCAACTTGGTGAATTTGGATATGTCAGGCCAATGATATTCCAAGATCTCCATCATAAGATATTGAGGAATGTTAGTAAATAATAATTTTACGTCGAATGAGACCAGTACATAGTTTTTTGCTAATATAGTATCTTTAGGTCTACTTACAATTTCGAAAGAATTTTTAATATTGTATTGGGACAGTGGGGTCAAGTTATTTAAAATATTGTGTAAGTATTTTGAAATTTTGTATGTATACATGGATGATTCGGTCACAGCAGTTCCCCAAAATAAAGTAGATGAGATGTTTGAGGTGCCAAACAACATAGACAGACACTTACAATTTATGGTAGAAGTGGAAATAAATAATAGTTTACCCTTTTTAGATAATTTATTTTTAACTAAAGATCAAAAAATCATGTTTAGAGCCAAAATATTTATTCTTGCAGATAAATCGCACTGGACAAAAAAAAATAAAAAAGCTTAAAGACACACTTCCAGACACACTACCCCAAGCACCAACAGGAACAACTTTTCCCACTAAAAACAGACCTTAACAGTCTGTTAGAACCTCTTTCTAAAAAATTAAAGACATCAAAAGCCTAAATCGCCCGATACAATATTAAGAGTGTAAACAAGCTTTTTTCAAAAAAAGTCAACAAAGAACTTAGTAGTGACGTTGTATACAAAATTTCTTGTGGAGGCTATGATAGACACTACATAGGATAGACAAAACAGTATTTAAAAAATAGGCTTGCCGAACATCGACGTGACTGAAACATAACAAACATCGACAATCCAAAAACTGGACTGGAAATTTAATTTTGAAGAAACCTCCATTGTAGATGTCACAACTGTTATAAAAAGACTTTTCCTAGGAATACAAAAAGCCCAACCAAATGTTAACCTTAATAAGGTCACAGATGGTTTAAGCGCAATATACTGCAACCTGATAAAAAATGCCAAACAATAAGAGTTTTGATTTTAATGTATGATACCTACTTTTATTCTTTTCACCATCCATATTCGTTTAAAATTTTTTATATTTTTTGTTTGTGGTTGTTTGACTTATGTATTTTTAATTGTATTCTGTTAACTTTTATATGTTCGCTTTTTATAGACTTTTTTAATTATTATTATTATTATTAATTATTATTCTTCATAAAATTATTATTAAATCAAAATTTATACATTGTTTTACAGCTGGTATGTGTTGGAGGCTGTGACATAATGTGCGTCTGTGTGAGTGTAATATTTTAATTTATCAATAATAAGGATTCTCTGGGCCGCCAAGCAGTCTGTCTGTAGACACCTTGCTGTGACAATACGTACGTTTTTGTTGATTTCATACTATTACCGAGAAGTCCACTATACCGACAAAAAATTCGTGATTGTTAACAGGTCCCCTAGGTTAGAGGCTAAAAATTTTGTCCTCTTCAATTACATAATTATATTTCCCTTATATTTCAGCCAATGTCAACAAAAATGCACCACCACGGGCGCAGTGGACCATTCCTCAATTTTAAATATCCCCAACTTTGCCCAGCCCTTAGGTTCTGTAAGGGGGCGAGATCTAATTTTCACCAGTTTCATATTCCAGAAAATCTTAAATCCCTAAATAGGGGCTAAAATTTTTAAATCTCGAACAACTTGTTCAAAATTACTATATCAAATTCAAAAAGTGCAAAATTTTTTGGCAATTACAAGTTCAAACACTTACATTTTGAGAGACTATATTTTTTACCTCCAACTTTGCCCCAGCCCCTAGGGGCTGTACGGGGGCAAGAATTTTACAATTTCTATATTCCAGAAAACCACTCAATATGCACATCTAAACCTCATCAAAAAGTGTGCATATGGAGTCTTCTGGTCCACTGCGCCCCTAGTGGTGTATTTTTGTTGACATAGAGTGAAAGAGAAGTGAAATATAATTTTTTAACTGAAATCGACAAAATTTTTAGCCCCTAACCTAGAGGCCTTGTTAACAGCTATGAAAATTTTTTAGGTACAGTAGGTGCACTGATGTAGAAGGTATGAGAAATAGTTTAAAAACACATTTTGGCCCCTGACACACAAGGGTACGTTCCCGGAAGTCCAACATAAGTGCCCAATTTCGTTGCTCTAGTTTAGTCTAGAATTTAACAAAATTGGCACCCTAACCCTACTCTCTGACCTCAGCATTTTTGTGGCTCTTAACAGATTAGGCAGTGTTGGTGGGTCCATTAGTAATCGACTAAAAAATGTTTCGTAAAATCTTCATCAAAAGGGTCACGGGAGTCAAATTATCTACGTAACATTTGTGAAAAATACTTTAAAACGGTCTATAGAAGGGTAAGTTTTTGCTTTTAGTTTGTAATATCGGCCATCTTGGAGTCTTTAAGATGGCGCCGGTTTTGGCTTCTTTTTTTAAAATATAGTCATGTACCATAATAGAGTAAACATAAAAAAAGTTACGACAGTTTCAAAAGTGAGTAATTTTTTTATGAGACATCCGGTATATCGATATCAAGTCTAAAAACAATTAAAAAAAAAAAACAAACCTAATTTCAGCAATGGAAAAATATAACTAAACGCCGGCGTTGTCAGGTGGAGGTGTCGTTCCTCTTCGTTTTCGTCAATCTTTTTTTGCACTGTGTGTTTATGCAAAAGGCCAATCGTCCTCACCATCGCTTTGGTTAAGTTTTCTTCGGCCCAAGTTGGGTCAATATCACATTTAGGTGCTGAAAACAAAAATTAAAAATTCTCAATAAAACCAAACAAAGATAGTAAAGACTCAAAAGCGTTTTTGGCCTTTGAATTAAATCTTTTAAATACGGGCATGCGGTGGCGCTAATTCTGCTGCTGCTTTCTGTTGTTTTCTACCAAAAATTCAAAAATGGGAGTAGCTAGCACCAGTTTCTGATGATGTTTTAGAAATCTATTTTTCTTCTTTTGTAGTAAGTAAATTTTTTTAAAGATAAAATATCTTTTCATCTCAACGAGGAGAGAAGAGAAGAGAACTAAGTTGCCACCTCGGTTACCACTTTCATTTTTGGAAAGGCAACATCATATTTTAACGGAATTGCAAGTGTATTTTACCAACGATCCAAAAAATAAAAGCTAAAATGTCGGTACAGTAACTACCGGTACAAATTATTAAGTTAAAGAGATTTTTTATTAATTATCAGAAGAATTGCCCAGATAATGATTTAAAGGGGGATTGTCGGTACTGCTTTCTTTCCGAAAATACAAAGGCTGGGCCATTATAGCACCTCCAGTACCTCATATTTTTATTCACATACCTGACAGTCTTATTATCACATGTGCAACTAACTGCGCAATGTAATTCATGTCCTTTGAGAAGACAGTTTCCCTAAGCTCGACAAAAAGTTTAGTCAAATGAGGTGCGGCGAGAGGAGATTGAAAGTTTCGAAGAACTAGAGGCACCAAATCTTTGTAGTGTTGCGACAGTTTCACTGGATTACCTTTAACCGCTGCCTTGATCATTGAAACTGCCTTTGATATTAGAATGTTAAGCTAAAAATAAAATTTAAAAAATATTTTATTTATTAAATTTATTAAAAAATGTAAAAAAAATAATATGAGATTAATTTCAAGATAGTCTGGCACACTGTGTGAGTGAGAAATACATTTTTGGTCTGGTTCTAGTATTAGTTCCTTAAACTCACTGTTCCTTATGCTCGCGTGCAAGAATGTTTTTGCCTGATCTTTTAATTAGTACAAGTCTAAAGAAAAGTTGCCGACTTTTAACTTCCAGTACAAAACATAAGACCAACGATGACGACTGCGTGCGTAGGTAAATTAAGCGCTATTAATGTATCATATGCTTTTCAATGATAGTCAAGACTAGTACGAGTAGATTTTTCTTAGGACGGCTATTACTAATACAAAAATAAAGAATAATCCAGCGACTAACACTACGACGAGTATAAACGATACTTTAACATTTTGACAAAAAGTAAAAATAAAATATAAAAACTGGTTAAATAAATAAGATATAAAGTTTACCTCTGTAACCCTTTGCCTGATACCATGCTCTTTCACTTTTTGGTTCTTGATAGCATCCAACTGTTTTGGGGTAAACTGTGGCGGCTTAACTTTGCCTTCTTTCTTTTTCTTTTCTTCCAGTTCTCTTCTTAACTGTAATTCCTCTAGTTGATCCTTATAGCTGTAAGCCTTGCTTTCACGTTTTAGATTCATCTCTTGATTGTTGTCACATCCAGGAATCACACTTTTATCGTAAAGTTCATCTTCGGGCGTCAAAAACGTGAAATAGTCGTCTTTGGTGACTTCGCAGAACCTTGAATCTTCCAGAATTTGTGATATTTCATTCACTAAATGTGGCAGAAGGACATCTGGGTTTATGCTTAGTAACGTCGCCAAGGCGTTTTCACACGTCTAAAATTTTAAATCAAATTTAAACTTAAAAATAAACAAGACATTAAAGGGATCTCACTCAAATGGATTATCGTTTAGCCTTAAAGATGATGATTATTTTTCAGGAAAACGTTTTCTCTCGGTTTTTATAGTTGTAGAGAATTATTTAGTCTTTCTGCAGTAGGTATTTAAAAGTAAAGTTTGACCTTAAATGTTACTTGAGCCATGATTTATTTTGTTGCGTTTTCCACAAACCAAAACTACACTTTTTTGCACTCGACGCGCGTTTCGCTAACAGCGTTACCTTAAACAATTGTTTATCTTCTCCTGATGATGCTAACGTTGTTAGCGAAACGCGCGTCGAGTGCAAAAATGTGTAGTTTTGGTTTGTGGAAAACAATCATAACTTTGTTATACTGCAACCAAAGGTTCCAAATTCCCAACGTAGTTGGCATACCTTCATTTTTAAAATGCAGAAACTTTTTATGTGCCTTTACTTATTGACTTTTTTTGTAAAATAAATTTAATCCACATTTTTTTTGTGAACAGAAATTTTGAGGACCAATTTCACCAAAATCAAGTGTTTCTAAAGTAATTTAGACTACGTTAGTTCTTGTGTTTAGATTGAGTTTTAGTTTACTTCTAGAAACAAAATACCAAATGCCGATTTAATAGGGAAGAAAAAAACGATTTGAATATGTTGTTAAATAGGTAATTCCTTTTAAAATTTTGGATAGAAATAAAGAAAAAAATACCTTTAATAAATTAAATCTATTTAAAAGCGCAGTGTAATGCCAAATTATTGTGGAAGATCTTACTTTCAGAATTTTTCTAAAGTGTCAGAATGACAGAGTTCATGAGAAATTTTTGCCTCTTTTTAAAAGTTTAAAAGTTTTTGTGTTTTTGCTATGCCTTTGATGTGGTTATCACATCAGTTGTATGGCAGAATTAAAAGAAGCAGGTAGGTAGTAAATTTAAATTCGTAAAATTTAATTAAGTAGAAAATGGTTTGGTTTAGATAGTAACATGATAATAAGGTTAAAATCTGTAACAATCAGTTTAATTTATAAATATAACACAGTACTAAACAATTATTTTCTAAATACTGAAGTGGCTGTTAAACATGCAGATATAAATTTTGTTTTATGTCATATAGTTGGGTGGTTCCCTTTGTTTGTCACTTAGTATATATAAAGGGTGTTCTAAATTCGATGCTCACCATGGGGATCTCATAAACGGTAGGAGATACGAAAAGGTTTATATCAGGGAAATATTGCGCAATTTGATGCTTTGCTTAAAACTAAAAAGAAAATTTACAAAATCCGGGTAGTTCCGTAGAAATACGAAAAAAAAAAATAATTTTCAGTTTTTATTTTTTAGCGCCTTTATTCTTAAGGCTGTCAAAAAACGCATTAAACTTTCTACACTTTTTTAAGGTCCATTTTTGAGATTTGACATTTCAGTGTGAAAATGGAGCTCTGTCAAGTTCATTTTTTCTTATGGCTTTTTTCTCCTGCCGTTTGGTGCATTGACTAAGACAGATAATAATATTTCGCAACCTTATTTTGACAAGTCCCCTGATGTCTTGGGATAATTGGCCATCATCAAAACAAAATAAATTATAGTTAATAAGCAACCAGAAGTACAGGGTACAACGTGACGCTCAGGTTACGAGGGATGCTAAAAATGTTGTTTTGATTGTGTGATACAGTTTTCGAGTGCAGTAGAGTTAGCTACTAGAATTAATTTGAAAATTCTCCTCCAAATCCCGGGTTTTCAAAGCTTTATGAAATTCCCATCCATTTCCCGGTTTTCAAGGCTCCTACTCACCCTGTTAAAGGACCTTTAGTTATAGGTAGGTTGGATTCAAGGCAATTTATTTCTTCTTGAAAGTGTTGAGATTGTTCAAATTTTATCATTGCTTTTAAAAAATAATTAAGTTCCGAAATTTTTGCGATATGTTTTCATTGGTTTTGACATTAGTTTAATTAATCCTTGTCTTACTTTTCAAAAAGTTAAAAAATTTTAAAAATAAGAAAGAATTCTTTCAAATTTCGAAACTGATGAAAAATATTGCACAAATGATTCTTGCCGTTTTGTTATCATAGTTATTTGAATGTCTCGAAATGGGTATCAGTATGTATAAAATCAATGCAGATAACTGAGTTGGATCGTGAAACCATAGCTGATTTGACGCAAAATCATGAGGTTCAATTCCTCTGGATATCTGCTGTGTCAATATAACACCACTAAAATTTACTTGTAAATTTGTGATAAGACTTGAGCTCATCAATATTTAATTTTAATTATTAATAATTTTAAAAATAAAAATACGCAACTGAATGAGACAGAAATACCTGTTAATCCATTCTAGTGATACCCAGAGTGCGCACTCAGTCTTTAGGGCTCTGCTGGGGCTGAGCCTGTTGGCAGCGAGATGTTGCTTCTTCCAAGTTAAAAATCAAAAGAGCTCGATTTCTTGATCGGCAAAAGTGAGGTTAGGTCCAGTTATCTACTTCTGTACAGTGGACCAGTCAAATTCAGTTGTTTTGTACTTTGTACTTTGGTAGATTTAAACCCAGATCACAAATATAGTTTAAAACAAAAAAAAAATGAAAATTAAACATACCGCCCACCAAAATGAGGAGAGTAAAAATAAAAACCAAAAAAAAATCATAAAATTCCCAAACAGGACAGAAAAAAAAAATAAAAAAAAATTCTAACAAAACAGAAAAAATTTTGTTTTGTTCTACTGCACTGGCAATGGGCATAATTTCACCACTGGCCTCTTGTACAGTCCGTAGGTTGTTTGAGCTACCCTGACCACACTATCCTTTCCAGGATAAACCTTTAAAATTCGTCCAAGGCGCCAGCGTAAGACCGGAGTATTGTCCTCCTTAACAACCACCAATGCTCCAACTTCAAGGTTTGGGCAATTTTCAAACCATTTATTGCGTTGAGTGAGTGTATGCCACCTATTCCAAAAATGCTGCTAGATTTGCAATATTAACTGCCAACGATTCAACCTTGAAACTTTGAGACCTGTTAAGTCCGGATCGGGTAAAGCTGAGATCGGAGACAAATTTAAAACGTGACAAGGCGTGAGACACGACAGGTCGTTAGGATCACTGCTAAGAGCACAGATAGGGCGAGAGTTGAGGATGGATTCAATTTGTATAAAAAATGTATTTAGCTCTTCATACGTGAGAATCTGCTCTCCTACGACTCGGACTAAATGGTTCTTTACACTCTTTACCCCGGCTTCCCAGAGTCCACCGAAATGTGGACTGGACGGAGCGTTGAATGACCATGAAATGTGCTCAACTTCCGCAGCATCAGAAACAATATCTTGAATGTATTTAGAAGCAGATATGAAATTAGAGCCGCAATCACTATGAAGAGATGTGACCTTTCCCCTGCGGGCAATCATTCGCCGGAGAGCAGCCAAAAAAGCCTCTGCGGTTAAGTCAGAAACTAATTCAAGATGTATCGCACGCGCTGTGCAGCAAACGAAAACACACAAATACGCTTTGAGGGTTTTGGCTCCTCTTAATTTAGCCATTGTAACTTCGAAGGGCCCAGCCATATCAACACCCACACACTGGATTGGTTTTAGTTGGGATATCCGATAGGAAGGCAAATTTCCCATTTTAGGAATATATGGCTGAGGATTGACCTTGAAACATTGATAACACTGAGATAAATTTCGTTTAATGACGCGTTTGGCGGCCAAAATCCAGAAATGTTGGAGCAATAAATACGCCAAAGTTTGAAAACCTGGGTGTAAGTATCTAAGATGATAATAAGAGACTATTAAGTCAGTTAGTCTGTGATTTGAAGGAAGTAACGCAGGGTGTTTCTGTTCCAACCAATCTTCCGCCCACCCTAAGGATACCTTGAGTGTCAATAACAGGAAACAACTTACGTATTGGCTTTGAACAAGTCGCTCCTTGTGCTACCAATTCCAATTCTTTTGAGAAAGATTCCTTTTGGACTAATCCGACTACGATATTATAATATATAATTAATGAATTATGCGGTTCAGTTTCTGTCATAACACCAACATTAACTGATTGTTTTTTGACAAGAAGTGCATAAATCTTAAAGCATAAGTAACAATACGCATAATTTTTTGCAGAGAAGAATATCTTTCTAGCAGATTTAAAAAGGGGACAGAGTTTTTAGAAACAATAGTGGAAAAAACCTGTTTTCTTTCCTCTTTTAGAATTTCAGGTGAATCTGTGGAGGGAGCAGGAGTTTTAGGCCACTTATTTGGAGACAAACATAACCATTCAGGCCCATGCCACCACAATGTATTATTAATGAGTTCAGCAGGCATAACACCACGTGAAGCAATATCAGCTGGGTTTGTCTTGGTAGGAACATGAAACCAGCATGATGGAGTCAAAATATCCTGTATATGACTTACTCTATTTGAAACAAAAGTCCTCCATTTATGAGGAGCCGCCTTTATCCACCCAAGAGTAACCATAGAGTCAGACCATCCAAAGACAGATTCAAAAATCAAGTCAGGGTAGGTGTTTTTTATAAATAATACCAAATCCGCGACTAAAACGGACGCTGAAAGCTCAAGACGAGGCAATGAAATCTTTTTTAGAGGTGCAACTTTACTTACAAAAACATGAAGTTGCAAGGAAACTATATTGGGTACAAGAATATACCTAGAAATCTTAATTTCAGATATCAATGGTAAGTCATGTCGATATTTTTCCCAACGCTCAATTATCTTTTGGGAAGGAATATCATCCCACCCTTCTGTCCCCAATATTTGCATAAGATGTTTAGCCAAGAATACTATAGGGGCTATGAGACCCATAGGGTCATATGTCCTAGCGATAGTGGACAAGATAGATCTTTTCGTACAAGAGTCCGAGGTACAATTTACCTTATACGAAAACATGTCATTGATTGGATCCCATTGAAGACCTAGAACTTTGTAAATACAATCTGTATCAGTATCCAGAGAAGCTGCTGTTTGTCGTATAGAGGATGGAATAGTGTCAAGAAAGTCTGAGTTATTACTTGACCATTTCCTTAACTCAAAACCAGCAGAACTCAACAAATCTATTAATTCTGTTTTTAAATTTAAAGCTTGCTCTAACGAATAAGCTCCAGTACAAATATCATCGACGAAAATCTGAGACTGTAAGGCTTTAGATGCGTTTGGATGTGTCTCAGCACCTTCACGTGCAAGTTGCAAAATGGCTCTAAGAGCCAAAAACGGAGAAGATGCAACACCAAAAGTTACACGAGTGAGTCTCTAATCCTGCACAGGCGAATCTGGTGAAAACCTCCATAATATGCGTTGGTAATCACGGTGTTTTGGATCTACGAGTAACATGCGATACATGGCTTTAATGTCACAACAGAAGGCTAAAGGAAACTTACGAAAATTAAGAAGTATTGATACTATGTCCTTCTGCAATTTTGGTCCAGGAAGCAAATAATCATTTAAAGATCCTTGTGGTGTGGGGCTAGAGGCATTAAACACCACTCGGACACTTTGATCACTAGCCTTTAACACCGAATGATGAGGTAAATAATACATTTTTTCCAACTCTTTGGAGTTTGTAGGGGAAGCAACTATTTCCATGTGACATAACTCCAAATATTCTTGGATAACCAATGAATATTTCTCATATAAAGCAGAATCTTTGAGTAGTTTACGCTCTAATGAATAGAACTGTCTTAGCGCGATATCTCGAGAACCAGAGAACAGTGGTTCTTCTTTGTGAAATGGAAGTGAGACTACATATCTACCAGATTGATCTCGATAGTGAGTATCAACAAAATAGTTTTCACACAACTTGTCAGTCTCTGACATTGCTTCAACATGAGGTACCTCTTCAAGTTGCCAAAATTTACTCAAAGTGCTGTCAAGAGAATTTTATAATGTAAAAAAACTATGACTGTCAGGATTTACCATTATTTTCCCGTCCAATAGAATAAATGGAAAGATTGAAGCTCCCAAAAGAATGTCAATACCACTTGGCTTTCTGAAAGAAGGATCAGCCAACTTTAAGTTTGACAGATAATCCCAACTTTTGTGCTCAATGGAAGAGCTTGGTGTGTTAACACAAATTGAGGGTAAAATAACTGAATCGACAGTAATAAGAGGTTGGTTGCAACCAGAAGTGCTAAGATCAAAAGAAGTATACCCTTTTGTTGTACCCACAGCAGTATCCCCTAAGCCCTGTATCTCAATACCTTTTCCATAACTTCTTAAGCCTAACCTATGAAAGCATTTCTCTGTAATGACATTTACTTGGCTCGCACTATCAAGCAATGCTCGGCATGTTTGAAAATTACCATACCTATCGGTGACTTGAAATAGTGCGGTGGCCAATAAAGTTGAATCAGTTTGCTGGATTGTAGAGAAATTAAATGAGAAATAGCTTTTATTATGGCTATATTCCCCAGAGGATTGATTGTCTTGAGTTGAAACATGCATATTATTAGTGGAATTATCACTAGTTTGAGATTGGACATTAGGTTTTTCAATTGAATTAGAACCCCAATGGAGTAAAGCATGATGTCGAGATTGACAAATTTGGCAATTAATATTGCTAGTGCATTTCCGAGTGACATGTAAAGAACTCAAACAGAGAATACACAACCTATTCTGTTTGAAAGTTTGAGACAATGATGTGTTTGAAATTAACTCTGTGTTTCGGACTTCCATTGTCTATATTTTATTTATACACGACGTTTCGATCAGTAATCTCTGATCGTCTTCAGGTGCAAACTACTTTGAAAGTTTGAGGCAATGATGTGTTTGAAATTAACTCTGTGTTTCGGACTTCCATTGTCTATATTTTATTATACACGACGTTTCGATCAGAGATTGTACTGATCGAAACGTCGTGTATAAATAAAATAGACTATGGAAGTCCGAAACACAGAGTTAATTTCATAACCTATTCTGTTTTGCTAATGTATAGCGTTCATGAGGACTTTTTGAATTAAAAATTGGACATTTTGGAATTAAGTGTTTATCGTGACATCCAAGAATGCACTTGACAGGGTCACTATTGGAGACAAAACTCTTTGCATTTTGTGGTTTTGAACTACCAGACTTTTCATTTTGACCTTTGGCAAATTTTGATTTTTGAGTATCAGACGACTCAGGATTTGAACAGGCTAATGAAGACAAAGCTTTGCATTGTTTATGTATATATTTAGTTAAATCCTCATAGGAAGGTATTTCTAAATGACTATGCGCAAGCTCAAATGACTTGGCTGTATGATTATCAAGTTTTGACAGAAGCAAGTTTAACATGACAAAGTTCCACTCCTTTACATTAAACCCCAAAATTGACAAGGCAGCTAAATTTTCCTCAAAGGTGTCTACTAAACGTCGTAGCGACAGATGATCATCAGATCCCACTTTAGGTGCATGAAAAATGTTTGTCCAATATTCAGACGCAAGCAGCCTTTTATTTTGATACCTGTCTTTCAAGGCCTGGTATGCAACTATATAATTGTTTTCAGTCATACGGACAGTTTTAAGCAAGTTAAGTGGCCTACCTATACAATGCTTGATAAGGAATCCAAATTTTTAAATGATCGGCATGCCTGGGTCATTATGAATTAAACTATCATAAAGGTCAATAAATGTGGGCCAATCTTTATAATTTCCACTAAAAGGGGGAACATCCACTTTATAAACCTTTGGATTAGTGGTCATGTTAAACAAAGTTTGGTTTAAAGGAGCAGGACTTTGTGTATTCTGTGGAAAAAGATCCAAAAAAACAGCTTTTACCGAAAAATATTTTTCATCAAAATTACACCGTACTTTATCTTCTGACTCCAACAATGCATCAGTCATTTGTGTAGCAGAAATAATCAAATGATGATTGACTTCAAATTGAGCTTTTATGTCTTCAATCCCTTCAAATCTTACTTTAAACAAGGACCGTTTAGTAGAATCGCTAAGGGCCTCTTGAGAACAATCATAGATCTCAGTTAACCGATTTATAAAAAATGGCCCGTAGCTGGGTCAATGTTTTTGACATATTTAGAGTTTAATATATTGTGAAAAAAAAGAAATAATCAAAAATATTATAACCAAAAATATATTTTGGCAATTCCAAGGTGCAAAATTAATCTGTTTATTTCAATAAATCACACTCAAAATGCAAAAAAAAAAAGTGTTGCATCTGCAGATAAAACGAGGATTCTATGCAAAAACAAAAAAAAAATCAATAAAAAAAACTGGTTTTACCCAAAACACAAATGGCCTTGAGTGGAAATATGTCCAGCAACAGAACAAAACAATAATTATTTTATTAATATTTCAAAAATTGGTTCAAAGATCCGGCTCGAAGGACCATAAAATATGATAAGAATTGAGCTCATCAATATTTAATTTTAATTATTAATAATTTTACCTAAAGTGGCGCAAAAGAAATCTGGATATCATTTAAAGCATAAAAAAATAAAAATACGCAACTGAATGAGAAGAAATACCTGTTAATCCATTCTAGTGATACCCAGAGTGCGCACTCAGTCTTTAGGGCTCTTCTGGGGCTGAGCCTGTTGGTAGCGAGATGTTGCTTCTTCCAAGTTAAAAATCAAAAGAGCTCGATTTCTTGATCGGCAAAAGTGAGGTTAGGTCCAGTTGTCTACCTCTGTACAATGGACCAGTCAAATTCAGTTGTTTTGCATTAATAACCGCGAGTGGCACATTTTAATATAATTCTTTTAAGCTACTTTGGTAGATTTACACCCAGATCACAAATATAGTTTACAACAAAAAAAATGAAAGTTAAACAATTTGTGTATTTTTTAAATTCTGTTTGCCAAATAAAAATCTAATTTTATTTAATCATTAAAAACATTGTTAATCTTTTCTTTTACGGTAACACCTTTTTAATTAAATTCGAGAGCAAAAGAGCTGCATTTAATTCGATTCTGATTTTTCAGCTCAATGGTGTTCTGTATAGTCTCATGTCCAGTCAACATGTCATCGACATAGGTATTATTTAAAATAGCTTGTGAAGCCAAAAGAAAAGGTTGGCCTTCACAGTTAGCAAGTTCGAATAGAGATCTTGTCGTCAAAAAAGATGAGCTTTTGAGACCATAAGTTACATTTTGCAGTTGAATACATCGGAGAGGACCATTTGTTTTATGTTAGTGATTAAAACATTTTCATAGGTTCTAAAGACATAAAATGTCAAATAACTCGTTTTAAACTAATGCACCATAAAGAAAGTGATTCATGCATTTTTTGTTTTTGGACTTCATAGATCCGTCAAACACAACACGAAGTTTAGTAGTTTTCTTGTCTTCGTGAATGACTGAATGTTGAGACATAAAGTAAACGGAACCGGTGTTAAGACCATAAGTGCTTAAATGAACAACTTAAACGTGGCCCAAATCCAAGTACTCGTCTATGAATTTTTTTGTATTGAAGAAAAAGCTCAGGATCGATTTTTAGACGTTTTTCGAATCTTTTCAATGCAACTGAGACAGAATAGCATAAATTTAAACAATTTAAGTCTTGTTTCAAAGGTAATTTAACTTTATATTTTTTATAAATTATTTCCACAGAATTGTTAAAATAATCTTCGCAAGCGTCTTGCTCGCTATTATATGCTCTGGAGAAACTTCTGGCACTTTCTCAATTTCCCAGAACTGTGACATTATTGTATCCATTGGTTGACAGCACAATAAAGACTATAAAGTAGTATTTGAGTTTGGGATAGCTCCGCTAGCTATAAAGTGTATTTTGCAATATCATGAGTTTCATTCAACCTTTTCCGCAAGTCAAAATTTAAAAAACACATCTGTGTTTAGTAAAATATCGATTGTTCCAGAATTATTAAAATTTGTATCAGAAAGCGTAATTCTTTCTGGTATTTTAAAATGAGAAACGTTAAAATTTACTTGTGAAAGGGTATGAGTGACTTTTTCGACCACTGAAAACTTGATTTAAGGTCATAATCGTATACGCAAGATTTTAGATCCAACTGAACAGCTTTTGCTTTTTGTGGAGTTCTATTCCAACTACGATAGTAAGGACTTATCAGTGCATAAAGTCGACAGTAACGCACGAAGTTTGAATGGTTTCTGATATTTTTGTCATATAAATATATCATCGGAACATGCTCATATTGTGCCATCCATAAAATTGACAAATTAAAGTTAATGTCGTCCTTTATACACAGCTATTGGTGTATTTATCGAGCTTTTTTGACAAAATGCAAATTAAAAGCATATCCCAACAACTATCAACAGGCATTCATATTTTTTAACGCAAAAGTTGTTGTTTCACCTTGCGAATAAAATCTCTCGAAGCAGGAGCAGCGCACCTTGATATTGATGGTATATCCAAAATTTTGTGAACATGATGACTTATTGTACCTGTCATTAAGCAAAGCCACTGTTTATTAATTAATTAAATTAATTAAAGTTAAAGGTTCACCTGAGATTTTAAATAACACAACTTTTCAACATCACTTTTGCGCTCGTCCCTGTCAACTAAAGCACTAAAAATATCAATATAAGATTTAAAAATAAGGCATTGATGCTCGACAAGGTGTCAAAATATCATCATCAAGGGATCACCATAAAACTCATCAATGACTGAAATTTCAGCTTGAGCGTCTTCAATTTTTTCATAGAGTTCAATTAGTAACTCTTTATCAGCCGACATTAATTAATGCCTTTTAGGACTCTAAGGCTCATATTCTGTTGCACTTACCTGGTAGTCCTAGTTATGAAGTCAATTGCCAGTTTTTTCTTGGCTTTAAGCCTCTCCATTTATATTTTTCGTGGTATTTTAACTTTTTTTAAAAGCTCCCTCAAACAAACTACGAAATCGAGTATACAAAACAATAAAATGAAACAAAAAAACTCATTAGAACTAAGCAAAAACCATTAAAACTGGTAGTTAAAAAAGTAAATTTTTTAACAAAAAAACAAAACAATTTTCCTAAAATTGTGTTAAAACACCACAACAAAAGCCCAGTTGGTTTAAAAGTATTTTTCTGGTACCACTATCTATCGGTAACCAATCAAAAATAGGCAGGTTTCGATAGTTTCGCCATCTATTACTTGTAATCCAAAATATCGATAGTCATCAAAATACTTAAGAACAATTTTGTTAAGCTGCCATCTAACGGAGACCAGTCAAACTAGTGGATGTAAATAACACAGACATCTTTAAAAGTGCATGCGAAGCTTAAAAAAATATTCGATTGGTTGCAAAAATTGTTGTTTGACCGCAAAAATGTATTTAATTATGGAAATCTTTTTGCTATGATCATGCTGGAAACCATATAATTTTACCAACAATGATTACAAATTGATTACAAAAATTAACAGCGTGATGGTTGCTGAATCAATCTATCAATGTGTCAAAATTGTGTGACATTTTTATCTTTTTGTTATATATATGCAAGGCAACCGCTATAAAAATGGTAAAGTTTTTAAAAATACAGGCTGTTGGAATCTATTTCCAACAGCACTCACTTTGGCAACACTGGGCACTGATCCTACAATGGATGGAAAGTCCCAGTATAAAAAAACAAACCGTCAAAAAACTATCATTCTTAAGGCGTCAAAAACGGTACTGCAAGTGGGTTTCCAACATATCTTGAGTAAGTTGCAAAATATTATCTGTCATCGTTAATGAACCAAACGTCAGGAGAAAAAAAGCACATGTTCAAAAGCAAAAACGAACTTGGGACCGTCCTTCTGTAACACTGAAATGTCAAAAGTTTGAAGCGTTTTTTGACAGCTTTAAGAATAAGGGCGCAAAGGTTATGAGCAAATCATCAAACTGTGCAACTTTGCCCTAACCTTTTCGTATCTCTTACGGCTATTTTTTTGAAATATACAGGGTGTTCCAAATCCGATGTTCACCATTGGGATCTCGTAAACCCCAATGGTGAACATCGGATTTGGAACACCCTGTATATTTCAAAAAAATAGGCAAAAATTGTTTGCACTAAAAACTTCTTGAAAAAAAAAATCTGTTTTTATTTAAAAAAAAAACATTCCAAAGTTTAGATGTTTCTTTAAGTTATAATATGTGCCTCAATCATAAACTAGTTATAACCCATTTTTTTTTCAAGGGTTATAACCCTTAATCTAGGAGTGAAAAAAACCAAAATGAATAAATAGTTTCGGAGTTAAAGGCAAATACGTATTTAAATTATTGTTTTTTTGTCCCGTCCATCCCAAAAGAAAAGCTTAACAAGTTTATGGTTTACAAAAATCTTCAACATCAAAATCCCTTCGCTTTTAAATCCGATGGTTCAAATTAAAAAAAAATATATAAATGACTAAATCAAATTTCTCAATTTTTTCTCATCCGCGTCCGTCCATCCGAAAATTTGAAGTCCTGCCCTATAAGTTCTGGTTACAATTTATTGTTTGTTACTATTGTATTGCAAGTTATAGGCCCGCTTACAAAATGTAAACTTTTAAAAATCCCCTGGTAAACCGAACACGAATAAATGGCCTAAAACATTCTGAATATTAAGTCTAAGTTTACCTGCGCGACTTTATATTCATCGACAAAAATCTTTCTTAAGCGACTGGCAGACCGGGCAATAAAATCTTTGACGCCGCAGTCCACGAACCCTTTGACCAATTTCAACCAGAATTTTGGAGCTACGGCGACTATATCCAAGTGATGAGTTGGCAACAGAGCAGCGACGGCCACCATTTCTGCATGTTGCTGATTTAACCTTTCAAATGAGCACAGTGTCCTTATGCATTCCATGACTACATGCAAAGTAGTCGTGAAGTTGTTCTCCTTTTCTGAATTTTCAGCAGAAAAAATAATTTTGTCTTTATCTAGCTGTGTTCCAAGCTCGTCCAACAAGGCTTTAGATATTTCCGGTCCTTTGCTTTGATTCAACATACGTTCCACTTGTTTCCGGCAGTCTTTTCGCGTCTGCACCGTGCCGTAGAGACAGCAATAAAGTATGGCTTTATGCAAAGGTTCTGGTTTTTTGGCTATTTTAGTATTGTGCTTTAACAACAGTTCGCAGAATTGAACTACAAATACGAAATCTAAAAACAAACAATAATTAATAGAAATAATAGAATTTTGAGCATTACCTCTTACCTTTTTTGAGGGAATGCTTGAAATTCTATTGTTCTCTTTCTCTATTAAACCCTCGTAAAATTATTTTTAAAGATAATAGTGCTGTTAATTTCAAATTCTCCGGACCAATGGACCAATTCAATATGGAGTCAGTGTGAAAAAATTTATCCGATTGAATTTGGAATGGAGTGTACTCGAGAGTAAATATTACACCACAAGTATGTTATAAAAGCCATTGTACGTGAGGATAGAGTTTTCGGCTCACGTCCTAGGTTATCTGAGCAAGTAATGGCCCTTTACATAAAAGTTGTGGCCTGTATTTTATCGACGATTAGGGAGGGCACGGGCAGGCCCGGTGGCTAGGCCTTATGCACGCCCTATAAATATATAATAAAAATACGTATCTGAAAGACTTGATATGTATAAAGTTGTTGTTGAAAATGTAATTATCAATCTAAATGAGAAAACCGTGTGTCGCTAGCTGCTACGGTTCTTGAATTGAGATTTTTTTAAAACTTTCACTTTCCCTTTAACCGTCTTTACAACTCCATATCGTCAAAAAAATAAATCAACTCAAAAGAATTTTGGTACCAAATTTGGTAAAAATTGGTTTGGCGGCTTTTCCGTTGCCGTGTCCCAGACAAGTTTTTTTTGCAGATCACAATAGCCGTCATACTGGTGTAAATGACTAAAAATTATACCACAAAGCCGTTTATGCTCAATCTATCAAATCCATAACAGCCGTAGATAACATGCGTTGTAGTATTTTGACAAACGCGCTTGTGTTATAAGAAGTTGTCTTACACCGGTTTTACCGTAAAAATAATATAAATAAAAATTTAACTCGACTAAAAAAACCACACATTAACATGTCAAAAACTGAACTTATTTAAAATGTTGTTATTGGAGTAAATTCTTAAAAAGAAATTGCAAAAAGGGTATTTTTTATATTTGGCTTAGTAATACCTAATACCAAAAGCTAAAATTCCAGTCGAGGATCCCCCATTTTCCGACCCCAGAAACCAAGATGGCGGCTGTCAAAGTTAGGAGAAAATGTGTTTTCTACGTTTTCAGAAAAATCAAATCGAAATCATTTGGTTAATGGTGAGGAGGTCTGACTTAATCCAAAAATATAAAAATAGTTGAAATATGTCACTTCAAAACAAAATGGCGGCCAGATTTCCTTTTTCTTCGATTTTTTTTACTTTATAAGCGGGTGCAAAGATGACGCTTGATATGTCAAAAATATAAGAGACCTTATTAATCTATAAACAATTAAAAAAAAAAAAAATTAAGTAGATGGATGCTATTAGCGACGAGTTCGTTTCTGCTACCATTTTTAAAAACATTTGATTTGAGATTTGATATTCAAAATGGCAGACAAACTATCCAGAAAAAAGTAATTTTCCTGTGTGGTATTGTATTTATACTAACGCTATGCTATAATTTGCACTAAATCGAGGACGCTTGTCTCAAAAATTGCAAAAAAAATGTTCCATATTATTCAAAATTAAGAAACGTTGTACGTTGTTTTCTTAAGTTAAACGCAAAGCACTTGCACTAAAAAAAAGTGACATATGTCATTCAAAAACCAAGATGGCGGCGCCTAAAATTAAAAAACAACTTTATTTTTTTGTTCGTTTACATTTTTTCACAAAAGTAGTTTTAGAATGAGCTAAAATAGTTTTAAATTTGTGTCCAAAAAAAATTAATTTTTCGTAAGTTAAACTAAAAACACTTGGCAAAATTGGTCAAATCACGTTTTAAATTCTCTCAAGAAAAGCAATTGAATTGATTTTTCCCAACCGAATAATATTGTAATATGTCTAAATAATATACAAAAATATTTAAAAAAGGGATTTAGCGAAGGTGAATAAATGAAAAAATCAATGAATAGCGAGCTTTCCCTGAAAAAAAGTAATGGTAACCGTAGATCCAGATTTCGCACTTATGGTGCTCATCAGTACGGTGTTAGGAATTGGGAGATGAAATGATGATGAAAAAATCTAACACAGAATTCATGTAAAAAACAAAGCTATCAAAATACAGAATCGGCAGATGTACCTTCAGTTTGAAGGAAAATTAAGCGTCTCTACAGAGACAGATATAATTATCTTTACAGATATCTTAAGCTCTAGAGTTTATAAAAAAAAAAGTAATGGTAACCGTAGATCCGGATTTCGCACTTATGTTGCTCATCAGTATGATGCTAGGAATTAGGAGATGAAATGTTGATGAAGGAATCTGACACAGCATTCACGTAAAAGAAAATTAAGCGTTTCTACGGAGACAGATATAATTATCTTTACAGATATCCTAAGCTCTGAAGTTGATAAATTTAAAAAAGTGATTTAGCGAGGGTGAATAAATGACAAAATCAATGAATTTCCCTCAAAAAAAGTAATGGTAATGGTTGCTTGTTTATTTCAGTCACCGCCATCTTGATTTGTGAATGACATATGTCACTTTTTTTATTTTCTGCGAAGTGCTTTGTGAAGTTGTGTTTAACTTAAAGAAAAAATTTAGAAAAACACTTTTTTACTTAATCGCTCGCCATTTTAACTGAAGCATTAAAATATGTTTTTTCTTACACAAAAATTTAAAACTAATTTAACTCATCCTAAAACTGCTTTGGGTTGTATAAAACTGCTAACGTGCAGAAAAATAATGATGTTTCTTAATTTAGGTCGCGGCCTTCTTGATTTAAGAAAGGCTTGTGTCATTTTTTTTGCAATTTTTAAGACAAGCGTACTGGATTTAGTGCAAATTGATATATTGCATGGCGTTAGTATAAATACCACACCAGAAGGGGAAAATTACTTTTTTCTCGATAGTTTGGCCGCCATTTTGAATATCAAATTTCAAATGTTTTTTTTTATAGTTGAAGCAGAGACGAGCTCATCGCTAATAGCATCTACTAAAAAAAATGTTTTTTTAATGATGTCTATAGGTTAATAAGGTCTCTTATATTTTTGACATATCAAGCGCCATCTTTGTATACGCTTATAAACTCAATTTTTTTTTTTATTAAGTGATCAAGAAGCCAGTCAGTAGCTTTAATATGAGACATTAAAAAAGATAATCACTTAAAAGGTAAAAAAAAACTAAATTTTTAAAATCTGGCCCCCATTTTGTTTTGAAGTAACATTTGTCAACTTTTTTATATTTTTGGATTAAGAAAACATAGAAAACACATTTTTCCTAACTTTGACAGCCGCCATCTTGGTTTCTGGGGCCGGAAAATGGGGGATCCTCGACTGGAATTTTAGCATTTGGTATTAGGTATCACTATGCCAAATATAAAAATATATACCCTTTTCGCAGCTTTCTCTTGAAAATCCCTACGAATTTACTCCACTATGTTTAAAACTACTGGTGAAAGTTTATGAAACCGATAAAATTTTTTACTACACAAGTACGGGTTAAAATTTAAGACGTAGATAGGTCTTAAATTTTATGTGTATATGTATATATGCTTGTTTCACTGAAAATTTAACTGAGTTTACGTAGTCAATAAATTTCGTTTACATACAGTAAACACAAAACCCCATTTGTCTAACAGCTCTTATTAGGAAGGTTGTATGTGCTTATCACTTAAAATGCGTGCGATTGAGATAGTAGCAAACTGTCCGAGGACATATAGAATAAAAAAATTGTTGGGAAAATGTCTTTGAAAACTCAATGAGAAAGAAGTACTTACTATTTTCCCCAGCCAGCGACAAAAACTTTTCCGAAAGAAACACCTGTTTATCCATATCAAAAACGGTATTCCACATATTTGAAAAGCCACTCTCTCCGCCGGCTTCTTTAAGTCTTAACAGGAACAATGCTGCACACAAGCCTTCTGATACCGCCAATGGTTGTGTCGATTGGAAAACAGCTTTTTCCACCGATTTCTCCAAAATTTGAACAAGCGGAGTGCTTTGAGCGATATTTTGTTGATTAAATGTTGCCAGCATACATTGGATATAATATATTTTTACCAAAGAGGTGGAGGTTTTTAGATTGAACCCATTCTGAAAATTAAAATAATTTTTAGTTTATATTATGATTTAAATTTTGCCAATTTTAAAAAGGATTTTGTTTTTTTTTTCTGTACGTTAGCTTTGTTATAAAAAAGTTCCGAAAATAAATTTTAAAAAAGCAATAGTAATACTAGAAAAGTAAATTTAAAAACCCCTAATATTTTTTTAAGTTTTTTTTAGGAAATTTTTGACGAGACTATTATCAGATAAATCCATTAAAATATAAAAAAGTGTCGTTTGAAGGTGGAAGACAATGTGGAACTTGAGAGTAAACTAAGAGTTTTAGAACTTCAGTTTTCTTGTCTGTATTGCACCCGTCGACTTGTAAAAAATCTAGATTAACAACTGTCAGATATAAGCCTACCTTAAATGCATCAACAACAATTTTTGGCACATCAGTAAACTTACAACTCCATAAACCGAACATCTCAAGAGCGGTGCAAATGGTTTTCTCGTGAACTTCCGATTCGAACACCTTAATAAAATGTTTTGCAGCGGTTTCAACCAATGACTGAAAATTATCTTCTGGAACAGCATTAAAACTGAAGTTTCCTGCGCCCTAAAATTAAGATGTACTAAAATATAAAAAACGAAAACATAGGGAGAGCACCGATATAGTTACTTTCCTAACAAGCACGAAAAAGTCCCAACAAAATCAGTGAGACGAACGACGCGAAGTGTGAAAGACACTTTGCGCAAGTGTAAAACTACATTAGCAAAGCCACGCCCCCATTGGCTAGAATCTTTAAAAAAAAAGACATGTAAGACATTCTATTCCGCCTTTTTTTAATTTATGTTAATCAACAAATAAATACATTTTAGAGATGAATTAAATTATATGTGGTGTTAATCTTTTTGGCAACTTTAAATATCCAAGCTTGCCTATATTACCTTAAGAACTCCAATTTTATGTTCAGCCACAGTAAGTTTCCCATTTGAGCCATGATAAACTTGAAACACAATTTTTAGCAACTCCTCTAAAACTTCTTTTTTACTGACTTTTTCTGCCAAATATTTGCAAGCAACAATAGCGTCATATCGTGTTCTTTCTTCTTTCGAATATAAATTTGCTAAAATGAAAGTCTTTGACTCATTAAAATACAAAGGTATAAACCCCCATTTGCATAGAAATAAAAAAGAAATCAATAAAAAAAAGTTTATGTTTTAAACGAGGCCCGTTTTTACGGTAGATGCGACGACAACACAGCTGACTGCAAACATTGAGTATGTGGGTAAAAACTACGGTAAAAAGAATTCAGTCACTAGAGGACGTTAGTCATTTTAAAATATGAAGAAATGAGGATGAATGTGTGCCACCCCTTACCCCTCTTCACCCCACCTAACTCCAGTCTTCATCTCCACCACTTCCACCACCACTACTTTAATATTTTGGCTAGGAGGCAATTTTGTATATCAGTGGCGTGTTTTCTCATATAACTTTTATCCTCGCCACAACTTTATTAATTTTGGTGATAACACTTTCCTGATCCAATAATTTATTTTTTAGCTAGGTGGGGGATGACATACACATAAGTTGTAGTAAAAAATATTGTATTGTCTCTTTAGTTTCATATTTTGTTAAAGTGACAATTAATATAATTTTTTAAGATTTTTGTTTAAATTTTGTTAAAAAAATAAAATTAGTGGTTTTATTCAGTTAATTTCGATGTTTTGGTTTTATTCAGTTGATTTTGGGTGTTTTGTTTTTCAATAAGAAGTACGAAGATTTGGTGACTTGTAGAGGAGTTGGTTATGGATATGGATGTTAATAGTGTTACGGATTCTCTAAATCTTAACGAATCTCTTGTTGAATAAACTAGTGGGCTCCAATATCAACAACTTTATTGTAAATTATTTTTACAACAAGTATTTAACTTTTCTTAGATCCTCACTACTTGCTAACTAAATTAAAACTTATCGCCGGCGCGACGGCTCGTGCTCGCCCCTTGATGATACACGCACTTAGACTATTTGCGAACCGCCTCGGTCCTTTGTAACGCCCCGCCCACTCTCATATATAACGTAGACTACAACATAGGTATACCAACCTCGTAATAAATTCGTACCTGAATAAATAAATAACTATAACAAAAGAACACTTAAAACTAAATAGTCTAGTACAAAATTAAATGTATAACTCGAAACCCTGCCCTCCTCTTTAGGTTTGATCGTTCAGATCAATAATTCCTCGAAAAGGTTAAAGCCTATCCAGATGTACTACTTTCATCTCATCTTTAGGACTTCTATGTATATTTTGCAAATAATTTTTAATATGTATATTTTACAAATAATTTTTAATTTATACATGTTAGAGGCCCTGTATACAATTTTTGACAGGTATTGTTTTACCAGAGGTAAGCAACTCGATTTGGCAGTTGTTGGGGAAATGTTGAAAATTTTGTTGTGTTTTGGCAACCATTGGAAATATATAATTTTGTCAGTGTCATTTTTTGGATTAATAAACGTAGGTGATCCAATTTTAAATTTGATTATTTACATGCGGTTTAAAAATCGAATATTGCGGTATAAGCAACTGTAAAAATACTCGCGCCTACGACTTTGTATTGCTCCATTGTCCAATGGTAAAAAACTCAAGAAAAATGGAAAGAGATCATGCATATACAAAACTGGAAAATTAATAAAAATATTATTTTAAGAAAATGAGTAACAAAAAGATACATCAATAAAATTTTTATATTTTACCTACTACTAACATTTCTTATACCTGTGTATCTACCTCATGTTTTTTTTGTGAAAGTTTGACATATTTTACTAACCAAAAAAGTCATCTTCATTCAAAAACTGTCTGGGGAAATTATCAAAAGAGACAACAAAACATCAGTCCTTTTAATAAAATCGGTTTTCCATGTAAATATAAAAAAAAACTAGAAAGAAAATTTTCTTCCAGGGAGTCAAATTCTCTCGCTACTATACATACATACATTGGTCCAAATCTTCGGTTTAAATCGGTTTCCCTTACTTTTGCCCGATATTGATCGAAAGTAATTCTCTTAGTCAAGACCAATAGAATTACTTTCGATCAATATCGGACCAATGAGATGCATAGTAGCGAGAGAATTTGACTCTCTGGGAGCAAATTTTCTCTTGATTCAAGAGTAGACGCACTGATAAAACAACAACTGTCAAATGTATAGACGGCATATGTTCTTCTACTGAAAGACAAGAATTTTTCTAACAAGTATTAGAGAGCTTCTGGCCTACAAGACACCCTGTACAGTAGGTATTATTTAAGTTTCAGCTGAGAGTTTAATTTTGGACGCAATGAAAGTTGGTAGACTTTCAATATTTGTCATGTCACTTTTCTTACTGTTTCTGTTACCGCGATATAAATTACGTGGCGCCAAATTTAGTCATCATTAAGAATCCCACCTATTCTACACTGAATAAAGTTAAGGGCCTTCGCGGGTGTGCCATGCAAAGGCCAAGAATCATGAATTTCCAAAACTTAAAATTGGTCAGTTTACGGTAAAACAGAGTACAAATAGGTTGCAATTTTTTAATTTCCTTTCCACATTTCGGTAACTTAAACCTAAATTTGACGTTGCAAAAAGGTTAGGCCTCATGCTTTGGTTGGATAGTGCTTTTCCCCAAGATTTAATTTTGTTGAGGTTTCTTTTTTTTATCAACTTCTTCCAATTTTGTGTCCAATTCTCAAAATTTGGTGTCCAATTCTCCAAATTCCGTGTTTATTTTCGTGTCGACTTTTTACAATTTTCTATTTCATTCTCTTCAAATTGTCCAATTCTGTTTCGACTTTTTCCATTTTTGTATCCATCTGTTGAAACTTATTGTCGGCATTTTAAAATTGACTGTCTAGTTTTACTTTCAGACCAGTAGGTTGTTCTTCTAGTAACTTTTGTAATTTTTCCTGTTCTTGCTGTCTCTTTTGTCTTCATCGTTCCTATTCTTCCTGTCTCTTTTTTTCTTGGTCGTCCAATACCGAAGAAGGTCCTGTTCTGCCTCATATTTTTTCATAAAATCTTCCATGGCTTTTGCCATTTGTTCCATCTTTGCTACTTGTAGTCTCGTAGTTAAGCAATACTTTTATGTCAAGTCCCGTGATCAAGTCAGATTTACGCTATATCCGCTGGTTCTCGAATAGAACGCCGCAGAAAGTTATAGAATTTAATGAAAAATTCTTCAAAAAGTTTCTATACTACTAAAGCTGGGTCCTGAACTCAGATTTTTTATTTTTCATCTGGATCCCAAATAGAATGCCGTAGAATATCCTAGAATTTTATGAAAATTTTTTTATATGTCGAATCGGGTGGTGAAGTCGGTTTCTTGTTATCCTTACGGTTCTTTCAAAAATCATGTTCTTGTGTGTCAAATATGGTGGTTTAAATATAGAACGTCGTGGAAAATTCTGTTTTTTTTTGTATCAGATTCTATCTACCTTTTCTGTTTTTGACTAGAACGTCGTGGAATGTTGTAGAATTTTCTTGATTTCCTCAAGCCGGGTCCTACTTATAATATCCTTCCAACTAAATCTTACTTCTGACGACTGTTGTCACGGATTCTCTAATTCTTCACGAATCCTCTAGTTAAATAAACAACTGAGGTCCAAATACCAGCTTTATTGTAAATCCTTTTTATACAAGTATTTCACTTTCTTAAGATCCTTAGTACTTGCTAACTTAATTAAGACTTAACCGGGAGTGCGACGATTCACGCTTATATAGGCCAAGCACGGATGTAGAAACCGTGGATTGTTAGTACCATTGTGGGAAAATCATTGCCGCGTGCCTTCCGCCATTTTCGCCGCCATGTTGTGGAGATTTGTTGGCAACATTGGTTTCCTTAATTTTAAATAGTAGTGTGGGAACACTGACTAGTAACAGTGTCAAAAAATGACGTTTCTATGAAAGGTTATTTTTTTGTTGTCTTTCAATACAAAAACAAAAAAGTAAAGAAACAAGCAATAAAAACCATTTAAAGATACAAATGCTAGAACGGTCACGCCATGAATAATCTCTCTCTCTTGGTCTGGGGACGTTTCGAACAAATAAATTACAACATGGAAACATTACCCCCAATTTATAAACTCAAAGGGTACTGCCAACCATTGCTGCTGGCGCTCCCGCTCAAGAGAAACCTTCATTAAGTTGATCTGAATCTGAAACAGGAACTAAAATGGCTAGGGACAGATATGCGACAACAGTTTATAAATCCGAGGTTGTTATAGGTGAGAAGACAAGAAAAATAAATGAATAGAGGGAGACACTGAGTTTGATAACAACAAATATGGATCAGGTGAAAGCCAGAGCCATGGCAAGCGATCACAAAGAAGTACATCTTTGGCACACGGAGTTTTACAAAATTAAAACAATACTTCATGAGTTTTAAAAAGAACATTAAAATAATTTTCATAGGGATTATAAAATTCAAGAGTTCCTAAACCACCAATTTCATTATGTATTTTATCAGTATATTTTTTTATTTTTCTTGTTGTCATTTCTATGTGATTATAACTTTCTATATGTAATTTTAAGTTTAAGATTTTATTGTCAATTTTTGTTATATTGTAGCCAGTATTTTTTTTTATATTTTAAGACCAATAATTATAAGATGTTTTACCAGTTTACTAGAAAGAAAAATAAAACAATATTTATTTTTTAATCATTATCAACAAAACCTTAATGTTAACATTGTTTAATATCTAAATGACATTTTTAAGACATTCTTAGGTTAAATTTACCTTAATGTTAATTTTTAGGAATACGTTTTGACGCTTATTTATTCAATTGTGACAATATTTCTGATTCTGAAGACCTCAGCATAAAAAGTTATTACTAAGATATCCTTGAGTTTTGGTAAATTTTCAGCATTTGACATTTTTTTGTAGATTCATCTTTCTATCTTTTATAAAGGATGGACAAGGACATTCCTAGAAACCGACTTTCCGTGGGATTTTGCTTGTCTTGATGAAAATCTGTCATTGCCCCATAGTAATCAATATACCCATTTAACTAAAATCAACAAAAATGGTTAAAATCTTACAAAAGTTTTTGTTTTGAAGCACGTTTGTTAAATACTAAGTGGCAATTGTTTTTTTGAAATTTTCCTTTTGAAAAAGGTGATTTTTTGGTCATATTCATTTAATATTTTTTATGTTTGTGATGCCACTGCGAGGCAAAAGGTGAAGCTGACTATATTTTTCTACTACTTATTCTCAGATTACAATTTGGTTTATAAACATTATTCAAATTTTTACAAAAGGTGCAAGACTGATTTTACGGAAAAACAACCGAATACCAAAATGTTTAACTTTGACCGCAGTATCTCGAACACCACAAACCAGATCACTATCAGGTCAATGAGACCTACAACATATGCAGTTTTGAGAAAAATCCCACATCCTTTATAAAAGATAAGGCTACAAAAAAAATGTTGAATGCTGAAAACCTACCAAAACTCAAGGATTTCTTAGTAATAACTTATTAACTTAGAGAAGATATGGTCGACACAGATGTTAGTTAACAGGCTTTTCCGCCAAGGTCTTCAAATATTGTAAAACTCCATGTGCCAAAGATGTACTTTTTTTGTGATCGCTAAATGTTGCTTGCTTGCAAACTCAGTCTCTCCCTCTATTAATTGATTTTTTATTACTGTATGACGTTGGTGCATCTGTCCCTAACTGTTTTAGTTCCTGTGCAGATTCAGATCAACTTAATCAAGGTTTAACTTGAGCGGGAGCGCCAGCAGCTTTGAGTTTATAAATCAGAGGGCAATGTTTCCATGTTGTGATTTATTTGTTCGAAACTTGCATATACTCCAGACCGTTGGAGCATTTTTTGTTTTTTTTTAAATGGTATTATGGCTTGTTTCTCTACTTTTTTGTTTTTGTATAAAAAAAATAACCTTAAAAAGAAACATAAAATTCAATCATATTTTGACACTGTTGACAGTCAGTTCCCACACTATTTAAAATTAAGGAAACCAATGTCGCCAACATAAATTTCTACGGCAGTGATTTTCATGAAAAGTTCCCATAGGTATTAGCAATCCAAGGGAACAGTCCCGACCACTAAAGAATATCCGCGCCAAGATTATTCGCGAACTGCCTCGGTCCTTCACGATGCCCCGCCCACTCTCATATATAACTTAACAAACAAAGGTATATGGGCACACAAATACAACAGTTAACTCTAAATAAAGTCGTTCTTAAATAAATAACAAAAGTAGCAGTATCTAACTAAATGTATAATTCGTAACAATATGTATTATTTAGGTATCAATCGTGTAAGCTTAGGTGCCCATCAATTGGCAGAGTATTGTTTTTACTATATAGAGAGTGTTTGAAAATTCAGTATCAAGATTTTAAGGACGTATTTTTCAAGTCAAAATAACACTTTTTCCTATAAACATGTGACCGCAAGCGCTTCCTTACTGATCTACAGAGTTTAAAAGGTTTTTAAATTTGACGAACTAGAAGAAATAATTTTAATTTTTTTCCGATAACGGTCACAGATACGACAAAATTACAGACAAAAACTTTTCTAAATAAAACAAAGACTTTATTCTGTATTTTAGCGGCGCACCACAATATATATATATATATATATATATATATATATATACAGGGTGGATTATTTAAACAAAACGCTGCTTCTAGAAGGTTAGTACTTGGTTTTATAAAAAAATCCAAAAACACGTCAACTGAGATTTTTGTGCAAGAGCTATAATGAAAAAACTACAAAATATTCTTGAAACTTTGACGTTCTGTAGATCGGTAACGGCGGACACATGTTTATAAAGTTTTATTTTGACCTGAAAAATACGCCCTTAAAATCTTGATACTGAATTTTGAAACATCCTGCATTATCTGGACTGATTACTGTACTTACAAATTAAACTAGGACCAATATCTTTTGCGAAATCGTTCAAATTGGTTTCGATTCCTTCCAAAACTAAACCGACTATCTCTAGTACGATTTCCGGATTCCTTAACACAGATTTTTGAATGGCTGCAACTATTTTCTTCAAATGAGTTTGATTCGCAGACCCTAGCAGTGGAAAACATGCTCTAACTATGTGTGGAGAGGGTGGCACTTTAACTGTTATAAAGTTTTTAAGGAATGCATCGAAAAAGGATTCCTAAAAGAAATAAATAATATTCTGTTGCAAATTATTAATATATTTAGGTACTAGCCTTTTTAGCGTTAAGTGTTTTATTATAGTCTAAGTGATACAGGGTATCCCAAAAGATCTAAAGCCCTTCAATATTTAAGGGAATAAAACTAAAATTTGACATACTTAGAAGTGTATACATGAGCTATTTAGTGAAACAAAATTCAGAATTGCAGCTTACATGCATTTAAAAATTATTAGGCAGTTTAAGCTTGTGATGGGACGTACGAGTAGACGTGGAATATAGCTTAATATTCTGTCTTCCTTTTATCTGTAAGAAACAACTTCCGTTCGAATACAGATATCAAAGTCCAATCTGCGGTGTAGCGTTGAGCTTTTTCATCAAGCTCACGTTTTTAGCATGTATAACCTTCAGAACAGACGCAAGCTTACGTCCCATAACATCTGCTCGATGTTGCTGATGCATAGATTTGTAATACGAACGACCGAACCAATGAAAGCAAGAAAAATATGGTACCTCATACGTGTGATGACCAACTGAAACTGTCAATGTTTTTTAAAGAGGTGGTTAATGGATAAGTGTGGATTTTGGTCCACATTTAATCCATGTACCCCTACCAACTTTGTAAAATATTAAACAACAAAAACTATAAACAAATAATTTTATGGGTCAATTTCCTCAAAAAAAAAATCTTTACAAATAAGGGAGTAATAGACCCCCTCCCAAAATTAGACGTTGGCTTCGCAAATATGTTTGGAAAACGGTTTAAAATTTTTTTGATTATATTAATTATATTGTAACGCACTCCGTCAGAAGGGTCCTTATTCAACTCGCAGATGAAACTCGATTCTTCGGTGATCTGGCTAAGAAATTTGTAACAAAATAAAAATATAATTTCCTCAAAAGAACCTCTAACTGTAACCGTAAGTACCTATTTATAAAAATTAGCAACACGCATCAATTTCCTACATAAATTCAACTCAAAAACCCTTACTACTTTGTAACAATATTTACTTCATCTTACCAAATATTCTGTCAAAGCATCTGATTTGTCAGATAGTCTTTTTACCAAAGTCGAAGCTAACACAACCATGTATTGATTTTGTTCTAAGCTTACTAATGTTCTAAGGTATAAAACATCACTTTCCGGAATTGTAGACCATAAACTGTTTAACTAAAAAAAATACAATAATAATAATTGATAGCTTACTCAGACCAACGCCATCTCTAATAAAAAGCCATTTAAGAGTATAGTCTTCGCTAAAAAAACGGTCCGATGCAGAGGTATTTTTTGCCCAAAATTTTTCTTAGCGAAGGAATTTTTTGATAATTTTGGTATCGTTTTAAAGATAAAGGATAAATTTAGGGTTGTCTAGTGGTAGTTTTTCGATTTTTTTTGTTATTTTTGTACAATATTTTTTTTCAGCACTGTACACACGGAACCAGAATCAAAAAATGAAAAAATTAACACTAGACAATATTGGTGTAAATATGACATATTTTGCCCATTTTCAACACTGTACACACGGAACCAGAATCAAAAAATGAAAAAAATTAACACTAGACAACCCTAGATCTAATCTTCATCTATCAAACAAAACAAAATTTGAACAAAAAAATTTGTCGCCTAAATTTAGGGACAAAGTAACCCTTACAAGCGAAATTTACGAATTACAATTCTATACCGAAAGTGGCAGGGCAGAGAAACAATTTATAGGCCAGTCAAGAAATGATGTACATGTAAAAAAATTAGATTGGTGCTGTAAATTATTCATGTTTATTTAATTAATAAATAATAAATTATAAATATTATTTATTAAATCTGAGTAATCTTTGAAATAAATAGTTATTTTTAAAATTTGTTTAGAAAGATAAATATCAATTTTTTGTGTGCTTGCTATAGTTACTATTGTTCTCTTCTTTTAATTGCATCGGTCTGAGAGAGATCAAGCTCACCAGAAAATGCTCACTCTGCACCCCTCTGCCCATAAAATATAAGTATCTCCTTGATATAGTTATCCTTGACAGATATACAGGGTCGAAGGGTGTACAGTCGGGTCTGACAGGTCATAGTTACTATAGTAAGCTCACAAAAATTTGCCACTTTTTCGTTAAATCACAATGTAGGTAAAAAAATAATGATCTTATTTTTATATGTGGTGTGCGTTATAGGTTCGGTGAGAAAACAATGTTAAAAAAAAAACTACGTTCGTGGGGAGTGACTGAGAGGGTTGATATATTTGAAAATTCATAACTTTTGAACCAAAGCTGCTAAGAATATGCAGTTTTCAAATTTCGTTTTCAAACAAAAAACAGGCGTGTACAAGTTACTGTGGCACATGTTCTTTTTTATTATTTATCGTAAATTTTGTTTATAAAATAGTTTGTTGGTAGAGTTGGATAAATTCGCACAAAAAAATCAGAGGGGGGAGGTGAGGATTTTAAATTTTCGACCAGATTTCAAAAATTATGAAGTTGAAAGCTCCTCGGTGGGGGGGGGACGTACCATCTAGTATTTCCGATTTTGTTCAAAATTGGTATATAGCGGTTTTTGGGGTCGAGGATTACGAATTTTCGATCAGATTTGAAAAACTATAAAGTTGATAGCTTCTCGCTGAGTTAGGGGGGGTACCATCTAGATCTACGATTTAGTTCAAAATTGATATATAGCGGTTTTTGCAGTCGAGGATTACGAATTTTTGATCAGAATTGAAAAACTATAAAGTTGATAGCTTCCGCCTGAGTTGAGGGGGGGGGGGGGGGTACCGTCTGGTATCTTCGATTTCGTTCAAAATTGATATAGCGGTTTTTGGGGTCAAGGATTACGAATTTTCGAGCAGAATTGAAAAACTATAAAGCTGATAGCTTCCCGCTGAGTTGGGGGGGGGGGTACCGTCTAGTATCTTCGATTTCGTTCAAAACTGTTATATAGCGGTTTTTGGGGTCGAGGATTACGAATTTTCGAGCAGAATTGAAAAACTATAAAGCTGATAGCTTCCCGCTGAGTTGGGGGGGGGGTACCGTCTAGTATCTTCGATTTCGTTCAAAATTGGTATATAGCGGTTTTTGGGGTCGAGGATTACGAACTTTCGATCAGGATTGAAAAATTATAAAGCTGATAGCTTCTCACTGAGTTGGGGGGGGGGTACCGTCTAGTATCTTCGATTTCGTTCAAAATTGTTAAATAGCGGTTTTTGGGGTCGAGGATTACAAATTTTCGAGCAGAATTGAAAAACTATAAAGCTGATACCTTCCCGCTGAGTTGGGGGGGGGGTACCATCTCGTATCCCCGATTTTGTTTAAAATTGGTATGTAGCGGTTTTTGGAACCGAGGATTTCGAATTTTCGATCAGAATTGGAAAAACTATGAAGTTGATAGCTTCTCGCTGATTTGGGGGGGTACCATCTAGTACCGCTATATAGCGGTTTTTGGGGTCGAGGACGACGAATTTTCGATCAGAATTGAAAAAATATAGAGTTTATAGCTTCTCGGTGAGTTGGGGGAGGGGGTACCATCTAGATCTTCGATTTCGTTCAAAATGGGTATATAGCGGTTTTTGGGGTCTAAGATTACGAATTTTCGATCAGAATTGAAAAACTATAAAGTTGATAGCTTCTCGGTGAGTTGGGGGGGGTACCATCTAGATCTTCGATTTCGTTCAAAATTCGAGGATTACGAATTTTCGATCAGATATGAAAAACTATAAATTTGATAGCTTCCTGCTGAGTTGGGGGGGGGGGTACCGTCTAGTATATTCGATTTCCCTCAAAATTGGTATATAGCGGTTTTTGGGGTCGAGGATTACGAATTTTCGAGCAGATTTGAAAAACTAAAAAGTACCATCTAGTATCTTCGATTTCATTCAAAATTGGTATATAGCGGTTTTTGGGGTCAGGAATTACGAATTTTCGATCAGAATTGAAAAGCTATAAAGCTGATAGCTTCTCGCTGAGTTGGGGGGGGTACCGTCTAGTATCTTCGATTTCGTTCAAAACTGTTATATAGCGGTTTTTGGGGTCGAGGATTACGAATTTCCGAGCAGAATTGAAAAACTATAAAGCTGATAGCTTCCCGCTGAGTTAGGGGGGGTACCGTCTAGTATCTTCGATTTCGTTCAAAAGTGGTATAAAGCGGTTTTTGGGGTCGAGGATTACGAACTTTCGATCAGGATTGAAAAATTATAAAGCTGATAGCTTCTTGCTGAGTTGAAAGAGTAGTCTAGTATCTTCGATTTCGTTCAAAAATTGGTATATAGCGAATTTTGGGGTCTAAGATTACGAATTTTCGATCAGAATTTAAAAACTATAAAGTTGATAGCTTCTCGGTGAGTTGGGGGGGGGGGGTACCATCTAGATCTTCGATTTCGTTCAAAATTGGTATATAGCGGTTTTTGGGGTCGAGGATTACGAATTTTCGATCAGATTTGAAAAACTATAAAGTTGATAGCTTCCTGCTGAGTTGAGGGGGGGGTACCGTCTAGTATATTCGATTTCCTTCAAAATTGTTATATAGCGGTTCTTGGGGTCGAGGATTACGAATTTTCGAGCAGAATTGAAAAACTATAAAGCTGATAGCTTCCTGCTGAGTTGGGGGGGGGGTACCGTCTAGTATATTCGATTTCCCTCAAAATTGGTATATAGCGGTTTTTGGGGTCGAGGATTACGAATTTTCGAGCAGATTTGAAAAACTAAAAAGTTCATAGCTTCCAGCTGAGTTGGGGGGGGGTACCATCTAGTATCTTCGATTTCATTCAAAATTGGTATATAGCGGTTTTTGGGGTCAGGAATTACGAATTTTCGATCAGAATTGAAAAGCTATAAAGCTGATAGCTTCTCGCTGAGTTGGGGGGGGGGTACCGTCTAGTATCTTCGATTTCGTTCAAAACTGTTATATAGCGGTTTTTGGGGTCGAGGATTACGAATTTCCGAGCAGAATTGAAAAACTATAAAGTTGATAGCTTCCCGCTGAGTTAGGGGGGGTACCGTCTAGTATCTTCGATTTCGTTCAAAAGTGGTATGTAGCGGTTTTTGAAATCGAGGATTTCGAATTTTCGATCAGAATTGGAAAAACTATGAAGTTGATTGCTTCTCGCTGATTTGGGGGGGGGGTACCATCTAGATCTTCGATTTCGTTCAAAATTGGTATATAGCGAATTTTGGGGTCTAAGATTACGAATTTTCGATCAGAATTTAAAAACTATAAAGTTGATAGCTTCTCGGTGAGTTGGGGGGGGGGGGTACCATCTAGATCTTCGATTTCGTTCAAAATTGGTATATAGCGGTTTTTGGGGTCGAGGATTACGAATTTTCGATCAGATTTGAAAAACTATAAAGTTGATAGCTTCCTGCTGAGTTGAGGGGGGGGGGTACCGTCTAGTATATTCGATTTCCTTCAAAATTGTTATATAGCGGTTCTTGGGGTCGAGGATTACGAATTTTCGAGCAGAATTGAAAAACTATAAAGCTGATAGCTTCCCGCTGAGTTGGGGGGGGGGGTACCATCTCGTATCTCCCATTTTGTTTAAAATTGGTATGTAGCGGTTTTTGGAATCGAGGATTTCGAATTTTCGATCAGAATTGGAAAAACTATGAAGTTGATAGCTTCTCGCTGATTTGGGGGGGGGGTACCATCTAGATCTTCGATTTCGTTCAAAATTGGTATATAGCGATTTTTGGGGTCGAGGACTACGAATTTTCGATCAGAATTGAAAAACTATATAGCTTCTCGGTGAGTTGGGGGAGGGGGTACCATCTAGATCTTCGATTTTGTTCAAAATGGGTATATAGCGGATTTTGGGGTCTAAGATTACGAATTTTCGATCAGAATTGAAAAACTATAAAGTTGATAGCTTCTCGGTGAGTTGGGGGGGGGGTACCATCTAGATCTTCGATTTCGTTCAAAATTGGTATATAGCGGTTTTTGGGGTCGAGGATTACGAATTTTCGAGCAGAATTGAAAAATTATAAAGCTGATAGCTTCCCGCTGAGTTGGAGCGGTACCATCTCGTATCTCCGATTTTGTTTAAAATTGGTATGTAGCGATTTTTGGAGTCGAGAATTACAAATTTTCGATCAGAATTGAAAAACTATAAAGTTGATAGCTTCTCGCTGAGTTGGAGGGGAGTACCATCTAGATCTTCAATTTCGTTCAAAATTGGTATATAGCGGATTTTGGGGTCGAGGATTACGAATTTTCGATCAGAATTCAAAACCTATAAAGTTGATAGCTTCTCGGTGAGTTGGGGGGGTGTACCATCTAGATCTTCGATTTCGTTCAAAATTGTTATACAGAGTTCCTAAGCAAATCCTTAGGGGGCCAAGCAGCCGTGTATAAGACGCAGACAAACGGAAAAGTACATTAGGCAGAAAAGGATGGGCATGGGGCGATGTTGTCACTACATCTTACACGTAGTAAATCCATTCCAGGTTGTTGTTTTGTAATGTTTTCCATTTTCATACCTTTAGGACTGGAATAAAAATTGTTTTTGCTCGACTTTAATACCAAACTGATGAAAGATATCGTAAAAAAAATATTTTTCGGCTTTTCATTTTGTAACCATTGTCCTTACGCACTGTTTACAGGCTGGGGACTGAGATACATGCAAATGCCTAACCTAAAGCGTTCATACACGGCCGGAGAAATCGACTGAGATATTTCCGTAGAAACTTTATCAAGCAAATAGGACGGGTTGACGCCTTCGAACGTCCAACCCGGGTTTTGCACTTTGATTCGAAATCAAAAAGGAGGAACAGTCAGATGTGGGGCCGTGCACAAATTACGTAACGGTGATTTTACCAATTTTTGACCACCTCCCTATGTAATGTTTTGTAACGGTTTGGCACGCCACTCCCCTAATATTACGTAACGATTTCAAGACCACTACCCCCCCCCCCAAAAAAAAAAAACTTTTCACTTATTTTCATTCCAAATTTTCTTAGTTTCACACAAATGCAAACGCTATCGAAAACCCCCCTCCCCCCTACGTAACGTTTTGTAACCCCCCTCCCCCCTATGACCATTACGTAATTTGTGCACGGCCCCTGTAGTCCCAGTGGAGGAGGGCGAGAAAATTGATATTTTTTTCTTAAAAATTATACTCTTTAGACCTATTTCTTTGCGTTCCCGAAATTACGTAATTTTTGAAAAAAAATTGTAAGCGGCGCCATTTTTATTTCGTGCTTGGTTTTTCTAACATTTTTGCGTTCGGCTAATTTAATTGAAAAATTTTTGCCTGCGGCGCCCTTTATCTTCTCACTCGAAACCAAGATCCCCCGTTTTAGGAAAACTGATCCCGTCTCTGTTTCTAAATTTTTTCGAATAAAAGTAGAGTATGACCATGGGGGAAATAATTTTTTTCTACGGTATGACGAAAATTTCGAGAAAGTTGAAGAAAAAAATAAAAAAAGTGGCAGAGCTCAAGTTTTTCGTAAAAAAAAAAACGTTTTTTTGTAAAGAAACAGAGCAAAATAAATCTTTTCACCCCTTTTTGGGTGTTACAAATATTGACAGCCCCTTATTTTTCGCTTTTACCCTCCCGCTAGTTTTGAAGAATTGGTTCGCTACATGTTTCGAGATCATGTCATAAAACACCTCGAAAATATCAAATGTAGTGTAGGGCCAGCTTTATTTAAAATCAATAATATCGCAAGCAAAAACGTCACGAGTATATCGCTCAGTATCGTAAATAATGGACTCTGCCGCCTCCTTTAAGCAAGAAAAAGCTGTGGTTTGGACCTGAAAACATCTAATTTTTAATTAGATTAGATATTCAAATCTGTCCCCTTCTTGAGCCTCACAATATCCCAATCTATTGTAAAACTCTTGGCGCGTACCAGCCAATATTTCAGGGGTGATAGAGTTGCCCGCCTCCAAAATTTTCGCCCTCAACTCCTGTATAGTCGTAGGCCGTAAGTGAGGGTGTAGGAAAATTTTGTCGTGCCAACAACCCCATAGGAAAAAGTAATTTGGCGCAAGATCTGGTGATCGAGGAGGCCATCGGATATTTCCATACGTGGAAATAATTCTATCACCAAATACCTGACGAAGGTAATTTGTAGCCTGGCGTGAATTGTGGGATGAACAGCCATCTTGCTGAAACCACAATTCGTCCAAATTTATGTTGAGTTCCCTCAAACCGTAGTAAAACCTGGTGTTGGAGAAGATCAAAATATTTTTGGCTATTCAAATTCCCTTCAATGAAAAAGGGTCCAATAATGTGATCCCCGACAATACCGCTCCAAACATTTAATTTTTGAGGATGTTGCGTTCTCACACTTGCGTGCAGATGTTTATTTTCGCGGGACCAATAGCGGCTATTTTGTGGATTGTGAGAGCTATGAAGTTCAAATGTCTTCTCGTCACTAAACAAAACTTTTGATAGGAAATTTTCGTTCCTGTCACATTTATCCCTCATAACCTCACAATATTCTAACCGGCGAAAATAATCACCTGGTTGCAATTCCTGCGACTTCCCAATCTTAAACGACTTGTAGCCGTATCGGTTTCGTCGAACATGGTTCATGTGCCTCAACGTAAGCGCATACCATTTCGTCTCGTTCCACCCTGTGTGGAATAACGGGATGCTCTGGTATTTCGCCGTCGTGGTAACACTTTCTACAACCATTTATGCACCCGTACCTTTCAAAACGATGATAAATGTTGTAGACAGTTTGAGCCACAGGCACCAGTCGATCTGGAAACGCAAAAACAAAGCCAATGACCTCGTCCGCACCGTCACTTTTTATGTAGTTTTTAATAATAAAAATCTTTTCTTCTCGAGTATACGCAATTTTAAAAACACAAAATTTACGAAACTGAAGCGACTCGAAAGGAAATAAAAATGCAATGCCTGTGAATCCCAGTTTTTCCTCGATCATCTCATGGTGTGGCCGCCATCTAGCGGAATTTGCAGACATCTTGTGAACGGTTATTATTGCAACTATGATTTATGCTCACAATGAAAGAGTGGCGACAATTTTTTCTCATGAAAGCAGTCCGGAGATAATAACAAATATATATATATTTTTATTTTTATTTATTTGTATCACCCCAATCAAATATACCTGTTTCTTTTGTGCGCGCAGAACTTTCTATGCCATTTCTGTTTGATTTATTGAAATCCTATCCCTAAGGAAAATCTTAGGAACCATGTTTAGCGGTTTTTGGGGTCGAGGATTACGAATTTTCGATCAGATTTGAAAAACTAAAAAGTTTATAGCTTCCCGCTGAGTTGGGAGGGGGGGTACCGTCTAGTATCTTCGATTTCGTTCAAAATTGGTATATAGCCGTTTTTGGGGTCGAGGATTAGGAATTTTCGATCAGAATTGAAAAACTATAAAACTGATAGCTTCTCGGTGAGTTAGGGAGAGGTACCATCTAGATTTTCGATTTAGTTCAAAATTGGTATATAGCGGTTTTTGCAGTCGAGGATTACGAATTTTCGATCAGATTTGAAAAACTAAAAAGTTCATAGCTTCCAGCTGAGTTGGGGGGGGGGTACCGTCTAGTATCTTCGATTTCATTCAAAATTGGTATATAGCGGTTTTTGGGGTCGAGGATTACGAATTTTCGATCAGATTTGAAAAACTATAAAGTTGATAGCTTCTCGGTGAGTTAGGGGGGGTACCATCTAGATCTTCGATTTAGTTCAAAATTGGTATATAGCGGTTTTTGCCGTCGAGGATTACGAATTTTCGATCAGAATTGAAAAACTATAAAGCTGATAGCTTCTCGCTGAGTTGGGGGGGGGCCGTCTAGTATCTTCGATTTCGTTCAAACCTGTTACATAGCGGTTTTTGGGGTCGAGGATTACGAATTTTCTATCAGAATGGAAAAACTATAAAGCTGATAGCTTCCCGCTGAGTTGGGGGGGGGGTACCGTCTAGTATCTTCGATTTCGTTCAAAATTGGTATATAGCGGTTTTTGGGGTCGAGGATTACGAACTTTCGATCAGGATTGAAAAATTATAAAGCTGATAGCTTCTCGCTGAGTTGGGGGGGGGGTACCGTCTAGTATCTTCGATTTCGTTCAAAATTGTTATATAGCGGTTTTTGGGGTCGAGGATTACGAATTTTCGAGCAGAATTGAGAAACTATAAAGCTGATAGCTTCCCGCTGAGTTGGGGGGGTACCATCTCGTATGTCCGATTTTGTTTAAAATTGGTATATAGCGGTTTTTGGAATCGAGGATTTCGAATTTTCGATCAGAATTGGAAAAACTATGAAGTTGATAGCTTCTTGCTGTCTTGGGGGGGGGTACCATATAGATCTTCGATTTCGTTCAAAATTGGTATATAGCGGTTTTTGGGGTCGAGGACTACGAATTTTCGATCAGAATTGAAAAACTATAAAGTTTATAGCTTCTCGGTGAGTTGGGGCGGGGTACCATATAGATCTTCGATTTCGTTCAAAATGGGTATATAGCGGTTTTTGGAGTCCAAGATTACGAATTTTCGATCAGAATTGAAAAACTATAAAGTTGATAGCTTCTCGGTGAGTTGGGGGGGAGTACCATCTAGATATTCGATTTCGTTCAAAATTGGTATATAGCGGTTTTTGCGGTCGAGGATTACGAATTTTCGATCAGAATTGAAAAACTATAAAGCTGATAGCTTCTCGCTGAGTTGGGGGAGGGGTTCTAGTATCTTCGATTTCGTTCAAAATTGGTATATAGCGGTTTTTGGGGTCAAGGATTACCAACTTTCGATCAGGATTAAAAAATTATAAAGCTGATAGCTTCTTGCTGAGTTGGGGGGTACCGTCTAGTATCTTCGATTTCGTTCAAAATTGTTATATAGCGGTTTTTGGGGTCGAAAATTACGAATGTTCGAGCAGAATTCAAAAACTATAAAGCTGATAGCTTCCCGCTGAGTTGGGGGGGGGGTTCTAGTATCTTCGATTTCGTTCAAAACTGTTATATAGCGGTTTTTGGGGTCGAGGATTACGAATTTTCGAGCAGAATTGAAAAACTATAAAGCTGATAGCTTCTTGCTGAGTTGGGGGGTACCGTCTAGTATCTTCGATTTCGTTCAAAATTGTTATATAGCGGTTTTTGGGGTCGAGGATTACGAATTTTCGAGCAGAATTGAAAAACTATAAAGCTGATAGCTTCCCGCTGAGTTGAGGGGGGTTCTAGTATCTTCGATTTCGTTCAAAATTGGTATATAGCGGTTTTTGGGGTCAAGGATTACGAACTTTCGATCAGGATTAAAAAATTATAAAGCTGATAGCTTCTTGCTGAATTGGGGGGTACCGTCTAGTATCTTCGATTTCGTTCAAAATTGTTATATAGCGGTTTTTGGGGTCGAGGATTACGAATTTTCGAGCAGAATTGAAAAACTATAAAGCTGATAGCTTCCCGCTGAGTTGGGGGGGTACCATCACGTATCTCCGATTTTGTTTAAAATTGGTATGTAGCGGTTTTTGGAGTCGAGGATTACTAATTTTCGATCAGAATTGAAAAACTATAAAGTTGATAGCTTCTCGCTGAGTTGGAGGGGGTACCATCTAGATCTTCAATTTTGTTCAAAATTAGTATATAGCGGATTTTGGGGTCGAGGATTACGAATTTTCGATCAGAATTGAAAAACTATAAAGTTGATAGCTTCTCGGTGAGTTGGGGAGGGTACCATCGAGATCTTCGATTTAGTTCAAAATTGGTATATAGCCGTTTTTGGGGTCGAGGATTAAGAATTTTCGATCAGAATTGAAAAACTATAAAGTTGATAGCTTCTCGGTGAGTTAGGGAGAGGTATCATCTAGATCTTCGATTTAGTTCAAAATTGGTATATAGCGGTTTTTGCAGTCGAGGATTACGAATTTTTGATCAGAATTGAAAAACTATAAAGTTGATAGCTTCCGCCTGAGTTGAGGGGGGGGTACCGTCTGGTATCTTCGATTTCGTTCAAAATTGATATAGCGGTTTTTAAGATCAAGGATTACGAATTTTAGAGCAGAATTGAAAAACTATAAAGCTGATAGCTTCCCGCTGAGTTGGAGGGGGTACCGTCTACTATCGTCGATTTCGTTTAAAATTGGTATATAGCGGTTTTTGGGGTCGAGGATTACGAATTTTCGATCAGATTTGAAAAACTAAAAAGTTCATAGCTTCCAACTGAGTTGGGGGGAAGGTACCGTCTAGTATCTTCGATTTCATTCAAAATTGGTATATAGCGGTTTTTGGGGTCGAGGATTACGAATTCTCGATCAGAATTGAAGAACTATAAAGTTGATAGCGTCCCGCTGAGTTGGGGACGGTACCATTTAGTATCTTTGGTATACAGCGGTTTTGGGGTTGTGGTATACGAATTTTCGATCAGAATTGAAAAACTATAGCTTCTCGCTGAGTTGGGAGGGGGGTACCGTCTAGTATCTTCGATTTCGTTTAAAACTGTTATATAGCGGTTTTTGGGGTCGAGTATTACGAATTTTCTATCAGAATTGAAAAACTATAAAGCTGATAGCTTCCCGCTGAGTTGGGGGGGGGGAGTACTGTCTAGTATCTTCGATTTCGTTCAAAATTGGTATATAGCGGTTTTTGGGGTCAAGGATTACGAACTTTCGATCAGGATTGAAAAATTATAAAGCTGATAGCTTCCCGCTGAGTTGGGGGGGGGGTACCATCTCGTATCTCCGATTTTGTTTAAAATTGGTATGTAACGGTTTTTGGAATCGAGGAGTTCGAATTTTCGATCAGAATTGGAAAAACTATGAAGTTGATAGCTTCTCGCTGATTTGGGGGGGGGGTACCATCTAGATCTTCGATTTCGTTCAAAATTGGTATATAGCGGTTTTTGGGGTCGAGGACTACGAATTTTCGATCAGAATTGAAAAACTATAAAGTTTATAGCTTCTCGGTGAGTTGGGGGGGGGGTACCATATAGATCTTCGATTTCGTTCAAAATGGGTATATAGCGGTTTTTGGGGTCTAAGATTACGAATTTTTGATCAGAATTGAAACACTATAAAGTTGATAGCTTCTCGGTGAGTTGGGGGGGGGGTACCATATAGATCTTCGATTTCGTTAAAAAAATTATGCTTGTTAGGCCATTTTGACAGCTATCGATTTGTGAATAACATATGGCGTGGCAACTTCACCTAAATACCAATTTTGAACAAAACCGAAGATACTTATAGATGGTACACCCCTTGTGTTCGACGAGCTGTCAACTTTATAATTTTTGAAATCTGTTCTAAAATTTTTAATTCTCCGCCCTCAAAACCCCAACAAGAAATCTGTGATGATTAGATTGAACCCCACCCCACCCTTCGGGCAACTGTTAACTTTATAATTTGTGAAAGTTGGGAAAATTCGTAACTTTCGGCTCCCAAAACTCTATATACCAATTTTGAACAAAATCTATTGTACTTAGATCCCCCCCCCCCCCCGAAAAACTGTTAACTTCATAATTTGTGAAATCTGAACCAACATTCGTAATTCTTGACCCCCCAAACCATTTTATACCAATTTTGAACTAAATCCAAGATACTTAGATGATACGCTCCCCTCCAGAAGCTGTCAACTTAATTTTGGAAATCTGGTTAAAAATTATCAATTTTTACCCCCCCCCCCCCCTCAACTCAGAAAGAAGCTATCATTTTTATAGTTTTTCAAATCTAGATACTAGATGGTAACCCCCCAACTCAGCGAGAAGCTAGCAACTTTATAGTTTTTTTAATTCTGATCGAAAATTCGTAATTCTCGACCCAAAAAATCGCTATAAACCAATTTTAAACAAAATCGGAGATACTAGATGGTACCCCCCCCCCCAACTCAGCGAGAAGCTATCAACTTTATAGTATTTCAATTCTAAGCGAAAATTCGTAATCCTTGACCCCAAAAGCCGCTATATACCAATTTTAAACAAAATCGGAGATACTAGATGGCACCCCCAATGAGCATTTTTGTCTATATAAAAGTTACAGCAAATAATATAAAACCTTCATAAAATAACCAAAAGTTATATTATTTAGTGTTGGTGATAATTTTATAACTCTAATATATTTCTTAAATGAGTAAAAAGACTTGAAAAACAACTGTTCAACACCAGCTTATAAAATTAATGGTATATAGTAATGGATAGAAAAATAACATATAGATTTTATAAAACTTCCTTATGAGCTTTTTACAACTGTTCTAACAACACTACATAACAAATTAAAGGTTTTTATGGATTTAGAAATACAAATTTTCCATCTTTCTTCCCTTTGCTTGTTATAGAAAGAAAAAGAAATATACTTTTAATAATAATACTTTTTCTTTTTACAATAAAAAAATTTTATAAAATGGTGTTTAGCAATCTTCTAAAATAAATAAAAATGAAAGTGAGATAAGCTGTTTGTATACTATAGTCAAATAAAAGCTGTTTTTCAAGTCATCCTACTCCGAAAATCAGCTGCGGTCCCGTGTGTACTGTATAGTTTTCGAATACACTCACGTAAATTTCATGGGCCCCAAAAATACTTTGAGAAATGGGAAAAAAAATATTCATTTAAATATCAGTTTTTTTTTCATACACGTTTTTTTCTTTCCTGGGACAAATATAGAATTTTGCATGTTGTTCTTAACCCTAACAAGCAATATTTCGATTGAAACACCATGTTGAAACCCCATAAATAACGTTTTTATTTAGGCCAAAAACCTATTTTTGTAATTAAAAATGGCCAAAATTTCCGACAATTCTATAAAAAAAACAATACAATTATACCACTGTTTACCTCGTCAACACTATTTTATGACCTTTTTAAAAAATGATGCTACTTGGAACAAAGGGCTGCAGATGGCGCAGTGTTGAACACTGATGGTCCGTTTTCTGCGAGCTTAACATAGTTACCATTGTTCGCTTTTCCTAAATGCATTCCTCAAGAGATCCAGCATACTACACATACCAGGAAAAATACCCGCCTGCACACACTTCAAGCCCGCATAACTGTCAGAGGTAACTATCTCAAGAATATAGTTAGATTGCGGGATCGAAGGGTGTACAGGCGAGTATTTTCCGGGGTGTTCACATTTGCCGTCGACCAGCAGTATCACCGTATGCGCTCGACGTTTCACGGTGCGTTTTGCGACCTTAACACGGTTACTATATTGTTCTCTTTTTCTAAAACACGGTTCCCATCTATGCGTTTCTCATTCGTGGGTCCCCCGAATCAAAACACGTATCACGTGGTCTAAGCGAGATTTGCCTATACAAGTTCATGTCGGACCACGTGACGAGTTTTTTGAGTCAGGGTGACTGCGCATGGGAAACGCTGGTGGGAATCGGGTGCAAAATGCATTCGATCCCGATATCTGTCATCGGCAACTATCTCAAGAAGATTTGGATCTGTTATCTCTCTCAGATTAATGTAATTAAAACAAGATAATAATGGTATGGTATCTCGCAAAAACACGCCTTTTGATGTCGCAAAAACGCTCCTTTTTATTTCGCAAAAACGCGCCTTTTGATGTCACAAAATTAACCTTAAAAAATCTTGTTTGTTTTGTTATTATAATTGCCAAAATAAATTAAAATTGTTTTTTTTTGTTCTAAAAACAGTTGTATTATAATCACTATATAAAGAAATTAATAACAACATTATAGAAAACACCTTATGGGCAAAAAAGGTTTATGAATGAGTTCATAAGAATATTACAGACACCAATTTATATAACTATTGTGTGTGAGTTCCCAAGTTTTTATAAGTGTCTCTCGAAATATTTTCAATCTTATCTTATATAAATTTGTTGTTGGTTAATTAAGTTTTATAAGTGGTTGGTTAATAAGTTTTATAGGTGGGTTGACAGAAAGATTTCAAACACCAATTTGTATAACTTTTGTCACTGATGACTTAATATTTTTATAAATATGTTGGTGGAAACATTGTTAACAGCAATTTATATAACATTTGTTACCGATGTCTTTAATTTTTATAAGGATGTCCGTGGAAATATTGTTAACGCCAGTTTTATGTTACTTTAGGGTACCATCAATTTAGAGCCTTCAATAAAACAAACATACAAACTCAATTCTTGTAGGAAACTTCTAAATACCCTAGGGTATCAATGGAACCCTCTTTATAATAATTATATAAATATGTCACGAGAAGTTTCTGAAAATGCTCATTGGGACCCCCCCCCCTCAACTCAACGAGAAGCTATCAACTTTATAGTTTTTCAGTTCTGATCGAAAATTCGTAATCCTCGACCCCAAAAACTGCTATATACCAATTTTAAATAAAATCAGACAAACTAGATGGTACCCCCCCCCAAACTCAGCTAAAAGCTATCAACTTTATAGTTTTTCAATTCTGATCGAAAATTTGTGATCTTCGATTGTAAAACCCGCCATATACCAATTTTAGACAAAATCGGAGATACTAGATGGTACCCCCCCCCCCCCAACTCAGCGAGGAGCTATCAATTTTAAAGTTTTTCATTTCTGATCGAAAATTCGTAATCCTTGATGCCAAAAACCGTTATATACCAATTTTGAACGAAATCGGAGATACTAGATTGTACCCCCCCCCCCCTCCCCCCACTTCGGGGATCTTTCAAATTCATTGGCCGGCCCTGAATGTGATAACCGCTTTTCGCTAGCTGATACGGTTTGTAAGTGAGAATTTTTATTTATAAGTTTATTTTTTTGAATATGTCAAAACCTACGGCTCTGACAAACTTCGAAGAAGTACAATTTTTGTTGAAAGTGAAATTAATTATCCATTTACATGTGAAAACCGTATGTTGCTTTTCCCCTTAGCACCATTTAAAAACTAATCAGCCTATCGCCTGGTGCTAAAGAATTATCGTATCAAATTTAGAAATCGGTTTACCGGTTTTTGAGTTATCGTGTCCCAGACAGTCAGACACCATTACAAAATTGGTAATTATTTAGTATGTGAAAAATTTCAGGACTTAACTTTAACCAACTCAAACCAACCCAAAACAACTAAAAAATCACAATCCAACCGTCCCTGGCAGCCCTTTTTGCATAAAAAAATCAGACGTCGAGGGATTTGGTGTCTTAACGAGTTACTAGTAAGTGCCTCTACAAAGAATTTTCATCAAATACTGAAAATGGTGTAGAAAATTGTACACTACACTCCTTTTGATGCACACATTTTTGGTTATAAATGGCAAAGAGTGAGAGAATGTAATAAAATTCCACTTTCATTGGAATTCAAGTTTATATATTAACTATCACAAAATTTTATATTTATTTCTCTTTTGGACAAAAATAACTTATTTTTAGTGGAAATAAAAAAATGCCCACCCCAGTACGCTCGATACTGGTACGGTTTGAAAAAAAATGCTATTTTCTGCTATATGTATGTATGTATGTATTACAACAATATAAATTATATAGTAAACAATATTTGCAACCAAAATAAAAATATAGTAAAGGCAAAATTAAGAAGTCAAAAAAAATTGTACTTTTTTTCGGGTTGAAGAAAGTCTAAGTTTACGTTTAAGACTTTTTCCAGCAACATTTTCAGAAAACAAGACACTTGTTCATACGTAGACACCAAAAAATAATTGTCTCTCGAATCTGCCTGTTTGTTCTCGGATCACGGCCATTCCGTAAGCTTATTTCTTTTCTTTAGACACAAGAAATTACTATGCTTCTCACTCGACGTATCTGATCTCTCATTGGATAAGAACACACAAGGCCCGGCGCGCGAAAGGTGCGAGATTCTCATTTAAATACTGTATAAAAACATAATTATTTGTTTTATAAATTTCTACCCTAAAAAAATTGTCTAATTTGAGGGCATGTGGTGTATTACAATACAAATAATTGTCAGAATAATAGTATAGTAGTATTTAAAACATAGAAAAAATAAAAGTCATGATTTATTTAGATGCTTATTTGACTGGCCTATAATCACCTGCAGACAAGGAGAGTATCTACGCACACACAAATTTTAGGTGTGGGAGGCCTTTCCGTGCCCCGCGACTGGTGACGTCACGCTCGCCCCAAGACCTCGTTAAAGACTACACTCTTAACTCATTATTGGTTTAATATCGTTTGGCCCACTATCGCGGCCATACTGACACCAAAATGACAGAATACCCTTGTTTTACCTGTCAATTTTAATATAAAAATGGCAGTAGACTAAAGGACACTTAAGCGATAGAAGTCAACTGACTTTTTAATTGAGACGCTGTTGCTCAGACATGTTAGTGGGTTGAGTCGGGTTAGGTTTTTTCTTTTTTTTTATACTTGAACTTTCCATCCATTATAGGATTAATGCCCAGTTTTAGCCAAGTGACTTGACTCCGTATCGGCCTGCCGCACGGAAGATCTCGGGTTCAAATCCCGGCAATGTGCATGGAAATTTTGTGCTTGTCTTTAAATTTGCAAATAACTTGGCTAAAACTGGCCATTGATCCTATAATGGATGGAAAGTCCCAGTATAAAAAAAAACTTATTGTGAATATGTATACCGTTTAAAACCAATAATATATAATTTAATCAAAACTAGTGGGCCAAAATTTTGTATTTACTTACCACCTGAAATCCTTTAATTCTCTTTTTAGAATTTCCACAAGCCACTGAAGCTGAAAGTAGATTCGCCTGAGCAATAACAATTTGAGAGATACTGCTTTTAATTTGGTCTTGTCCGTGTTTCCAACCTTTCTCAACCAATATGGTCGTCCATTTTAAAACATAGAGCGCCGTTTTACTGGTGCTTTGTCTAAAAAATGGTAGTTTACAACAGATATTTTAAATTTACGAATTAATTTTAAAATAAAAATTGTAAATAAGTAAAACGAAAATTTTAATAATTCACGTTTTATTTTTAGAGAATATTATACCAACAAAGGCCAAAGGTATATATTACCAGCTTTTCTAAAATAAAAATAAACACTCAATTTGTCCCCTTTTTAGCTGTTGTATTGACAAGTTTTTGAAGAACCTGGTATGTTAATTAGCTTAATAGATCTTTTTGAGAAGTACATAGAATATACATCATGGAATTTTAAAAAACTTGTCATTTTGTATTACTTTTATGTAGCGCTAAGGGTACCTGTGTTTAGGTTAGAATTTAGGAAGAGGAATGTCCACAACTCCACAAAAATAAAAAACTTCAAGATTTTGAAGAAATTTTTTTAAGATTTTTCTCCGACGTTCGTTTTCTTTAAAAAGGCATTTTCAATGAGATCTGATCTGGTAAAAGTACCCTAAAGGAACAAGCAACCGAAAACTACGTGGAGGCAGTTAAACTTTAAAATTTATAGATTTTTAGAGGTCCCGGGTTCAAATCCTGGTCGAGGAAAAACTTTTTTCCGATTTATTCCCTCACCATTTGCCCTCTACGCCACAAATCTTTTCTGTAAATTTGTTAGGGCGCTAAATTTTCTCTTTATTTTTTAAAATTTATTTATGTCTCCTAGACCAAAATAGTTAAATCTTACTATTTTTATTATACTAATTAACAATCCGCCATGCTAATTATGATAATTACCTATCTGCTCTTAATGTATCGAAAAATTCGACCATCAAATGATAGAGCAAGAGTTCAAGGTGTAAAATATGATGGATGGGTAACCCTCTCCATTTTTTGATAATATGTGCATTTTCTCATCCTGAATACGAAATGGACAATCCTGTACCTTAAAATTGTGGATAAGACACCAATCCAAAGGTGGGCAATTTAGAGGGGGTAGGGTAACCCCCACCATTTTCACATATATGATGTAGTAGTACCCCCAGACCAAAAATCAACTACTGTGCCGGATCACATGCATGGATAAGGGTTCGGCACACCTCTCTAAAAATACCCACTTTTAGAGTGGTGTGCCGAACCTTTATCCATGAATTAGGTTCGGCACACCAGGTGATTTTTGATCCATCACGTGACCTCTAAAATTGGCCACGTTTGGATTGGTGTGCCGAGTCCTTATCCACAATTTTGAGATACAGGATTGTCCATTTCCTATTCAGGACGATAAAATGCACATCTTATCATTGTAGGATGACAAAAACGTGGATTTATTATACCAATTGTACAGGGTGTCTTCGACTCTCCTTTGCGACGCCAAATTTCAAGAAAATATTTTTGGCAAAACCCTCATTTCAATATGTCACCCCATCTTCCAGCTACGGGGGTTTTTGAAAAGTCTGCATTTTGGGATAGGCCCTATAACTTCTTTATTTATGATTATATCTTCGTAGTGTTAATTGCATTTTTGTAGTTTTTAAACTAGAATTTAATTACCAAATCAGATTTCATGAGTCACTTTAGTTTTTGAACACAAAGTTGGTATTTTTGTTATGGAATAGCCTATTTTTTAAATATTTTGAATGATTTTTGAATTTCCTTCAAATCGGATAAATAGTTGTCGAATTAGTAAATATTTTCATATATAAAAAGTTATAGAGCCTGTACCAAAATGCAGACATTTAAAAAGCTCCCGTAGCTCGAAGACGGGGTGACATATTGAAATACGGTTTTTACCCAAAATCTTGTCTTGAAATTTTAGCCTCGCAAAGGGGGGGTCGAATTCTCTGCCTCCTCTAGAAGTACCCGAAACTCCCCAAAATCATCGAATTTTGGACACTCTGTACATTATAAGGTGTTTAAATACAAAAGTAAAATACCACGGTTTTGTTATTTTACTTTTGAGTTAGTTTGGCTATGGTCGTTCTGTGCTCGATGTGGGACTATTAAAATCGTGAAATTATGATTTTTCTCAATTTTATCAAAAATGAGTTACTAAGGTTCCAAAACACCTTATCGACGAAAAAAAAAAGTTGTCTGTCGATCTGTTGTCTGTCTGTATTATTATACACGATAACTCAAGAACGTCTTAATCGATGTTAACAAAATTTGGTACAAAAATCCTCTAGCGGCTGACCATGAACTGATTTAACTTTTGGGTAGGGTGGTGGGGGGTTGAAGAAAGGAAAATGGGGATAAAATATTTAAAAAAATTGTAACTTTGCAACAAAAGCAAGTAGCAATATACGGTTTATAGATTTAAGTTTCCATGAATATGGACTACAAATTTTGTTACAAAGTCCAAATTCGTGGGAGCTTTAGTTTCCGAGTTATTTGAAAAAACGTTAAATATATAAAAAAATTATAACTTTAGAAGTAAAGCAACTATTGATATGCGGTTTTCAGATTTGGTTTTAGTAAATATTACCCAAAAATTTTGTTATAACGTTCAAATCTTTCAAAGTTACAGTTTTCGAGTTATTTTCATTTCCTTTCCGTGCTTTCTAGCACCAATTTTTCCTTCTAGGATACACTCCTACGAGAGGTAAAATTTATCTGCACAATTTGATTTTACTTTTAAACTAAATATCTCAAAAACGAATCGATATTTTCAAAATTTTTACACGATTGTCAAGACATTCAGGAGACCTTAAAAACAAGGTATCATTCGACCCACTTTCCCTATTCAAAATATAGGGGTAAGGTTTACCCCTCAAAAGGGATGCGCGCTATAAGAATTATAAGCCAAAAAGTCTCCCCTTTAAAAACAAAATCGATGTGTTTCAGCATTTTCTCAAATTCTTCAGTTTTTGAAAAAATCCAGGTGAACCCTTTTAAATGGCCAACCCTATATATATATTCATTAGAAATTATAAATAAATAGTAATATTTAGAAACTCTGAGTGGAACGAAAAGTGTTGTGGGTTCAAGTAAGTCAAATATTTTAATATTCTGCATGGTAAAGGGTTTATACTCGATCTTTATACACAAGAAATTGCAAACGATACCAGTACACGAAAATTACTTAGGGGGCATAGCGTATTCCGTGAAGATTTTACGAAACCTGTTTTAATCGATTACTAATGGATCCAGCAACACTTATATAGATTTATTAAGTAATCATAATGAAATTGAGGAGTACAAGTTGAGGTGACAAGACCTGACCCGACACTTACTTGGATCATATATTTATTAATCGAAAAATACTTTTGAAAACATCGTCACCTAACTTTTTAACGATCGTATAACTGACCATTGCCCTATTGCAAGTAAACTTACCATTTAAAAACAAAATACCGACAGAGAATAAAAACCAAACTAATAAATGTGAAAACAAAAAGTACCTAAACAAAAATCAACTACAACCAGAAACTTGGGACAACGTGTATAATTAATTAAATATATATTTACAGAGCCACTAACAACTTAAAAATAATAACAAAACACATAGAAAAATCGACGAGCATAAAAAAATTCAACGGGAAAACAACCAATAAAACCCACACCGATTCTATTAAAGTCAATAATTAACTATTGCAAAAAAACAAAAAAAAAATCCAACAAACTTACTTTATGCCCAAAACTATAAACAATATAGAACTAACCAAATTCTTGGTAAGGCATACCCCGATTATTATAAAAAAAAGCAAGTAAAAATTTAAAATCACCTGAAAAATTGTGGAAAAATGTTAAAAAAAATATTAAACAAGGAGGAAACAAAAAAGGAAATATTTGAATTTGAGAACAAAACTGTTCGGAATAAATCTAAAATGACTGAGTGTTTTAATGATCACTTTAGCACGATTGGGAAAAAATGGCCGAAAAAATTAAAATAAATCCAAATTTTACATTTCCTAAAAAAAACAATCCCAAGTCAATTGTCAAAAAACAATTCGTTCTTTAGGAAAATGGAAATCTCCTGCGTTACAATACGTTACGTTACCATTAATTTAAATTACAAGTTATTTTCCAGTGGCATTGAAAAAAGCTGTCATCAAACCAATACGCAAAAGTAGATAAAAAATAACGTGTTAAATTACAGGCCAATTTCAGTACTAAAGTCTGTAAGTAAAAAAAAATTGCTAAAACCAGAATATTAAGTTTCTGTGTTAAAAACCATATTCTCTCAACAAACCAATATGGATTTAGGGAGGGTATTTCGACGGAGGATGCCTAGGCTAGACTCACTACTCAGATTTATACCTCTTTAGATAATGGCGAAAAGATTCTTTCAGTGTTTAACGATTTGGCCAAGGCATTCGACACCGTTCACCACAACGTCCTTAAAAAGTTTTTGAGGAATTCTGGTATCAAAGAAACCGCGTTTAATTTTTTGAGAGCTACTTAACAAATATAACCCAGTGCGTAGAAATAGAAAATAAACTCAGTGCAGACAAATCAGTTGATATGGCTTTCCTCAGTATTTTTCACGTAGGTTCTAGTTTATTGTTACAAAACTGTCGTTAATTTTTTATTTTATGCATACAAGGTGTTACTGAATGAATGAAAATAAATAAATTATTATCAGTTTTAATTTTAAGCAGGAAGTTGGTATACGTATAAAAACCCATAGTTTTTTTTATTTCTTGATAGAATTTCTCAAATAATACATCGGTTTACAGACAATATATAGAAGTTCAACGGTTTTTTAAGAGGCATAAAACTTTTGGAGATCCGCCATTTTGAATTTTTGATAAATGTAATTTTTTGACATATTTGCAAAAAGTCTATTTCATTACCTTTGCAAAATTTTATTTTGGGTTAAAATCCGACAATAAATAAAAAATTGGCAGTTAAAACTAAACAGTTCGGTATAACCTATAATTAGTATTTTTTCATCACTTGAGTGTAGTTAAACACAAAAAAATAGCCCACCCCACCTAACCCACCACAACCCAACTCCCTCCTTTTTCCCAATTTATTTCTTCTTTTATAGGAGGTTACTTACCTACACTAATTTTTCAGTATGAATTTCTCAAAATGTTTTAATTTCTTAATGATTTTAGTTTATTAACTTTCTTCTACAATTTGCGCATCTCCTACATACATATAAATTAATTATTGATATATATGTTTTATTTTTATCTTTAATTTCTGACAACCGAATAATATCAGTTCGTTCCATTTATAATTCGGTTTTTTTTTGTGATTTTTATATATATATGCGTCATTCCACGTCAGATTTACATCCCAATTTTGAATTTCTTTCAATTGTTTTCAAAATAATATTTTTTTTTTCAAGATATGATTTTTCGAAGTTTATAAAATTGAACATTTTTTAATCACTGATAACTCGTAAACTATTTGATGTATGAAAAAAATTGTCGAATAATAAAAGTTGCGTTTTCGTATGAGCTTTCCAAAAAAAATTTTAAAATATTTTTTTTGTTATTTAACTCATATATTCTGCAATTTTTATAAACAAATTGAATGTTTTTTAACTTGGACCAATTTTGTTTGTTTTTTTTTCTCTGTAAATATGTAGAATCATATTGGGAAGATTGTGTAAAAATTTCAGAGTGGATCTACAAATTCTTTACGAGATATTTTAATTATACGAGGCCCATCACAGGCGTCTACTATAAAGTTGTTTCACTCGCGGCTGAAATACCCAGGCTAATCCTCCTTGGATTTTTACCATATAATTAACTATGGGTATGAGATACTATAACGGCCCTGCCCTTGCATTTTTTTGAAAAAAAAAGCCGTACGATAATAACTCTCTTGATCAAGTTGGCCTCGAATAGGCTGCGGCAGGCATCCGCAGTAGATTTTTCGCCTTTGGCCTTGCCCTGATTTTTTAAAACCAGAGGATAAGTTGTGCAATCCTTGCAGGATAAATATTGGAAATGATATTCGTGAGTACATGTTCAGTGTCCGTCGCATTGCTTTTCATTCATTATTTTTCATTCACACATTCGTTATATTGCGTCTAGAGGCGTTTTCTCGCTTTTAAATTGTTTAAAAATTTTTTATGACACATTCATTTTCTCGCGTTGCAACCGGTGATGTTATATTTAAACTGGTTAAAAATATTTCAAAATGGAATCCATTCCCGTTTCAAAACCGATGCGTGCGCAGAAGTTATGTCAAAATTTTACCTTTTTAATTTTTTTTTTCTAAAGACTGTTAATACTTTTTAGATTAGAGTGGGAACTCAAAAATTACATGGTGTTTTGCCAGACGAAAATTGCAAACTCAAAGTGAAAACTAATTGTTTCTGCCCGGATTTTAAAATAGTGAGTTTTTTAAAATCAGATTCAAAACGCGCACTCGAACGAAAATCATGTCCATCAAAATAAGTGCGTACGATTTGCAAAAATAACTGTAATAAATTTTTTAACGAACACTCGGTATATCTCGTTAATATATGTGAGGGTTATATAAATAGCAATAAATAGCATTAAGAAGATGATTAGTGAATCAATTATTTAAAAAAAAACTAGTGTGAAACCCAGATTGCAAAGTTAATATGGAATCATTACGTATCTCTGAAATCTTGAGCCCAGGCGCGCGCTGCGTGAAGCGAAACGTAGGCCTATTATAATTGAAATATCTCGTAAATTATTTCAAGATCCACTCTGAAATTTTTAAAAAAAAAACAAGAAAAATTGGTCCAAGTTAAAAAACATTCAATTTGTTTATAACAATTGCAGAATACAATAGTTAAATAACGAAAAAAAAATATTTCAAAATTTTTTCCGGTGAGCTCATACAAAAACGAAACTTTTATTATTAATTAATATTAATATAAACTTCAAAAGTTCAAAAATCATAAAAAAAAATATTATTTTGAAAAAAAAAACAAATACGTGTAATCATTTTTCTCACGTGGAATGACACATATATTTTTATCAATCTTCCTATTTTCAACGAAGAGCGAGATTTAAAAGTACATATTTTTGTTTTTCAAGTGGCTAGTGCCCTAGATATTTTTAACTTTTTTTACATTATTTTTTAAACCCCCCTTACAAATTTGGTTTTTCCATTTTTTTTAGATCTCCTTGAAAATGTCTTTTTAAAGGCGAAACGTACGTCTGAAAAACACATTAAAACTTTTTCTCAAAAATTTTGCAGTGGGATTTACTAAATGGGTTTAGCCTATTTTAGAACGATCCTGTTTAATTGAAATTTATTGTTAAACCAACTTTCCTTGAGTTTTGGACACATTTATAGGAAGAATTTTAATTAGTTTTTTCGTGAATAATCGTCTTAACACAATCTTTTGTTGGATTTAAGAAGAAACTTTCAATTTAGAAGACAAAACATTAATCCTACGCAGGGTCTATATGGAAACCATGTTAGACCGGGAGGCCGTACTCTTGTGAAAAATATCCTACTTTAGTACCAAAAAGTAACTATCTGTAGCGAAAGAATTTTAGATGCACATATAAATTTACTTTGGTCGGACATTGGCCTCTTGACCGTTATCTTGTTAGAGGGCAAAAACTACCCCTTCCAAAACAAAAAATTTATATTTGTTCCAAAACCTATTGACATGTAGATAAAGAGTTCGACTAGTGGAAGATAAAAAAATGGTAGGACTTAAAATATCTTGACCCTTCCCACTAGTCGGACACGAAGCGTCAAAATGTTTTTTTCCGAACGAGAAAAACATTTTTAGGAAGCTTTTTAACATAGATATCAAAATACCCTGGTAGGACAGCAACTTTCTTGACCGAAGTGCCTAGTCGGATAAGAAAAAACTAAATACTATAAATAAATTAAGAAGTTACCTTATTTAACTTTAAAAACATAAAGCACTCTTGGTGATTTCTCCAAAAATCGATATTTTTTCAGATATGAGCTGAAAACTTAAAGAAAAACAGTTTATTTATTTATAGTTTTTACACATCTTTTTGCTAAAAATGTTGCAAGCAGATCTCGTTTTAAGATATTTTTGGACACAAATCTTAACCTTAAAAAACCTTCGAAAAAAAAACCTGAAAAAAAGCCTCTAAGAAGATGAAGATGTTTCACCCCTAATTTAAATGGAAAGCATGCCGACTGTTGATTGGCGCTATAGTTTATCTGTCAATTATTGTTCATATTAAAGTAGTGAGGATTTGCCCTATTTGCACGTACTGATACAATACCCTCTCCACATAGGCCGATCAGCTCTTATCGTTTTAGTGTCATTTTCTCCACCTTCGCCACCATTTTGACAGAAAACTAATAGATTATCTGTCACTTTTGAGTGAAAATGGCGGCGAAGGTGGAGAAAAGGACACTAAATCGGTATGAGTTGATCGGCCTATCTGGAGAGGGTACTGACTGATATATATTTTGCATCATTATTATTTTTTAAATATTCATAGATTTTCATTCCGTCAGAGCTGTTGTGGTGGTTTTTTTGAGTATTTGTGGTTCTCTATGTTTTTAATGTTTGTTTTTTAAATTAAAATTCATACAATGACTAAGAAATGCGTAGTATGTAAAAAACATTGCGAAGGATTTAGTCAAAAAACGTTTTGAACGATGTCGTGAGGCAATAAAAAATTAGAAAAATGCAAGGATTAAAATATGGAGACTTAGTAATAGTTGATTCAACTATAGAAACACATGGAATTCATATAGAATGTTACAGAAAAGTAATTTTAAAACGAAGATATGACTTTGGAGGCACAGAAAATAAAGAAAATCGGGTAAGTAAATGTTTTAATATATTTTTTGCACTTCAGGGACTAAAAACGTATTTTAGTCTCTCATTTCAGGGACTAAAATGGTACTTTATAAATATTAGAAAAGTGCAAGGATTAAAATATGGAGACTTAGTAATATTTGATTTAACTATAGGAACACACGGAATTCATATAGAATGTTACAGAAAAGTAATTTTAAAACGAAGATATGACTTTGGAGGCCCAGAAAATAAAGAGAATCGGGTAAGTAAATGTTTTAATATATTTTTTGCACTCACTTGTATTTTAGTCTCTCATTTCAGGGACTAAAAAAAAACTTTCTATCTCCGGGACTAAAAAAATTTAGTCCCCGTATAAATTGACTTGTCATATATTAAGTTTTTTTATTGCAAATTATTTTAATAAAAATGTTGCCCAAAAATAGTTTAAGTACCACGTGACTAAAGAGTTTTATCTTTCGACGATTTGTAGACCTCCCTCCGTTCGGGCTACAAACGTTTCGTCTCGGGATGAAAAATACCACTTACGTCAAGTTTATAATGTACTATTACCGGGTATATTTTACTTTTTATAATTTGGTTTTCTCTCATATATTTTTGGCAAAAAAGAAATTCGAGACAAACTTAATTTTACATACAGGTGTAAACTTTATAATATTTGAAACTTTTACCTTAGCTAAGAAATCAAGAAAAAACATAAATGTTTTTTTTGTATTTAAAAGGCAACATTTTTTTTTGTCGGTCGACCCTTAATTGTGTTTTTCTTGAATTTTTCAAAAATATATCTCTCTCCAATGCTCCCCAATGCTTTGAAAAAACAAAAATCTGTTTCTTGTATTTATTGGGGATTTTAAAGGACTTCAAATAAAACTCAAACAATATTTTCATCAGGCGACTCTGAAGGTATGTGTTTTTTGAATTTATCAAAGAGAAACTTTTAGCTTAGTTTTTGCTCTACGGGTCCTCAATGCTAGGACAAATCAAAAATCTGTTTGTGTTTAAGGGTTTTTAAAGGACTTCAAATAATACTCAAACATTTTTTTGGTCAGGCGACTCTAGAGGTATGTTTTTCCTGAATTTATAAAAAAAAATAACTTTTTTCCTACGGTTCCCCAATGCTTTGAAAAATCAAAAATCTATTTCCTGTATTTATTAGGGATTTTAAAGGACTTCAAATATTACAGGAAGATTTTTTTGGTCAGACGACTCTAGAGGTATGTTTTTCTTAAATTTATCAAAAAAAGAAACTTTTTCTTAGTTTTTTCCCTACGGCTCCCCAATGCTAGGACAAATCAAAAATCTGTTTTTTGTGTTTATTAGAGATATTAAGGGACTTCAAATAATACTTAAACATTTTTTTTGCTAGGCGACTCTAAGATATGTTTTGCTTGAATTTATAAAAAAAAATAGTTTCCTAGTTTTTTTCCTACGACTCCCCAAATGCTTTGAAAAATCAAAAATCTGTTTCCTGTATTTATTAGGGATTTTAAAGGCCTTTAAATAATACCCGAAGATTTTTTTGATCAGGCGACACTAGAAGTACGTTTTTCTTGAATTTATAAAAAAACTAAACTTTTTTCTTGTTTTTTTTTTAATACTGCTCCCCAATACTTTGAAAATACAAAACTCTGTTGCTTGTTATTGGAGATTTTAAAAGACTTTAAATAATACTCGAACATTTTTTTGGTCAGGCGACTCTAGAGGTATGTTTTTCTTGAATATATAAAGAATAAGCTTTTTCCTTGTTTTTGCCCTACGGCTGCCCAATGCTTTCAAAAATCAAAAATGTGTTTTTTGTGTTTATTGGAGATTTTAAAGGACTTCAAATAATACTCGAACATTACATTACATACAAATAATATTCGAACATTTTTTTGGTCACGCGACTCTATGGTATGTTTTTCTGGAATTTATAAAAAAAAACTTTTTCCTACTTTTCTTTTCTAAATTAAAAAAAAAAACATACCTCTAGAGTCGCCTGACCAAAAAATGTTTGAGTATTACAGTTTACAGTTACAGTTTATGTGACGCCATCTTAGTCTATCTTAATCCTAAATTACATTGCATTGCTACGCTACCAATTATAATTATTTTGGTGTGGTACATACTGGCCAACGCCGGAAAAAACCCTAGAACAATTGATTGTTTATTATTTAAAAAATATTTTTTGCCATACCTCTTAAACAAAACGACATAAAAAAAATCCAAGATAGCACGATTAAAGAAAATTAAAAATCTCAGTTGACGTGTTTATGGATTTTTTTATAAAACCAAATTCTAACCCGCTAGAAGCACCGTTCCGTTTAAAGAATCCACCCTGTATATATATAGCACATATAAAATGTATTGAACAAGCCCGTCTACTCGAAAGAAATTCTGGATACACCCTGGACACGTCTGGATAAACCCCGTAAAGGTCTGAATACACTCTGGAATGTCTGGATACACTCAGGAAAAGTCAGGATACACTCTGGAAAAGTCTGTAAAGACCCTGGAGAAGTCTAATACACTCTGGAAATACCCTGGAAAAGTTTGGATACACTCTGAAAAAATCTTGAAAGACCCTGGAAAAGTCTGGAAACACGCTGGAAAGTCTGGATATATCCAGGAAAGGTCTGGATACACCCTAGAAAAGACTGGATACACCCTGGAAATGTATGGAAAAACTCTGGAAAAGTTTGGAAAGACCCTGGAAGTCTAGATACACTCGGAAAAATCTGGAAACACCCTGGAAAAGTCTGGATACACTCTGGAAAGACCATGGAAAAGTCTGGATAGACTCTGGAAAAGTCTGGAAAGGATACCTCCTAGAAAAGTCTGGATACACCCTGGAAAAATCTGGAAAGACTCTGGAAAAGTTTGTAAAGACCATGGAAAAGTCTGGACACACTTTGAAAAAGTCTGGAAAGACTCTGGAAAAGTCCGGATACACTATGAAAAAGTCTGGAAAGACCCTGGAAAGGTCTGGGTACACTCTGGAAAGATCCTGTAAAAGTCTGGAAAGACCCTGGAAAAGTCTGGAAACACGCTGGAAAAGTCTGAAAAGTCCCTGGAAAAGTCTGGATACAATCTGGAAGTCTGGAAAGACCCTGTAAAAGTCTGGATACACTTTGGAAGTGTGTAAAGACCCTGAAAAAGTCTGTAAAGACCCTGGAAAAGTCTGGATACACTCTGGAAGTCTGGAAAGACCCGGAAAAAATCTGGAAAGACTCTGGAAAAGTCTGGAAAGACCCTAGAAAAGTCTGGATACACTCTGGAAAAGTCTGGAAAGACCCTGGAAAAGTCTAACTACACTCTGGAAAAGTCTGCATATACTCTGAAAAAGTCTGTGAAAATGTCCGGGTACATGAACAGTGTGGATACACCTAAAAATCTAACCCATGTGTACATGAATAGTGGATTTTTATACAAGGTTCCTAAGCAAATCCTTAGGGGGCCAAGCAGCCGTGTATAAGACGCAGACAAACGGAAAAGCACATTAGGCAGAAAAGGATGGGCATGGGGCGATGTTGTTACTACATCTTTAGGACTGGAATAAAAATTGTTTTTGCTCGACTTTAATACCAAACTGATGAAAGATATCGTAAAAAAAATATTTTTCGGCTTTTCATTTTGTAACCATTGTCCTTACGCACTGTTTACAGGCTGGGAACTGAGATACATGCAAATGCCTAACCTAAAGCGTTCATACACGGCCGGAGAAATCGACTGAGATATTTCCGTAGAAATTTTATCAAGCAAATAGGACGGGTTGACGCCTTCGAACGTCCAACCCGGGTTTTGCACTTTGATTCGGAATCAAAAAGGAGGAACAGTCAGATGTGGGGCCGTGCACAAATTACGTAACGGTGATTTTACCAATTTTTGACCCCCTCCCTATGTAATGTTTTGTAACGGTTTGGCACGCCACTCCCCTAATATTACGTAACGATTTCAAGACCACTACCCCCCCCCCCCAAAAAAAAAAAACTTCACTTATTTTCATTCCAAATTTTCTTAGTTTCACACAAATGCAAACGCTGTCGAAAACCCCCCTCCCCCCTACGTAACGTTTTGTAACCCCCCTATGACCATTACGTAATTTGTGCACGGCCCCTGTAGTCCCAGTGGAGGAGGGCGAGAAAATTGATATTTTTTTCTTAAAAATTATACTCTTTAGACCTATTTCTTTGCGTTCCCGAAATTACGTAATTTTTGAAAAAAAATTGTAATTTTCATTTCGTGCTTTGTTTTTCTAACATTTTTGCGTTCGGCTAATTTAATTGAAAAATTTTTGCCTGCGGCGCCCTTTATCTTCTCACTCGAAACCAAGATCCCCGTTTTAGGAAAACTGATCCCGTCTCTGTTTCTAAATTTTTTCGAATAAAAGTAGAGTATGACCATGGGGGAAATAATTTTTTTCTACGGTATGACGAAAATTTCGAGAAAGTTGAAGAAAAAAATAAAAAAAGTGGCAGAGCTCAAGTTTTTCGTAAAAAAAACGTTTTTTGTAAAGAAACAGAGCAAAATAAATCTTTTCACCCCTTTTTGGGTGTTACAAATATTGGCAGCCCCTTATTTTTCGCTTTTACCCTCATGTCATAAAACACCTCGAAAATATCAAATGTAGTGTAGGGCCAGCTTTATTTAAAATCAATAATATCGCAAGCAAAAAGCTCTGCAGGAAAAACAGCGCCGTTTATTGATTTCTTTGGCTGCTAGTGCTAGCTGCATGGTTTGGCCGTTTCCGGATAGATGTCACTAGTAGAACAGAATGGAAAGAAATTTAATTAAAAGCGAAGATATTTCTTTCTAATGTTAACAACCTCACGAGTTTATCGCTCAGTATCGTAAATAATGGACCCTGCCGCCTCCTTTAAGCAAGAAAAAGCTGTGGTTTGGACCTGAAAACATCTAATTTTTAATTAGATTAGATGTTCAAATCTGTCCCCTTCTTGAGCCTCACAATATCCCAATCTATTGTAAAACTCTTGGCGCGTAGCAGCCAACATTTCAGGGGTGATAGAGTTGCCCGCCTCCAAAATTTTCGCCCTCAACTCCTGTATAGTCGTAGGCCGTAAGTGAGGGTGTTGGAAAATTTTGTCGTGCCAACAACCCCATAGGAAAAAGTCATTTGGCGCAAGATCTGGTGATCGAGGAGGCCATCGGATATTTCCATACGTGGAAATAATTCTATCACCAAATACCTGACGAAGGTAATTTGTAGCCTGGCGTGAATTGTGGGATGAACAGCCATCTTGCTGAAACCACAATTCGTCCAAATTTATGTTGAGTTCCCTCAACCGTAGTAAAACCTGGTGTTGGAGAAGATCAACATATTTTTGGCTATTCAAATTCCCTTCAATGAAAAAGGGTCCAATAACGTGATCCCCGACAATACCGCTCCAAACATTTAATTTTTGAGGATGTTGCGTTCTAACACTTGCGTGCAGATGTTTATTTTCGCGGGACCAATAGCGGCTATTTTGTGGATTGTGAGAGCTATGAAGTTCAAATGTCTTCTCGTCACTAAACAAAACTTTTGATAGGAAATTTTCGTTCCTGTCACATTTATCCCTCATAACCTCACAATATTCTAACCGGCAAAAATAATCACCTGGTTGCAATTCCTGCGACTTCTCAATCTTAAACGACTTGTAGCCGTATTTTTTTAGGATCCATTGGCAAGTACTGTTGGGAATATCCAGTGCCTCCGCAATCGGTTTCGTCGAACATGGTTCATGTGCCTCAACGTAAGCGCATACCATTTCGTCTCGTTCCACCCTGTGTGGAATAACGGGATGCTCTGGTATTTCGCTGTCGTGGTAACACTTTCTACAACCATTTATGCACCCGTACCTTTCAAAACGATGATAAATGTTGTAGACAGTTTGAGCCACAGGAACCGGTCGATCTGGAAACGCAAAAACAAAAAGCCCAATGACCTCGTCCGCACTGTCACTTTTTATGTAGTTTTTAATAATAAAAATCTTTTCTTGTCGAGTATACGGCATTTTAAAAACACAAAATTTACGAAACTGAAGCGACTCGAAAGGAAATAAAAATGCAATGCCTGTGAATTCCAGTTTTTCCTCGATCATCTCATGGTGTGGCCGCCATCTAGCGGAATTCGCAGACATCTTGTCAACGGTTATCATTGCAACTATGATTTATGCTCACAATGAAAGAGTGGCGATAATTTTTTCTCATGAAAGCAGTCCGGAGATAATAACAAACTGGCACCATTGCTCAATATACCTATTTCTTTTGTGCGCGCAGAACTTTCTATGCCATTTCTGTTTGATTTATTGAAATCTTATCCCTAAGGAAAATCTAAGGAACCCTGTATATGTTCTTCTGAACTAAACCTTTACTCAATTTATTTAAATAAAGAGAAATATGAGATTTAAAATTAGAACTATTTAACCAGAAATAATTAACGTGTTGTATTTTCCATTCAGAGTATTAGTGGTAGATAATTTTTTATTATTAAGTTGTTTTTATTTAACCTTATTTTAAGATTAAGAAAATTTCGGGACTCCATCTCTTAATGTTAAATGCTAAAATGCTGAGTGTTAGGTAGCAGGTGAAAAAGTCTTGGACCAAGGTATGATATGTGTCTTTGACAGGCTAAAAAGCCTACCCTTTCTAGTGATATTTCAATTTGAAATTTTTAAATTTGAAATCATTAGTGTTTGTTTTGCCTCTGTGTGAACTTATAAGTATATATTTTATTCTGAAAACGGGTTCAAAATACGGCGTTTTTCTGGACAAAATTTGAGTGTTATGAACAACTTGGATGTTAAATACCAATTGCCACAAAACGCACTTTCTGAGAGCTATAAATTTAAACTACCCTCCACGGCCTCTATTCTTGAAATCAGGGAGAACACTTATTTCCCTGAAATGCGCGCTTCCCATTGGTTGATCTCAAACACAAATCTCATCAAAAGTCATGTTATTAGTGCCATTTTCGGAGGAATCGGTGGCGTCGACCAATAGAATCTGTGCATATCAGGGAAATAAATGTTTTCTCACTTAATTCAAGAATAGCTACACAGAGGTGGTTTAAAAAATTACCAACTTTACAACCTCAAATACAGATAATGAAGCTATTCTATGCCAAATTTTTGAAACCTGTCAAAAAGTATAATATATTTTGCGGAAAAGAGTAGCTCTGCAGTGGTATCTTGCAATAATCATACAAAATAGTGAATTACTTTGTGTCTTTTCTATATGGGTAAGTGTTTTTTTGAAAACTGATTTTAAAATTTAGTTCCTCCCACAGGTCCAAATATTTAGATCTGTGGGGGTATTTTTTTAGATCTTAGTAAACATACTGTTGAAGTTTTTCATTTTTATGGAGTTCTCCTAAATTAATATGAGCTGCTTATGTTTTTTGACTAAAATTCCCAAAGCCGCCAACAAACATTAGATTTAAAAAAAAATATCCAAAATTTATACTCAAAAAACTTGAAAAAAAATCCTCAAAGGATTCCCAAATTACTTGAAAATCATTCAGAATTATACATACGTAGCAACCAAATTTCCAAGATGTTCTCCCAAAGCCAATGTTATTTCTGCTAAATAAGTTATAGCGACATTAGGATGCTTTTCAATCAGCTTTGCAATTAAATTTTTCAAAAGTGATTGAGATGAGCCATCTGTATAACGATGTAGAACTAGTGGTAATAATCTGCATACGCCTTTGATAATGTTTTCATTTATTTCTGAAAAAAAACATAAGTTTAGCATAGGAGGACGTTTTAACATTACTCAAGATAGCAAATAATAATGTGAACAGACCTACCGAGGGCTTACTCACAGCCAAATAATCATATATGGGTAAGTCAGCGAAAAATGGTGTTTACACGTCAATATTTGTTTTTACTTGTCTTGATGTTAGTAAACTGCATGACGCTAATTAACAAGGTTATTCTATTTCTTTTTTTTAGATCACAAATTCTGAAGTAATGTTTCTTCAATTTGGTTTTGTGACTGTTGAATATGATAAATGGAGTTGTTGCTGTATTATTCAACAAAGTGAAAAATCTGATGAACTTAAAGTCAGTTTCTTACATCCAAATAGACCAAATAGTTCATTTTATCATCCGACGCCTAAAGCAGATATTTTGGTAATTAAAAAAAATACAATATTAATTATATCGGTCGAACCTACACACTCGCTAAAAAGGAAATGTTGGATTCTTTAAAAATTTTAGAAAATAAAATAAAAGCCAAGATCTAGTCCTAACGTAATTTTAATTTTTTAAAACTGGTCCTTCTTGTTTCTGTTACATTTGTCAAAATAAATATTATTTTATTGCATGCATTTCTATTATCATTTTTTTTACCTTACTTCTGTCATTTCTCCATACTGAAATTTTGTCAAAATGTTGCCAAAATATTGACCAAAAAATATATATATTTTTTTAAATAAAAAAATTTTTTTGAATTTTTTCTTTTAATTAAATTGTTTTTTCATAAAAACAGGGCCCTCAACAGTGGAAGGTAAAACAAATGTGAAAATGCGGACCATAAACTTTCAAAAAGCAGACATTTACGGACTTTTTCATAAAAAAAAAATCGTACCAAATACGGACCTAATTATTTTGTTGTTGATAATAATCCCCTACCAAAAAAAGCCGGTTAAGTCAAACTCAACTTTTTCGCTATAATTCGTTATCAAATTTAATTTCACTTAAAGAAATTAAATTAGGAAAGGATTTACATCAAAACTATTTTTTTTAAGCCATTTAAAATTTCCGGTTTTGAGATTGGAAATAGCCAGATCTTTAAGTTCTGAATATAACCTATGAATTAGGGGTTCTTCTTTTTGAAAAAAGAGTCGTATACTTGGTAAATACAGGCATGGCAGACTGCAAATTTTTTTTATATATTTTGTATTAATTATAGAGAAATATATAATAATAAAAAAAATATTTTTTGATAGCCAACACTTTTTATTTGTTGATTGGATTTTAAAGGTATGCATTTTAAAAAATACTCATTTACTGCTTTCCATTGCTCCAAGAAGCGTTCTATGGTAGGGTCCAATGTAAGCCATCGACTGTTTACATGCTTTAAAAACTTGTGCTCTGGTACACCTATTCTTTTTTGTATGTTGTTGAAGTCCTTTGGAGTCACCATGACATCAAACCTTAAATAGGACATACAAATTGGAAAAATAGCGAAAAAAGCCAACTCATTTGTATATCTTATAAAACACGCTTTTCAAGACAAATCTATTGAAATGATAGACAAACTATACAGAAGCTACATCCGGCCAAAGCTTGAATATGCTTTTACAGTGTGGAGTCCTTACTATATCAAAGATATAGAAATCATCTAAAAAATTTAGAGAAAAGTGACAAAATTACCACCAGAACTACAGGATTTACCCTATCCAGAGAGGTTGGTAAAATTCAAATTAACGACCCTAAAGGAGAGAAGACATAGGGGGGATCTGATAGAAACTTTTAAAATAACAAGTGGTCACTACAACTGCAATATTATAGAAATCTTTCATCAAAACCAAAATCAACAGCTCAGATGGCATTCAAAAAAACTCGAAAAAGAAAAAACTGCCAAATTACCAAGAAAAAATTTTCTTACCAATTTATTGGAACGCCCTAGAAGAAAACACAGTAGCAGCTACCAGTGTAAATGCATTTAAAACCGATTTAGACGGGGAGCTAAAACAAAGTCCAGAAAGAATGATTCATTACAGTGCTTAAAAGTGAACAAAAACTCTAAACAGGACGAAACGATAGCTTCATCGGTTTTAATCGCCTGCTATTAGGAAGCAAAGTTGACATTGTAGTCGGGACCCCTACTAAAGTTCAATTATGTTTAAAAATAATTGACAGCCTAATATAAATCAAATGTTTGAACCCATACTAATATAATAAATGCAGTAGAAGTTAAACTTTGGTTTTACTTTTTAAAATGTTAATACTAATTTTTAGTTACATTTGTACCTCAATTAAGACAAAAACATACATTTTACAAAATTTTGTTATGATGTTGTGATGTGATGTGAATACCAACTTTCGCACCCGTTCGGTTCAATGAAATTAATTTTTATTTAATATATATTTTTTTAATACTAGTACTTAAGGAGCAGTTTTTTGAAGGGGGCATCATAAGTAAAAGTATGTCAATTTGGAGCCAAAAATCGTTTTTCTCTTCCATATTTTTTTTATGTTTGAATATGATCTAAGTTAATTTTTTTGCACTATTTTCTCTGAACAAAAATTTTGGAAACATAAAGTTAGAGTAAAATGTAAAAAATAGGAAATGATGACAAAAAGTACGATAATTAGTAAAAATGCGACAATGGCAACTTTGCGATTTTGTAATCACTTTATCTGATGAGATATGGTCTTTGCTAAAAACGGTTAATTTTGAGGAACTCAAAAGAAAAAATTATTTGTATGGTAAACCAAAATCACCCCTAAAATAACTTTAAAAAAAATCAGTTTACTGGATTTAAAAAAAAAACTGAAAAGACGGAATTTTACATATATTGTATTTTGATCTAATATTATACACACTGGTGAAAAGCACGTATAAAGTGTAACACATGAATAATAAGGTAATTTTATTGATCAACAAAATGTGCAAAAAAAAATGTGTCGGGAGCTTTAGTTTTTGAGATACATATAACAACTTATATAAGGACATTTAAATAATTTAGGGCGCCGCGACGCCACCTCTAATAGGACGCCGAACTAAAAAATATTATTTTGAGATTTGTTTGGGTCTACTATATTATCGTACCAAAATATATCAAAATCACCACATAAAAGCAAAAAATATGTGTTTACACAATCTCTGTTACATGTCTACCTTTATCCTGGTCATTATATATCAAATTTAATTTAATGCTGATTTGGTGTCAAGACATTAAAGCATTCAAGAAAATCATACAATCTCTGCAAGTATTTTTTAGAAAATTGTTGAGAAAGGAGACAGAACTGATATAGGCCGATAATTTGTCACGTCTTCTGGACTACCTTTATTTTTATAAACTGGTGTAACAGCTGCTATCTTTTAGTTACTTGGAAAAATACATTTTTCAAGATTTAAATTTATAAGGTACGAAATTCTACCATTTACAGATAGAACACATATAACAACTATAATAAGAATGCGCCTAGGACATTGTCTGATGGCTAAACATTTACACAGAATTAAAATAACGGAATCACCCCTCTGTGAATGTGGAAAGGTTGAAGGCCTATAACACATTTTTTTTGCATGCCCTATTAATAAACTTCCAAGCTTTGATCTATACCAGACCCTCTCTGAGACAGGTATGGTCCGGCCTCTTTCTCTTCAAACGGTGTTGGGAAATCTCTTCTTCACCAAAATAAGGCTTTTAATAGCCTTTAAAAAAAACAGATAAGACTATAACAAAACAAAACAATAATTTTTTCTAAATAATAATCAATTCAATAATAAATAAAATAAATTTTTCTAAACTTGCTAGAAAAAAAAATTTAAAAAAATTACAGATCAGTTGTCCCTAGCTTTCCCTCCCCCCCCCCCCAATCCAGACATTTCTCTTTTAATTGTGATCTGGTCCGTTTTCATTAATGTTATTTGTAAATACCCAATAAGAATGAATGACTAACCCAGTCGCGGTTTAAAAATAAAAACACAATGGAATAGTAAAAATTAAAAAAAGAAGATAAAAAACAAAAAAACTAGAAGAAAAAAGAAGAAGGAAAAAAAGACCAAGGAATCCGGAAAAAGAAAAGAACAAGAAAACTAGAAAAAAAAAGAAGAAGGAAAAAAAGATAAAGGAATCCAGGTAACTGAGAGTTAGATAATCCCGGAATCCCTCGAGGTGTGCTGGCGAATTACCCTGAAGGGTAGAGCGAAAGAAGAAGATAGATAGATAGATAGACTTAAATTTATGAGATCAGTTAAGGGATCCATAAGATAACCAGAGATTTTCTGTAGTACAGTCATAGAAATGCCATCTATTCTTTTTTAATTTTTATTTTTTAGTGTTTTAAAAATGTTCCTTATTTCCTTTAAGATTAAAAGAATGTTGGCAAAACTTGATAGTAGTGCAGCTGTTTGATTTTTCTGTATAATAATGTTTGTTTAGTAAGTTTTATGCCACCGTTGAAAAATATTGGCCAAAAAATTCATTCATTTCAGATAGATTTGTCACTACTTTGTTTAAGTTTTTTATTGTGGAAATCACCTGCTTTTTTGACAATCTGCCAGTTTGTGCGTCTATTATTTTCCATACTTCCTTAGATCTATTATCTGATGTATTTATTTTTTTTTGCTAAATATTCTTTTTTTGTTTTCTTTAGTAATTTATTATACTGTCTTTTTTCCCCTAGTAAATATATTTTACATTTATACCTCTTAAAGTCAATAATTCAAAAAGATTTTTTACCTCGTTGCTTTTTTGTTTAATTTCCTCAGTTATCCAATTTTTTGAGTTTGAGAATTAATTTTAATTTTTTCTCTTGGTGACAATAGTTTGGGGACAGGAAAAGTCTAATGATTTTCAATTTTTGCCAGGAATGATATCCACACACTTTGAACCCTTTCTAATACTGCATTTCTTTCTACTACTAAAATGTCTGCTCTGGGTATTGGATAGTGTCGAACCATATTAAATCAACCAAAAAATTGGCACTTTTTGTTTTGACCACCTCCGATTTTGATGAAATTTGATACACGCATTACTGTTTTAAAAAAACTACAAAATCCAAAATTTTAGATTTAAAATTTTTTTGAATATATAAAGGAGTTTTATAATTTTTTAAAGTTTTATTTTACAAGAAAAAACTATAACATATGACAGGAAGTAGGTAGGGAATTTAAACAAATAAGTATTTAGGTACAACATATTAAATGTTATCTTTGTCCATCATTTCTACAGCATATAGGGTGTATGTTCTACCCGTGGCAGTATTGGGATTTACTTTTCTTAAGGTCGAATTTTGTCATTATGGTCAATTTATCTGCTGGACTTGAAAAAAAGAAGGAGGGAGAGGGGCCATGAGGATGCAAAAAACTAACTTTGACTTCGTTAGTTTCCGAATTTTTGCTAATACCACCAAAATCCATCATAATTTATTGTAACAAAACCAGAGTCAATGTTTTGTTCCTTTTTGGATAAGACACTGGTTGCAATGAGGTTTTCAACATTTCCCTCATGACTCATTGAAAATAATTTTCTCACAATTTTTTATTGGCTTATTGGAACTATAGCATGTACTTCTGGGCATCCTACTTGACGAAAAATTAACTTGGAAGACTCATGTAGATCATGTAACAAAAAAAGTAAGGAAGCTTATTTATAAATTTTATGAGCTCAGAAATATTTTGTCTTTAAAAATGCTAAAAATTATATATGTCTCATTAGTTGAATCCATAAGAAATTACTGCATTGTTACCTGGGGTAGTGCAAAGAAAACTACAATATCAAGTACATCCCTGAAGCTAGCAGAGCAAGGTGAGCAGAACAACTTTTTTTGTTGCAATTTAGTGCTTCCTTTAAAAAAAAATACAGCATGTTCTGCTGGCTTCAGATGAACTTAGCAGAACAATACATTAAAAATCATCGGAATCAAAATTACCATAGTGTATAACTCGGTGCATAATAAAGTGCTAATTAAGTGCCCCATTTAAAAATTTAGTGCTCCTTTTTTTTAAAAAATATAGCATGTTCTGTTCATGTTTAAAAGGGGCATTTAAAAAGCACTTAATACGGACTTTAGTATCTACTATAATAGTTTTGCATTGCTCTGCTGAGTTCATCCATATTTGTTTTAAAAAAAAGTTTAAAATTTTTAAATGGGGTACTTAATTATATACACTATGATAATTTTGATTCCGATGATTTTTAATGCATTGCTCTGCTGAGTTCGTCTGAAGCTAGCAGAACATGCTGTATTTTTAAAAAAAGGAGCACTAAATTTTTAAATGGGGCACTTAATTAGCACTTTATTATGCACTATGATAATTTTGATTCCGATGATTTTTAATTTATTGCTCTGCTGAGTTCATCTCAAACTAGCAGAACATGCCGTATTTTTAAAAAAAGGAGCACTAAATTTTTTAATGGGGTACTTAATGAGCATTTAATTAGCACCTAATTATACACTATAAAAAAAATTGTTCTGGTCACCTTGCTCTGCTAGCTTCAGGGACGTATATCACCTCTTCTTATTGCTCAAAAATATGTAATAAAAATTATGTTATTTAAGAAAATATCATTTTCAACTGACCTACTTTTTCAGAAAAGTAAATTGTGTACTATTGAACAACTGTATACAAAAGCTATTGTTAGATTAATACTAATTAGCTCTTAACCGTAACATTCCAAATGCAGCATATCAAAATCTGACTTTGCCCTTTGTTAGGCTCTCTGCCACCCAAAAACACATTAGCTATTAGTGGTCCTACAGTGTACAATTCTTTGCCTGTTTCAATTAGGACTAAACCATTTAGAAAAGTAAAACATTTGGTGCACCAGTGGATTCTTGAGAGCAAATTTTCCTTAAATTTCTAAATTATTTAAAATCTAATATTAGGTTTAAATCTAAATTCTAATTTAAAAAAAATAAAATAAAAGTGTCTGTTCACCAGCACACACATATTATAATTTTGAAAATCCATCGTGCTGGTAAAACATTAGTGCAGAAAATAGGTCCAAGTACAAAAACCTATTTATGTTAAGGACTACAATTGTAACTCTGTATTCTATACTAATAAATAAATTTGATTTGATTTGTTTTGATAGTTTTTGAGTGCCTGGGATAGTTAGAGCTTCGAGATATCTATTTTCAAGGTACTTGTTGTGCGGTTCATAGTCATCAGATGTGCAATATTTAAATCATCCCATTACTATATTTTCTTCTGTAAATTTAGAGGTCATGATTTGGTCATTGTATGGCCTTTGTAAACTTGCCTCAGTGGCCATCCTTTTTACGGACCTCCCAATTCATCGCAGGCACTCTGCTTTAATGACAAATGTTTACAAAATTATTTTAATTTTTGTACTGGGCAGCACATATATCCGAAAAATAAAAGACTTTTATCTATTTTTTTCTTTAATTATGGCAAAAGGTGGCTTATTTTTAAGCCTTTTGTGGAAAAAAACTCTAAATCCATCCAATTTTTCATCTTCACCTTTAAAATAAATTACAAAAGGATGTAATGTAGACTGGCTATTTGTCCAGTGGTAAGACTGCACTTCGTCTTGCAACACAAATGAAAAATTTCCAGCAAAGTCACAGGTTATAAGTGCTTCTCCTACACGTAAACTGTTTTTCACTTCATTATAAAATTCTTTTTGTATGGTTGCATAAAATGAATAAGACTTTAGTTTAATTAGATCATATCCAAATTCTTCAATAAAATCTTCAGTTGGTTTTATAAGCGTTTCCATATTACACCTATCCACTATAATCCATTTTTTAAATGCGACATTGTTCAAACTTTTCACTCAAATAATTTTTTTAATTTTCTTCTTCAGGACATTTCATATTTATCCAGGAAACAGTGGACTCCTGGCGGATTGCACATAATTTTGGAAAGGCATGCATGGTGGTTAGGAAGAATAGGATTATTTTTGTCATTTAGAATAAACTTGTTAATTTTAGAACCTTCCATCATAAGTTTAACATTTTGGTGGATTGTGCAAACACAAACCATGTGTGTACCGCTCTTCCCTGCTAGAATGCAGTTTTTTGGCCTAAGTTCGATAAATTTAGATAAGGCAATTTTCTGATTTGGATACTCTTCTTTAAAATGCAAGTATATTTCTTTAATATTGAACAAAACCTTTTCTGTAAATGCTCCTTGATTCCCTCTGTCCTCAAAATAACAAAATCTTTCTTCCCAGGCATTGTTCTACTAACATCCTCTCTGAGGTAAAATGATGTTACTATATCCACAATAGCCTGCTCAAGTGTTTTACCTGGTTTTCGGTTAGGTGTGGATAAAATTCCTTTTTCCTTTACCATTTTTTTTACCATTCTGGCCGTGTATTGAGAAAATCCAATCTCGTTTTTAATTTTGACACGAGTCCAGCTCTTAAAAAGACAAGATAAAATTAAGATTTTTTTCACTTCTTTTTTGAACATAAAATTTTTCTTTTAACTATTACAACATTTCACACTCATCCATATTTTTCTGCTTGGTCTCCTCTTTTGTGTTCTTCAGTTAATATCTTTTCTATCACATTTTTCATTCTTTCAGCTTTTTCTTTAGATAGCCTTCTTTTTTTAATTGGTGCATAATTTGCAGAGATTAGTTTAAGAAATCCAAAGAATTATTATCAGGTTCTTTAAATTCTGGAGTTTGTATTGTATTGTATTTTTTTAAATGTACACATCCAATCTGTTACATTCTGTAACTTTCCTGAATGTTTCCCGTAACTTAAAGAGGCACAACATTTTACGAAAAAATTTAACTTTTTTTTGTAATTATTTTGTGCAATTTGCACTTAAAATAAGAAAAATCTTGGCTTTTGAAAATAAATGAATTAATTTAGAGCAAAGGTCACAAATAATGTTGTAATGTAAAATAATAATTTTTTCCTGTCTGAACTAGCAAAATGCAATGATCTTGGATGCTGGGGAGGACAATATTTAACTTTTACAGAAAAAGAAGCGGAAAAATCGTGTTGCGCAAGTGCAGGCTGCAAAATAATTGTTGATGTTTTTTTAACCTCAAAATTAATTGTTTTTTAGGTTTTCTGCCATTTTTGATTTTTTTATGAAAAATTCTTGATAGAGGCACCGGCGCCGTTTTTTTTTTAAGAGAAAAAGGGTGCTGGGGGTTTGTAATGTGTTTTTTTGATTGTTTTGGGTTGGGTTGGAAAAGGTTGGGTTGGAATAGGTTGGCTTGGGCTGTGTTGGATTGGGTAGTTTCAGTGAAAAAAAAAGTAAAAAAAACAAAAAATTTAAAAAAATCAAAAAATCAAAAATGGCAGAAAACTGTATATTAAGGAAAAAGACTCGGAAAAAAAGGGTAAATTATAGCAAAAGTTACAGAAAAGGAAAAGGAATTTAACCATGAACCAGCCTTAAATGATAACTAATGTTAGCCAAAAAAATGGTAATTATGCAGTATACGGTTTTCTGCCAATTTTGATTTTTTATGAAAAATTCTTTATGGGGGCACCTACTAGGGTCCCTAGGATCCCAAATCCGTCTGCGCCGGTTGTTTTTTTTTTCAATTTTTTTGTTTTTTTAAATTTTTTGTCACTAAAACAACCCAATCAAACACAGCCCAACCCAACCCAAAACCCCCCCGGCACCCTTTTTTTCTCTTAAAAAAAAAACGGGCGCAGGCGGATTTGGGGTCCTAGGGACCCTAGTAGTTAGGCTGACCAGATTTGCCTGAGAGAAAAAGAGGACACCCCTTGAGTCAACCTTCTACACACTAAAAAAATTACCAAACACCTTATTTTTATTAGCCAAGTGAAAAAATATTTTGGTTATAGAATTTTGTAATGACTAACATATTATTATCATCAGGTATAGCAATTCTTTTTCGCAACTACATTTTCTCTTCCCTCTTCCACATATTTTCTAAAAATGTCTTCAACTTTAAGAGTTGCGAAATTTTCCTCTGCTCTGCTTTGTATTGTTCACTTCCCAAAGACATTCCCAAACTTCTATGATGAAAATCTTGTTTTTCTCAATTTTTTGATGCCTTCTTGAAAAATGTACATAATGGAATGTAAAATCCAAAGGTAACCTTCATTAATTCCATTCTCAAAAAAAGTTTTAATGAAGTTGGGCATTCCAGGCTCAGATAAAAAAAAAGATTGCAGAGCATCATAAATTTCTAGGATTCTGTTGATGCACAGATACAAAGACAGCCATTTAATTTTTCAACCCTGAGAGCAAATATAGAAAAGTAATTGTATATTTGAAAAATCAGGTAATTTAAATCAACTGATAAAGCATCACAGCCATGATGCGCTGTGTTATGCAACACATGTGCTGGACATCCAATACCCAATATATTTGTATTTATTTTTTCTTTTAATAATGTAAATACATTTTTTGTACCAGCTCTTTGCTGGCCACCAAAATTAGTATTGCAATTGTCACCTCCAAAAGCTATGCATTTTTACACTATATTTCTTTTATTTAATGAGTATTTGTAGGTACTCAGTTATTGTTTCAGATGTCTCATTTTTTAACTCCCCGAACAATTGAATTTTTTCATTGCATCCACTGAGTTCATTGCATCCTCTGAGTGTGGAAAGACACCTGTAACAATTGCTTCAGTTTTGTTGTACAAGTAGACCTAAAGCTAAACTTATGCTCAATAGTATGGAAGGCTAGTGTGCTCTCCATGGCTGACACTAGTTCTTCAGTTCTGCTGAAACGATTAACCACAAAGCTTCAAAATGATGACCTTGCTGCATCTCTGATTTTTTGTTTATGTTTTTGAGTAACCAAATGCTTCACTGTCCAGTTTTGTTTCTTTGAACATGGGATATTTGCCTTTTAATTCATCATTAAACTTCAACTTCCTTTTCGGCATTTTTATTTCTGAATAGGCAACCTACAAGTTTCACACAACAATAAGAAAAACTTGAATTACAACACTAGAATCTCATTTACAAAGAAATGAAAAAATTAGAAGAAACACATCATTAAAATAAAAACATATAACTTACTTACTTACCTACTCTTTTGCACAAAACAGTTGTGTCTAAAGAATTACAATTATAAACTGTTTATATTTTTGACATATTTCACAAGAATAAAAACTGTGAAAAACACTGACCGGTAAGCAAAACAAACCAAAATTGTAGGTTATAATTCACTCAGCTTCTTCTTTGCCTGCCTGAGAACATCCAGCCAAAATCATAGACTAAAAATTTATAAATAGCAATCGAATTCTGACAAAAAAAAAAACAAAGAATAAAATTTGAAGGAGAATTTTGACTGACTTCAGGCACAGCAAAAAAAAGAGGACAGTCAGTGCCGTTTTCTTTTATTTGTGGTTACAGTTAACTGTGCTCCTAAAATTTCCCAGAAGTATAAGCAAACGAAGGAGACCTTGATTGTGTAATATCTTTGAATATTGTTTAAATTTACAGATAATTGTTTATGTTTACATGTGTATATAATCAAAAGTTTTTTTTATGACTTTTCGGATTATACTTAAATTTTCATATCAAAAATGCTATGACGTCATGTATTGACTAATATGAACAGAAAAAAATCGATGTAGACAGCACATCCTGTCATGCTCAATGCCTTGAGAATCGGAACCAGCCTTTTTTTCCGGTTCAGAATGGTTGTGATTCTCAAGGTATGGATCTTTACAGGATGTGCTATCTACGTCCATTTGTTCTGATCATGTCAGCTAGTAGGGTAATTATGCAGTATACGGTTTTTGAAAAATTCTTTATGGGGGCACCTTCTAGGGTCCCTAGGACCCCAAATCCGTCTGCGCCGGTTGGTTTTTTTTTTTGATTTTTTTTGGTTTTTTTTAATTTTTTTTCACTAAAACAAACCAAACCAACACAGTCCAACCCAACCTAATCCAAACCAACCCAAAACAATTAAAAAAAACACTTTACAACCCCCCCTGGGCACCCTTTTTTCTCGTTAAAAAAAAAAAAAAAAAAAAATCGGGCGCAGGCGGATTTGGGGTCCTAGGGACCCTAGAAGGTGCCCCCATAAAGAATTTTTCAAAAAAAATCAAAAATGGCAGAAAACCGTATACTGCATAATTACCAAAACGTATACTGCATAATTACCAAAAAAATTGCTACTATCATAAAATAACATCAGGCATTCAACTTACCAGGTTCTCCCAAAATATCAATAATATTTTGAAAAATCTGCTTCCTCTCCTTCAGGCTGCGAGTTTGCACTTTAAGGTTTACATCTCGAAGGGCCAGAGCGATCTTAAACCAAGTAAAATTATAAAATGTTTTACAAGCAATTTTTTTATAAACTTACCCTTTCACCCATTTTTTAAAAAAATGGAAAAACTCACATTTGCGAAACCAAAAAAAAGCGAGGTTATTGAAGTTGTCAAAAATCTGACAGATGATCTGAGCCGCTTTCGAGCTAGGCACGGATGTAGAAACCGACATCCGTTGCCGTTTTCTTTTTGTCGCGGTTACGGTTAACCTTGATCCTAAAATTTCCCAGAAGTATAAGCAAATGAAGGAGACCTGATTTGTCATACAAATGACAAAAATTTTAAACAATGCCTCTAAAAAAACATAAATAGGTATCTTACAAAACTTAATTTAGAATTATTACAACAAAAATGCGAGGCTATATGGTTTAATAAAACAAAAGCTATTCTAAACCCCCCAGATCTTCTTATATAGCAGGAAAAAAAAACATATAAAAACTCTATTAAATAGAGAGATTTTGGAACGCTTCAAACTTTGACAACTTTTACAGCCACTGTGGTAGTGTTTAACAACGACTACCACTACCACGCATCGATTTTACCAGAGTTTTTGGAACACATTAAAAACTGTCACTTGTAAAAAAATTAAGATATGAGAAAAAACAAAAAATTTGTCTTAATTTTACAAAATAAGTATTTTATATGTTGGAACGTGGTAATATTTTATTATTTTTAAAATATATTACGCCAAAATTCTCTAAAATTACCCAGAAAAATAACCATAACCACAACGAAATGAATTCGTAGCTTACGGCAGTGGTAGTGTTTAATTACCACAACAGAATGACGTTTAGCTATTGCGCACACGCAGTAATTATCACAACCACTACGAAGTGTCAAATAAGCGTTCCAAAATATCCCTAATATTTAGGGATAAGATTACAAAGAAATTTAAAATGGGACACTCACATAAACAACATGACAATTAAAGCTAAAAAGGGACTTAACCTTATAAAAGTTTTTGTGGTACATGGTGGAGAGCAGATCCCAAGACTCTCAATATGGCCTTCAACGGTCTGGTCAGGTCACAACTGGATTTTGGTTCAACTTTTATATATCCTACATCTCAAAAAAACCTTAAGAAACTAGATATAGCCTATAATCAGGGCCTTAGAATAATAACGAGATGCATGAAAACAACTCCAATCTCAGCCCTTTATGCCGAAATTGCCTCTTTGGATCTATATACGAGGAGAGAAATCCTGTCCCAAAAATTGATAATAAAAGCTACAAGCACTTTCAATAACCCGTTAATAAACATTTTAAAAGAATACAAGAGAAACTTTATTACAAAACATGCCAATTTTAGAAATTCCACCATACTCTTAAATACCTATGTAAAGATGGAGGATCTTTTGAAAAATCTAAATACGGAAAGAACTTTACCCTGTTATAGGGAAGAATATAACATGCAGATAACAAATATTCCTATTTTAAACTTGAATCCCAAAAAAAAACCGTCAAAATGGAGAGCAAGAATTCCTAAATAAAATGGAAGAGTTTCAGGATCATTTTTATTTTGTATACACTGATGCATCTAAAGTGGACTAATCAGTAGGGTACGGAGTCCATATCCCCAAATTGGGTTTTAACTTTTCAAGAAAATTACCAAACAATCTTAATATATGTACTGCTGAAATGGTTGCTATCTATGAAGGTCTTCGTTTCTGCCTGGAGAAGGAAATTCAAAACGTCGTAATCTTAACAGACTCAAAAAGCTCCATAGAGAAATTAGATAAAAACAGAATAGAACCTAGTCAAGACTTCATAACACTGGCTACAAAGAACATGATCTTCCTATCAGAACAGAATATTCAGCTATTTATAGCCTGGGTTCCTGGACACAATGGGATAAAGGGAAATGAAGAAGTAGATAAACTTGCAAACATAGGGAGAATATTAAGTGTTCCAAAAAACTTAAAATACCCTGTAAAAGACATGTGTAACATTATAAAAAAACAAAACTCTAAGTAACTTTAAAAAAAAAATGGAAACAACAATCATCTACCAAAAATGGCATCACCATTTACCATATTTTGACCGAAAACACATTACCACCATGATCAGAATGCGCACTGGTCACTGTCTCACTAAACAATTAATATACGTGAATCTCCTCTCTGCGAATGTGGTCAAGTTGGGGATCTGGATCATATTTTCTTAACCTGCCCCATAAGTAAAATACCAAATATAGACATTTACTAAGCCCTAGCAGACATTGGTACGGTCCGACCATTCTCCATACAAACAATACTTCCTAAAGAAAAACAAAAAAATAAAATAAAGCTTTGAAAAGAAAAAAAAAATACAAAACAGCTTAAACTCACAACTCAGTTAGACCTTGAAAGACTTCCAGCTCCCTAACCCATTACTCCCCTTTTTTGAAATTTTATGAATTGGATATGAGTGTTGCTTTAATGGTTTTAAATTAAATGCATTTGACTAACTTCACCATCAAAGATTACACGTTATTTGTTTTCTATTTTGAATGTATGTCTATTTTTTGCTTTGTGTTTTTTTTTTGTTTTTTTTTGTAATACATAATACACTTCCGGTCACATAAAATGCGTACGCCGATTTTATATAATGTATTATGTGCCTCGCATCTCAGTAACCTTTTAGGTGTGTCAAATTGACAAAAAATGTCATCGTCAGATTTTGTTGTTGTCATACGCCTATATTTAAAAATGCCCCAACTAAACGAATTCGAAAAAGCCCAAATTTTGGCAAATTAGACGGTTTTTGGTCGGTTTGAAGAGTAGCGATCCATTTTGGACGAAACAAGGCTACAATTGTAAGAATAAGAACAAAGTAGCAAGAAGAAGGAACTGTTTGACGAAGGCGAGGCACTGGCTTGACTTGAAGACCACCCATTTGCGATGGCCACAGATGAGAACGAAGACCGGGCTGGAAGATTTTCTGTGAATGTGTGGAGTTGGATATAGGCGAGAGGACATGGGGCTCTTTTTAGAATCCATGGAAGATTTACGGCTGAGGTTTATGTTGATATGATGAGAAGTGTTATGCTTCCAGAAGCAACCATTCTTCATCCATCCACGGCCGGCAAAAACTCCTTAAGCCAATCCCATGAAAAATGTGTGGGCCTTATAGCAAAAAAGTTAACATGAATGAATATTGTTCCCATACCCCAACTAGCAACTTTTAGTTGTGCAAGTTGTAAAAATTAGAATTGCACTAATTTTAAACGTTGTTTTACAGATAAAGAATAGTTATCATGGCGACGGTTGACAATGTCGACTATTATACGACGCGTGAACGTTTATCACAACTTCAGTCACCATCACAACTATTTATGATCGTCTATTGTACTAACAGTAACTCCTTAGTTGTGAAGGCGCCGACTACAAACCGTTGTGTGCTAAACCGAAAATTGATCAATTTGCTCCACGTCTTCTGGAGACCCGGGCGCACCTGTTTTAATCTAACCAATTTTTCTGTTATGTTTGCAACAAACCAATTTTTGAGCACTGCTTTCTGTCATACAAACATCAATTAATTCAGTAAAAGTAACTAAGAAATGTTTTGTAAAGTTTCTATTAGTTTTGTTTGAACATTTTGCACTATGAATGATTCCCCAGTGTGGCGGAAAAAAAGAAGGTAAACAACAAGGACGGAAATTAAGTGAGCATCAGAAAGCCAAACTGTGGAGCAATTTCGATTGGGTAAAAATTGAGGCGTGTTCGCGTCTTTTAAGTTAGGGGATCCGTTCAAAACACAGTTAAGTAGTTAAAGCGGTCGAGACACGGGACTTCTTTGGTTGTCATAGAAACTAATAAGTGCCGCCATGATTGATTGTTAAAACCATTGTATGCTAATTTGTAAACAAACATTAAAAATTATTTTTTAGCTTTTTTCTACAATAAACTAAGATCTTTTTGCATGTAAAAATCCGTATTTTGTTCTTAGGAATCCTAAGCAACATCTTCAGAGGTTTTTCGAAGCGATTTTTAAATCATGATTTTTTTTTAATTTC